>JAWNZC010000354.1:4780000-5380000 GCA_035771165.1 Paragorgia papillata
TGATATTTTCTTTTAAACTGAGTAATAGACGGACATTTTATCGTAATGTGGCTTTGTTGTATTCTCATTTTAATCTGTATTAATCCTAAACTTTGAATATAGTAAGGGATTTTTAAACTTGTCAATTTCAACCAGGTTGTCATGCTCACGCCATCTGATGAAGTCTCCTATATCCAGTCTTTTTACTGATCCATGGTAATACACAAGGCAATGCGGGTGCTAAGAGACTTGATAATTTTGAATGGAGTCCAACTCAACATTATGTACGAGCGTTAGAATGATTTCCTGAGGAATAGTATGAACCATCTTTATATAAATAAGAACACAATCTGCCAACCAGAGAAGGCAAAAAACAATTGCAAAGGCCTACAGAATGGAAAGTAAAAGCACTAAAGATTAGCTAGCCAACTAGGAGAATTATTAAAGCGAAAAGGTGGTGAACTGTGAGATTTTTAGGAACGAGATGCTGGCGTTTTGAGTATAGCCCTTCATTAGAGTAAAACGTGTTACTTTGCCACTTATAGTGGTAGGGGGATGGCATGTAGTGCATGGTATGGTCTGATGTAATGTGACGTGACACGTGTGATGTTGGATTTTATGGATGTGGTGTGTTGTGTTGTGATGTGATGTGATGTGGCGTGACGTGATGCGATGTGTTGTGATGTGATGCGATGCGATGTAGTGCAGTGTAGTGTGATGTGATGTTATATAATGTGATATAATGTGATGTGATGTGATGTGATGTGATGTGATGTGATGTGATGTGATGTGATATAATGTGATGTGATGTGATGTGATGTGATGTGATGTGATGTGATGTGATGTGATATAATGTGATGTGGTGTGATGTGATGTGATGTGATGTGATATAATGTGATGTGATGTGATGTGATGTGATGTGATATAATGTGATGTGGTGTGATGTGATGTGATGTGATATAATGTGATGTGATGTGATATAATGTGATGTGCGTGGTGTGATGTGATGTGATGTCATGATGTGATGCGATGTGATATAATGTGATGTGGTGTGATGTGATGTGGTGTGATGTGACGTGATGTAATGTGTTGTAATGTGATGTGATGTGATGCGATGTAGTGTAGTGTGATGTGATGTAGTGTAGTGTAGTGTGATGTAATGTGATGTGATGTGACGTGATGCGATGTAGTGTGATGTGATGTGATGCGATGTAGTGTGATGTGATGTGATGTGATGTGATGTAGTGTGATGTGATGTGATGTGATGCGATGCGATGCGATGTGATGTGATGTGATGTGATGTGATGTGATGCGATGTAGTGTGATGCGATGTGATGTGATGTGATGTGATGTGATGTGATGTGATGCGATGTAGTGTGATGTGATGTGATGCGATGTAGTGTGATGTGATGTGATGTGATGTGATGTGATGTGATGTGATGTGATGTGATGTGATGTGATGTGATGTGATGTGATGTGATGTGATGTGATGTGATGTGATGTGATGTGATGTGATGTGATGTGATGTGATGTGATGTGATGTGATGTGATGTGATGTAGTGTGATGTGATGTGATGTAGTGTGATGTGATGTGATGTGATGTGATGTGATGTGATGTGATGTAGTGTGATGTGATGTGATGTAGTGTGATGTGATGTGATGTGATGTAGTGTGATGTGATGTGATGTGATGTGATGTGATGTGATGTGATGTGATGTGATGTGATGTGATGTGATGTGATGTGATGTGATGTGATGTGATGTGATGTGATGTGATGTGATGTAGTGTGATGTGATGTGATGTGATGTGATGTGATGTGATGTAGTGTGATGTGATGTGATGTAGTGTGATGTGATGTGATGTGATGTAGTGTGATGTGATGTGATGTAGTGTGATGTGATGTGATGTAGTGTGATGTGATGTGATGTGATGTGATGTAGTGTGATGTGATGTGATGTGATGTGATGTGATGTGATGTGATGTGATGTGATGTGATGTGATGTGATGTGATGTGATGTGATGTGATGTGATGTGATGTGATGTGATGTGATGTGATGTAGTGTGCGATGTGATGTGATGTAGTGTGATGTGGTGTGATGTAGTGTGCCACATTATGCGATGTGATGTGCCTGATGTGATGTGATACGATGTGATGTGATGTGATGTGATGTGATGTGATGTGATGTAGTGTGATGTGGTGCGATGCGATGTGATGTGATGTGATGTGATGTGACATGATGTGATGTGATGCGATGTGATGCGATGTGATGTGATGTGATGTGATGTGATGTGATGTGATGTGATGTGATGTGATGTGATGTGATGTGATGTGATGTGATGTGATGTAGTGTGATGCGATGCGATGTGATGTGGTGTGATGCGATGCGATGTGATGTGATGTGATGTGATGTGATGTGATGTGATGCGATGTTATAATATTGGGTGTGATGTAGTGGGATGGTGTATGTGATAGGTTATATTCAATACGTGAAGTGGTAGGATCTGATGTGACGTAGTCGGTAGTTCGATGTGGGGTGTGATGTTATGTGATGTCTTAATGTCCATG
Organism: Paragorgia papillata; assembly: GCA_035771165.1. Taxonomy (NCBI): domain Eukaryota; kingdom Metazoa; phylum Cnidaria; class Anthozoa; order Scleralcyonacea; family Coralliidae; genus Paragorgia; species Paragorgia papillata. The sequence continues at coordinate 4,782,546 of JAWNZC010000354.1, forward strand.
GAAGGATCGATCAATACCACACACACATACTAACCGTAGATATATACAGGAAAGTGTAGTTTGGTGTTTGCTCCACACAGTTATTCTTACAGAGGTCCATTAAGCGGTCAATCTCATTACCCACATTATGTATTAAACGTACAAAGCTTGAGAGCCACAAACCGGTGCTAGCTAACTGCAAAAATGTCATACCAAGTGCAATGAAGAAGATCTGTAAACAAAGAAATATGTCTGTTTTTTTAACCTTGTTGAAGTCTGCTTATGTGCAGCAGTCGGAAGTAGTTAGCAGCAGTGAGTAGAAGACTAGCATTCAGTAGCAGTCATGACTACTTTGCAAAGGTTACCCAAGCAAAGCTTGAAAGCCAAGAGAAAAATCGCGCTATTTATGAATGTCACGAAAACCAACATTCCCGCTATTTTGAGAAAACCTGATATTACGGATAGATGTCACCAAACTGTCGCAACGTGAAAAAAATCCCACGACGTTCACGCCTACAAACATTTGCTTCCTCGCCCACAAACGCTAACGGCCGTTGACAATAGGCGAATTTCAGGGTATTGAGCGCGCATTATTTTGCAGAGGAATTGCGGGCTCTTGGCGGGCTCCCCGCTAGCCAACAACAGCAGAATAACAGTGTTAAACATCAAGAAACTGTATCTATACTTTGTCTATTTTAAACAGTATATTTACTTTGAGTGGAGATGGGCAGTTTTTTTGAAAAATGATGCGCGCGTAACACCCTGAAACTCGCCTATTATACCCAAAACTTTTGAAAATAGATTTTGTAAATGGTAATGAATATCTACTAAAACATTCTCAATGCTGGTTTGACCGCAAGAAAATTACTGACAAACACGTATAGGGACGTAGCCAGGATTTTGAAAGGGGGGGAGCCGAAATCAAAATAAATTTTTAGCGGGGTACGGGGGCATGCTCCCCCGGGAAATTTTGAAATCGAGAGTCGATGAAATGCCATTTCCTGGCTTTTGGAGGAAGGTTTTACAGACTCTAAAGGTTAAAAAACGTCATATAAAATACTCAAAACACGCAAACGTCACATAGATACTCCAAATGCATACACTCAGTAGATTGAATACACTGTTTACAGTTTATTTCCAGACACAATTCATATTGCATCAGTTTTTGTAGTTACATGTCTGTTGTTTTATATCAAAAGGGGGGGAGCCGTGCCCCCCCCCTCCCCCTGGCTACGTCCCTGAACACGTATAGCTGAGTGTAAAATGTTACTGTAGATGCGTTGAAACCTGCAGCTAGTGATGGATATTAATCGTCTTTCTTTACAAAATATATTTCAAAGGTTCTCACGTAATTGCCAACGGCCGCTTTCCGTTTGTGGGTGGGGACGCAAATGTTTGTAGGCATTGTTTGTAACATTGTGTGATCTTTCCACGTTTCGACAGTTCATTGACATCCGTAATATTCTACCCAGAGAAGGGTTAATATTTTTTCCAACTCTAATGTACGCGCCTTCCTATTTAATGAAATAGGAAGGTGCGTACATTAGAGTTGAGCAAATCCTTACCCATTTTATGTAAAACTGCTCCACTTGTGTTCCATGTTGGACTATATAGAACGTGAGGAAGACAAGAGTCATTACCAGGGCAATGGCTGTGACTACTACAAGGATGATGGTGGAAGGAAACAGGCTGGGTTCAAACTTAAATTCTTGACGCGGCAACAGATCAGCAGGAGAGAGCACTGTAACGTTCTCTTGAAAAATGAACGGAAACTTGAGAAATATTTTGAAATATTGGTTTGTGTTTTTCATGTGCACCACAGCTGTTTGGTCGAATAATATGCAAAGGACAATTGTCAGGACAGCGGCGATCTGGAAAAGAAAACAACGTTGCATAGAATCTCATGTACATGAAGTGCTTATGACATGAAAATTAAGTTGGTCTTATTTGAAAGAACACTTAAAATGACAGTAACATATTTTGCAGTTCTTCGTTTCCTTGCTTTGTTGTTGAGATATTTCAGTTTGCTTGATATATAAATGCCACATGTTGTGACGTACATGTGTGTGATGACTTATCAGAGAAGGTTACATATCTTTGCTATTATCAAACCAAAGTTAATTCGAAAGAAGCAGGTGCGTGAATTCAAGTGATTCTTTCGGCGTTTGACAATACCCTGCGAGCAGAGCCTTCTTTTCCTTATTTCTTCACTGAGAGAGACGAAGAAAAGTAGGCTCTGCTGTATTCGTGTTTGGCTTCGTTCAAGATTTAGGACGAAGTAACCCGTTTAAGACCCGTTTAACCGGTTCTCGTTTTGTTTCTGCTCTGATTGGGACTGGGTTCGAGATTGTAACCAAGCAACTGACATGCATGTGCAATGGAAACCAGTCACGTATACAGCAGAGCCTACTTTTCTTCCTCTCTCTCAGCGAAGAAATAAGGAAAAGAAGGCTCTGCTCGCAGGGTAGTTTGATAATAGCAAAGATATAATTACTTTTTCTGATAAGTTTATTATGCACGGTACGTCACAACGTGTGACATTTACATATCAAACAAACTGAAATAACTAAAAAACGAAGCAAGGAATTAACGAAAAACTGTAAAAGATGTTACTTAAGTTTTAAACTTAATTTTAAATTAAACTTAATTTTCGTGTCATATGCATACACACTATAATAAATCACTTTGTGTTGCTTGCTCAGTGGTATAATAATACTCAAAGTTGATGAAGATCAAGAACGTGAACGTTTAACTCATTCCTGTCTGAGGGCTTCTCCAGAGGTGAATAAAATCGTCTGGCGTTAGCCAGAATAAAATACTAAAAACCAATTCGGACAGGAAAGAGTTAATCAGTGCACAGAAGACTAATGTGTAGAGTTCCAAGAATATTTCGTATAATAAATCCTAATTAATGCTAAATTATATATAAAGTATATGCCATGTAGACCTTATTCGAAAATGGTCGCCGAGTTAGAATTCTATTCACAATACTCGAAAATGAAACACGAAGCCAGAAATGATAGAATAACGCCTTATATGGATAGGAAATGCCTGGTCACGTGTACCCTGATACCTGGAGTGATAATAAATAGTGGGCCCGCACCACTGACCTATATATATAACTGGACTGCGGGTGCTGGCCAAAAATGTGTCCCCATTTTCACTTTCAAAATGGTGGCATTTATGGGTCCTTCTGCTAATGGTAGCGACCACTGACATGTACTTATCGTAGGAAAAAAGAATATTTATGTAAATACAAAGCGATTTTCTTACTTTATTAATAAATCGTTCCTATGCGAGGGCTTCCCCAGAGGTGAATAAAATCGTCTGGCGTTACTGCGTTAGCCAGAACAAAATACTAAAGAGTAAAGACCAATAAATTCGGACAGGAAAGAGTTAATGCATGCAGGTTGGTCATTGTTAATTTCTTGTGGAACGACTCAAGAGGCCAGCTGGATTATTTGTCTGACCAAATAGGAATATCGCCTCCCATGTAAACAGCCCCTAAGAAGAACTCGGTACGCCTCGCTTCTTTACGATTTTCTCGTGATCTTCAGCGGTTCTTTATAGAGCTGGCGACTTCACAAAACGAAATGTTTGTAGATTTCCATGACCATGTGTATTGACAGTCTTGTTTATTTTATTGCCAAGTGTTCGTGCGGTACCGCCGGCCGGCACGTCTTTAAAACGACTTGATTTAACCGTTTTTGACCCTAACTCAAAAGTTTCAAAAGTGACCAAAATCGGTCAAAAAGTAAAGGCTAACCCCTTTACTTTTTTTTTCCGGATTTTTTTCCAAAAATCAAAACAAATATTTTTAGCCAAAATACAGCCTTCTGCTTTTCACAGATGGTTTAAAACGACTTGATTTAACCGTTTTTGACCCTAACTCAAAAGTTTCAAAAGTGACCAAAATCGGTCAAAAAGTAAAGGCTAACCCCTTTACTTTTTTTTTCCGGATTTTTTTCAAAAAATCAAAACAAATATTTTTAGGTAAAATACAGCCGCCTCCTTTTCACAGAAGGTTTAAGGTGGTCTTATACAAAAAAAGTACGAAATTCATCATTTTTTTATTTTTGACTAATTTCAATCTTTGAAGCCTACTTAATCATCTCTATTGCGTTTTATTGCTGAAGCGGGAACAAAAAAGCTGATTTCTATTTTATTTCGTGAGTGGTAACCTCAACCGCGTGGGAAAAGTACTGGGAACGAGTTTGTTTTTCGTTACTAGAGCGTAATGGCTTCTCTTAGCAAGACGTATTTTGTACGTTTCTGTTGTGTTAAAGCCTGAATAGGACTTAACTATGTAACCAGTTGGGTAAAGACATCATAAAGTCTCGTGATCCCGATCCCTGTCATGCGAAGAACTGTGTGATAGAAGTACTGTGCGAATCGTGTCATATTTTTCCGTTCGTTGGAGACACTGTCGTGGCAGTATGGGAGGCTGGTTTTAAGTCCGTCTCGTAGCAAGTAAAAATGTTTAAATTTTACTTCATATATGTGAATTAGATGTATTGAAGTATCGCTCTAGTATTTCGAAATGTTTGAATTGTGACTTGCTTCGAGACTTAGGTAAATGTTTATTTATGGTTGGGGGCCGTTGGGTGTTGTCGGATTTTCAATTTGTATCCCACAATGCAATAGGGTTTACATAGCTCGGTAAAGAGGTCTGGGCATGAGACACAGCGAACTCAAAGTCAAGACATGCCAAGATTAGGGTGCTGCCTCGCCAACGCTCGGCAGCAATAAGACGAAAATTCCGCACAATATAGCAAACGAAAACGATTTCATTTTGAATAGTTCAAACTTTCAGCTATTAGCAACACGCTAAAAATGATATCTCCTAAAATAATGAACCAAATGACTTGCAATTTTCAGTGAGACTTTGTATATGAATTATCTGTGTTGTGAACTAGGATTTTTGAAATTGGTATAATCTATCATGCATAATTTATATTTTACGAGAGAAAAAGTGGTCAAATATTATTCGTTATAAATTCCTTTCAAAAAAACAAACTAAAACTAAATATTTTTCAATTATCCTAGTTCACAACATAGATGTGATATAGTAGTTGCTATTTTCACCCTTTTTGAAGATTTATCACAATTAGCTTTTCTGTAATATTTTTTATCGCAACACCATTTTTTCACAGCTGGGGGTGATTATTTCTGTAACCATGGTAACCATCAATTCAAAAACTGTGTCACTGGTCATCACTTAGTCATTAAAATACTTTTATGCAAAAATATTTTCAAAATAGCCAATTTTAAAGAAAAATTATCATTTTGTATAAGACCACCTTAATTTAGACTGCTAGAAAGCTACAACAGTAATTGTCTAGGATTATTATTATTGTAGTTCAGAACTACAATAAGACTCTTATCATGAAAACATCCCGGGCCGCTCAACAAATATTTTGTTTACACAAACTCGAGACCAGGACGATATTATGCTGACTTGGCAAAAATTCTGACAGAAAATTCGACAAAGTTTGCCTAGTCCGTCTACTCCGAACGTTTTCTCAAGAAATAATCCACTGTAGAAGTTATAAAATATATTGGCAGAAAGATAATTCACCTTGCTATAACATACGTGCAGTTTATCCGACCAAATGGCTTAGTTTCCCTAAAAAAAGCGAAATGCCAAACACGTCCAAATCATAATAGCGGGCGCTATTTTGAAATTTTTTCCCGTATGTATTATAATGTCTTCTCTGAATGTTTTCTCGAGAAATAAACCACTGTAGAAGCTATCAAATATACTGGAAGAAAGATAATTCATCTGGCTACAACATATATACAGTTTATCCGACTAAATAGCTTAGTTTTACCGAACATGTCCAACACGAACTAGAGATTCTTAGGTATCGGTCAGCGACCTTCACCATTAGCAAAAGGATTCATAAATGCCGCCATTTTGAAAACGATTTTGGGGACACTTTTCCTAACTCAAAGGTAATAGGAGCACGCAGTCCAGTTATATATATAGGTCAGTGGCCGGCACTCTCACTCCACTCAGTCTTGTATCAGCGCCAAGGAGGAAGGTGGAACGACTCGCCCTCCCACCCGCTGGAAATTTGTGTCCTGCATCTACGATTGTCTGACAGGGGTTCCACCTCCTCCGAAAGCGCTCGATCAAGCTCCCAATAACTTAGATAACAATGAGTGTGAGTTGAGAGTGTTGTGAAATAGAATACTATACGTACGTATAAATTAGCCCTTATGACCTCATAAAAATTCTTTTGAATTTGATTTTCCCACATGAAAAATACTTCATAAGGGCTAATTTAATATGTATATAAAATAATTTTAATTCGACGGTCATTTTTGGGTAAATGTCTATGGAAGCTGCATGTAATGAACCACATTTCATTTGCTTCGGCCGAGTTTGAAAAGATTGCGCAATGGCAAAGATGACAGTTGACGAACTTCTTAATTCATTGTAAGCAGATCAAGCATAACACTTGACGTTGTAGACAGAAAGAATGGGGGACTTACTAATATTTGCACATTTCATTTAGAGTAAAGTCCAGCAATGCATCATAAAGGTGTTTTATTAGTTCCGGTGGATATACATGGTGCGCTGAAGGCCTGAAGCCTCGCCGCCGCATTTGGGGATATTTTTGATAAATGATAAATGAAAACCAAGAGGATGGAGGACATGATGTACATTGAATATACTTTGGTTATACAGTTAACGTCTAGCGAATGCTTTAATTGATATAATTCGTGCCGCTTTGCAGGCGAGCATACATTCCGTATGCTAAAACATTCCTCCGTCATCTTAATGCAAATGTATTTGGTAAATACGAGATAAAATGGGAATATTGTGTCGAAACATCGATCAATAATTGATTAATTGTGGTATACCATTACACAGATCTTTAAAATGGTGTTCTTAACCAACTGGGAAGACCAATGATTTTTGCATATCATGAGACGACGTCAACCTCAACGACGACGTCCTCTAAACAAAATAATTATTTTTTCAAAACAAAGAGAATGAATAATTTTCAGTCCCTATAGAAGCAATCTCAACACCGTCCTCGTTCTTTATACAACGCCACTCAGAGCATTTTCACGTCTTCACGACGACGTACACGGCCAAAAGATGAGAACTGTTGCTTGATATTGACTTCAATACGGACACTACAATCATTTGAGCAACACTGGGGCGTTTTGGAAGTCATTAAACTAATTTCCAATATAAAATATAATAGTTAGTTGACAGTGACTTCGATCTTTAAATTCTAAAACTTAGCATCTTGACTTAGGGCCTGTTAAGTTTACATGAGCCGGGCTAGCCCGGTTAACTGGGCTCACGCGATTGATTGGGCTCTCACTGTGGATTTGAAACTCGCGTAAACTAAATGTACAAAGAAGAATTGGTTTAGTCAGTTTAGATGTAAACTAATCATAACGTTGATTAAAATCTCTTTTTGTGGCCGAGAAAGAATTTCGTGACACGAGTCAGCCCGGTTAACCGGGCTAGCCTGGCTCATGTATATAAACAGCCCCTTAAAGTCCCTTCTATAGAGCCGCAAACTGAGAATACACGAAACGAGTCGTGACAAGTTTGAACTATGTCATATGCGCATTTTAGTAAGTACGGTGTTTATAAACACATATCATCATGTTAAAGTTCTCCAAAATGCATATTATTAATCGTCCTACTTTGCGTAGAGTTTATTTTAGCAATTAATATCCTGTGACTTGTAATATAAGACAATGGGCAATTATTAGCTATTTTCTATATGGAGTGACTGCGTTATTACTTGATGTTACGAGTTTGGGCCTGCCTTATGAACTCGTCCCTCAAATTCTTAAAAACATTGTTGACTATTCTCCCATAATCCCAACCTCATAACATCTATATTCCAAGCTTAATAACCTATGTTATAGAAGATTTGACAAACACAATCGGTGATATTTGGGAGTACCATACATTTGTCATACATTGGCAATTTGATATGTCAAAATATTTCCATGCATACTATATTCAATATTAAACGAGTTACAGTACTCACCATTTCAATTAGCTTTAGCCAACATTTTGGGCTCGACAATGCTTGCCATCTTCGTTGTCCTAACTCTGCGTTGACCATTATTATTGCTGCTGTTAATCCGGCTGCGAATGTTCTGTGTGCTGTCAATGCTCGCCGATTGCTGACATGAACAAACTTGCAAATTAAATGATAGGCTAATGATGTAATTGGTATGTGTGTTAATATATATTTACTATTATATAAACTACCTCATTTGAAATGGCGCAGCCAGTATGGTTGGTCTGAAGATGGCTCGACAGTCTAACTCACAAGAAATTATCGTTTTTTTGCACAGGTCCCAGGAACTTCATTTTAGTTCATTGCATAGCTCGATATCTGTTAAATAAAGAGTTTGTTCGTTATGTGTGTGGTCTTGATTATTGAAAAGTTTTATTCCCTCAAAGTGAAGAAATTGCAGAAAACCTAATTTTCATTAAAATCTGTCGCTTACCACAAACGCAATTTCTTTAGATACGCAAGCGCTACAAGTATAATTAAATCTTTTCAATAATCAAGACCACTAGAGCTATGCAATGAACTAAAATAAGACTAAAATGAGCTCATGAGACGTGTGCAAAACGTTTCATTAAGAAAATACGTAATTTCCAACTGTCGTGCACCTTACTAAGTAGTTTTGGCGGGAAAACACTTGAGATATATCGCGTCAGGAGTGATGTTTTCAATTTTCGTAGCGAGTGTTAGCCAGTTATTCAGTTGTTTGGAGTAGAGTGTTGGGGTTTGTGAGTTAATGATCTAGAAGGGAATCTTGGAGGACAGAGGTGCTAAGATGGTTAGGGACTTATGGTGTAGTTTGCATAGTAGAAAGGATAAGGGAGTGCACGGTTGAGACTTGATATGGTTTGGGCGCATTCAGAGAGGAGCGTCACAAAACAAATTTTTTTTCCTTACTGAGCAAAAAACACGATAGGATAGACAACCCAAGCAGGAAACACCGTTAAAAATGTAAAATGTATACTAGTTAAGAAATAGAAAACATTTTCCGTGTTTCCATAGAGTTATAGAAACACGAGTGGAAGTTTGGGAGAACGAGAAATTGTAGTGAAAATAGGTATAGAACCTAAAAATAATCACTGCATCAAAGCGTAAATTCTCCTTACCCTTCATAATGGCGTATGATGGCGTATTGAATGGCGTGGACCTTGCAGTGTTTCCATAAAGTTATAGAAACACGGCTTTCAACCAATCGCCTAGCCTGGTACCCTGGCCCAATTTCAAAAGAAATATGGGCCAGGTAACCACTAATTACATTCTCGCGTTATCAGGGCTAAATCCACTTATGACGATTGCAGTTTTACTCATAGCCACTAAAAACGCGCGAAATTTTAACCAATAGGAAAGCAGAAGTCTTTAGTGGTTACCTGGACCATATTCTTTGATTGGGCCAGGGTACCAGCATGGATAGTAAAATGAGTGGATTGGAAACTAATAGTCACGTGAGGTGTTTCCAGGCCGCCGATTGGCTGAAAAGCGTTTTTCTTTGCTCGAGAGATGTTGAAACCTAGTTGCAAATTGTGATGTCACGAATGGCGTGAGTACGCTTGTTTTACTGAGGTTTTTAGTGAACTTTTCTTCAAATTCTTCATATCCTCACATTCAGATGACTATGTTGACGTTTCAAATGATTTTATCGCCTTACAAACCTGCCTAAGCCACAATCGAGCGTTCGGGGTAAGCGTTGTTGATCTTTGTTTTGATGATTCCTGTGTTGTTTTGAAGAAACTGGCGTCCCCAAATTGTGCTTTGTTTTGCTCGGAATTTGGGATGCATATTTTAACTAGTAAACCTTGATATCTTCTTTTAAAATGAGTAAGAATAGACGGGAATTTTGTCGTATTGTGGCTTTGTCGTATTTACAGACAATTCGATTATCATTTTAGGCTGTATTAATCCCAAACTTTGAATATACTCGGGTTTTTTAAGCTTGTCAATTGCAACCAGGTTGTTATGCTCACGCCATCAAGTTTCCAATCCAGTCTTTTTACTATCCATGGTACCAGGCTACCATCGCCGGGCTTGTAGTTTTATATCCGGGAACTTTGTGGTGCCATCTCATTTTTGTTTACTTGAAGTACTTCAACTTCAAGATCATGTTGGAACAATTCAAGATGGCGCTGTGCATGGCTCTCAAACACGTTGGTGAAAATATTTCTTCAAAGATTCTTCCTGCAAGCTATTTACTAACAGGTCAGTGTGTGTTTATTAACTTAAGGATTTATAGTCTTCCTTTGATTAGTTTGTTTCTTCATCTCACTTATTTCACGGTGTTAAATTAGGTGTTTATATATATTAGGTGTTGAATTTATAGGAGCAACTTCTCAATCTCAAAGATATTTTGGTACTTCTTCTGCAAGTTCAAAGTATTACGTCAATCCTAATTACCTGAAGCGTTGGGCAAGACGGGACAAGAAAAGACGAGATGTATTTGCTGAGCATGAAAGCAAACGAGGTAGATTAAGAATGCTTAGTAAGTGTGATATTTTGCCATCAGAAATACGAAAGCAAGCTGCAACTGACCTAGCTGAGTTGCCAAAAGACAGTTCTATTACAAGAATCAGAAACCGGTGTGTGCTCACTGACAGAGGAAGGGGGATTATTGGACGCTTTAGGATTTCACGAATTGAGTTCAAGTATTTTGCTGAGAGGGGTCTTCTAGCAGGCGTTCAAAGATCGCAGTGGTAAAACTGTTAGGGGTTTGAAAGAGGATAATTTTCTGTAAGACTACAAACAACTGCTTTTATATCCATTGAATCTAAGGACTGCGTAAATTTGGATGTTGTGCAAGCAATAATGCTTTGTTAAAGTGGTTCTCTTATGAATATATTGTGGATAATGTTTCTGTTTATAAAAGGCCAGTTAGAAAAACATTTCTGTTTTTCATCACTTTTTAGAAAAAAATGGGGGGGATTTTATTTTTAGTTGGTAGCATTTTTAGCTTTTAGAAAACGGTTTAAAGGCTGTTTTCCATTTAGTACATGTACACATGTTTGATCACACAAACAACAAACACTGTCAAGAGCTATTGTGCATTGGAAGTTCAAAAATTTTTCCCAAGCCTTGTACACTCTACCCTCTTGTCCAGTTTGCTTTGCTGTCAGCAGTGGTGTGGTGGCAAGTTTCAGGCTGCAGTGGCCAGATTAGCTTTGGCGCCACCCCCCCAAAAAAAAAAAAATGAAAAAAAGAAATTACTGTATTTGATAAATGATCACATTTTTTGTTTTAAAATAACTGAAGTAGCAATATATAATATTACAACAAACAATGGTCCCCTGGAAAATTTTGAAATCTAGAGTCTCTGATATGCCATTTCCTGCATTTTGGAGTGAGATTTTACAGAATTCTGAAGATTATAAAACTTCATAGAAAACACTAAAGATTACATATTTCAGATCTTTATATCCCCGCCATTGAAGACCAAGCTATACAAAGAAATAGGTTTATTTTGTTAAGTTTTGGCACCCTTGCTAGTTTTGGCACCCCTTCTGCAACCCCAGCTGGGGAGGCCTTGGCCCCCCCTGCCACCATGCCACTGGCTGTCAGTGCCAGATTAACCATATATGCCTGGGTGGCATGAGCTGTTAGCGCACTGCCTCTCACCACTGAAGTTAAGCCCAGTCACACGGGGTGAGCAACCTTAGCTTCATGTGAGTAGAGTTGTTCTCCTGTGCCTCGAGGGTTTTTCTCTCTGAGTTCTCCGGTTTCCCTCCTTCGGAAAACCAACAGTGTCCCCAATTAGTTCTGTGAGCTAAATACATTTGACACTTAAAGTGCACATGAAACGAAAATTAAGTTAGTCTTATTTGAAAGAACACTTAAAATGATAGAGTAACATCTTTTGAAGTTTTTCATTTCCTTGCTTCGTTGTTGAGATATTTCAGTTTGTAAATTAAACAACTTGACGTCACATGTGCATAATGAGTTATCAGAGAAGGTTATATATCTTTGCTATTATCAAACATAATCACTTGAAAATTCTACATCTTTGGCGATGTGAGAGAAACACACGCACATACTTCCTTCGAATTAAGTTTGGTTTGATAATAGCAAAGATATATAACCTTCTCTGATAACTCATTATGCACATGTGATGTCAAGTTGTTTAAATTACATTTCAAACAAACTGAAATATCTCAAGAACGAAGCAAGGAAACGAAAAACTGCAAAAGATGTTACTCTATCATTTTAAGTGTTCTTTCAAATAAGACAAACTCAATTTTCGTTTCATGTGCACTTTAAATAAAGTTTACATACATACATACATACATACATAATTATGGCAAAAACAGCACAACAAACGGACACCAACCCCACGCTTTCTGATTGTGCAATTTTTTGTTCTGCACTACCTTTCTAGAAAGTGTTGGGGCTCGGGACTCAGAGGGTGGGTGGGGTGGGGGGTGGGGTGGGTCAAGGGGCCCCGCGCAACCCTAATCCAGCCCTGGCTGTTTGCTGTTATATCAAATTTACATAAACATCTGGGTTACATAAAAAAAATGAAGGGCATGGTTGACTATAAAAACATGATTTACAACTGAACATTACTGGCGATGATAAAAAGAAGAAATTCTGGGCAGCCAAATTTTCGGGGGTGGGTGGAAATAAAAAACAGAAATATTTTTAACTGGCCTAATCTTAAAGATATTATAGTAGTTGTTCGAAAAAAGTTGTATTTTACATCGAAGTTTGTATTTTGGTACCCTGGGTACCAGAGGCTCTGAGTTTGTGTTTGGGAGGGGGAGAGCCTCTGGTCTCGCGAGCTTCAAATCTCACTTTGGTGAGTTACTTCCTGTTGATTATTCTCACGGTTGAATGAAATTTGAAACGCTAAATTTCGGAGATTGGAGGTTTCGGGGGTCGTCGGAGATGCTCGGAGGCGTCAGCTGGACATAAGTAGTGCGGGCGAAATCCAGCTGACGATTTCGACGCATCTCCGACGATCCCCGACATAGCCGATCTCCGAAAGAACCTCTGCGGAGGAGAGAATTGCTATGTTACGATTGTTCAAAGTCCTCGACAGGAAGTAAAGCACGCTGTCTGGCACACTCGTTTGTTACTTCGTTTTCGATAAGGAAACTATGGATTTTATCACAATTCCAACTCACTGTGGAAAGAATAATTATCGGACTTCCTCTGTTCACAAAAACTAGACTTTCGCCTTGGTATTTCAGTGAGCTGAAACGGCAATCCGAGACTCAGAGGTGTATGGTTTAAGTTTTTAATATTTTTGATTACTCACGGTCACACGTGACTTACTTTGATTAACCAATAGTAACGCTTTCAGAAATTTAGGCCAATCAAAAACCGAGTTCAGATATTGAACTCGCCAAAGTGAGATTTGAAGCTCGCGAGACCAGAGGCTCTCCCTCTCACCAAATACCCAGGGTGGTATTTTGGAGCAGCGCAATTAAAGTGGCAGAGCTTGAGTAGAATAAGTTGAGGAGAACTTATGACATCATAGACCAAGGGAGCACGCCAGACTGACCTGTGTTTCTTCTTTGTTCGGAGTTATTTCATTTATATTCAGCCATTTTGAATAATGCGGTATATATCATTAGCGTATCGCAGGCGCGGGTTACGGCGCCGAAGGAAACCCGAGCGCGTTACGAAAATTAAATAACGGTCGGAAGGAAGATAAATAGAAGGGGAGTGAAACGCCAGAGATTTTGTGAGATGATGCTGGTTGACCGTTGCTAGGAACATTTCCGTTGCTAGGAACATTTCTAATTATGGTCGATATACATGTATGATGTCACTATCCATCCAAAATGAAATAGTGAAATAAAAGCAGCCTGCTGCGAGGGCAGTGTTGCAATGCAAGTCGAAATATAGCAAGGTTGGTGTACTGCCGAAACATGAAACGTAATGTCTAACATTTTGACTTTATATTAAAGGGCCTTGGCTCCAATCGCTCGAAACGTGAGACATCTACGTTCTATGTTTCGGCAGTACATAAACAAACTAATACTATCAGTAGATCGAAGGCGGATTTCAGTTGATATGTGAGTAAATTAAATAATGTTACAATTTTTCGACGTGTTTCTTAAGTTCTTTGAATTTTGAACTTTACTTGGACGATGTAATTTAAATACAGCATTCGAACCAGTATATTCTTTCTCTGACTATGTCTTTGCAAGTGGTTCGCTGTTGGCCAGCGATTTATATGTTTTATTAAATAGTGTTTACTAGACAGGAATTGAGGAATATCAGAAACGCTGGGACGGTTGGGTCATGGGTTGTAACTGCTGGCAACTTATAAACGTTTGTTAAATTTACCTCGCGCGAACAACCTAATTGATTGTTGACAGATCAAGGGCTACGAGCATAGCTAGATTTCAAAACCCAAATAACGCATCGCCATTGGTCAATACTCCTTCACGTGACGGTTGTTTCACTCCCCTCCTTTTCTCTTCCCTCCTTTCTCCGCCCTCGTAAACGCTCGGGCTCGGGTTTCCTTCGGCGCCGTAACCCGCGCCTGCGATACGCTAATGATATACACCGCATTATACAAAATGGCTGAATATAAATGAAGGAACTCCGTACAAAGTCAAAGAAGAAGAAACACAGGTCAGTCTGGCGTGCTCCCTTGCATAGACTCGACAAAAACAAAATATGTCATGTCGATGATGTCTATGACGTCATAAGCTTCCTCGATTCATTCTTCTCAAGCTCAGTCACTTTAATGGTGGCACTCCAAAATACAAACTTCACATAATAAAATATCACCTTTTCTTCAACGAATTTTGAAATCATTATGAAACTTTGCAAGATTACTAACTACCATATCCTCTTTAAAGCCCTAATCAAACGAGAACGCAAGTCATCGCAAGTTGGCAGTCACGCTATCTCAGCCAGCCGCTCTGAATAATTTCTCGAAAATATCATGTACCATGACCAAGTTAAAACTTGTTTAAAACACTCATGAAACCTTTATTTTGTCAATTTGGGTGTTCGAACGACCGCCACAGCAATTCGTGACTGCCAACTTGCGATGACTTGCGTTCTCGTTTGATTAGGGCTTAAGATTATGCAAAAATATTGCCAACAATATACATGTAGTTTCATCAGAGAACTAAACTGGGCTGAAAATGGCTTGAAAAGGAACTGACATTGCTTATTTTTGGGCTGTGACTTCTTTTTATGCGAGACTATTTCTATGATGACTGTAAGAAAGAGAGGCTTGAGCCAGATTGGAATTGGGCCAAATTAGCCACGATCGGAAATTGCCGCTGTCGACTGGGACCTAAAGCCCTAATCAAACGAGAACGCAAGTCATCGCAAGTTGGCAGTCACGCTATCTCAGCCAGCCGCTCTGAATAAATTCCCGAAAATATCATATATCGTGACAAAGTTAAAACTTGTTTAAAACACTCATGAAACCTTTATTTTGTTAATTTGGGTGTTCAAACGACCGCCACAGAAATTCGTGACTGCCAACTTGCGATGACTTGCGTTCTCGTTTGATTAGGGCTTAATCCAGGCTGACCTGTTTTAGCTACGCATGCGTAGAACGAATATCTTGCGTAAAAGGCTGTAAGGAGCGAATGAGCGTTGTGGTACATGTGGGTTCATACGATAATTAGGAAGATAAAGGAAAATAATGGATCCGTTGAAGAGGATACTAGGGATATTGTAGGATATCAAGCATTTGCTGACTTGAAATCAAATATGGCGGAAAAATTAGACGAAGAACAAGGTTAGGTGCGATCTAGTATCGTAAACTTCCATGTTAAATGACTAAAATATGTTGTTTGTTGGCCGTTTACTACCCCCAAAAGAAGTCGAGTTGTGTTATTTTGGCAGATGTGTGTACCCAATTGACCTTTAAAACGGATTTTAAAGTTCGAATCAGTCGTGGAATGTATACTTGACGACTGACGAAGTGATGAGTTGACATAAAACAAACCCAATCAACTATGGAGGGTGAACAAAGATCTCAACTATCAGATAACTTTGATTGATTTTTTCTTTGTCTTGATTTTGTTTTTGGCTATATATGGACAGTTCACTTGTTATTGTTTTACGTGTGCGTGTTTAGAATTTAGTAAATTTCATCAAGCTTCGGCCGACAACTCACGTGAGCCAGTCATCAATTGACAAACCAGGAAAAGTAAAATTTTGGGGAACAAGGCTCGATCAACCGCGTTATACCGAGTCGCGCGTTATAACGATGCGCGCTATAGCGAGGCTCCACTGTAGTGGACACAATAGTCTGCATAGCAACAAAAAAAGGACAATAGCCTATGCAGGCCGCAGCTATACATAAATAAACTATAAATTTGGCTAAGTACAGTACTGTCTAATAAATATATGTCCAGAACACAACTCTACGAAGAAAAACAGCTATGTTAAGCTTCACTTAATTCTCTTGTTAAAAATAGGTTTATTAATCAAAAAATATTTATTAAAGGTGACGTACAGTCCGTTCTGCGCATGACCGCAAGTGGTCCCCAAAACATGACATTCGTAGATAATTACATGAAGTACTCAGCAAAATGTAAACCGTTAGGAATAACATGGCAGAAAACCAAGCGATTCGGCGAGGATATCTCCTCGGATTTCTTCTATTTCTCCTGAAAATGTTTTGTTTTGGGTACCAAGTAATGAATGGGAACCAAGAAAAGCTTACAATCTTGAATAAGGTATTAGTATTATTTTTGTAAATAAAGATGTAAACATTAGTTTCGTACATGCGCAGAACGGACTGTACATCACCTTTAAGTTTTAGGATTTTTAATTTTATTTAATACATTCGATGCTCGCTGGCTAACAGTCTGGTGCTCATGGTTGGCTAGTTTTCCCAGATTGTCCAGGATGCCACAGTCTTCGAGTTTATTCTTTTCAACCAAACCTAATTTGATTAAACAAACAAAAATCGACAAGTTACAGCTGTAATACTTATAGCTACAATTATTATTTGGTATATACATAGTGTCCAGGCATTCCTCTCAAGCCCTGGGTAGGCTGGGTTAGCCTGTGCAACTGGCAGTATTAGAGGCTTGGATGCTAAGCAGGGGAACTGTTACTGCTAGCTATGCAAGCTATGCTTGGGCATGAGGCTAGGTGTTCATGCAATACAACTTGTTTTATCGTTTGTGTAATGATAAAAATCGAACCTCTATTAAGCGGCCACTTGTCAAAACCCCTAAAATATTCCCTGTACTATTAAACGGCCTCCTCTATTAAGCGGCCACGGCCAGCTACGAGCGGTCCTAATTGGTATTTCGTGTTGTTTTTCACCTGTATTAAACGGCCAGCTTAATTTATCTTAGGCACAATTTTTACCGCAAGAGAACCGAAACTAAAATTTGAGCTAAATAAGAGACCATAGAACACTTAGTTGTTGTCAGTAAGTACATGTATTTCATTCAACACATGTCACTTGAAACCTCATGCCTCAAGTTTACATGTAATCAAATTCAAAAACATTGTCGGTAATAAAAATATCTGCATGTCCGGTGCAGAGAAACACTACCCTTTACTTTGCGTCAAATTCCTCCTCGTGCAGGGATTTGGGGTGCTGAGACTCTGCGGAATTTCGCATGTCAGTATCATGGATATGAGGATCTAGCTCTATCAATTTCAAAGACAAATGACTTGCTTTGCGCTTTGAAACTCAGTGCACCACAGCGACAGATGCACATTGATAACTATTTTAAGCCAACATAACTTGATAGGCATCAGTATACATGCATCGAACGTGTGGCATTTTTGTTATTCGTTTCATTGCTCCTTTGTTTTATTATTTTTTCGGTTTTTGAAAACTGTTTTGCTAACTACTTGTTGGTTTTTTCAAAGTCTACTTGTTACTGTATCAGTGTTTTAGAATTGAATAAAGGTACATTTGACCACACCCAAGGCCCATTGTTGGCGTCACTCTATTAAGCGGCCACAAAGCCATTCCCCGAAGGTGGCCGCTTAATAGAGGTTCTACTGTAGTTACCTTTCATGAACAATGCTTCAATGACAGCCATGGAATTATAACTTGTTTGTGGCTCAGGATTTTCTATACCCAGTATATTGTTGATGTTTGTTAATAAATTACTTTCATCAATTTTCTCTGCTAACTCATCTATAAAGTGAAATTACAGTATACAAACTATACAATACTAGTGAAATATACAGTACTACAGTACATGTAGTAAAATACTAGTTACCCCATAGATTTTTCTGTTGTGTTTCGGAAATTAATTGGTAGAAGCCGATAATCGGCAACTTTCAGACCGATCGGTTATCGGCCGATTACATCGACATATATCGGCCGTTTGATAAATACCACTCTGGCTTTTATCCTTGAGAATTTCTTCTTTTTTTTTCCTTGTTAAAGGGCAATAGCACTAAAAATTAAGTTTGTCTAATTTGAAAGAACTCATAAAATTGTAATAGAACATCCTTTACAACTTTTTCGTATCTCTCTTAGTTTTCAAGATATTTCAATTTCTTTGATAAGTAAATGAGATGGTCTCTGACGTCAGGTGTGGGGTAAAATATTTTCACATGTAGCAAAACCAGTTATCTCTCTAAATTTGTTCAGCGAAATCATTTGAAACTGTGCACATAAAAACTCCTTGCGACGCTGAACATTTCATGTTAGATATGTAAGTGATTTTGCTCTGTATGAAAATATTTTACCCCACTCCTGACGTCAGAGACCATCTCATTTACATATCAAACAAATTGAAATATCTTGAAAACGCAGAAAGATACGAAAAAGTTGTAAAGGATGTTCTATTTAAGAAATAGAAAACATTTTCCGTGTTTCCATAGAGTTATAGAAACACGAGTGGAAGTTTGGGAGAACGAGAAATTGTAGTGGGAACACGAGCCCGCAGGGCGAGTGTTTCCACGCTATTTCGAGTTCTCCCAAACTTCCACAAGTGTTTCTATTACTCTATGGGAACACGGAAAAAATGTTTTCTATTTCCTTAACCTGTCGAAAATAGGTATAGAACGTAAAAATAATCACTGCATCAAAGCGTAAATTCTTCTTACTCTTCATAATGGCGTATGATGGCGTATTGAATGGCGTGGACCTTGCCGTGTTTCCATAAAGTTATAGAAACACGGCTTTCAACCAATCGCCGCGCTTGTTTTCAAAATGTTATTTTATAATACAATTTTATGAGTTCTTTCAAATTAGACAAACTTAATTTTTAGTACTATTGCCCTTAAAGAAAGACACCAAGTTGCAGTGATTCCACAAAGAAACTGTCAAATTTAATTAATTTGATAAGGTGCATCATGTTTAACACATGCATCATGATATTTCTTGTTCGGTGAAACATTTTTTGTTTCCGACTTCCGTCAATCATAATTCATATTTCAACTCTTGTAGATGATTCAACGTCTTGCAGATGATTGATGGTTACTGATTAAGACACATTATCTTTGCCAAACAATATACAATGGTATGTTTTGCTAGTGTTTCGCCGCAAATTCAACGTCAGGAATTCCTACTGACAAATATTGGCCGATCAGATCGTAAATCGTAGCGGTAAATTTTTTTTTGATCGGCTCATCTCTAGTCGAAAATAGTGCTTATATCATGATTGGGGATTTTACATATTTAGGATATTTGGAACCTTCTGAGAAGATTTGTAATATATCTTCCTTTTCTAAAATTTCATCTTCATGGACTTTAGTTTTTTTACTATTAAAGTTGATGGAGTAACGTCTATATGCAGGAATTTGTCTAGTATATAAAAACCACTTTACAGATTCCTGCGTAGACGTCACTTCCGTCATCTTTAACAGCGAAAAAGTCCACGAAGATGAAATTTTAGAAAAGGCAGATTACATTACAAAGCATCTCAGAATGTTCCAAATATCCTAAATATGTAAAATCCCCAAGCATGATATACTTACTAGGCACTTTAAAAACTTAAGCAAAAAAGGACATAAAATAGAATATTAGAAATAAGAGAACATACTGTCTATAACATTGACAGTTAAAGCAATTCCAACCAGAGCTTCATTTTGCATGATAGAATGAGATGATGTTATCATGGATGCCACAGGTACCAGACCACTGTTTCTAACCACACTTAAAATAGCATCTGAAAGAACAAAATAATACAGTCTATCGTAAGCTGTATATCCAAAGTACCTCGATCAGCTGTCAGCGGCAGACTCGCCGAGTGAACTCAGCCTGGAATGGTGTTCTAACACTTGTCCTACCACGTAACTATTAATTAACGCTTAGCAAATCACAAATTGCGAAGCTATTATGAAAATTTCTGAAAACTGCGAAGCAGTTCTACAAAAAATGAAGCTCATTTTTGAAAAATGTAGCGTACCGACTAACGTAATATCGTCTCACAAGTACCGTAACAACTCAAAACACAGCGTAACGTGAACTTTTAGAACGTAAGTTCTAATTATATGAAGAATAATTATATGAGAGTATTATTAATAATACTCATTAATAATACTCTCAGTACCGAGACGGTGAACTGGATACCCGGTCTTAATTAGCATAGAATTTTGCCAATTTTCAACCGGATTTTTTCATAAAATACTGATTTGTTTGAGAAGCTACAGGGTGTCCCAAAAAAAATGTCCCCCCCCCCCCTCCATTTATGAGGTGCACCTTCTTTGATTATGGTACAAGAAGTACATTTTTTTATTATATGGCTGGGTTTGATTTCCGGTCCGTACGCAAAACGATGCACGCTGATTGGTTCCCGAGAGGTCGGGATTTTACGATATTGACCAATAAAATGTGCTAGAACATTGCTGCTGGTTTTCTTTAAAGCTGTTTATCTAAAAACACGACAAATAAAGGCCGAACTGGTGTAAACAAGAAGGCCAAGTAGCGACACGAAAAAGTTAACAGGTAAGGTAAACAGCATACTCCGAAGACGAAAACAACGCTTGAAACTTAAAAATTAAATGAACCAATAGCCATATAATAAATTCCTTATCAACCTCGTTTGCTCGGTCTGTACGGGAAAGTATTTGCCCTCGGTTTTATCGCACAAACCTCGCTCCTTCGTCGCTCGGTCTGTACGAAAACCTCAGGCAAATACTTTCCCGTACAGACCTCGCACTCGGTTAATAAGTCTTTAATATCACGCCGAAAGCCCATCCCTCCTTTGTTGTCTGAAATTTTCAGAGCTAAGTAGTTATCTACTCGCTTCCTGTAGTCATTTAAAGAGGCAACATCAAAATTTGAACTTGTCCAAATTATGTATGCTACGTCAAGATTTGGAAATATTTTCTTAAAGGCTTCCCTTGTCCTTGTTGGGCTTCTTGTTTCATGATAGGAAAGTACCATGAATGCTCTTTCCTCGGGAGTGAATTGTTGTCCAACCATCTTAAGATGGCAAACATGTGCATGGAACTCTCACGAGCATTGTTATTACCCCAAGGAACCCCACATGATTTGATGCCGCATTGCTTCATTTGGAATCAAACTTTATTCCCCTGTGGTCAGTTTTCACATGCATATGTATTCAAACTTCTATTCCGCACACAAACAAAGCTGTGGTAAAAAACGGGATGGCCGACATTCGTTTGGGACACCCTGTATTTTCCCAAATCTGCAGGTAGCATAGATAATTTGGACAAGTTCAAATTTTGATGTTGCCTCTTTAAATGACTCCAGGAAGCGAGTAGATAACTATTTAGCTCTGAAGATTTAAGACAACAAAGAAGGAGTGATGGGCTTTTGGCGTGATATAAAAATTTGTACCCAAATTAAAGAAGATGCAGTACAAAAACGGATGGGGGGCATTTTTTTGGGACACCCTGTAGATCAAACACTCGTAAGAGTGTTTCATCCTCTATCCAGACACCTCGAAATTGGTTAAAAACTCGGCCTACGGCCTCGTTTTTCAACCACTTCTCGGTGACTGGATATCGGATGAAACACTCTTCCTCGTGTTTGATCTATTTACGTAACATTTCAGAATATACTTTAGAGTGACTTCTTAGAAACGTGTTCAGTGACCGTGCACCGTGCACAAAACTGCATAAAGGCGAACAAAAAGATAGACCAAAGACTTTCGCTGAGTTTCCAGACCATTATCTCGATTGACTATGTTCGAACGAAGCATAATTTTCCCGAGAACATATGTAACGTAACTTACAGAACGTATTGCGTAACTTTTCTGAACGTAGTGTAACTTACAAGAACGTAACAAACAGTAACTATTTTGAACGAAACGTAACTTTTCAGAATGTAGCATAACTTCTCTGAACGTAAAGTAAAAGTATAAGAAAGCAGTGTAACGTTTTAAATGTAGCGTAATGTTTTAGAACATTGCTTAAAGTGCCACTAACCCCAAA
The DNA here is from genome assembly GCA_035771165.1 of Paragorgia papillata. NCBI lineage: Eukaryota > Metazoa > Cnidaria > Anthozoa > Scleralcyonacea > Coralliidae > Paragorgia > Paragorgia papillata. The sequence goes on from JAWNZC010000354.1 coordinate 4,804,874, forward strand.
AAGTTTTTTGCACGAATAAACATCGCCAATCCAAATGATGAAGAATGCAATATAAATTAACTAAATTGGTAAAATCCTCTTGATTTAAGAATCGATTGAAGTGGCGATAATGACGGACACGACGGAGCACTTGGGAGACTGCGTCGAGAAGGGTTTGTGACGTAATACCAGGAATTCTATATTTTTTTTACTGTAAAGTAAATAGGAAAGAATGTACCCAGGTTACTTTATAGCCAGTTTGGCGATTTTTTTCATTTTAATTCTTTTATTATAGTTCCAGTGTATTACATTCATAGATTTTTGAAGACGAATTCCTGGTATTACGTCATATGCATCCTATACCCATTCCCCTCACTGCTCCGCCATGGGACAAACAGATGCGAAATTTTGCAAGTTTGGAGGGGCATAAAAAATGAAAGAAGTGTTCAATAACAGAAAAGATATGTTGGTGCTAATATACTCAACAAGGGCTATTTGAATCCCGAGAAATTTTTTTGGGGGTTAGTGGCACTTTAATGTTTTTTAACGTATAGCATATCGTCTCACAATGTACATGTAATATAGACCGCATGCACAAAGAAAATAAAAGTCCGTAAAATTAATGAAAAGACTGTCTCTGCAGGAAGAGTAATGGTTAATTGAAGGCAATGTTTAATTATTAGGGGAGTAACTACTGAAAAAAAGCGAAGCTGTTCTGGGGGTGTTGGTGGCACAGTGGTTAGCGCACGTGCCTTTCACCTCTGCGACCCGGGTTCAATTCCTGCTCTCAGCAGTTATCTGATTAAAATTTCACCTTAATTGGCCGCATGTGAGAAGAGTGCTTCCAGTTTGACTCTACCAAACACCACAGGTTTCCTCCGGGTACTCCGGTTTCCTCCTGTAGAAACACTGGACCAATGAGGGATGGCCCTTACTGGACCTCTAGGGAGAACAGTTCGCTATTAACTGATAGAGCTATCCAGTATAAATAAGATTAGTTTCGAACCCTGGCAGCATGCTAACAACACTTGCCATCTATGCCTTTTTGTTGCCTAAAATAATTCAGTACCAACGATACCTGATGTTCTTGCATTCTTCAGCAATGTTGCCAATAGTCTTGAGGCTTCTGATTTCACTCCCTCAATTCCACAATTTTGAGCGAGAGAAACCAAGTTTGAAATACACGAGTCTTGTCCACACACTGTGTCCACTGCACTTGCTTTAAGAGAAGAAAAACAAACTTAGGTCGCGTACCAGGCCTTTTCGCAACGGAAAACTGCACGTGTGTGCGGTAATTCGCACGCCTAAATAACTTTGCGCGTGCGAATCGCAGGTGCGTTAAAACCGGGGCTATATAAAGCGCCCTGGTTAAAGGAGCAGTGTCACTCGCAAAGCCCACGCAATAATCACGCGCCAACTTGAAAAACTACAGCCTGTAGGTTTTCAAGTTTGTTGATCCAAGATGGCGGCCGCACTTGGCGGAGCGTATCGTGGAAGACGCGATAATTCAGGCCGAAAGAGAAAATACGAGGGATCAAATAGTTCACAGAAAGCCTGGAATAGTCAGCACAAACGTATTTACTTATCACTAGTAGTGTTAAAAGGCCGATTCTGGGACATTTTTGTAAAAGAGGTTTTAAAACCTTTTTCCAAGATGGCGGTTCCGATCCTGGGACATGTTTTAAAATATTTTAACCCCCTGGTTTTTTCAAAATGGCTGCCAAAATTTTCAGGAGGGGGTTTTCAAATTTTTAAGATGGCTGCCAAAATTTTTGGGGTTTGGGGTTTTAAAAATTTTTCAAAATGGCTACCAAAATTTTTCCAAAATGGCCGCCAAAATTTTTGGGGTTGGGGTTTTCGAAATTTTTCCAAAATGGCCGCCAAAATTTTTGGGGTTGGGGGTCTCAAAATTTTTAAACAGAAAAACTGTTTAAAACTTTTTAGATATTTTTCTACTCATTGGTTCTCCAATGTCCGATTGCTAAGGTACTTTTTTTGTCTTTTAAGATAACCCTTTTGTCATCTGCAGAATTTAATGCTATTTTGTTGACATGAATGGTATTAATGGTGTGGTTGGTACTTCTAAAGGTGTTCATACCCCTTATAACATCCTGACCTGTAAATATACAGTTTTTGTAGTTTTCAAAAGTGAGATTTTTGTTAATAGCACTTTTTGCAAATCCTTTGCATTTTTTGAACTCCTTTTCCTCCCATAACCCAGTTACAGGATTAAACTTTCTGGCCATTTTAAGTGCGTAAGCTTTTGATCTAGTTCCTGCAAATGCTCCAATAATATCAGCACCAGTCTCAGATTTCATCATCCCAAGGACTTTCTTGTTTGCTCCACACTTAATTCCACTTGGATGAGTTTCTGGAAAGTTTGAAGTGTCAAACATGGTTTCAACATCATTTGCAATGTCCTTAAAGAAGTCATTGGTTTTAATTTCATAACATAAGCTATCAGTATCTGTAAATAACAGTTTTGCCTTATCCCCATATTTTGGTTTGATATATTCATGATGAAATTTATACATAGGAATTTTACTTTTGTCTAATATGGCGGCACCTGTGGCTATAGGTTTGTTTAATTTGACCCTAGTTTTTTTCATATGAACCGCACCCAAGTTTTCTGTAAATATATTGATACCTTTGAAATTAGGTTTTTTTGCTAATTTTTCAAGCTGCTCTTCAAATGATACCAACCGAACATCAATTCTATCTCTAACATTTTCCATGGTTTTACCAAACACAGAGTTATTCATGAGTTTAAAGAAGTCTTTTTCGAAGTCATTGGTTGCTAATTTCCTTTTTTCTGTGTTTAGATCAATATATGGTTTCATCCAAGCTTTTTCAATGAATGAAATGGCTCTATGAATCTTTGTTAACTTTAAACCATGTTTTAAAATTTGTGCCAAGGCTTCGTAATGAACAACATAATTTTTTTTGTCATTAAGATTTGGAATTAACTTTTCAACACCATTTACTTCCATTTTTTCAGCTGCAAATGGAAAGTCGTTATGAAGATCATGAAGTTCTTTAGGGTAATCAAGATCAACTTCTAAAAAACAACCTTCTCCTTCTGTTGTTAAATATTTTTCCCAGTTTTCCAACTCTTCTTTCGGAACTTCTTTAAAACCACCAACTGGTAATGGTTCTGTCATTGGTACACCGTAAAGGTTGTTTTTGTCAAGATATACAATGAAAACACTTTCTTTGCTTGGGTCATAGTTTTCCATGTACTTGTTGTTGGCTTCTGCATAACGATGGGTAACTGTAGAAATTCCACCACGGATGTTTCTTTCAACCATTAAATATTGGTCGGGTTCTGTTAAAAGTTCTAGTTTTTGGTCTGTCATTTTTAATAAGGCACTCCAAGACTGACCTGGAGTTGTGTAGGACCACATGGGGTCAAGTCCATAAGTTTCTTTACACATTTTTCTGAAGTTCTGTATAACATCTGAAAGAATTAACACATCAGTTTTCAAATACAGATCATGATAGTCCTTTAATGTTTTACAGTTAAACTTGTCCCAAACATTTTGAGCAAGTTTGTAATCCTCATCGCTAATATGACTTTTTGTTAATCTGGAATAAAATTTTTCCTTTGGTGGTAATTGGGGATAGTCCAGTTTTTTCAGGCTATCCAGAAACTCATATGGGAACACACCTTTTTGTTTCAACAAATCCACATTTTCTTTTGGATGGTCTTTAAACCCATTTTCAGTATAATGGAATTTTGTTGCTGGTAAGTTTGATGCTAGTGTTGCCAATGAACTTGACATAAATTTTAAGGAGTCCAAAAACCTTAGCTCCAAAGGGACCCACTTTTTCTTTGGCCTTCCATCAGATGTTAAATCTTTACTCCACCCACCATCCATCCAAAGTTTTTTGTTGACACTTATGTACTCTTCTTCTGTTTTTGCGATGCAACCAATGGGGCCATTTGACAATCCTAAATATTTTGCTATTAGATGGCTGTCATATCCACTGAAATTATGAAACAGAACTGGAATGTGTTTAGCACTTGCCATTGAATAATTACAATCATTATGGGCTGCACCACGATATTTACCATTTAAATGATCATGGTCTCTAACTTTGGATTTTGCAGTATTTTTGTTAGCCTTCCAAAGACTTCTTGGGTCCAAATCCTTAAGTTTTTTCTGTACAAATTGACCACCACAAACATAACAAGTTGTTGCATTTTGGAATTCCTTTTCCTCCTTTGCTGACATTATTATTTTCTTTGGATCCCTCAAATAGTTATGCCAAATCTTTTTGGCTTCTTTTTCTAGAGCCTCAACAAACATTTTACCAATATCCTGGAACTCATACTGTTTGGTGTAACTTACAGTTTTTCCAGGAAATATGGATGGGTCAGAACATATAATTTGAAAGCAGTAACCAGTTGGTATGTGTTCCTGATATTTTTGTGTGTAACTTTTTGACTCATCATTGTTTTTGGTTTTTAATGTTTTTAGCATGCACTCAAAATCTGCCACTATGATGAATGGAACATCTTGGGTTTTCTTATAATCTTTACAACTCCATCCCATGACATCATCAACACCCTTTTTTGGATATTCTTGGATTTGGGCGTCATGAGTTCTACAGATTGTTTCATGTTCCTCTAATATTTCCTCTGTTTTGAAAGGGTTTAAACAAAAGTCGCAGAAGAACTTTTTGTGTTGATGGTTGTCATTTTGATCTGTTAATAACCTACTTTTACTTTTTATACAACTGTAATGGTTGTCTCTCCAGAACAGGCTTACTTTGTTTTTGTGATCAGACCTGCTAATTTGCATTTGACAGACCTTTTTGATCTCATCATCATATGTTAAAACATTTACACCTATTTCATTATTTTTTTCAAATTTTGAGATGTCTTTAATTTTAACAGGAAATGTTAAACCCTTACAATCATACTTTCTTGCCAATAATTTTACAGCTGTTGGCACTCTTTCAAGTTTTTGAGCGTTTGGATCTTCCTTTAAAATTTCTGCAATAGCAACAGCATATAGAAAACAGTTTCCATCATTTTTTTGGGGGTTGATGATTGCCTTTTTGTCCTTGATGAATTTTGGAAGTGGTTTGAAACCCCTGCCATTTAAGGGTTTGTACTTGGTTATTGAAATATGTAAAGATTCAACAGATCTTATAGACCATCCTGAACCTTTTTTCTGATGAGCTGCCAAATTTTCTAACATCTCTCTTTTTGCTGATTTGTATGATTCCCTAACATCCTCCTCTGTTGTCATTGCCTTCATTTGGGATGTAAAGTAGAAAAGATCTACTTCTTCTATTCTGTCCACATAATCGTAATGAACAAGTTTGCAGATTAGTGTTGTTTTTACTTTTTTAGAATTTTCAATCTTGTTGATAAGGTTTTCAACAGCTGCTGTTGTTTCTTCTAAAAATACTATTGGGTCTAAGAATCCTTGCCCTGAGATTTCGTACAAAGCTGCCTTACCATTTACAAAATCTTTGATCATTACAGGTTCTGTTTGTCTGAGTTTTTTGTTGGCTTTTGTTTTCCTGTTGAAAATTTTTGGTAGTTTGTTGGCAAGAACCCTTCTGTTTTTAGCAAGTTTTTTGTCGGTGCCCAACCACTTCTTGTCCCACTTAATTTTGTCTTGTCTTGCTTCTTCTTGTTTGATCTCTCTTGACCATTTTTGTTGCTCTTTTTTCTGTGTTTTTTGTTGAAACTTAATTAAATCATTATTTAACCTGTCTTGTTGGTTAATGAGTTTTTGTTCCTTTCTTTCCTCCTTCGCCTTTTGCTCTTCTTGAAGTTTGGCAAGTCTTTCGGGTTTGAAAGGTTTCATCTTTTTGTCCCGTTGAAGTTGCCTTTGTTTTCTAAGGCGAGCATTTTCTCGTATTTTTAATAGTTTTGGGTCTGTTGTAAACTTTGTCATTTATTATAATAGAAAGTTTTTTCTTTAAATAAAAATGGACAAGACAATGAAAATTAGCGAAAATATTAATGCTGTTGATGAAAAGGTTACCGAGTTGGTTGATAATCTTTCGCCATGGACTACACTTGCTGCTGGAATAGTTATTGGAAGCATTATTTGGATAAGTGCCATAGTACTTTTGTAAAAAAAACTTCATTAAAAAAATTCCTTTCCAACTAAGGAAAGGAATTGTGGAAATCTTTTTTGACCATCTTTGTGGACTAAGTACAACTTTTTTGGAGAGAAATGAAACCTTAGAAAACAATTAACCCTATTTATTAATATAGTTTTTAAAATTTTAACGACTTACTGACCAATATTTACCCTTATACATAACTTCTCTTTGGTTTTTTATGTAAAATGGGATACAACTTGGGTTTCTGTTTAAACTAATACCAGCTCTGTAAATACTTGGGAACTCCAGTTTTTCTCCATCCACAGAAGTAAATGTTATTTTCACTGGTGTTCTGATTACGTTTCTGTGGTGTTTTTCATAAACTTCATTTTTTACCAATGGAATGTTAAGCTTCTCGCAAAGTGTTTTTGTGTTGGAACTATGGGCTCCTTTAACACCAAGTTTTCCTCCTATTATTCTGAGTTCTTTGAGTGATGATGGTGGAAAGCCTTCTTCCCGTATTGTTTGTAGTCTTTTGTTTGCGCTTGTTCTTAATTGCATTCTTATTTGGAAAAGTTTTTTGTTGAGTTCTTTGGGAGTTATTGTGTTTGTCATTGTTTATTGTATGGTTTTTCTTTTAAAATTTCTTATTGATTAATAAGAGATTTTGATTTTTAGTTTAACATTTTTTTACTTTCTGCTTACAGTCCATTGTTTTTCTTTGTATGAAATAATTGTTTTGTTTTTGATATAGTAGGTAATAGAATCAGCCCTTTTTTTCTTTAAAGCAAAAGCTGCTTGGTGCAAACTTGGGAACTCTATTTCTTCTTCGTCGTCCAGGGCTGTAAACAGAATTTTGACAGGTTTTAGGTTGTTTGGGAAATCTGGGTTACCAGTGGATTTATTTGGAATATATGGAATATCAAGCATTTCGCATAGTGTTTTTTTTGTTAAGAGGATACTTGACGCATCTATTCCTTTTTTAAAAGCTAAACTAATTAGCTCATTTTTTGGCGTACTGACTTTTGACTTTCGGATTTCGGATAATCGCTCTTTGGTTTCTATTATTTTTTGTAGGTGCTTTTGTATGAGTTTTATTTGCTCATTTAACTCTTCTTCGGTTTGGGGTTTTTCATTTTGTTCTTGGAACTTAATATTAATTTCAACAATAGGGTTCATTCTTTTATTATATCTTTTATTATTGTTTTTTTAAATTTGATTTTAGTAATAATGATCATTTCTTTCATTATTGTGCACCCATCGTTCTTTTTCTTTTAAAACCCAATTTTTTCTAAGAATTAAATTTCTCCTGTCCGACCTTTTCTGTCGAATTTGACGATACCAGTTTAAGATTTTTGTTATCATCATTTATTTTATTTTGTTTTAAAGACTCCACAGACAATGATTTTTTACAGTTAGGAACCTTTGTATAGTTTTTAACTGTTTTGTTTGTCCATCCTATTTGAATATTCCCTTCCATCGTTAGGTCTTCCTTTCCAAAACTTATACCAAACTGAAAACCTTTTTTAGTAATATGGTTTTTATTAAATTTTTCTTTTGGCTTTAGCGAAGCTTTGGCGATGCTTGACTTTGAATTACCCATTTGTTTTATTTTTTCCTAACCCAAACAAAGATTAGGAAAACAGTAAAAACTTTAGTAAAATTAGCTCAACTGTTATTGGGATCAACAGAACTGACACCACTGTCATTTTCATTAGGATTTTCATTATTTTGTACTGTAACATTTTTATTTGGAGTTGGTTTCTTGTCCCAAACATGTTTTGCAACTATTATACCACCAGTTAGCAAACCAATCATTGGAATATATGGCGAAATTTTCTTAACCAAGGATTTGACATCATCGCAAAATAGTTTGTTTGATGATAGTTCTGCATCCAGTTTTTCATCGTTTTGTATTAAGTCTAACTGTTCCAACAACTCTGAGAATTTGGTTACAAGGGTTTCAGTTAACAAAGAAGTTGTTTTGTCAAGTTGGGTTCTTTCATAACTAAGTTTAATTTTTTCAAGTTGGGTCATTGAAGCTTTTTTCAAATATGCTTCCGAATGTTTGATTTCCTTTGCAAAGGATAGCCGGATTAGGTCTTCTCTAAGGGTTAGATTTAGCGGTTCTTGCGAAGCTTCAGCGATGCCTTCATTTTTTTCATCATTCATTGTTGCGTATTCGGTGTTCATTTATAATAGTGTTTACTTTTTGTATCTTTCTTTGTACTCTGTGTAAACAAAATATGTTAAAGCTATTGCAAGTAACCACAGATTTTTCGCCAACCATGCGAGCCCCTTTGCACCCCAAGATAGTGCAGTTGCCAATATGCTCAAAATTGGGGCCAATACAGGCCAGGCAGCTTTTGCAAGTTTTGCTAAGGCTTTTCCTAATGCTCCTGTTGCCTTTGCTGTTGTAACGACAGCAGATTTTCCAGCTAAAACAACAGTTGTTATAATACCAGCGATGGAAATGGCAATAGCAGCTGATACACCCATGTTTTCTTTGGCCCATTCTTTAAATTTTTCAAACCGTGTTAAGACATGGTTTTTAAGCTTGTCTTTTGTTTCTTCATATAATGGGGCCATGTTTGCTTCCAGTCTAAGCACTCCCCCCCTTTGTCTACACCTATACGCGACATTTCTGGCTTTTGCTTTTTGAACTGGATCATCTGTTTCATCTGCTTTGTCTTCCCAAAACTTTTGGTTAATTTCAATAGCTTCCAAGTCATTGGATTTTAAAACTCCTCTAATGTTACGAACAGGGACATCACCAACATTTTCTTCATTTTCGGCTTCAATGTTGTCAAGCCCTATTGTTAATTCATCCCCAAGATCTTTAGCAACTTCTTTTTGAACTGCTTCGGCTGCTTGTGGGGATATGTTAAGCTCTTCTTGTATTTCTCCAACTCCAGTTTTTAAATGTTCGGCACTTGCCTTTTTTAACAAATCATTAAATTTTTCAATTTTGGCAACAACTTTTTTGCCTTTTGCTTTTGAATCTTCGAATTCGCCGGTATTAGCATTTCTAACCTTAATTAACACATCCTCAAACTTAAGTCCGTCAACCTCATATGTTTCCTGATCGCGGCTAAATGTACTTCCTTTATACAATTTTTTACTTTCTTTACCATCAGCAATAACTACTGTTTGACTTAACTCTTCGTAAAAAAAGTTTTTCATTTCGTTTGTAGCATTTAAACTTTGTCTTCTGGACTCGCCTCCTACAAAGGTTTTCATTCTTTTTTGAAATAATTCATCCGGCTCACCTTCAAATTGTACAGGTTTTTTACTGAGTCTTTCCCTCATTTTTTCTCTTTCTTCTTTACTAACAGGTCCAAAATCATCATCCAACTCATTAAAATCTGTGGTTCCTCCAAAATCTGTGGTTGCCTCTCCGGTATCATCTGTAGGAATTTTAGGCATTCCAAAATCATCAAGTCCAATGTTTACAGGTTTTGTATCCATTATTTATTTATGTCTGTTCCCCAATAACTTTAACCAACTCCTCGCCATAAAATTTTCCAACAATGTCCTCCTCCTTATCCCGAATTCTATACATAACTGGAACTCCTCTGAAAACCGCTGACACAGTAAAAATTTCATCAGTAAAATTTGGATCATAACCTTTTGCAAAGTTTTTTTCTGTATTTTTGAATTCTGACATGGTTCCCAATTTTGAATTTTGGGTTTACTTGAGATTCAAGAGGAGGAATTCCATACAGGGTGAAGAAAACTTTGGATTGGTTGCTATCATTGACATCTTTGGGTTTCATTTTAATGGTGCTGTGGATGGTGTTGTTGTAACTATTGGTAAATTTGTCAAGACTATTTAACCACTCTTTGTTTCCTTTAAAAGTAAAAAATTTCCACATTCTGGTTTTCAAAGTTCTGTTAAACCTTTCTACAAGTGCAGCCTTTCTGTGGGATCTGGATGAAAAATATTTTATGTTTAGAGAATTCAACAGAGTTTTTACCCCAACATTATAAAACTCCTTCCCTTCGTCAAACTGGACTGTTTCTGGATATTTACCAAATCTTTTCTTAAATTCTTCCAACATTTTGGTAACACCTGGCACCATAGCAACAGTACTTTTTCTATGGACAGGAACAGCGAAACCAAATCTTGACAAAATTTCAATACCTGTCAATATCCACTTTTGGTCATTATTTTCAGAACCAAATTTCGCCATATCCACCAAGTCCATTTGAAGTTGGTCTGCAAGATTTTTAACAAATGTTTTCTGGTATTTTTTTGGTTTTCTAATAGGTTTGTGTAAAGTAAAAACTTTTTGGCTGTGTAACCACTCCTTAACTTGTTTTCGGGTTATTGAAGGGTTTTCTTTTACAGCAGCTTTGTAAAGTTTTTCCATGGATTGGTAACCGGTTACAGGATTGTAGTAAATATCTCGTAACTCAAGATCAATGAGTAAAAGTTTATCTTCCATTTTATTTTGGGGAAAACTAAATTCTTTTGAAGACTGAGTTTTTTTTGCTTTTGAACTTTAAATAAATAATGACTGAATTCAAAAAAATTTCAGAATCTTGGCCAAAAGAGTGGGATGTCTTTGGAACAGTCCAGAAATTTACCAAACAACCAAAGGCTTCTGTAAACATAAACACAATTACGATATTTGCAAATGAAAGAGAGAATTTTATTGTAAACCTAAATCCCATAGATTTAACATTTCAACAGCCATTGAAAATAAGGAACCCAACATTAAATGACTTTCTTACAATCCCATATTTTACAGCCATCGCAGCTTCTTATGTTGCAAGCTATTTGTGTGGGATTTCAAACAAACATTTAAAGAATGGTTTTGAAAGATTTAGATCCCATTTTTTAACAAGTATTGTCCATTATCATTATGTTTTTCAGGTAAGAAGGTTTTTAAAACATCCAAACAAACTTAGAAGGTTTTTGACAGCGGATGTCATAAAAATTTTACAACACAACCCTAATGATGTTTGGGTTAAAAAGATAAGCAACTCCACACAAAGTGCAAAAGAATTTACACAAGACATGAAGGACCTTGGATATGAAGTTAGGTATGTAAATTTAACAAAAAAGAGTTATGGGAGAATCAACACATATGAGGAACTGGTGTCAGCTGGTTCAAGACATCCAGATGATTTCAAACATTTTGTACCTAAAGATTCCAATGGGTTAACATTATTAGGTCAAAAGCTGTTCCAACAATCCTTAGAATCTTTTGTTTACTGTGTGTTGGGTGCACAGGCAAAAACAAGATGGGTCATTGTTGGCGAAGGTGCAAAAAGTTTACAAACACAAGAAGTGTTTAAAAAGTTAATGGAGGACACAATAGCTCAGGATGACATTACTGTTTCTATTTCAAATATGAGGCAGGCCATTAAGTCCACAAATGTTGTTTTAAATTTTGCAATATCCCCTGGTTTAATTTTGATCCCGTCAGACATGAGAATCCTTATTAACCCAATTAGTGGGTTCAATAATGTTCTTACCCTGGCAACAAACAAAATGGCTCTTGGACTTAACAGACATTTAAATATTGGAAAAGCCTTTGTAAAACCCATTGTAAAATTTCCTGTAAAACCTATTGAAACTATCGATGATGTTGTTAAAATTAATGAAAGAAAATACAAGCCCGGAATATTTACTCCTGAAAACATTGAAAAAAGCGATAACAGATTGCCAGAAGTTTTTGGAGCTTCAATTGGCACTGTTTTCTTGGTATTTAAAGGAATAGCAAAATTAATTTAATAAAAGAAAGAAATGTCATATCAAAATTTAGATGTTTTTGGAAACCCCATTATTGAAACCAAAGAAAAAAATGAACCAAAAGAATTTAACAAAAGTCTTTTAGAACTTGAAACTTGTAAGGACAAAAGTAGTTGTTGTAAGGTGCCAACTATCGAAGACCAAGGATCCATAATTTGTGGGAAATGTGGTTTGGTGTTATTAAAGTTACATGGTTATAACCACAAAGAACCAACCCCACCACTTTTGAAAAGATATGTAAAAACATTTTGGAAAATGTTCCCAAAGGAAGAAAAAATTGTTGGTTATGAAATTATGAAATTTTTTTTTAAAACCAATAGAGCCCTTGTAGGATCAGGTTTGGTTTTGGACAGAAAATATAGTATGAATTACATTATGTTCATCATTTTTGGAATCTGCCAAAGAGATGATCTTTTGGAAAAAATGAAAAAACCAACTTCGTCAGAACTAAAAACATTTGACGAGATAAAATATATTTTAAATTATTCTCCAAGAGATAACGCTTACATTCCATACCAAACAGGATTCCAAGTCTTTGGCAACACCCTTAGTGTTGAAAATGTTTTGGAAATAGAAGAAATGAGTGGGATCAGAAAATGTAAGGAGTATACAAAAATTATTGAAGAAGGAAAGAAATGTTAAGAATCCCATAAAAACTTTTTAAAATATATAACAAAATAATGTTATAAATTTTTTACCAAATATAAATTTTTTCTTAACTATTTTAAACAACAACAGCCAACAACCAACCAGCACCAGCCCCTAAAAGTGTTACAGTGATGGTCATATATTTTTCCATTTCATCACTTGGTTGGTAATAGTCATCAAGTTTTGGTTCAACTGGTTTTTCTTGTAAAATTTCATGAAGTTCTTGGAAAGCCTTTGAAGTATCTTGCATGTTATAGTTTGCATTCCGAATTTCATCTTGTAATTCTCTGACCTTGTCCTTTCTTTTAATTTCATTTTCAAAAAACTTTTCTTTGTCTTTTTGAAGTTTTTCTGTTGCCAAATTGTGTCTTTTCGCCTCGTCAGCATAACCATGTTTGTTAAATGATTGAAACAAATAACCAGCACCAGCAAAGGCAACTGCATTGAACAACCCTCCTGCTATCATTGATGCCATTTATTTTAAAAAAAAGAAGTCCAACTTACAGTTCAAATTTTAATCATTTCATTCCAATGACCTTTTGGTTTTTCCTTGTTTTTTATACTTTCTTTGGATCCACATTTTTTGGAATATACCCTTTGTCCTGTGCCATTTTTACTGTAAATAGCCCACCTGCAACCGCAACTCCAAGTTTAGCTGTTTCTTTAAAGCTTGCTGGCGCTGCGAGAGATTGGCCTGTTAACTTTTTAACGACCATACTTACTCCAACAGCTGCAACTGTTATCAGAGCTGCTTCATACAGATCATTTAAAACCTCGTTCTTATTCATTTATTATAATATGTAAAAATCTTTCCTAAAAAGAAATCTTTGGTAAAAATTTATAACATTTTTTGTTATATATTTTAAGAAGTTGCATAGGAAGTTTTAGACCTTATGGAGTCTTATAGTTCTGTGGACATAAAAAAATTTCAAGAAGAATGTCGCCAACATTGTGGTCAACTTTAAATTTAAGTTCATTGTAGACACCATTGTCTAACATAGCCTCAGAGTTGATGTTTGCAAATTTTTCCACTGATCCCTTCAATAATTGTCTTGTTGTAATTGGAAGAACTGCAGCTGTTCTATCCCGTTTTCCTGAAAATGATGTCCTAGTTCCATCAATCATTTCGCAGGTGATACAGACAAATCTCATTCCAAGATTTATGTTGACTGTTTCTGGACTGACAAGGTTTGCTCCTCCCCTAATTAGTGTTGTTTCTGGATATCCAAGCAAGGGACCAAGTTTATGCAGGTAAAGGTCTCTTGTTGGGTATAATCTGATTTTACAGCTATATGGAAGTAATTCTGACTTTATTTCGTTTTCCTTTAATAATCTCATAATCATACCAACAGTCCAATAGCCATTGTAGAAACTAATTTTTTTTGTTCCATGCATAACATATGTTGGACTTGTTAAATTATTGAAATCCCAAAAAACTGTTGCATCCTTAACAAGCAATTTTGTATCTTCAATGATCAAAGGATCTTCAAATTTAACAGTTGTTTCTCCATTTTTAAGTAGAATTCTTAGGTTCCTCATTTATTATAACATCTTTAACTTTTGGGGTGTTAGTTAGGATTGAATGATCATATGGATGAATTAAGTTAATCTCCAATTTTGAATATTTATTGGATTTTAACATTTCTTTTATTTTTTTCTCTTCTTCTTTTGGTATATCCAAATAATCATCTAAAATAACTTGCATATCCTTTCTGTTTGGGTTGTAAAAGGTAACCAGTTTTGAAATATTTTCTCTATATGGTTTTGCAATACTTGTCAGTTGTTGGGTTACAACTATTGTACTAATGTTCATATGTCTTGCTCCAAAACCAAGTTTTACCAATTCGCTGGTTCTGTTTTTAACACTCTGTCCAGAAGCACAGTCATCCAAAATAATTAAACTTGGGGTTCCTTTACAATAGTCAACAACATATTTTAAAAAATCCTCAGACTCATCTTGGTCGCAAGGAATAACAAAAAATCTTGGATCATTGAGATGGCCCCATTCTAAATATGTTTTGTTCCATACAAAAGTAGGACATATTAAAACTATGTTTTCAAATTTTTTTTTGTAATTTTCAACTAAATTTTTCAACAAATAATGAGTCTTTCCACAACTCGTCATTCCAACAATGATCATATTAAATGGTTTTGGGTCTTCGTTTTCCATTTATTTCTTGGGATTCTTAATATTTCTTGGGATGGTTCTTAATAATTTACACTCTGGAATGCTCCTCCTTGGACTTTCAATAAGCCATCTGAAAGAATGAAAACATGGCATCTGAGATCTGTTGCTGTCGCCTTTTTCTTAATTTCCAACATAATCCCAGATTGGGTAGTCAAAAATTTGGTACCATCTCCATATACAGCATTGTCATTAATTGACCGAAGATCCACAACAAGTGCAAACTGGTTTTCTGTAAAGAACTCATCAGCTTGGATTGTTGGGTAATTAGTATGTCTGAAAAGTCGCTCAGCCTCTTCAAACAACCTTCGTTTTGGAATGCCTTGGGAGTAAATGCTATTCGGGACTCCTTCAATGGTAATCTTTACCCTTTCAATATTTGGGTATACAAACTCTTCCGATCCTCCTCTTGTTGCTTTTGTAAACAACATTACAACCGCCTTCATGCTCTTTCTTGGCAGATTGATGGTCTCGTTAATTAATGTTGAGGCTGCAGTCCATGGTGTGGTTTTCATTAAAGTTACATGCTCAAATGAAAGGGCTCGACCCATTTGGTAAGAAGATTCGATTTCCTGGACTAGGGCAAAGTTGGTAATGGTTTCATACTCCAACTCAATATTTTCCAAAGAATAACCAGCCACAGATTGACTACTTTGGGCTTTCATGATAGAAGTAGCTTTTGGTAGTGTAATTATGTACTGCAAGTCATTCGCCATACTGTGGGGCGCATATAATCCATGATCCTTTAAAATCTTGTCCAACTTGATCCTCTGTTTTGTTCCATATACAGCTGCATATGTGTCAGAAGAAGCATCATCAGATTTTGAGATGAGTTTTCTTTGGTTTTCTGTTGCAATGCCATCCTCAATCATGTTGGCTCTCTCATGTTTGTCCATCCACAAGTCTTTGTAAGTCCCCAAAAGACTCTCTCCCGTGTTGTCGTAAACCTTCTCTCCTGCAAATCTAACTTCCAAACGTTCTTGGAGTTGTTTCGCAAGGTTGTTGTTAAACCACGACTTTGTGTTTTTGTTCTTAAAGTCGAACAGGAGGAACATTTTGTCAGGAACTAAGGTTGTTCCAGGTTTAAGTTTTGGGATGTGGATGTAAATTACTCCCCCCTCATTAGCAGAATTGGGATTGAAAGTAATTACATTTCGAGCTCGTTCCCCAGTTATTGAACTTCTGTGTAACCGGTTATAACCGGGTTCTAATTCAACTTCTCTCTCTGTATTCATTTATTATAATAATAGGAAAATTTTTGAAAACTTCATTTCTTTACAGGAATGAAATTTTGTTGGGAAAGGTTTCATTTAATAGTTATTAAAATATTCATCTTCATTTTCAAAATCATCTGGCATCATAATATCAAAATCTGCCCATAAATGATAACAATGGTTTTCATTGTAATTTTTGATATCGTATTTACTATATAACAACCAAAGTTTGTATCCTTCATAACTTCCTTTTGAAATTAGATAAATAAGTTTTCCAATATTAAACCAGTTTTTGCTCCCAAAGGCACATTCTGTTGCATAGCTGGTGACAATCATATTTATTGAATTTCTTTCCAATTGTGGAAAGAATTTCATTTTAAAAATTTAGAGATCATATTTCGAAAGATCTTTGAAAACTGTTTTTGACTTTGGAATTTTTTCTTTACTTTCTTCTGGTTCTTTCTTCCATTTGGAGTAGGTGATGTAAGTGGTAATTAGGGCTGCCACTGTCCCAATTATTGCACAAGTTGTGGAGATACTTGTTTCATTTTTTTCTTCTGGATTTTCTGCTCTCTCCTTTTCCATTTTAACTTTTTTTCTTAGTTTTGCTTCCTTACTTATTGCAGCAAGTTTTTTTCCTTGTGCAACTCTTTTGGGGTTTTTGATATGGACAGGTGGGGGTGTTTTTGTAATGGTTTGTTCTTCTATTTGTTTACTTTGTTCTTGTTCCATTTTATTGAATGTTTTGTTGGATTTTGTTGAAATTTGTTAAGATTTGCTTGCCAACTAGTTAAAATTTGCTTGCCAACTAGTTAAGATTTGCTTGCCACTTCATAAATACAGTTTTATAACCCTCTTATGTTTTTCCCTTTTCTCATCAGGAATTAAACTCGCATAATGGATTATTGTACCCAATGAAAAATTTGTTTTAACCGTTTTTTCCCAAAATGTTTCGCAAGCATCTTCATCATATTTTTCAGGACATTTTTGCGAGAATAGGTGCCAAAGGTTTTTCCCATATTCTTCTCCATGTGTTTCGTTGTACAAAGCAAAACCCACAGACCTCCATGTTGTGTAATCTTCAGCTATATCTTTTGGTATCTGGTCAATGTAATTTTTTAAAACCTCCTCGCTTTTTGGTATGTGGTCGTCAAAGTCAATATGGGTTCCACTTCTTTCTTTCTGTTCAATTTCTGGTAAAAAGGATAGTTTGTTAACAGAGGTATGTTTCTTTTGTCTAACAGAAAGTAAATATATTAATTCATGGTTAGAATATTGACTCGCCACATGGTTCCTTTTTTCTTCAATGATGTAACTTAAAAGATATGGATCTGACTCGGGACTCTTTTTGGAACCATACAAAAACCAGTTTCCAGCAATGACAGCATTGTCAAGTTGGATGGTTGTTTCATTCTGTACAAGTTCGTTTATATACTGTCTCTCCCTTTGTGTTAACCAAACATATGGAAAATGTAAATGGAAACCATTTTTATAAGTTTTTTCATCTTTGAAATATCCTGGTTTTTCCAAAACAAAACAGTCCAAGTTTGTTTGGTCAACAAGAAGTTTTTTCAATATTTTTTGGAATAGTTTTGCCAATTTTAAGACCTTCTTTTCAGAATATAATGGTTTTGGCTCCTTAAGTTTTTTACTAAGATCAATGTCAACAATGACTGGACCAATGTCTGTTGTTCTTTCCAAAAGATATTTGTTAAAATTTCCAGAGCTTGACAAAAATGTGTAGGCCCTTGTGTATTTTTTAAGTAAATTTTCTTCATTTTTTACAGAATATGATCTTTTGTTGAAAATATCCATATGTGTAATGTTTTCTTTACTGAAACTTTCATACAACAAAGACGATAATGTGTTTGTTTTAAACTTAGACATTCTTTCTTTTATTATATGTTTTTTTCTTTTTTTCTTTTTCAATTAATTTTTAACATGTTAATTTCTACATCCCAAACACTAAAAAACAAATATGTATAGTAGTCGCCAAAGGAAGGAGAAACACTATGTAAAGATACTTTGGTCCCCTTTATTATGGAAGCAATACCTTCGCAAAAAATATGGTGGGGAACTTTTTCATTATATGTCTGACCCATGGTTGTTGTTTCAAAATCTGCAAGTTTGTTTGATCTGTTATCAACATCTCCATGGTAAAGACATGTTGTCAAATCAAAGTACTTATTGTATAGACTGGTATCATGCCAAGTGGATGTTTTTGAATTTTGATCAATTTTATGTCCATCTGGTTGTAGTAAAAACCAATATTTTATTAAATATTTTCCAGATTCTGTTGCCGTAAATGTTAGCAAAGTGCTGTTGTTCCATGAATTATCCCAAACTCCAGCTTTGTGGTCTGTTTTACCACCAGTTTTTCGATACTTTTTTATTCGCGTAAAATTTCCAGCTTGTCCTGTGGCTCCAGTAACTCCTCTTAACCCTCTAAGACCCCTTTGTCCAGTTGTTCCTTTTCCTCCTGGCAGTCCTTGAGGTCCTTGGTCTCCTTGGTCTCCTTTGGGTCCTTGATCTCCTTTGTCTCCTTTGGTTCCTTGGGGTCCTTGGGGTCCTTGCGAACCTGTGTTGCCAGTGGTTCCTTTAGACCCTTGCGAACCTTGGGTTCCTTGTGGACCTTGGGCTCCTTGTGGACCTTGTGGACCTGTTGCCCCAGTGTTTCCTTTGTTTCCTTTTGCACCATCATCGCCAGGATCTCCTTTGTCTCCTTTTTGAGCTGCTGTTCCTGCCATTCCTTTGTCTCCTTTGTCGCCTTTGTCTCCTTTGGAACCCTTTGCACCTGTGGTTCCATGGTCGCCTTTGTCCCCTTTGGTTCCTTGGGATCCTGTTGCACCTGCTAATCCAGAGTTACCTCTGTCGCCTTTGTTTCCTTGGAGACCTCTAATACCAGTATCGCCTTTGTCTCCTTTGGTTCCTTGCAAACCCCTGTCGCCTTTGTCGCCTTTTGGTCCTGTGGGTCCTGTGTTACCTTGGTCTCCTTTGTCGCCCTTTTGAGCTGCTGTACCTGTTGAACCTGTTAAACCTCTGTCTCCCTTGTCTCCTTTGGAACCTTTGTCTCCTTTTACACCTGAAGACCCTTGGGAACCTTGTGGTCCTGTGTTACCTTGGTCTCCTTTGGCTCCTTGCAAACCTTGGTTGCCTTTGCCCCCTTTGTCTCCTTTTGCACCTGAAGAGCCCTGAATTCCTTGAGACCCTTGCGAACCTGTTGCACCTGCAGAACCAGTGGTTCCTTGGACTCCTTGAGACCCTGTTAAACCTTTGTCACCTTTATCGCCTTTAGACCCTTTTGGTCCTTGGGATCCTGTTGCACCTGTTAAACCTCTATCGCCTTTGTCGCCTTTTGCACCTGTATCTCCTTGGGGTCCTTGTTCCCCTTGTTCTCCATCTGCTCCTCCACCTCCATAAGAATAATCTGGGTCATCATATCCATAGTAATAACTCATGTTTATTTATATGAAATTTAACATGAAAAAAAACTAGAGTTAGCAAAATGTTGGAAGAATTTAAGAAAAGATTTGGTAAATATTCATTATTTATATGAAGTTTCCATATTCCTTCATCATATCCTTATTAATTTTTACAATCTCGGCTGGCAATAATGGTCCATGAACAATTTTAATCCCATAGATTTTCCCTTTTAGCTGGGTACTATTTGAAGGAGCTCCACTCAATCTTTTATTTAAAAATACAGATCCAAATGGACTACCTATATCTGCAAGGTCGGATTCAAATTCTGATCCTGCCAACTTTTTACCATTTATGTATACACAGGAACCGGTTCCCAACCAATGGCAGGAAATTAAGTGTTTGCTAAGAATGCTATGGGGGCCAACAATATTTACTGTTTTTTTAGTGCTTTCTCTTATACCACCAACTATTAATTTGGAGTAAGAGTAGGATTTAAAGCTAAGATATTTATCATAATTACCATTATCATTTCCAATAAGATAGCACCAATCGCCGGGAACAGATGTGTCAACAACAGTACAAACAACAAAAACAGAAACATCATTAAACTGCAAATCAGTGTTGCAAAATAGCATGTAATTTCCCCCTGTGTTTTCAATGTAATCTATACCTGGGCCAATGGGGTCCGAGCCAAATGTAGGGGCATGGGCTTTATCATCCTGCCATAAAACAGAGTTTCCACTCCGTGCTTGGGTTATTCTTTTTACCCCACCGGATATTTCAAATGTTTTAGTAGCTTTTGTTATGTTAAGATCAAAAACAGTTTTGTAATTTTCATCAGGTGTTAGGGAAAGGTTTTTCAACTTTCGTTCGATTTCTTTAACTTTTTTCTCCAAGTCAAAATCTTCCAGCGATCTCCTTGGTCTACCGTAACCATAGTAATAACTCATTGTTTATTTGGAGTAAAAAATCTTTAACATTTTTGTTAAAAATTTTTAAAAAATAAGAGATCTTGAAAATTTAAATTTAAAATGGTGTTTGGGAATTATACTTTTTTTATAGTGCAACAACCACAACAAATGGGTAGTAAAATTTTAATGAATTAATTTCATCAAAAATTCTTTCCTGTTCATCTTCTAATTTGATATTCAAATCCATAAATTTTTCATTCCATATTTCTTTAAATTCTTCTTTACTCTGTTTGACTTCATGCTTGTTTTTTCCAAAACGTTTTTTAAGAAATTTATTAAATGCTTTCTTTTCTTGTTTGTAACTGGAACGAAGGTGTTTCCATTCTCGTTTCCACGAATCTTTAAATTCTTTGCTTGTTACAATCTGGCTAGGCCAACAAGCATTTTGGTTCATTGTATTCATTGTATTCATTGTGCTTATTTTTTTTCTTGGGTTTTTTAAAAACAAACATACAATTTAAAAAACTTTTGGAAAACTTTTGGAAAACTTAAAAAAAATATACAAAAAAAAATACATAAAATTAAAAATTAAAAAACTGTATCATATACACCAGTTCTAACTAACATTTGAACTTCTGTTTCGCCTGGGTGTATATAGTTACAAACTGTTTTAGGGTTTGTACTTTTGTTAAAATATATAATGTTTGGTTTTCCACCTGTGTATTTTGTAAAACCTACCCACATACATTTTTCTTTGTCTGGACATATGTTACTCCGTTTGGTATTCATTTATTTAAAAAAGTTTCAAAAAAAATTTAAAACCCCCCCATCCCCAAAAATTTTGGCGGCCATTTTGGAAAAATTTTGGTAGCCATTTTGGAAAAATTTTAAAAACCCAAATGGCCATCCCCAAAAATTTTGGTAGCCATTTTGGAAAAATTTTGGCGGCCATCCCCAAAAATTTTGAGACCCCCAACCCCAAAAAATTTTGGCGGCCATTTTGGAAAAATTTCGAAAACCCCAACCCCAAAAATTTTGGTAGCCATTTTGGAAAAATTTTGGCGGCCATCCCCAAAAATTTTTAAAACCCCAAACCCCAAAAATTTTGGCAGCCATCTTAAAAATTTGAAAACCCCCTCCTGAAAATTTTGGCAGCCATTTTGAAAAAACCAGGGGGTTAAAATATTTTAAAACATGTCCCAGGATCGGAACCGCCATCTTGGAAAAAGGTTTTAAAACCTCTTTTAAAAAAATGTCCCAGAATCGGCCTTTTAACACTACTATCACTGACTATATTTGAGTCATGGAAAGATGTTAAAATCGTAGCTGGATATGGTTCATGTAGCGATAGCGACTTGGCAGCCCATCTGCATGCTCTCATTGGAATACTGTAGAAGGTAAATATCATTTGATTAATTTCTCTGGTTTCTTGTCCGATTAAGAGCTATTTCCAACATTTCCCGAAGTTATTTCTATGTGCGCAAAAAAATGCGCAAATTCATGGTGACACTGCTCCTTTAAAACTGATCAGTTATGGCACGAAAATATGAACGGCAGACCTAACTTTTATATTCTCTACACATCTGTGTTGTCTTTTTTTAACGAAAAGAAAGCTGTGTGACATCCATTGTAAAACGTTATCTTTCACTTTAACGTGTTAGGGCCTGTTTATATGGTCCCGCGGTGTACCGGGATGTCCCGGTTGCCCGGGATGAATTTCATCCCGGGTTTATATGGAGTAAACAAAGTGCTCGTCCCGGTTGACCGGGATGAATTTCATCCCGGGGGATGAATTTCATCCCGGGTCAAAAAGCGCGGGAATTTAAGGAAATGGACAAAAAAGCAAAACCCCACCTGTTATAGAAGTTATTTCACTTTTATTCAGTATTTTGTCTTTAGACCTGACCGTTTGGACGAAATTCTGACCGTAATATTCAAAGTTACAAGCATTATAGTTCAGTAAACTTCATCCCGATGTACCGGGATGTCGCGTTTATATGGGAAAAAATCTGTCCCGGTGTACCGAGATCTCGGTTGCTTCAACCGGGCATAAATACCGGTCTCCATATAAACGCAACCGCGAAAATAACAGTAAATTATCTACAAGCCGAGATCCCGGTGTACCGGGATCATATAAACAGGCCCTTAGTTTAGTTGTAAAACGTAAAACCTACTATACACTGTGAAAACTGTTAACCTACGCTGAAATACATTACATTGCAAGACTTTATGTTGTGAGACTTTATGTTTTGAGACCTTACGTTGTGTTGTGTTGTGTTGTGTTGTGTTGTGTTGTGTTGTGTTGTGTTGTGTTGTGTTGTGTTGTTCCCTTGCATGGGACTTGTCCCGTTCGTGTCAAGCCTTATTTGGTAAATTACTGAATTAAAGTTGTTAAACTGTGTTGTGTTGTGTTGTGTTGTGTTGTGTTGTGTTGTGTTGTGTTGTGTTGTGTTGTGTGGTGTTGTGTTGTGTTGTGTTGTGTTGTGTTGTGTTGTGATACGTTGTAAGACCTTTATACGTTACGTTGCGAGACCTTACGTTACGTTGTGAGACATTACGTTACATTGTGAGACTTTACGTTACGTTGCAAGACCTTATGTTACGTTGTGAGATCTTACGTTACATTGTGCAACCTTACGTTACGTTGTGACACCTGACGTTACGCTGTGTTCTGAAACTTTCACACATTTTCAAAATAGCAATGTGAATCAACAATTGAACGTGGCCTTTCACACGTGCGAAAAATAGCACGCGTAGTTGGGTTTGCGCTTCCATGTGCGCGTACGATCGCACGCGTCATACAAAAAGGCCTGTCAGACTTACCTTGTCCTTGGACGAGTAATCGTGTCACAGCAATTGCTTTTAATGTCAGAGGTAATGGGGTTTCTGAGGAGCTAAGGAATTTAAGAGTACAAACCAACGCACCAGATGCTATTAGAACAGGCTTGTTACTTTCTAAAAAAGGTTAAAGTAGTTTATAAAGCAATCTTTAAAAGCACCATAAACAATTAATATTAGACAGCATCTCGGCCTGCTTTACATACTAGCTGTAAGGTTTCACACATGTAATAATTGTTGGAAATTAACGACGGGCGTAAATGATGTTGAAAACGCTCACGTTAACCGTGCGTTCATTCAACTTCTCAGGTTTTGTTTCAGTTAGTCTCAACTTTTGCACCATAACGGACATCCATAATCCTACAAATCCTATGCTTTTTGTTCTTCGATTTTTTGTATTTGTCGCGGGAAAATGACGTCAAATGTTTGGCGCGAAAATTTTGAATATTTTTGCATGTTTGATGACTGTTTCAAAAACAGCATGTTATGTCAACTCTAAGGGGGCCTTTACACGAGCCCGGGTTGAGTGCCAGCCCGGGTCAGCCCGCCATCCCGGGTTGGCTGCTTTTTCCCCCAACCCGGGTCAGCTTTTCTCAACACAAATTATGATATTGCCAACACTTTACACAAGCCCGGGTCAAGTCAACCCGTGTTTACATGAAGGAATTGACCAAAGTTCCGCACCGTCGCACCTCTCCAACCCAGGTCGACCCGGGTCTTGAAAAGGGTCACCTGGCAAGGCGGGTTGACCCGGCTATCGTGTAAACGCTAACAGGGGTTTATTCGTAGACGGGTTGACCCGGGTTGGCTCTCAACCTGGGCTCGTGTAAAGGCCCCCTAAAACCGAAGAAAATATTGAAATATCGTTATTCAATCAAAAGTTATAACGCTTTGAAATTTGAATTTTCAGCCATTTTGAGCTATTTATAGAAGCAAAATGGCGAAAATTCAAATTATAAAGATATTTCAATTTTCTTTTTGGTATTAGAGTCCACATAACATGCTGTTTTTGAAGCAGTCGCCAAACGTGCAAAAAGATTAAAACAAAATTTTCGCGCCAAACGTGAGCGTTTTCAACATCATTTATGCCCATCGTGAAAATATTGTACTGCTGTAATGGTAACTGTCTGGGGACACAGCTTTTTTTTTCTGACTACAGTACTTACAGCTCAACTACATTAACTGTGTCCATACATGTGTACATCCTTCTTACCTGGAATTGATAAATTTTTCATTGCACTTAAGACTGCAACATACAATTGAATTTCATCCTGAAAGATTAGTAAAAATTGTGTAATCACAATTGTTGTAAAAAAAAAACTGTTGTGTAATACAAAAAGACTTAATAATAAGGTGTTACTCCCTCATTCTGGGACCGACTTTTTTTTATCAGTATAGTGTCAAAGCTATGGCAATGCACCTTCCCAGGGGTTTGGGGGCATGCCCTTCATGAAAATTTTGAAATTTGGATGCCCTGAAACACCATTTCCATGAGCACTCTCAGGCGAATATTTCGGTCAAAAAGACACGGTAAATTGATTGTCATTTTACACTTTTTTCCATAAAAAATGAAAACTGACATATTTACCGAGCTACCTTCTCCACAGGCATTTATTTCCCAGCTTCTTTCTTTCATAAGGGGGTGCAAATAAATTAAGAACATCTGTGGAGGAGGTAGCGTACCAAGTTAAAGCTCGAGAAATCCCATACTACAGTATATATACCTACGCAAACTAAATTTATCATGCTCGTATGAATCAACGTGGACGAATTAGGAATTAAATATTAGAATTAAATATTTTAAAAGTTTGTCAAAGTTATTTTGAATTTCCGTGAGCCAACACTATGGAGTACAGCCCTAAAACAAGTACTTTCTCGGGTATATGGAAACAGACCTCTATCGGGATACAAAAAATCCCAATTGAAGACCAGATCTGTAAAATCGAGATTTTTCTTCAGTATCGCAATTGAGGTCGCGTCGGGATTCGGGATTTTGAAGCAAAATCAGATAAATACCCGAGGAAATTGGAATGGTTGGATACTCTGGATCAGTCTATTTGATAAGCTTAACGACCATCTCTCCTTAAACTCATTTCCTCATGATCAAGTTCCCAAAACCATCACACCGGACGGTCAAGATGGACTGAAAAAGTAGTCGGATCGACAATTCTGGACCGACTTTTTCAACCGACTCTCAATTGTTGTTGGGGGGAGGGGTGTCACCCCCACCCCACCCACCCCTAATGTGCGCCCCCGACACTATCATTCGACCTTCAGCTCCCAACTTCACCTCAGTTGGTAGAGCATCGGACTAGTAAAGCGAAGATCGCGGGTTCGAATCCCAGCTGGGCCAAGTAGAGTTTTCTCTACTTGTCTGGTATGGTTCGTCACTCGGAGTAACACCTTAATATTATTCTCCACCCAAGTTCGCTGTCCCACAATAGAGAGCTTAAGCATACAGGCGTTTTAGAGCCACGGACGGCGATCGAATTCAATAGCATTTTTCATTCAAAACAATGATTATGAGCAATTTAAAATCCCAAGAGCAAAGTGAACGCCGTCGTCGTTCTACACAAGACGTCATTGAGAGCATTTTCACGTTCTTGAGACGACGGGAACATCTAGAACGTTGAGGCCTGTCATCGTTGTTTTACTACAATAGACATGTTTTTAAAGTAGAAAACTTGTATTTTAAGGGGGATAATTTCATTACATTACAATATAAAATAAAGGATCTGTATTTTTATATAAAGATGAAATTTAAGCTTATGAGCTAACAGTTTAGATATGTGATTATTCATAGCCTTTGTTTTGGGTAAAAAAGTATTTTCAAAGAATACGCGGTTCAGTAGTTCTGTATTGTATTCCTGTTCTTCCGGTCACCGTCCGTGTCTCAAAAACGCCTAATATGCTTAAGCTCTCTAATAATCATTCGAAAACAAAAAGACGTTCTGTCGACGACCAACCTTTTCACCACCCCCAGTGGTGTTGCATAATAAGTCAATGAGGTGCTTATGAACATCCAATTTTACAAGTTTTATACAATTGGTTTCTAACGTGAAAAAAGAAAAGAGATAGAAAATGAATGCCCTAGCTGTGTTATAATTTTTTAACCTGGTGTTGATATACTGTACCCTGCGAGCAGAGCCTTCTTTTCCTTATTTCTTCGCTGAGAGAGAGGAAGAAAAGTAGGCTCTGCTGTATTCGTGACTGGTTTCCATTGCGCATGCATGTCAGTTGCTTGGTTACAATCTCGAACCCAGTCCCAATCAGAGCAGAAAACAAAACGAGAACCAGTTAAACGGGTCTTAAACGGGTTACTTCGTCCTAAATCTTGGACGAAGCCAAACACGAATACAGCAGAGCCTACTTTTCTTCCTCTCTTTCAGCGAAGAAATAAGGAAAAGAAGGCTCTGCTCGCAGGGTATCGTCAAACGAAAGAATATCACTTGAAATTCTACATGCTGTGCGAGAAACACACGCACCTGCTTCTTTCCAATTAACTTAGATTTAATCCAATTAACAATAGCAAAGATATGTAACCTTCTCCGATAAGTCATCACACACATGTACGTACGTCACAACATGTGACATTTACATATCAAACAAACTGAAATACAATCGTTGGCACCTAAGCGTGTACAGTGCAGCGCCGGATTTAGGACTGTGGAGGCCCCTGGGCGGTCACTGACCAGCACAATATATCAATTATATTTCTGAATGTATGCTAAGTTACATGGTCATATCAGAGCCTACTTTTCTTCCTCTCTCTCAGCGAAGAAATAAGGCTCTGCTCGCAGGGTAGATATACTGTTACCTGTTCTGGCAATATTTCCAATGGCTACAGGACCAGAGTCTCTAACATACGCTTGATTTGAATGATTCCATAATAAAATCTTATCAATAAATGCATTATTTTCTTCAGCAAACAGTAAATCCAGGCAATAATCTGTTAGAAACAATACAATACAATTTTATTTTGGATCATCCCCTCGGGGCTTTTCAGGTCTAATTACATTTATCAATATGTCTATTTACATCTTAAATATATTTACAATGTGAGAATATAATAGGAATACTATAAATTACAAAATTAAAAATAATAAATAAAACTAAATTAAAAATAATAAAACTAATTTAACTCAACCTTGAAAAGGCAGTTCTCGACCGATCTTTTAGAGCTATTCAAAGTCGGACATTTTAACACCTCTGTACCTGAATGATCGTTGGGCTAAACTTGTTCTACATTTAGGTATGTTAAAGGGGGTATTGGCAATAAAAATTAAGTTAATCTCATTTGAAAGAACTCGCGTCAAATGGTATAAGAAGACCTTTTACAATTTTTCCGTATCTGTTTTGGTTTTGGAAATATTTCGACCAAACTCAGCGTGCTGTCCGCCATCTTGGAATTATTTTCGATATGCAAAATTACGCATGTGACGACATAAGCAGGGTAAAGTGAAATTTTTATCTTGCCAACCTTATGACATTATGAGCTATTTTTTGTTGCGCTATTTCCATTTTAAAATGACCCACAACATTTAAAAAGCCTTCCGTGGAAATTTGGGCACCCACGGAGTAGTTTCATCAGGTTTACCCTGCTTGTGACGTCACCAATTTCCTAGTTAATTAGACCCAATATTACAACAAGATGGCGGACAGCACGCTGTCTTTGGTCGAAATATTTCAAAACACAAAAAAGATACAGAAAAATTACAAAAGGTCTTCTTATACCATTTGACGAGTTATTTCAAATGAGACAAACTTAATTTTATTGCCAATACCCTTTAAGGTCGTTACGGTAACGGGTACTACGACTATGTATATTAGAGCGCTTTGTAAAAAAATTACTAAGATACATGCAATGGTGCACTACCATTAATAATCTTATACATAGGGGTGCACCAGATAGTGCTTTTTACTATCCGACCGGATTTGCCGGATAGTTGGGGGGAAAATCCGGCTGGATACCGGATATTTTTGTGTACAAGTTTTGGTACCTCTATCTGGTGGAATACTTGAATTGCTTAAAAAATAGTGGTGTTTAACATAGTTTCTGAGTTGTAACCTACTTTGTGACCGAATTATCAGTATCTCTGCCTCAAACTCTTCTACAAAATAAATATTATTTCGGATAAACGTCGAAAATACAGAGAAAAACAGTTGTTACCGCCATTTTGTACGCGGCCATCCTGGGAACGAGTCATTTAACTGTGACAATGGGCTTGTCTCACCCCCACGTGACCTTGACCTCTTCCTTATTGTGATTGGTCAATTAGCGTTTGAGGGCAAGACAGTTTGCCCTCAAACGCTATGACTGACCAATCGCAGTAAGGAAGAGGTCAGGGTCACATGGGGGCCGGGGGGTGAGACAAGCCCATTTATCCTTCGGATGATCGCGTGTGCACTTTTCTGAGTTTAAAAGCCCTGCCAATATTTCACTATTTGAGAAATAAATAGTACTGGTTATTCTATACACGTCATGTAAAGTGTATACTATTATTACTTCAAGAATTCACTTGGATCCTGGAAAATTACACAAAAGTAATGCCAAATTATCAAAAAACAAATTATCCGGTATCCGGCCAGATAGTAGAAAATATCCGGCCGGATACCGGATAGTGACTATCTGGTCGGATACTATATCATGTGCACCCCTACTTATAGATCGTTTTCACTCACGTGATCGGTGACCCCAATGGAGTGGTAAAACAAAACAATACGAAATATTTGAATAAGAATAGAGTTAAATTCCCATAGGATAAAGATGGTACACCAATATGGCCGCTATTTCATTGTTTTGGTACACCAATATGGCCACCATGACGTCAGATGAAAACGATCTATACACCATTTGAGCATCCCGATATACCAGCATGTCCTTAACCGCGATAACCATCCCAGACCTTTAAGAGTAGGTGTGATATCAAATTTTCTTTTACTTGAAACTACCCTAGCCGCAACGTTTTGCACTAGTTGTAGTTTCTTTATATTCTGTTTAAATATGAGAATATGATCAGAATTGAAAACAGAATTGAAACTGTTTAAACTGGCTATATCATCGTTGGGGATTTTACATATTTAAGATAGATTTAATCGTTAAAGTTTGCAGGGTTATTTCTGCAAAGCGCTCTCAATTCGTCAGAATTTATGCCACAAAAATAAAATAGATATCGTTAAAGAGCTATTAATTTGTAGAATACAATGTTGTCTTTGATTTTGCGATAAACACAAGCCAATAATAGTTGCGAATTTTTCAAGTAAAACCAGAAGGCTTCACTCGGAGCGACTTAAGAACAAAGCGTTTCATTTTGTTCAAAACATTTTTTCGCAGTTCCGAGATAAATTTCCAGCAAAACGGTGTCAGCGTGTTTTTTATTTTTTTATTTATCAGTGCCTGGTTTCGATTTTATGACTTATTTTGTCCGAATGTTGGTCGGAAAACAGCATTTTCATGCAACTTTGGTCGTCAATAAAATCAGCAAAACTCGACATATCAAAAAACGCTGACACCGTTTTGCTGGAAATTTATCTCAGAAGTAACTGCGGAAAAGATTTTGAACAAAATAAAACGCTTTTTACTTGAGTCGCCCCGAGTGAAGCCCTCTGGTTAAAATTAAAAATCACAACTATTATTGGTTTGTGTTTATCGCAAAGTCAAAGACACCATTGTGTTCCACAAATTAATAGCTTTCTAACGATATCTATTTTATTTTTGTGGCATAAATTCTGAAGAATTGAGAGCGCTTTACCGAAATGACCCTGCAAACCTTAGCGAAAACCTAAGATAGAACCTTCTCAAAAGAAATGTAATAAATAATATCTTCATTTTCTAACATTTCACCTTTATGGTCTTCTTTGCTGTTAAAGGGCATATGACTCAAAAATTAAGTTTGTCTTATTGAAAAGAACATTTAAAATGATACAATAACATCTTTTGCAGTTTTTGGTTTCCTTGCTTCGTTTTTGAGATATTCCAGTTTGTTTGATAAGCAAATGACACAACTTTTTACGTCACACGGGCATAATGAGTATTATGAGTTACAGAGAGAAGGTTACACATCTTTGCTATTGTGAAACGAAATCACTTGGAATTCTACATGTTTCGTGTTGTGGGTAGAAACACGCACATGCTTCCTTTGAGTTAAGCCCACGTTTTCATAATAGCAAAGATATGTAACCTTTTCTGATAACTCATTATGCACATGTGACGTAAAAAGTTGTGTCATTTGCACACCAAACAAGCTGGAATATCTCAAAAACGAAGCAAGGAAACCAAAAATTGCAAAAGATGTTATTTTATCATTTTAAACGTTCTTTTCAATAAGACAAACTTAATTTTCGAGTCATATGCCCTTTAAAGTCCACTGAAGTGACATCAAAGCAGGAATCTGTAAAGTGGTTTCTATATAGACAATTTCCTGCGTAGACCGTTAATTTCGGCAACTTTAACAGCAAAAAAGTCCACGAAGATGAAATTTTAGAAAAGGAAGATATACAGTGTGTGTAAAAAAAATGGAACCCTTAGAAAATGAATTAGTATTCTTTTAAAACAACCTATTGTAGTAGTTTGAAAGCCCTAAAAGCGCTGCGTTATAAATTAATCAGCACATAAGTTAAACAGGAAGAGAAAAAGCTTTTAAATACTTTCACCATGCATACACTTTAAGTTATCTTAATTTCCCACGTGTATAAGACCGTGTTTTTTACGCATCCGTGGCTCAGAGGTGTTTAGGGCTTTCAAACTACCATAGGTTGTTTGAACAGAATACTAATTCATTTTCTAAGGGTTCCGTTCTTTTTGATACACACTATTACAAATCTTCTCAAATTATGTAAAATTATCTCCCTAAATTATGTAAAATCCCTAGGCATTTTAATTCAATGTAACTATATGTACTAACCGTTAACACACATCAACAGTACACCTATTGCTTTTTGAGAGATAAATAATTTTAATTTTTTTTAATCTTAATTTTATCAACATATCAAACAAATATTTAATAATGATGTACTTGCGTGTCACTCACCGTCTCCAAGGAGGAGAATAATTAAGTCAGCTGCTACTCTTAACTTCTGAATTAAGTCTTTGTCTTCCCTGCTACATGCCATATTGGTTGAAATTATTTCTTGCAAAATATCCACACAATTTTCTTGAACTAATGCCTTTTTTATATCATCTATAAAGCAAAACAAAACTCATATTCATGTAAAGCTATAAAACTAGACAACAAAAAACATTATTTAATACCTTCATACAATATTATACCTCACAATTAAAGGTGATGTACAGTCCGTTCTGCGCATGTACGAAACTAATGTTTACATCTTTATTTACAAAAATAATACTAATACCTTATTCAAGAAGATTGTAAGCTTTTCTTGGTTCCCATTCATTACTTGTACCCAAAACAAAACATTTTCAGGAGAAATAGAAGAAATCCGAGGAGATACCCTCGCCGAATCGCTTGATTTTCTGCCATGTTGTTCCTAACGGTTTACATTTTGCTGAGTACTTCATGTAATTATCTACGAATGTTATGTTTTGGGGACCACATTGCGGTCATGCGCAGAACGGACTGTACATCACCTTTAAGTTGTCCAATCAGAGAGTTAGATGTGTACCACATGACTGACAACGGTATTTTTTTATGAATAGCCCTACCAGACCTCAAATTTCCTGCTAGCGTATGTCACTCGGGCATTCGAAATTCGAATACCCCACTTGCCTACGTCACCAGGGTATTAAAAACTCGAATACCCGCTTGCCTACGTCAATCTCTTCGCCCAGAGTAATTTTTTGCAAAGTACAAAGTACAAAATACACATGTATATGTATAAGGGTCTATAAACGATATATTAACTACTTATTGACCGAGCGTGAGGTCTGTGTACTAGTGAAATATCGGACCGATGTTTTTTTAGTACGCACCGAGACGAGCGCAGCGAGTTGAGGTCTGTGCAAAAAACAGAGGTCCGATATTTCACTAGTACAGACCGAACAAGCGAGGTCAATAAGTAGTTTATTATATGGCCATAAATGTTGAGAACGTTCTGTAAAAACTCGATCCATCTTTCTTGCGAACTAAACGAAAATGGCAGACATTTTCCCATTTTAAAGTACTTTCCGTTGAGCTAGAATCCTGCACTTTCTATACCCCAAATAGTATTTTTCAATTTCTTTTGTTTGACATATTGCTCAAGATCGTATACGTTAAGTAGTTGAATAAAAAATCATCTGAAATTCTAAAGTATAAGAGAAGTAAATGTTATATTATTACGAACAATGTTACGAACGTTTTGGACATTTTAAAAACTTTCACAAAACGTGGAAATTCGAACTATACATGAAATGAAAGCTTATAAAATTTCTAACAACATTCCTGCACGCACTACTCATTTCAACAATGAGTAGTTCTGATATTATAATACATCTTCTTGCATATACTGACATGACTGCCATTTTGTTTATAAAACTTACGGTCCCGAACGGCAGATTCCCTCTCTGAGCGGGCGTATACGGGAAATATCCGACCACTTATGAACCAATCAAACTGCAGGTTTCCCGTAATCGGACCTCTCAGCGCTGCTGCCATCAATCTCGTTCCCAGAGCCCACGTTCCCCACCCGGAAAACGAGAGACTCTGGGATAATCCGTTTCAAATCGTTACGTTATTGGCTGAATAGTGAGCATGAGTTGGCCTGAAGTGACCGGAAGTAGAATTAGTAAAACAAAAATAACAAAGATGTCGGACGACAAGACTCCAGTGAAGACGTTGCCGCGATCGATATCTTCGCCGTATGTGTGTAGATGCTGTAATTCGAGCTTCTTCAACCCCATTGGTTTGTTTGGGGAAAAGTCAAACAAGGAGAACATACTATCCAGATTCCGCTCGGATATTTACGCATGCGTACCTCAACCGGAATAACAAGAATCCTGCGATTTGAAACGGATTATCCCAGAGTCTCTCGTTTCCCGGGTGGGGAACGTGGGCTCTGGGAACGAGATTGCGCTGCTGCCATATAATAATATATTATATTATACCGAACATTGCATATTTATGCATGTATGTTTTCATTATTCCACAAAAAAATTACCTCTCGGGATAAAATATCCCTCAGGTTATTTCATCACTCAGGGTAATTTTTTGGTGGAATACCCCTCACTCCAGGTCTATAACAATCTCGTTCCCAGAGCCCACGTTCCCCACCGGGGAAACGAGAGACTCTGGGATAATCCGTTCACGCCATCACAGGATTCTTGTTATCCGGAAGAAGAGTTATATAGAGTTCACTGTGTTCATCAGCCAATGAAATATCGATGTGAAACGGATCATCCCAGAGTCTCTCGTTTCCCGTGGGGAACGTGGGCTCTGGGAACGAGATTGGGTCTATAATTGATAAGAATTAATACAATAATAAATTATTAAATATCTGTAATATAAAATAGGTAATTGGTTCTCACTTATCTAGATTAAATTAAAAGCTAAATGATCTGCCATTAAAGACTTGTTATATACCTTGTTCAGATAGGACCATCAGACATTCCCCAATCGCAACACTTTGTTTTCCTGTCGAATTCTTTAAGCCAATTGCAAAAATTCGACAACCTCCAGAGGCAATGAAACTGGAGCATCCCTCATCTAGATATGATCGGTAAATTACAGCTGTAATAAATTAGTTATTTACATGCATGCATGATTACATGATTGTATATTAATTATCATAAAAAAACAAGCTTTAAAAATTAGTGTAATTGTTCCCACCAAGTTCACTTAAACATGAGACTGCATTAGTTGCCATTAAACACAAGTCTTTTTTGTCGAGATTATTTTCAATATAGCCAAGTAATATTGGGATTGCTCCAAACCTAACCACCTCCTTTTGTAGTGCCTCTGAAAACAAAAAAAGAAATTTAGGCAGTTTTAACGAGCATAAAATTTAGAAATGTTGGCGAGGATGCGCTTCCAAAGCATTTTATGTCAGTGAAAGACATTACGCTATGTTCTAAGACATTACACTTGATGACATTACGCTATGTTCTATGACACCACGCTATGTTCTAAGACATTACGCTATGTTCTAAGACATTACACTACGCTATGTTCTATGACATTACGCTATGTTCTAAAACATTACGCTATATGTTCTAAGACATTACGTTATGTTCTAAGACATTACGTTATGTTCTAAGACATTACGTTATGTTCTAAGACATTACGTTATGTTCTAAGACATTACGCTATGTTCTATGACACTACGCTATGTTCTATGACACTACGCTATGTTCTATGACACTACGCTATGCATGTTCTATGACACTACGCTATGTTCTAAGACACTACGCTATGTTCTAAGACACTACGCTATGTTCTATGACACTACGCTATGTTCTAAGACACTACGCTATGTTCTATGACACTACGCTATGTTCTATGACACTACGCTATGTTCTATGACACTACGCTATGTTCTAAGACACCACGCTATGTTCTATGACACTACGCTATGTTCTAAGACACCACGCTATGTTCTAAGACACTACGCTATGTTCTATGACATTACGCTATGTTCTATGACACTACGCTATGTTCTATGACACTACGCTATGTTCTAAGACACTACGCTATGTTCTAAGACACTACGCTATGTTCTATGACACTACGCTATGTTCTATGACACTACGCTATGTTCTATGACACTACGCTATGTTCTATGACACTACGCTATGTTCTAAGACACCACGCTATGTTCTAAGACACTACGCTATGTTCTATGACATTACGCTATGTTCTATGACACTACGCTATGTTCTATGACACTACCCTATGTTCTATGACACTCACTCGACTACGATCGTGGGCCACTTTTTTGTTCTTACCACGTTGTGACGTCATCTGTGCATCTATAACTGAAAACTGAACAGACAACGGCAAAATGGAATCTATTTGTCAAACGGCCGTCTATGTTCTAAGATGTTACGCTGTTACACAGCGTAATATCTTTGAACATAGCGTAACGTCTTAAAAGATAGCATAGCATCTTATAACGCAGCTTAACGCTTTAATGTAATGCTGTACAACCACCTGGCAACTTTTGTGTTATTCAACGTAATTACAAGACTTGTATAACACTGCATGTTTTGTTTTCAAAATAAAATGCCCTTGAATAACAACTTTTTTTTGGTCAGTTGAATAGCGAAATGCTGAAAGTGTATAGCGATTCGCACGGATGGGAATAAAGGGTTCCGTAAATATTATTTAAAAAAAAAAAATGCATGTATTTTGATATTCTTATAGTTTCATACCATTATCTAGGGACATATTCAAGACAGAGCCACACGCAGTAATGTGAAATCTGTTATCTTCATTCTTCATCTTTTCATTGAAATCATGAATTTCTTTCAGTTTTTTTACAATTTTCTCTACTCCACCAGCCTCCAAGATTTGCTCACGAGCTTTATCTGTTAAGAAATATTAACTACTTAATAACCAAGAGTGAGGTCTTTACGGTAAAATATCAAACTGTGGTCTTGCTGTATTGACCGAACGATAGCGAGGTTAATACGTTCAAGGCCGAGGTTTGATATTTTACCGTAAAGACCGAACGGTCGAAGTTATTAAGTAGTTTATTTTATAAAATAGGTTGCGTCTTACGCACGCTGTGATTGGTCAATTACCGTGTTTATATCAGGCTATGTAAACACGGTTGTGATGTCACGGCACATTTTTTAGCCTTATTTCATAAAAGAAATAGAAAATGGATGCCCTGTGTTTATATAACCTGATGCAAACACTCGAGTGAGTTGGGAGAATTCGAAAGTACTTATGTAAACCCTCGCCTACGGCTCGGGTTCACATAAACTTTCGAATTCTCCCAACTCACTCTCGTGTTTGCATCAGGCTATATAAACACGGGCGGCCATTTTCTATTTCTTAAATATGGCACTTTCTATTTCAAAATCAATCTTGTATTTCTTGGTCTTCGCTTCCTTCAACTTCGTCAAAAACACCGAACTAGCGTTATTTTCTGCTGTTTCTTTCTCGTCTGGATACCAGAATTTACTTTTACAATGTTCATCGTCGTTTATTTCATTTATTTTCGTTGTTTTTCGGCAATAAAAGTTTCTTATTAGGATTTTTTCTTTGTTTCCAACCGTAGGTTTTCATAATGCCCGCGGGCACAGACCTTATTCAAAAATGGCCGCCGAATTAGAATTCTTTTATGTGTATAAAAATTAGCCCTTATGACCTCGTTTTAAAGTAAAAATTATTTAGAATTTCGAACATGAAAACGAGTTCATAAGGGCTAATTTATATGTATATAAAAGAATTTTAATTCGGCGGCCATTTTTGAATAAGATCTATTAACGGAGAAATCTCACCACGTCAGCAACCAATCACAGTGCAAAGTAATTTGTGCCATATAATAAAATTATTTACTCCATACAGTAAATGTTTGTACTGTATGGTTGTAATAAGAAATGTAGCACTGTGTTAATCCCCGAGCCCGGGCGTAGGGCCGAAGGCCCGGAGCCCGGTGAGGGTGCTAATCTCGACATGCGTGTAGTCCACTTTACACGCGTGGAGAAAAAGCGAGGGAGACGAAATCTGGAAATAGTTTATATATATATATATATATATATATATATGTATGGCACGGTGTCACGCGGTAAGAATAGTTGGACACTGGTGACTAGCGACGAAGAAAACTATAAACTCTCAAACAAGTAGTGTTTTGCTTTCGTTTATTTAAACGAAACGAAATGAAATGGAGCACGAAGAAAAGGATACAAACAACCCGTTTAATATATCTTGAAGAGAAACCAGAGAACTTGAAGAAACCAAACGCCGTATGGTAAACAAAAACTCGATCTGCAGTGTATGTAGCCTGGTACCCTGGCCCAATTTCAAAAGAAATATGGGCCAGGTAACCACTAATCTCATTCTCGCGTCATCAGGGCTAAATCCACTTATGACGATTGCAGTTTTACTCATAGCCACTAAAAACGCGCGAAAATTCAACCAATAGGAAAGCAGAAGTCTTTAGTGGTTACCTGGCCCATATTCTTTGATTGGGCCAGGGTACCAGGCTACAGTGTATGTAGCCCTGGTTTGAAGACACTCCGTGAGTCCATGGTCAAATTAATCATCTTAAAGTGGTTAACGGTAGGATTCTTGTTGTTTTCAAGTTTTCACTTAACCTAAACAATATTCAGCTTCACGTTTTCGTGCTTTCCCTTTGCTCATCCAAAGTCCATAAGTCAGCTTAACCAAAGCTAACTTAAAACACTACCTTTAAGGCTTATATTAACCGTGGTGGCCGTGCATGCACTTTTTATTATTAAAAATACTCATGGGCTTTGTTGGTTTTCTTGGCTGTGTTTCGACTGAAACGTCTTTTGAATTCTTCTTTCTGGAATCCGATTCTACTGAATTGTTTTTATCTCAGACGCTATTATAAATGTAATTTCTGAGCTGTTAATTACTTTTAATACTGCCTTTGCAAAATGTACATGCATAGAGAAGCCATTTAAAGGCTTGCTAAAATTAATCCCTTTTGAAACCTCCTAAAAACAATATATTTTTTACAACCAGAATGTAATAATGAAATCTAAATTTTGCTTTGATATGTTCAACTTTCATTAAATGATTTAAATCAGTTTTCTCATCCTATCGACCTATCCATAAATTGTATAATTTAATATCCCAAGGATTTAACATCATTTGTTTTTATATCTGTTTGTTTTTGTATTGGCTGTATATTAGGAGTGCTTATTTTAATCAGGGGGTGGGTGGGTGTTTTAAAAAAGAATGTAAAAGTGGGCGAGGGGTTGTTGCGTTCATGTATTTCTAGTAATCATGATTTTATTATATGGCTGGGTTTGATTTCCGGTCCGTAAGCAAAACGACGCATGCTGATTGGTTCCCGAGAGGTCGGGATTTTACGATATTGACCGACCGGTCAATACGCTTTTTTCTCGGCCCTGTAAGTTTTGGCGGGAAAATGTCTGAGTTGATTTGAATACAAATAAAAGAGAACTACGTATCTTTACTCAAATATTCTGAACAATAAAATGTGTTGGAACATTACTGCTGGTTTTCTTTAAAGCTGTTTATCTAAAAACACGACAAATAAAAGCCGAACTGGTGTAAACAAGAAAGCCAAGAAGCGACACGAAAAAGTTAACAGGTAAGGTAAACAGCATAATCCGAAGACGAAAACAACGCTCGAAGCTTAAAAATAAAGTGAACCAATAGCCATATAATAAATTCCTTATTAACCTCGTTTACTCGGTCTGTAAAGGAAAGTATTTGCCTTCGGTTTTATCGCACAAACCTCGCTCCTTCGTCGCTCGGTCTGCACGAAAACCTCAGGCAAATACTTTCCCGTACAGACCTCGCACTCGGTTAATAAGTCCTTAATATTCACTTACTATTATCGCATGAGATATTTCCTATTGCCCGTAAAGCTTGAAGTGTAATGGATGGATTTCCCTTATCAAGGCAGTTTAAGACACACGGAATGATGCCTGCATCAACACATTCCTGACGAAGATTCTCTGAAATGAATAACAACACTACATGCAGTGGCGCTGGCAAGGGGAGGGGAGCAGCCACCTCCCCCCCCCCCCCCCAAATCATAAGCAGGACCGTTTTTGAGTTTGCAAATTAAATGAGAAACATATGTGTGTGGGGGGGGAGGAGAATAATTAATGTTAGCAATATTAAAGATATTTTGTTCTGTGTTTAACATTGCCATGTTTCATTCAGACTGCAAAACTTAGGTCATTAGTCTGATGATAGCTAATTGAATTTTCCTAAAGAATGTCTATAGTAAGTTGTTCCTGAAAATTAGGAAAATGGCATTGTAGAAAGTTTGAGATTTCAGAATTTTCTGCAGGAACATGCCCCTGCACCCGGTCCCCCCTAAATTTCACACCCCCTCCCAATTTGCCAGTCCTGCCAGTGCCACAGTGACTAACAGTACAAATAATCAGAGACATTAGAGTGACATGAAATTACTTAGTGGAGGGGTTGCTTAACCCATTCCTGCCTGAGTGAGCCAGCTAAAAACGTACTTCCTTTATTGTTTTATTTGCAGTGGCATAGCCAGACCCGGACCCAGGCCCGGACCTTTTTGGAGATCTTAAGGTATTAGTGACGTATAGTATATAGTTCTCACTTTTTCCAAATTTGTCATCAAGTTTCAGTGAGTCTCAAGATTTTGGCAATCTTTTTTACAACGGCCTAACCACAACATAAAGCCTAACCCTAATCAGGAATCTGGTTTAACTCCTAGCTTTCTGAAAAAACATATTTAATGACATACAGTATTTTCCAAAAGCTGCGAAAGGACTGGACGGGTCTTTTCGAGTCATCCCTTTTAGCTGAAACCTTAATATTGGTCTATATGCTACCTGTAAAGTTTGGTCCACACAGGGAAGGTTCCTTCGACATAGCATAGATTTACGCACAATTATTACGCGAGAATATATTTTCAAAATCTGCTATAAAAGCACCCACTATCTTGGTGCTGCAGCTGAAAATATGAGAATAGCGTGCTTGAAATTCAGGAAATGCCCTTTCAGAGATTGAAGAATTCAAAAATTTTCCAGGGGAGCATGCCCTGGACACCCCCAGTATAGAGCGCTACATGCAGCCAAGCATCACAATTTCTCTGGCTACACCACTGTTTATTTGGGCTAAATGCCAGATGGTCTGATGGTCTTACTTTTATCAAAGTGAGAACTCCAGTGGCATTGTGGCTTGGGGCACTAAAGGATATTTGTTGAAAAAAACAACCCAATATTCCTAGGCCATGTAATTATATGCTTTCCAGTTAACCCCTTAAAGGTTGAGGAATTTTAGACTTGAGCACCCCCCCCCCCCCCACCACCTGCAGCTGAACAGCCCCCATGACACCACTGGAGAACACTGTCCCTTAAGCAGCAAATTTGGGTTAAAAAACTACCAGTAGCTTATAAAATATAGGCTGACTTTGAAAGGTGTCAGTTTGTAGTAGTATTACCAGATTTTGAAAGTTCAGCTATAAACTCGAGAAGAGATGCCATCATTGTCAAATCATTGCCTTGGAGATGAGTTTTCACAAAAGGTAAAATCTCTTGAATCTTGACTTCTGGAATAGTTTCTGTAAAATTTAGTGAATGTGTCAAATATTTACAGTGCAGTTTTAGGTAATGTATTCCATATATTTTTATTGTATCTGGGCACCCCCTAAATTATGCCCTGCCCCCCCTCCCCACAAGCCCCCATATTGCTCCATGTTTAATATTACCAGTCTTACCATGATTCGATTTGTCATAATTATAAAACTATACAAGTGTTCAGCATTTGCCATAGAAAACTAGCTGAACAAGAATGTTCTTGTGAGCAAACATTTCTTATGCCAGTACAACAATCGTACATGACAAGGTCTGGATGACAAATTAATTGTTGTGTACAACAAAATTGTATCATGTAAATCAGCCTGTGTTGCAAAGGCAGCCCATATTTTGCAAAGGCACACATTTTAGCACAGTGGGCATAGCATTCAAAAGGGCATTCGTTTGGGGGGAGGGGGTGGGGTGGGGGTTAATTGGTAAAGCTTCAAAAATACACTCAAGGCACATTTTTTATCATAAAGCACTGCACAAACGACCAAGTTTTCCTTGACAAGTTTTTCCTTGACAAGTTTTATTTGTTCGTGTGTACGACACAAATTGATAAGTTTTTCCTTGACAAGGAGCCTTGTTCAAAAGCTGGTCATGCCAGCTTTTGAACAAGGAAAATTGTTTGTGTGTATATAGTCGTCAAGGAAAACTTGACAAGATCATCTCCGAAGCATATTACACAACCATTGCCGTCAAGGAAAACTTGTCCAACCATACACACGAGCAATTATACATTGTCGAGGAAAATGTTTGGGGAAAAACTTGTTCATCGTACACACGAGCAAGGAAAGCTACCAAGGAATTTGTCAAGGAAAACTTGGTCATCTGTGCGGGGCTTAAGAATGGCACTTCTGTTGCAAAAAGGGCACTTTATGACAAAGGTGGGGGGGGGGGGGGGGCACATGCCGTCTCTGCCCCTCAGTTATACACTCCTGGCAATAGCCTACTTGGGCCTATACGTGGGCCCTACCCTCTATGCCCTCTCCTTTTCTCAACACTTGCCAATCAAGACACTAAACAGAATAAACTAGCCCCCAAATAATTGCTGAAGAAAGCAACATTCATAATCTTAGCTTTACTTCAGACTAGACTACTCCCTTTAATACCTTCTGTCTCTTTTAAAGCTTTGATTGATGCCTCGATGAGACTCTGCACCGGAAAGAGATTGCCAATATCATCGTTTGGCCTTTCGTCGCCAGCGAGCGAAATTCTTAGTTTTTCAAAAATATCGGAAATATCCTCCATCATTAGTTTAACCAGTGTTAATAGATATCACCTCATGTTTTCCAAATTAAACTGCAACGATCTCTGTTTTCTTGAGCTATTAAAACACCGATGTATATATACACAACAAATGGTTGAAAGGGATGTCTTGGGTAATAGGTGACTGTCATGGATAATCCCCTCGTGTTCGTGTGGTAAGTCCACTGACCTATATATATAACTGGACTGCGGGTGCTGGCCAAAAATGTCTGCGTCCTACTAGACTTGGCAGTTCCTTCCCCGCACGAGAAGACCCCAATACCTAGGAAGGCCCCTACCATATATGGCGGTCCAAACCATTTCCGTCCTGAGTGGCTACGGTGACTAAATGCATCTTATAAATTATCCATCACGTTTTCAAGTAGACTTTTTCAAAGTCCTTTTCAAATATTTTTGACATTTCGACATTTTTGACCTTTCGGTTCTTCGTTGAAAAGGACTTTTCCCATCTGCAGCGCGCCAAAATTCACCGGTGAATTTTTCGACCAGTGACGTAATTCGGGTAGTAATTATATTCAGGCTAAATTGCTATGCAATTGCTATCTTTGGAAGCTCGAGTTAAACAGACTCTTGAAAACGTTTTAGTAGGGGTAGAACCACTTTCCATTGCATGTACGACAACCCGAAACACGTCAAAACTGGGCGATGTACATTTCAGCGATTTCCCGCCAGAAGATTTAATTAGATTAAAAAACCTGCAAGCGAAACAAGTCCGCCTCTTTCCTCCCGCTTTTCCGCTCTCCCGCCTTTCCGCTCGCCCGCAAAAACTAGCGCTAAGAGGCGGACTTGGAGCAAGTCTAGTTTTCAAGTAAATTATCAAGTTATATTTCAAGTAAATATACCTGAGTGATAAGTTTTATTCTGATATTTTTCGTTGAATTAATTAATTATTGTGGTAATCGTGAAAGCTTCACGCAAGCTCTCCGTCTCCGGAGTGTTTTGACGTGTCGGCCAGTTGCAACAACGCAAATAATGGAAGTGCTTTTATACGAGCGGCTAGTAAAGAACAATATTTTGGTTCTCACTAATGTCTCGCAAACTTGAACCCGCAAAGATTCAGGATTCAGCGGGAATTAACGAAAGCAGTCCATCTTGTTTGTCACGGAAACGGTCTTGCCTAGCATACTTGAATTCGAATAAAATTGCTGAAGAAGATCGACAATTTCGATATATTCGGACAATTTCGATATATATTTATATATATATATATATATATATATATATATATTTCTAAAACTCATTAATAATTCATGAGGAAAATTCAAAAGCCGAAATTAAGGTTTAATCAATGTCTGTTTACCCTGGTACAGAACTGATATCAGTGTCTGTAATTGTGATACAGAACTGTTTAATACTGAAAACATCAGTTCTGTACGCGAGCTTTTAATATAACAACAAATCATTTGATTCACATTTACAGACACTGATATCAGTTCTGTAGCAAGTGTTCAGACACTTTGCATTCAACTATCTTGAGTAAGGTACGCTGGTAGCGTCATACTTGTTTAACATGGATTATTGAAGTTACTGTATGTACCTATACAATTAATTACTGTATCTTTTTACTGTATCTTATTAGGCTGATATTCTCAACATGCATCACAACTGCGATGTTGTTATTTTAATGCATCACAAGCATGGCAGTGGTGATACTCTGACATTTTATGGAACACTAGGGTGCTGGTGTTTCTTTTACTGGAAATAGAAGTACAGTGGAAACATCAGAAAGTGGCCAAGTCGTTCTAAACTTGTTTAGAAAGTTTATGGAAGGTACATAAATATAACTAACATACTTGCTAATAATTAACTACTGCGTACCTGCAAAATGAATTTGTGGTATACCATATAATAACATTTTAAAGATACTGATCATGAAACATGTACAATTTCAATCTCAGAATATTTTTGCCTTTCTCTTCCATGTCCAAACATGTAGAATACAAAGTCAAAGAGAATCCACAACAACAAGAACAACAGCAACAACAACAACAACAACAGCAACAACTACAGCAGCAACAACATCAGCAACACCATCAACCACAACTACAGCAGCAGCAGCACTGCAACAACAACTACAGCAGCAGTAGCAGCAACAACATCAACAACAGCAGCAGCAGCAACACCAGCAGTAACAATAACAACAACATCAACAACAACAACAACAACAACAACAACAACAACAACAACAACAACAACAACAACAACAACAAAAAGCCCAACAACAACAACAACAGTTGTCTTTGACCCCAAGTTTTGGTAACACCTTGTCATCAGGATCTGTTATGTTTTTTAAATGCTATTTTATGGTACTATTGTAATTAGAATCCATTGTGAAAATATTCTATATAATATAATCCAATAGAGTTTACAATATATATGACATTTCTAAATCCTATAGAATATTTTATGGAATTCTATAAAATATTCCATAGAATTGGACCCAATGGTTCATTGAATATTGCATAGAATATTCTATACTGTATCTAATTTTCTTGATGGATATAAATGGTATTTATTAATACAGTCAGGCAGTGTTCCCCCAGGCAATGTTCCCCCCTGATGCATATACTTGAAATGAAATTGTGATTCAGTACTGTAATTGAAAATAGTTGAACTTTGCTTTATAATTTATATACTTCTTGCAGAAACTTTAAAATTCGTCACACAAACTCCATCCCATGTTTGCATCAAGCTAGAA
Organism: Paragorgia papillata; assembly: GCA_035771165.1. Lineage (NCBI taxonomy): Eukaryota > Metazoa > Cnidaria > Anthozoa > Scleralcyonacea > Coralliidae > Paragorgia > Paragorgia papillata. The sequence goes on from JAWNZC010000354.1 coordinate 4,849,036, forward strand.
AAATAATGATTGCATATTAATGATTTATTTTAATTATTTGAGGAACACAGCATCAAATATGTACAGTACATTGATCTTGCTTGTTACACCTATGCAATTAAAACAAGTGTACACTATAAAGTTTCTTGTCAAATTACAAGTATAGATGTTTTTTGTTCATTTTCCAATAGAAACAATCATGGTAGTCTATATGGATAAAGGCTCAATCATTGCAGCAGGGCATTTGATGGCTGATCACTCCACTATACATAGCCACTGCATTCCACCACACCATGCATGTGTTATGGTAACATCAGCCAAAGACAATAATCACCCAGCACCTTTGGTCTTGGGTGGTGAATCTGAAAATTTTTATCTTGAACATGGAGAATGTTTTGCTTTTCCAACAAAATCTTTAATGATGGCTAGACTTAAAGGTTTCTTTAGAACAGTGCAGTGCAGTGCAGTGCAGTGCATTGCAGTGCAGTACAGTACAGTACAGTACAGTACAGTACAGTAGTTATTAGTATTTATAATTATAAATTCCTAGTGCATTATAATCAAACTGGATCTTCTCTTGCGTGCGGCTTTCCAATAATTATTGATACGCAACATTGCAATTTTGATTGGTGGATTCAATCAGCAACCTGCAAACGCTTTATCACGATTCCTTGATGGGTTGCCCTAAAATCGCTTTAAATGCCAAACGTTGGCTAATGTGAAATTCTACATAAAGTTAGAGCCATTACCTTCAAGTATAACATCACATTTATGTGTTCGATGTTTAAAACCAATATTTTAAGCAACCCGTCGACGAATCGTGATAAAGCGTTTGCAAGTTGCTGATTGAATCTGCCAATCAAAATTGCAATGTTGCGTATCAATATTGCAAAGTCGTATGCAAGAGAACATCCAGTTTGAGGCCAGATAATTAGAATTTTATTCTCGCTGTAAACACCAGATAAAGAATGCTTATTTACTGTAGTCAGATTGTAGCATTTGCCAATTAGTTGAATAGTGTGTTAATGTTTTCAGTTTTTCATTTCATTTACATGATGACATACAATGGTGTTGGATATAACTACAACTACCAGAATGAGTATACTTTGCTAGCATCCTAATGCTAATAATCAATGGAGGAGTATTACTAGCAAAACATTCTGGTAGTTGTAGTCCCCCCACACCATTGTATGTTATGCAAATGGTCTGTTAAGTTTTTTCCCTATCATGATTTGTACAATAATTAACTATATACATCTAGTAATTCACCCCTAATTTTCTTGCTTGGTTGTAACCTTCTGTACATATTTTACAGTAAACGAAATCAATGCAGTTGGTGTGAATGAGTGGGCACATTTTACGAAGACATGTTCTCATTGTTCTGCAACCTGATGTTTCTGGGCACCGAAATTCTTTAAAATCTTGGTAGAATGACATAATGATCCAACTGGGCATTCACAATCTCCAGGTCTAGTTGCACCACATACCAGACACCTGCAAACATTATCACGCACCTGTTCTAGGTCCACTTCAGGGTAGCATGAATACCTGGCCATACGGTAAAGGCCAACGAAATGTTTTCTGTATTTGTATGTCAACCAGAACTGGCCAGGTAATTTCACCAAATATCTCCTTGCACATTGGAGACATAAAAAAGTCAAAAATTGATCCATTTTTATGGACCCACGCAGATAAAGCCTTGCCTCCATAAAGTGTGACCTGGTGTTTGATATAGCAAAAACGTTCAAATGAAAATTCATCATCTTCTATTTCACACTCCACGTCAACATCATGGACTCTTATTTTTTCAACAGTAGCTTGGACTTCTCCACAGTCAACATGAGGTGGTGGACTTTCAGGAATAACTGTCACTGTTTTAGCCCAATCATCGTATCTCCTGGCAGCACTACCATTATGTTCCTGTATGCAGCAGACAATGTGTTTTTATCCACATGCATTGGTGTGTCCACACTAGTTGCACCTGCCAATGTGTTACTGTCATCAGCTACTGGTACTAACTCATTGGTGATGTTGGTGTGTGATTTCATATCCATACCATGTATATTTTTGAGGTGACGAGTAAAGTGAAGCACCTCTTTACCACAACCTGATAACAAACACTTCACTCGAGACCTTTGTATTGGCTGATAAGATTGGATATGCTTATTGTCATTCATACCTCTTGTGATACCCTTGTGGCACTTGCATGGACAGATGATTGTCCAACCGTTTCATATATTTCCCCATTTGAGGACAATCCTGTGTTCGACATATGCCAGCTTTCCCCTAAAATATCAAAAAACAAGATTCTTTCACATTTATACTCTACATCACAATTTGGCAGAGGTGTGATGCATTTAAACTTACAGCTAATATTACACGAATCCTGACGAGTCTCGCTCACTGTTTTAAAACACATTTTGTTTCCACTTTGAATAATGTATTAACTTGTTATTAAGAGAATTGCCAGGGACAATCGTCAGTATACAAAATTCAAGAAAAGATCAGCCGTCTCTTACTGTGTACCTCAATGAATTTGTGCAGGTCTGTCACAATAATCACTAAATCAACGTTACTTAGCATGATCTAAAGCCCTAATCAAACGAGAACGCAAGTCATCGCAAGTCGTTCGAACACCCAAATTAACAAAATAAAGGTTTCATGAGTGTTTTAAACAAGTTTTAACTTTGTCACGGTACATGATATTTTCGGGAAATTATTCATAGCGGCTGCCTGACTGCCAACTTGCGATGACTTGCGTTCTCGTTTCTATTAACCGTGGTTTGATTGGGGCTTAATATTTTTACACAGCGGGACAAATTATTTTGCTAACGACCTAGGCGTTCTGTTCTGGGGGAAAGGGTTGAGAGGGGCAGCGGAAAGAGGCTAGTGAGAGGGCGCCGGTGGAGCGCGCGCGAGAGGCGAGAAAAAAATAAAGCGAGGCGAGAAGAAAATAGGGGGGGGGGGGGGAATTGGGGGGAAAGGCGAAGGAACGCGTGCCAAAATCCTATTCATAAACGAGACTTTTGTGTCCAAAACCTTCGGTTAAATTCCCATTGGTTCATATGCGTATTGGCTTCAACACTCAGTGAGTCCTCAATGAAACCTGTCAACACACCATAAAAGCTTTCAAACCAAACACAAGCTGGATTGTATTTCGTTATTTTCGCACTTCTCAGTCTGTTCGTAACTGAAAAGCATTGCAAATTAATCTCGATAAGTGATTGCGATGAAAATATTATCTGACCGATACATCCACATGTCTTATAGAGCGAGAATCTAGCTTTTCACAAGCAGGTAGCCTGCAGCAGGTTGTTTTCCATCAAACGTTGTTTACAGTGAAACAAACCGTGCGCTTTATAATTATGTTATCCAACAAACACAAACGCAATTTCGGTCTATACTAGAGTAATCGGTTGTGCACTGTTTTTGCATGTGACGTGTTATAACTGATTTGTCCTTAGTATTACGTACAAAAATCACAATATAATTCTCGTATTCAATTTGCCTAATATCTTCTAGTATACACCGCTAGTATCGCACAAAGCTGTATTAAGCACCCTTTTCATATCTGCCACCAATAATTAGTAAAATCGGGGTGTAAAAATGGATTATATCTTTAATCTTTAATTAAAATTCTTAACACACGGTAGCCTATTCAGTAATATATATACAGTGTGTATAAAAAACCCCTGAACCCTTAGAAAACAACCTATTGTAGTAGTTTTAAAGCCCTAAGCACTTCTCTGAACCCACAGATGCATAAAATACACGGTCCAATACACCTGGGAAATTAAGATAACTTGAAGTGTATGCATGGTGAAAGTATTTAAAAGCTTTTTCGCTTCGTTTAACTTATTGTGCTGATTAATTTATAACGCAGCGCTTTTAGGGCTTTCAAACTACTACAATAGGTTGTTTTCTAAGGGTTCTGTTTTTTTTTATACACACTGTATATATACAGTTGAGTACTGGTTTTCAAAGGGCCGTGTACACTATACATGCAATACAATACAATACAATAAAATATAAACTAACTATTCTATACAAACTAAATTATGTACATATCTTACACACAAGTATACATTTCAATCTTCGAAATTATCCTAAGGAGTTACATAAATTTGTTTATATCCGCCGTTTGAAAGATAACACTGATAATTGTTGTAGATTATCAGTTATTTCACTAGATAATTCGTTCCACGCTTTTGCAGCTCTGTACGAGAAACTTCTTTTAAGAAAATTTGTCTTTGGTTTGAGGAGAGCTAGTTTAGTATTATTACTTCTCAAACAGTAATTATTGTTATTGCACTTAGTTAAATCTTATATCAGCAGAAATAGAAAACAGACCTGTTCAGTCAATGGTAAGATGTCGTCTGCAAGAGAACGATCAGATGCGGGGTACCACAAGGCTCTAACCTCGGCCCTATTCTGTTTCTCTTGTATATAAATGATTTACCGAATTGCCTAGAAACAACCAAAGCCACATTATTTGCTGACGATACTTATCTTACATGTGAAGGACTAAGTCCCTACGAAATTGAGACCAAGCTTAATAGGGACCTTGAGAATGTTCACCAATTTAAATAATAAAAAGACTGAGTTCATGATAATTGGCTCCAGGTATCGCCTGGCATTAATTGAAGATAGTCCTGTAATCACATTAGGAGGAGATAATATCAAACGCGTCTCCTACAAAAAGTCTCTTGGCATGATCCTTGATGATCAATTAAAATGGGACAAACATAATGATGCACAATGTAAAAAAATTTCCAAAAACATTGCCTTATTAAAGAGGGCAAAACCATTTATTCCCAGGCATACTTTAACAAAAATGTATAATGCATTGGTATTGCCTCACTTTAATTATTGTTCGACTATCTGGAACGATGGATCTAGTACTATTATTAATAAACTAGCGAAGCTACAAAGAAGAGTTGCGCGTGTGATAACTGGGGACACTTATGATGTTCGTTCCACCCAAATATTAGAAAACCTTGATTGGATACCTATCGAGGAAACTTTAAAAAAACGAGAAACAACAATGACGTTTAAAGCGTTGACAGGACGTTTACCGGATTATCTTGCAGAACTATTTAACCATTCAAGGCTAGTCCCTCTAATGCCATATAAATCAAGCTTTGATATTAAGATCACATGATCGACGGTATCAAATGCTTTTTTAAGGTCTAAAAATAAAACCCCACTAACTAGGCCTTTATCCATATTGTATAACCACTCGTTATAACCACTTATTTATGCCTGTAGTTTCCGCAATCAGTTTTAGTCCCTTCTTTGAAGACTGGTGAAACCTTAGCTAGCTTCCAGTCATCAGGGAATATTGCTGTTTGAAGAGATATGTTGAAAATGCTAACCAATGGCCCAGCAACAATATAGCTTGAATCTTTTAATAACCTTGTACTTTTGCAAAGGTTGCTTGAGCAACAGTCAGATTTTGCATGAAACAGATTTTGATCAAACATCATCTTAAGAAATATTAATTCAATTTATATCAGTCTTGATTCATCAAAATAATTTATTATATACCTGTTGTCACCCAGTCATCTTAGATTAGTCGTCTTGGAGTCGTAGGTTGATACTTCAAGTAAGTGTCGTTTTAGGTCTTATCAAATCTAATCCATTACATGTGAATTACTTGAAGTAGTAGCAGGGGTCGTTCGGCGCACCCACTGACCTGTCAGCGGCCCAAATGCTGTTGGCCTGCAACCGTAAATTCAAACTGACGGTTGCAAGCCAATGAGAAGAGATCTCTGACGGTTGCAAGCCAATAGCGTTGCTTCTTGAAGCGTGTCACTGTGCTGGATCTGCGGTAAACCCAGTGAACTCGATGTAAGTTAAAATGTGATACCTGGAACGCTAACGTCCAGTCATTCGGGGGGCAAAAAGTGAGGCAAAAAGTTCCAGGCCCTTGCGCGGTTTGCAGGTACGATTCAGTCTCCCACAAAATGTTTTTTACACGGTCACCGGTCTTGAGCGAACTGCGAAGACTCGAAAAGGTTTGAAAAATTATTTATTGAATCATTTTATCACGCTTTGCTAAACGTGCATTTTTTGATTAAATTTTGATTGGTTGTGCTATGCTGCCGAACTAATTATGCAGTGATTGTCTATTTGTTGCTATAGGAAAAGTCATTGTCTTTACAAAACGTGCACGAAGTTTGTCAGTGAAGAAATTAAGTCAAATTTTCGTTATATTATAAACCATATATATTAGAGTTTCGTCACTCTGAAGAGGATACAACAAATCAACACAAACTTAGTATAGAATATGCCGTTTAGGTTAGTACCAGTTTCATCAGTTCGTTTTGTTTAAAAAGCATTCCGCATTCGTACCGAAAACAACAACTAGCCATGAGTAAACGTGAAAAATAAACAATCAAGTTGTCAGTTTATATTTCTTAAAATATCATTAGTTACAAAAGGCCGTTTAACAAAACTGAACAAGAAATTAAAGGAGCAGAAATAAGAAAATGACATTAGATGTATATTATGAAATATCAAGTATCAATACGTCTTCAAACTCGTACAAGAATAGCTTTCTCACTCTTGTTCTCACCTTTTCGGCTGGCTGTTTTCACTTTTCATCCTAGCCAGCAAAAGGACGTCTGTTTTCTCAGCCTATTTTCATCCCTAGCTTAATTTACTGTATAGTTTTGGACTGCTATACAGTAAATAAAACAACAACAGCGCTGCACAACAATGGGAAACCATTAAATGCACGTTTAGTCTGATAAATAATTTTTTCAAACCTTTTTTCGAGCCTTCGCAGTTCGCTCAAGACGGGCGGCCGTGTAAAAAACATTTTGTGGGAGACTGAATCGTACCTGCAAACCGCGCAGGGGCCTGGAACTTTTTGCCTCACTTTTTGGTCCTTCATTAGCGTTCCAGGTACCCTGGGTGCCAGAGGTTTTTCGACGCTCGTGGGGGATAACGGGGACACACGAGGAAGCCAGGCGGTAAAGTGGGAGGGGCCAACCCGGAAGGCGAGTGCGAAAAACCTCTGGAACACCGAGCCGTGTTTTACTGTTTTGATTTGAAATTTGAAACCGCCGTTCCCGAGGGCCGTACGGGTAATGATATTTTAATAATCCAGAGTCAACTCTATTTTGTATTTCTCAAATAAGTAATAATGCTATTGTCTCGACAGTCTTCTATACATTAGACCACTAAAAATTGCTCAAATTTAATAAAACTGGTTTGATTTTAGTTCGGGCGAAGTGACGCTGCCCGATATTCACTATAAACTTTGAAACCGCCGTCTGTTACTTGTCATGCAGACACTCAGACAGTTATAACTTCCAAACTATGCATTGTTGAACGATAACTTGTACGTATGTTGTTATAAATTTCATAAGCTTCCCTTTGATGTATGGCTTATGTTTCTGGGTTATATGGAACTTTTTCAAATGTCCAAAATGTTCACTCAATAATAAATAAATATTTATTTACTTAACGTCTCACATGAAGTCGGTTATAGAATTTCAGATATTTAATTATATTAAAGTGGCAGTACGACCGAAAATCGTTAACGATTTTTGCGGCTTAATCACTTCTTATGCTTAGAAGTTATACAAATATAAGAGTAAAAGCAACTTTAAGGTTGATTTGAGTGCATAAACATCGATTAAATGTCGTATAATTTGGCATAAAATCACTCCGCCATTGCGTTTTTGGAGTCCGCGAAATCAGACAGCGGTACTACTTTGTGACGTCATCTACTCAACACAAACGCGTGATAAACCAGCCAAACTATAGAGAACGTCTTGTTGATTTGTTATACCTGTTTTGTTAAAAACGTCTTCACCTTCCGCAACCCCTGCCCTTTTTAACCCCTGCCCTTTTTGTGAGACCTCTAATACTAGGTTAGACTTTAGATAAACAGATAATTAATCGTCTGTTGTAGTACGCAATACAATAGTAGATATCTATAGTATCCCAAATCAGTGCCGTAGCAAAATTTTCGAAGATAAAGTTCTTTGCCTGTACAAAATAAGGCTAAGACCAAATGTCGAACTTTCATGTGTCCGAGGGCAGAGGCATCTTAGACGAATTAGAAGCTATTCAGTAATGTATGACTCAAAATCTCAAACGGAGCAACGCAACCCCCAAAATATGTTCACTTTTGTGAAGTGTCGTCTGTCGAGGCTTCAATTCCCTGAACCAATCATAAAGATAGAGCTGGATTTTAGTGTGATAATTTCTTCGTTTTTACAGTAAAATTTGAACAATACTTGCTGTAGAATTAGATGAAAAAGTTCGCTCAAATTGCTGCAAATGGTGTTTCCGAGGTTCTAGATTTCAAAAATTTCCGGGGGAAGACCCCCGGACCCCCCTACAAATGCGGTCAATAATTGCCCTTTTTTTGCGTTCAACCCCTGCCCTCGAAATTTTCTAGTTGCGCCCCTGCTGATTACATTTCAAACATCATGCATTGACTCCCTCTGTGACTCTGTTGTCGTATTTACATGTAACATCTAGAATATAATTGATAAAATCTAAATACGTCATTGTCACCATACTGTTATGCATTTACATGTAGCTGAACCATATCATAGTATTTTGCTATTACCAATAGTTGTATTTTATTATAATATATCATGAATATATGTAACATTTTTATCCGTTTATATACTGTCTACTATTAACTGCGCGGCCCATTTTTTGTATCTGAATAGCACTACCGTCTTTCTACTTAAACTATTCTTTGTTTTGAATAACTGGACCTTCTTCAGGCATTTGTTTTCTCTTCCGATTTCCAGTAGACTACCCGTTTGGCGTTTTCTTGCACGTTTTGCGAACTGAACAATTCTTTAACGGCTTATAAAATTTTCAAGGTCCACGCAATATTTTTATTGTTAGCTGCGTGTGTGAACAAATTTGATCCGATAATTGAAACACGAGTCATAACAAGTTTGTGCAGTTACTCTTCGTTGGCTTCTCTTCGACGACGGACTTTTCGTTTCCATATTGACGGGTTTAAGTCATCTTTTAGGCAACGAAAGCTTGCACCTTTGCCCCCTTACGTGACGCCTTTCTAAACAATGATCAGCAAAATGCGCAGAGCAAATAACAAAGTTAGTTCAAATTAGCGCGATATGTTTTAACCGAAAATAAACCCAAACAAGACGCTTTTTAGTTGTGGGGTTCTGGTGAAGCGAAATGCCAGCATTACGATCAGCGCAGTTACTACACCCTTGAGCAACACAAGGGGATGGTGGCATAATTTTGTATTGCTTTTCAAAAAACTTTATTACATATAAAAACGTAGAATAAGTCGGGAAGACGCGTTTAAACTATGTACGTATATAGTAGGATATATGAATCTTCTTGTAGAGTGTTGAGTAGATGACGTCACAACGAGCTACCGCTATTGATAAATTGCAGGCTCCAAAAAATTTCGAAATCAAGCCAAGTGCTCGTAAAAGATGCTTGAATTCTGATAGAAAACATTTTCTAAAATCGTTTTTAAATACATGGTAAGTCATATTAGGACCATAAGAAGTATTTTGGCTAAAAAAAACGCAAAGTGAAAATTCGATCATACTGCCACTTTAAACGCAGGAACTTGAACGACTTGAACTACACTTCAAATGAAAGCTTATAGATTTCTAACAACATACGTACAGGATATATTTCAACGATGCTATCTTGTTGGTTGTTATATATATTTTCAATGACGAAGACGTCTCGTCGCTGAACGCTTTGATGCTCGAGTCGTTGAGCTCGTAACGAGTCAAGACTTTTCCCACGCAATCAAAAAAATCCTCACTAGAGAGCAAAGGCATTCCAAAAAAAGTGAGTTGTATATCAACGTGAAGCGAAAGCATAGGCTCCAAAACAGAGAGAGAATATATATACAAGGAAATCACTGCTGATGACTGCACCTTCTAGACGGTGTTGAATATTACACTCATGTTATTAATAGAGGGGTACGATAGCCAATGAAACTTATTATTAAAAAGAGATCCTTCGCTTGACCAATCAACGTCTTACGTCCAGATTTTGGAACGTACTGACCCAGACAACCTTTTCATTGGCTCGGCGCGATCAGAGAAACGGCTCGGTGTTCCAGAGGTTCTTCCCGCTCGCCTTGCAAATTTACCGCCTGGTGTCCTCCCGTATCCCCATTGTCCCTACGAGCGTGGAAGAACCTCTGGCACCCAGGGTACGTTCCAGGTATCAGATTTTAACTTAGCCTGGTACCCTGGCCCAATTTCAAAAGAAATATGGGCCAGGTAACCACTAATCTCATTCTCGCGTCATCAGGGCTAAATCCACTTATGACGATTGCAATTTTACTCATAGCCACTAAAAACGCGCGAAATTTTAACAAATAGGAAAGCAGAAGCCTTTGTGGTTACCTGGCCCATATTCTTTGATTGGGCCAGGGCACCAGGCTAATTTTAACTTACATCGAGTTCACTGGGTAAACCTAAACCCACTGATCTCAAATAATATACTATTTGAGATCAGTGGGTAAACCATGCGGTAAACCGTGATTGGCTGTGAGTACTGGAACTAGTGCAATTTACCGCGAATTTATTAGACGCAAATTATGTTAGTATTTTCTCAGTTGATCACAGCGTAACATGGCGAATGACCTGTTGAGAAGTGTACTGGATTGCTTAGAGACTAAAGTCTATTCTACAGAAGGTCAGTTGGCCGTCTTAGAAGGATTAGAAGCTGTGTTTATCCAAAATTATTGGAATATTTAACAACGGAGATCAAACAAGGAAAGGAAATGTTCACTTTAAATTTTGTGAAGTATCTAGGCTGCAATTTCCTGAGTCAGAACGGCGAAGAAGTGAATATCCTAATCGGCAGCCCAGCCTGTAAGTGTAAGGTAATGTGAATATCAAAATCTTGTGTGTTTCTTGACTTAGACAAATGACATTCATGAGTATTGTGATATTTGAATGGAGTTAGTGGGGTCAGTGTGAAATATTTATAAAATAATATTTATAAAATTTGCATAATATTATGCCTAATACATTTGATATAAATTTCTTAATCTTGGTGCTTGGTGCTAACTGCCAGTTGGTAATTGTCCATGTTTTGATGATAGATTTATGGCTATGTTGCCATCACATCATTCACATGCAATACATTTTAAAGTCTTAGATATATTATTTCAGTCCTGAGTCTATTTATTTTATCCAGCCAGTATATTATAACACTCAGAGTGTGAGTGTTATAATATACTGTGAGTTGCCATTATTTTGCATTTTACATACTGTACAGACATAACCTGATACTATTAAACCTGATATTATCGGGTCTGGCCAAGAAGGATAATAAAAAGATATTGCCATGCACATTGTATTGGTTGTTTGCAATTGATGCCATCATGGTTGATTTCCAACACTACATAGTTATGTATGAGTCAATTCCAACTGCGATCATCCCCCCCCCCCCCCGGGCAAACCCCCGGGAATTTGACTTTTCCGAAAAATTTTGGTCAAATTCCCCACTATGCGGACCGAAAACACAGTCAAATGCCCCACCGCCTGGGACTGTCAAGGCTCTATTAAAAGATTTTGTTTGAAATATTTCATTCATAGACAACAAAAAATTCACTACCATGAAGTTTCAACATCCTTCTTTGCATTCCAAACTTTAAACAACGGCATTTTCAAATGTTCCTGTGGAATATCGACAGAAAAGATCATGCAGAACTGAAGAGATGGCTAGAACGAGGAGATTTTTTAACGTGCAACCGCTGATCAACTTTTTTCAATAGTCAAATGCCCGACCGGGTGGGATTGCTTTGCGTCAAATTCCCGCCTATACGGAGCTCACCTTGGGTCAAATGCCCGGGGTTTGCCCAGGGGGGGATGATCGCAGTTCGATTTGACTCGTACATTACCATAGCCAAAACAAACATGGAGGTCAGCAGTGTTTACAGGTGCTTTGTCAGAGAGAAATCAACCAAGATGGCACCCAATAAACAGACCAGTGGTGTTATTTGCAAAAGATCAATACTCGAAATTTGCCCCTAATATACATGTAGTATTGTACCAGTGTGCGGACTACCTTAAGTTCTTATTCTTAATAACAAATAAATTATACCCAAAATTAAACATATAAAGTATAGCAAAAGTAAAGTGCTTCTAAACCCATATACATGATATATATGTAATGTGGCTGTTCTTGCATATTGGCAAATCATATATGTATGTATGTTTAAGGGTGTTTATATGGAGGCACTGTCAGATAGGAAAACTTTTATGGAATAGCATAGAATTATTTTATAAAAACTCTATTATATATTATTTTAAAATTCTGTTTACCAATTTTAGGTTTGTTTACCTTAAAATGGTCAACTTTCTCCGAGCCTCTGCAAAAATGAATGGATCGTCCTATTGACACGGCGCATGTCGATAAGCTGGTGAAAGTTCTAAAAGATAACCCGTGTGCCATGGTGAATGGCCAAACTTGGCTAGGCATCGCTGATATAAAAAAAGGCCGTATCAAGCAACCGGAAGATATGAAAGGATGCAAAATTTCTCTGATCGGAGGACTACATCGCATGAAAGCATACGAAAAGGTATATATTAGTCATTTTTATAACTCTAAAAACTATCAGTACTTATAGTTTTACACCATGTTTATTAATTAATTCCAGAAAATTCTGAAAAACTACAGGGTTGAAAAGTCGCAAAATTGAAATTCCAATTATAACACAAGAACGAAGCTGGAAAAGTTAATTGAACAAATATAAAATAATATATATAAAAGAATATAGAATAAAATAAATTCGGCGTATTGATGTTATTAAACAACTATTGGAGGAGGCTGAGCATGGTATCAAGAATTATCATGCATGTGATAATTCCAAGGCGGATAACAATGAGGTAAAATTTAATTTTACGCGAAAAACTGAATTAAGAGAAGTTACTGGCTCAAATTTACTTGATTCGAAATTTAAGGCAAAAGACGTAAATTTTGACTTGTCGATATGTCACTCGCGAGCGTTACATACGAGAAATACGACACTCTAGTGAAATATGGATTCTCAAACTCATTAATAATTCATGAACCAAAAACAAACGAAATTAATGTTTAATTAGTGCTTTGAAATCGGAGGAAAAGTACTAGTAATTTGAAATAATGCACAATACGTTTTCAAATTCTTGGGACTTTGAAATAAGGCAAATTATATTACGTATCTTCGGAGTTTTGAGTTTGAGAAGTCAGTTCAAATACTCGACGTCGGACTTTACGGGGATTACAAAGCCCTCGTGCATTAAAAAGGTTCGCCTTTGGGTCGCCTTTTCAAAAAGCACTCGGACTTTGAAATCCCGGTAAAGTCCTCCGTCTCGTATTTGAACATTACGTAATATTACGTAAAATACTCTTCTCCATATAATAATAAGACATATTTGATATGCATATATGATCCAGAATATATGACGTCATGAAGTTCACACTTGGGAATACATCTCGTGAAGCTAAATATTTTCGTTTTATAGACACTTCAAATTATTTCGAACATTGTCTTGACTATTTTAAGTATTTTACCAACGCGTTTACATAGAGAGAATACCTTTTTTATTCATTTAATATCAGGTGTCGTCATTCAGCGAAGAACATCAGCGTGTGTTACAAAAAGTTGGCATTCAAATATACGACAATTCGTTAACAGACACTCAAGTAAAACAACTCGCTGCGTTACATAACGTGTCTAATGTTGGGAGTCGAAAGACCACCTGGGTGGAACGTGTGCAGGCGTGTCGCCTTTGGAGGTTTGAGATGGAAGGCAAAAACAGCAGGGAAGATGAAGTGCCAGATTCATCTACTCAGTGGAGGAAAGATTGCCAAAAATGTTTGTTGAGGCAAATAAGGTAATCAATAAGACGCCTTAAAACTGCTTGCGTTAAAAATCAGATATAAAAGGGACTTTAAGATCTATGACGCGGCTAGCTCGACTACGCGGCTTTAAAAACGTTGAAAAACAATGTATTTAAAAGAAGACACGGTAAATTAACTGGCGTATTTCATCTCACGTCTCTGCGTGTTCGCGTCGTGCTTGCCGCGTCATGGATCTTAAAGTCCCTATAGTCTGGGCGGGAACATTTCTGGACCATTTTCAAGACAAATATATAGATTAATAGTTAAAGAAACCTTAATTATGAGAACTGAATGAAATCAACAGACTTGAAACAAAGTATAACGTTAAAAAAAGAAAATAATTGGCAAAAGCCATATATAAAATTTTTTAACTGATAAATCGTATGTGAGCTAAGTCGGTATGGGAAACTGTTTCCCCTCGCCCTAAGGGTTTTTTTCGCCCGTAAAACGCTACAAAAATCTTGGGCAAAATACGTTCGTGCACGAAGCTCATACACGCTCATTGTTTTAAACAGGATGTCTACAACCTCGAATCAACGCTTCAGACAGCTCTGTTACCCAAGAACGTGTTTAGCCTTTGGGAAGATGTTGTCCGAATGTTCGACCAACAGAAAATAAAGGATCAAAAGCCTACCAAAGGCAGTGGTTCATCAAGCAAAGAACTGAAGCAAAATCAGGTATATACGACGACGTTTCTTTATAATAAAAATCTTATGCCAAGTCTGACAGATTTATGGTTATTTTTTTGTCAATCGTGACAAAATTGGCCAGATTCGAGACAATTTCGCATGTTGGTTTCGCATAATTTACTTATCAAATGCATTAAAAATTCATGAAGAAAATTCAAAACAAATGAATATATAATCAAGTACGATATAAAGTACGATAAAGTAATTCGCAGCCGATCTGTATCTGATTTACTACGGCTCGCTTGCAGCTTGCCTTATAAATCAGATACAGATCGGCTGCTCATGCTTTATCTATTACATATATTCGTATATTAATGCGCATGCAACATATTGTTTCTGTATGTACCATATAGCTTGGAATGCCATTACAAGGGCTCGAAAATGAGACGAAGGCTGTTGTTCTTCGACGAGTGGTGGATGGCGAGTATTCTTTAAAGGAAATGCAAGCCACATGTGCATCCATAAAAAAAAAGAAGAAAATCCAACGTGCATTCTGCCAGTTCACTGGAGAAAAGACTTGGGAGAACGTGGTGCAACGTTTCCCAATCCACACGACGGAGAGCAAGTTGGCAACGTTCACAAGTATAGCGATAGGACGTGGTCCACTCCCAGAAGTAAGTTCAACAATACTTTTTTTTTCTTTTCTCTGCAAATACTAAATTAATTTATTTTGACTGGGATAAGTTATCGATTACGCATGGTATTTTGCGTGTTAGTATAATAGTCTTAATACGTATTAATACTTAATCACTTATAATAACTAAGTTCGTAAACTCGACTGCGCATGAGATCTGATCGAGTTGGTATAAAACTTAGTTCAATGATAAGAATATATATTCTGAGACTGCAGTATTGAATAATTTAAAAACTTGCGATATTTGATCCTTCAATTAGCACAAGTTTTGCTCAACTTCCTTAATAGAAAATTGGTTCAGTCTGTTTTTCTTTTAATCTGACTTGGAATTTTAAATAAGCCCTCTAATAAGTCTTCTGGTTTAGTTCTTGCCGGTAGGTTTAAGGTGGCTCCATACAGTTTCTTGAAAAATGTAAAATACATGTTTGAGAGTCCAAACACGTGCATAAATAATTCGGAAAAATAATAAAACTAAATGTTATGCATAGTTAAAAGGGTCTGACAATCAAAAACTGTTACAAATAAATCACAACAGTTATTGCTTTGGAAACAATTACGTTTAAAAATGGCTGCCAATTACCCTTCAAACTAAGTTAATTCAAAAAATTGGTGACCCCCAATTTTTTTCTCATTAAAACATTTCTTGAAGTATGAGTAATCAATAGGCCGATTTAAAAAAAATTCCTGTAGAACGAATAATTTTTTTTCCCCAGAAAAATCATGTTTGTTAATTTTTAAAAAAATTGGGTCTACAGAATTTCTTTAAAATCGGCCTATTGCTTACTCATATTTCAAGAAAAGTTTTAATGAAATAAAAATGGGGGGTCACCAAAGTTTTTTTCCGATTTAAATTAGTTTGAAGGGTAATTGGAAGCCATTTTGAAACATAATTGTTTCCATAGCAACAACTGTTGCTATCTATTTGGTATTATACAATAACCAAAATGTTTTGCACGTTTTCATTGGTCGAGAGCCATGATCTATTACAGGACAGATGCATGGGTTTCGTCACACTTGTTCCTATTCCTGTGAACCAATGAAAATCGTCACTGCAATATCACGAACCAATGTTATTCCTCGTTTTGTATAGATCATGGATCACGTCAGATGGCGTGTTTCACCTTTTCCAATGCCCCGAAAATTCGGCGGGAAAATTCAATGAACCTTATCAAACGTTTTTTCTTCTTTTTTTATTGTATAAAACAAATAGATTCCATTTTTCCGTTGTCTGTTCAGTTATAGATGCACAGAGGACGTCACAACGTGGTAAGAACATCAGTGACCCACTCGACTGCGTCTCGTGGGCCACTTTCTTGTTCTTACCACGTTGTGACGTCATCTGTGCATCTATAACTGAACAGACAACGGAAAAATGGAATCTATTTGTTAAACAGTTTTTGATTGTCAGACCTTTTAACTATGCATAACATTTAGTTTTATTCTTTTTCCGAATTGTTTATACACGTGTTTTGGACTCTCAAACTTATATTTTCTATTTTTCAAGAAACTGTATGGAGCCACCTTAATAGAGAAAATACGACAACTGTCACTCAACTCAAGATCAACAAATTCATTAAAATATCAGCGATATTTCAGCGTTAATATCAGCGTTTATTGTAATTTGTACTCATCGGATTCACTGCAACATAACGTTCACGTGAATTTCTTTATTTCTTTTTGTAGATTTTGATCAATTTTTTTGAAAGGGCAATACAATGGGAAAAGGAACGCGAACACCCTGATATAAATAAAGCTAAGCAGTGAACGGGAGAACGTGCAGTTTTATGAACGGGGCGAAGCTGTGGGAGTATTGATGTCATGCGACTTTGAGTCGTTAACTGAAACTTCTCTGAAATCATTTATTCGTCATTTCAAAGGATTTGAACTGACACTCTTGGAATTGACAAAGGTAAATCTATATGTTTCTTCAAAAGTGGAAAAAAAAATATGCAAGTTTCAAATTTAGAAAGTGCTCGTGAATATTTTGGAAAAGAGTGAAACTAACGTTGTGCTTATAATAACGTTCAGTGCATCGAATAGACAAATACTGTTAACAGATAAAGTGTTTCAGCCGTTGCTATGACAACAGTAACGTTTCAAAATGGCCGTAAATTTACATTTAATTCAACTTATTTCAAAAACAAGGTCTGAAAATCAAAAACAGTTACCAAATAAATCGCAACAGTTGTTGCTATGGAAACAATTACGTTTTAAAATGGCTGCCAATTACCCTTCAAACTAATTTAATTCAAAAAAATCTTTGGTGATCCCCAATTTTTTTCCCATTAAAACATTTCTTTAAGTTTCAATAATCAATAGTAAGATTTAGAAAAAATGTGTAGATCTAATTTTTTTATCGAAGAAAAATTATGGTTTTATAATTTTCAAAAAAGTGGATCTACAGAATTTTTTTAAAATCTTACATTGATTACTCAAACTAAAAGAATGTTTTAATGCAAAAAGATTTGGGGGTCACCAAACTCGTTTTTGAAATAAATTGGATTAAATGTAAATTTACGGCCATTTTGAAACGTTACTGTTTAGCAATGTGAAACAATTTTTCTGTTAACAGTATTTGATGCCCTTTATTCTAATGCATCACGCTAGTTTCATTCTTTTTATTTACGAGCACATTCTCAAGTAATTAAAACTTGCATTTTTCCCACTTTTCAAGAAACAGTAGGGAGCCACCTTACAATACAAGGTATTATGAATTAGGCACACAAAAAGAAAACACCACTCGAACGTCGCAACTCACCCATTTCGTTATAGTTAATAGATATCAAACAGCTAATTAGCAAATCAGTATAAACTTAAGCAATGCGTATACACTTTTTCGGATTTACGTAATGTTTTTGAAAAAGCATGGATATACTATTATTACAGCACTTAGTCTAGTAGATCGATATTATTGTTTCTTAATCTAAAAACGATTCGGTTACTCTCACGCAAACGTAAAATATTGCATTTATATACTTACTGCATGTTTCTTGATCGTCGGGCAATTTTATTTTACAGAAACTGGATATGGACGAGTTGGAGACTTTTTTTATGAAGATCCACGCCTTAAACATAGAGGGAAACGACCACTACAATGTCATCATCATCCTAAACGGCGAATTCGAGTTGGCAGAGCAAGAAGAAGTCCAAGGACTCATGGAAAAAAGGATGCACTGCGTGCAAATGGCTTATTATGTTGATAGTTCAACAAAGACGCCAAAAGGTATAGCATACTATAGTATAGCAATACGATAGTTGTATACTTACTAAATGATATAGATTTTATGTGATTCGTTATAAAGCTATAGTCTGTAGCAATCGGCATACCTATAAATATCTCACAAACATGAATTTAAGTTTTTTTTGCGTCGACACGGACGAAATGTTTAGTATCCAAAAAATGTTCTTATTCCCCCGTGTTTGTTGATATTTTCACGCTTTCTGAATGTTTTAGGCTTTTTGGTATACAGGTAACGTGGGGGGAAATCAAACACTTATTAAGATTTAATAACATTGGTGATTTTATAGGTCAGATGTTGGAAAAATCGGTAATTCCAGCAATAATTGGTCACTGGTCCAATACTGGAAAAATGCAGCCAGGTAACTGTCACTGCAAAGACGATTGCAGCAATGCGTTTATTTTTCCAATAGTGGATAAAACTCGGCTACCACAGGGCCTGCTTTGTAGTTTCGTTGAACGATTCTCGTACCCTGGTGCATGGATTTTGGCGAAATGTCACGGTAACTATTTAAAGTTGTAAAAAATTCACTACCTTCCTCCGGCAAAAGTTAAACTTTAAATTCTATTTCTGCCTTAAACTCAGTTTTCGAACTTTACTGACCATGTCTCTTATATATTATACATACAGTTTTTGGAAATCTACAAAGGGTTTTTATTTGTTTTCCTATAGGAATTGGTTTATTAGGATCTTTGACTAGCCAGAGAAACTGCCTGGAGCTGACACAAAGCTCGGATTTCACATATATTTCAAAAACTGTCAGTTCCATTCTGAATGTGGCCTTAACCCATGAAGCCAAAACTAAACGTGAAGGTGATTATCATTTTGTTATATCGAAAATTCAAGTGGCTGACCGGCTATGCTGCTTGATTTATAGTCGGAAGAAAACTGGAAAATATCATCGGGAATGTATTCAGAAAAATATCGGGGGGCCGGGAAGGTTGTTAATTATACGATCTAACAGTTTATTATACGGTACAGCTATTTTGCGCGCTAGATGATAAGTCTTTTAATTTAAGTCTATTTCAAATTATGTTTTTTCTTAAGATGATCAAATGGTAGAAAACAGCGAAGACCGCGACGATAAAGATGACTGCGACGATGAACATGACCGCGACGATGAACATGACTGCGACGATGAAGATAACTGCGACGATAACGACATCATAACTATTACGGATATCAAAAATGCAGAAAAATATCTTCTCTTTGTTCCAGTTGGCAACCACTGGAAAAAAAGAATGTCAGTCGAACTGGGACTGCCTTATAAAGAGAATCTACGCGAAACTTCCAAACATTATGGAAAGAAGCTTGAACGAGACAGACTACCGAAGCCAACAGACGGCATCGTGCATATAAGAGGCGACGGAAACTGCTTGTTTCGCGCGGTAAGTTGGGCAATAAGTGGAAGTCAAGATAACCACGAAGCAATTCGAGCACTTGCAATCAAAGGCATTTGCATAGATATCCCAGCGGAGACCTTTAAAACAATTTCAGGAAAAGTTGCCGGTAGTTACCTGAAAGAATCGAAAATGGACAAGCTGAATGTATGGGGTACAGAGATCGAAATCTTTGTTTTAGCAACCCTTTTGAAAGTCACTATTTTTGTTTATGCAAAAGTTGGACGGGACAATCGTTTTCTATGGTTACCATACCATCCAAAAATACAAGACAGCCTAAAACACGATGAGTGTATATATTTAATTAATGACACAGGTTATCATTTTGACTTGCTTATCGACATATAATATTACATGACCCCCCTTTTTACACGTGATGACCCCAGTACTATATATAATTATGTATGTGAATTAATAACGACACAGGGTGTCATTTATAGATGACCCCCCTTTTTACACGTGATGACCCCAGTACTATATATGTATGTGTTAATCAGGTTATAATTCAATAATATGTTTACTTGTTAAACTTGTCTGTTGTCTGTTGTACTGATAATTCTCCATGGAAATACCCACAATTAGTTTTTAACAGTCGAATATTCGTCACCACTCACCAAGTTATACAACTACTTAGTAATTAGTATTAAATATGTTTTGAAATTCCAAAGGGAATTAAATACTTTGCGTCTCTTGTAATCAGGCCAAATACTGCCTCGAGCAATTTTCAATATATCATGTTACATTAAATAACGCGCCAATGTGCGAATCGACAGCTACTGTGGCTACATTGAACAGAGGCGCGCAAGCTTTAAGACGTATACCATGAACAGAATCAACTAACAACGACGCGCACGTATATATGCGCTTCAAGACAATTACACAATGATACTAAATCAATACATAATGTTGATGATTTGGTCTTTTCTCGCCAGCCGCTGTGTATTCTACATATTGGTGAGTACATAATTTCTCTTTCTTATACTTATATTCACGGCAGTATAATATAGATCAGTATATATAGACACGCAATTCAGCAGTGTTCACACATTTGTCAGTTAAACATATAGCCTCTAATGTGAATCCTTAATCAAATGAAGATAGGAGTTGCAAGACATGAACGAAGAGACGTTCGACTCGCGTTTCTCCCGCTCAAACGAGGACGACTCGAAAGTCAAACACGCGCTAACACACTCATCAAAACTTTAAGCGAACGACGGTGAGTGTTGCGACGGCTCTCATCCTCATCGGATGAACCTTTATAGTGTATTAAAATAGAGGTTAACTAAATCGAGGTGATCATTGTGTACAATGTAGCGTCAGTAATGCCCGCATCATGTTGGCGCGTATTGTTCATATATAACTACTGTGATATACCCATATCACTTATCAGAATTGTCAGCGTTACAAATGCGGGCCAAGTTCATTGTTAGTTTTGTCGCCAACAACGATTTTACTTGTTTCCAATTAGCTACGATATAGTTATTGTCCCACAAGCGGCTGTTACCGGCAGTTACGTCGACGCAATATATTTTCTAGTTACACAACATTCGTTGCAAAACGAATACGATCTAGCAAATTGTAGGCCACGTACGGCGTATATCAAAATACCGATTGCTATAGACTTTAATAAGTTTCAGCTTATCTTGCCGGCGAAAAATTAATTTTTTAATTCAACAAATTTGTGAGTTGTTGCGCGTATCTCTTTAGTCATATATTAGGATTATTTTTTGGAATAAAATACGAGTGATACAGTACATCGCAAACGCATTTTGCTAAGATTATATACATTTCACAACATACTCACACGTTTCGTTTTTGCATTTATTCAGGCTGCCTCAGCCAGATCAGATTTAGATAATGCGGCAAAATTATAAATTTATGGATTTTACTGAACTCCATAAATTTATGGCTTTTACTGAAGTCCATAAATTTATGGATTTTACTGAAGTCCATAAATTTATGGCTTTTACTGAAGTCCATAAATTTATGGATTTTACTGAAGTCCATAAATTTATGGCTTTTACTGAAGTCCATAAATTTATGGATTTTATGGCTTTTACTGAAGTCCATAAATTTATGGCTTTTACTGAAGTCCATAAATTTATGGGTTTTACTGAAGTCCATATTAAATTTATGGTTATGGTCAACAGTGAGTTGGTATGTCAGTAGCAACATTGATACATCAGTATGTTTGGTATAGTTGTTATACCCAGCTATGCATAAATTGCCTTTTCTGACATCATATCATCTTATTTGGTTTTGTATGGATGACAGAGCATCTCAAATTAGCCTTTTTGTATGTCACCTTGTCTTTACGTAACACTTTAGTTATAAATACCGACTTCACCATTAACTATCCAATGCAAAGAAAGCGAAATTAACCTTGATTAGATTTATGATAAAATTTCTTTAACAAATTGTTTGAAGTTTCCTCAAAACCTTAAAAATCGTTAGTTTGCCTGAAGACAAAATTTGTTAAAAAACCAAATAATTAATATTACGCATTTTCTCTATACTAAATTAATTGTGGTGGACATTTATTTACAAAATTAAGATATTAGAAATATACTAATGAATACTGCTCTTATAATTCAGCCTTTTTATCATAAGGTATTCTGTGTGTAGGTCAATATTTAATAAGAATGGGAGTAAAAAAAGAGAAGACAATTTATATGAAAGAAACAAAATATGTTGTTTCTTTGCTTGATGACCACTTTTTAGGAAAAAAAGTTCATTTTGGTGTGTATTTTCCATGAAATTTTCTCAGTGCAAATATGCCACTCAAGTAAATCAGGTGTTAATGTGTTTTGAACATAATATGGAAACCTCACGTCAATGTTATAAGACAATTTTACACATGTAATATCATATTTGCATCTTTTTGGTTTATTATTATTTGATCCCCGCTTGCTGCAGAATTTGTTTAAAACATTCGCTCAGAATGCAGGAAACAACGTTTCCAGGTGTCAAATTTCAAAAAATTTCCGGGGGGGCATGCCCCGGACCCCCCTAATTTGGTGTCATCCCATATTTGCAACCGTCAGATTTTCGGCTGGATCCACCCCTGTATCACTTCTTGGGTTGTGATACTTCTAAAGTGAAACGAGTTATCCACAGGAGCCACGAAGCTCAGCGGATCAGTAACACTGTCTTTAATGTTATCTGACAAATTACAGCCTATTGTTGAAAAGTATTAATTGAAGCAAGCTGCAATATTTTCATCGCCTGTTATAATTTGGTCATCAATATTCAATTGTTTGACCTGTGTGGTATTAGATCTTTTGTTTAATAGTTCATTAATAGCTTGCCAGCTTTCTTTGCTGTTGTTAGAATTGCTCAGCTTTGTTTTAAAGTATTCTTCTTTGGTAGTTTTTATGAGTTTGTTTAAGTTATTTTTGCATCTTTTGTAGGCCTCATTGTAATTTGTAGATCCCAGTCAAACAGATTGCCTTTTGAGGTAATCTCTGTGATAACTCAATTGCTTTATTTCATTCGTGAGCCATGGCTTGTACTCACTTTTCACACGACGTTGTCTGATTGGTGCATGCTTATCTGCAATACCTAGAAATTTGGTCTTGAAATCATTCCACAACACGTTTGGGTCATTTGATGTAGTGTCTAAATTAATAATTTCGCTTAAATCGTGTATAAACTGGTTGGCGTTATAATTTTTAAATTGTCTGGTAAACACAATTTTAGGTGATTCTTTAGGGAGGCTGATCTTCCAGCATAGGTAAACAAGACTATGATCATTGATTCCAAGCTCAATGACTCCTGCTTCTAATGTTTTACTATTCCCAATATAAGTAAAAATTACATCGATTAGGGATGAAGTCGTGGGGGTAATTCTTGTTGGAGTTTGTATATGCTGTTGCAATTGAAAAATATCCATAATGTCGCGCAATTTAGAGGTAGTTTGGCTTCTAACCTGCTCGAGGAAATTGCAGTTGAGATCTCCAGTTACGAAAATTTCCTTATTTTCATCATCAACTAGTTGAAGAAATTGTTCGAAATTTTGAAATAATTCAATATTTGAATTTGGTGGTCTGTACCATGTTGCGATTAGCACTGGTTTGCTTTTAGGTTTTTTGATCTCGATGAAAATTAATTCAAGAGCATCAGATATGAGATCTTCACGACTTCTATATGGTATATTTTTCCTGATATATATTGCAACACCTCCTCCGTTTCTGTTCCGATCACGCCTGATAATATCATAGCCAGGGATCTCAACCTCACAATCTAAAACGCTATTATCTAGTCTGGTCTCATTCAATGTTAAGATGTCAAAGGGTTTATTTTGCATGTATACTAGGAGTTCGTCATAATGTTTTATCAGACTAGTAATGTTGAGTTGGCCTACTTTAAAGCCTTTAAGCTTAGAAAAAGGAGAGCTAGCGTGTGATACTGGTTGCGTGGAATTGTTGATGTCCGCTGCGGGACTTATAGAGACAGGCGGTCAATTACAATTTTTTAGGAAATCTGTGAAATTCTTCGCTAGATTCGCAGTTCCTTGTTTGTTAAGGTGAACTCCATACGGGTTCAAGTGGTTTACTAAAATGTTCTTATGAGTTATGAGTCCCCATTTATTATTAACACATACCTGTGATAATTTAGTATTAATTTCTTTAACTTTAGCGGTTAGATTAGGATCATCAGATCGCGTTATCACTTCAGATATGATCAGATTCGTTGTCGGTAGGTTCTTCTTAATTTCTTGGCCAAGGGTAGATATAGAACCAGATATGTGCTGAGGAGACCTGTGTTTTAAATCATTCGTACCAACGTGTAGGATCAAGTAATCGGGAGCGCGAGTCAACGTGGGTTTGACATAGTGCTTCATATCATCCACCTTGGCTCCTGGAAAAGTTTTTACGTGAACGTTGCATTTTGAGCTTTTACGTAATTTTGAAGGATTAAGTCTGGTCACGTTATATGTTTTACCCAACTGACGCATAAACTTACCCCAATTTACCAATAATCAGTAAAATTGGGGTGAAATAATAATCAGTAAAATCGGGGTGTAATTATGGATTATATCATGTTACGTTATATGTTTTACCCAACTGATGCATGAACTCACCCCAATTTACCAATAATTAGTAAAATCGGGGTGTAATTATGGATTATATCATGTTACATGATATGTTTTACCCAACAGGTCCCAACTGACACATAAACTTACCCCCAATTTACCAATAATCAGTAAAATTGGGGTGTAATTATGGATTATATAATGTTACATTATATGTTTTACCCAAATGACACATAAACTTACCCAATTTACCAATAATTAGTAAAATCGGGGTGTAATTATGGATTATATCATGTTACGTTATATATTCTACCGAACTGACGCATAAACTTACCCCAATTTACCAATAATCAGTAAAATCGGGGTGTAATTATGGATTATATCATTTTACATTATATGTTCTTCCCAACTGACACATAAACTTACCCCAATTTACCAATAATCAGTAAAATCGGGGTGTAATTATGGATTATATCATGTTACGTTATATGTTCTTCCCAACTGACGCATAAACTTACCCCAATTTACCAATAATCAGTAAAATCGGGGTGTAATTATGGATTATATCATGTTACGTTATATGTTCTTCCCAACTGACGCATAAACTTACCCCAATTTACCAATAATCAGTAAAATCGGGGTGTAATTATGGATTATATCATGTTACGTTATATGTTCTTCCCAACTGACGCATAAACTTACCCCAATTTACCAATAATCAGTAAAATCGGGGTGTAATTATGGATTATATCATGTTACGTTATATGTTCTACCCAACTGACGCATAAACTTACCCCAATTTACCAATAATCAGTAAAATCGGGGTGTAATTATGGATTATATCATGTTACATTCTATGTTTTATCCAAGTGAGACATAAACTTACCCCAATTTTACAGACTGGGGACTTTTTTTTCTTTTGAAAAAAATTGTCTTAAGTCCCTTAACGAAAAATGATCACCATCGAACGTAGAACCAAAACAACAAGAAACACTGTTTCCGTTTTCAAGAAAAAAAAAATTTCTAAAATGCTATAAGCAAAAATGATCAGCATCGCACGGAGACCCTAAAAAACAGTGTCCCAGAGGAACTTTTTGTTTTTTTTCGTAAAAAAACACGTTTTTAACGCGCGCCCCTTCGCTAACGATTTTCCCGCCCCCAGGACAAAGTCTTCGAATTTTTCGCCCGAAAATGGTATAGTGAGTTATTAAACGCTTTTTCGCCGACGTCGTAGTTCCTTGCCGCAGTTCGGACACTATGCGTCATCTGCGCCGCCAACGTCTCTTTCGAGATGGAGGCGGTGGTGTCTGTTCTGTGAAGGGACACAGCAGACTTCCGTATCCGCTTTCCCGACATGTTTCCCGCCATAATTGGACAAAGCACATGTCCCATCTCTGTGATACGGCGAATTATACGGCTGCTACGCATAAACCCGCCGTGCACATTGATAAAGAATGGCTTGTCCGTACGGGGGATTCCCGTATCAGGAAAGACGGACGCGTGGTTAGCCATGCTGGGCCTCAACAAGTTCAGATACACCACCGCCATAGCATGAACATCTTTGGCCCATAGGAGCGTGGCCAGTCCACCTTCGCTCGTCTTGTGCCGGTCGGTTTCCGTGACGAACCATGATTCGTCACCATCCTGGAACCACCGTCCATTATTAAATTCCGATAGTGAGAGATTGGCCGCGGCCCCGGTCCGCTGAGCGCTTGCGACCAAAACTCTCACCAAAAGATAATCACGTAGTTCCACGAATTCCTTCTTAGACACTTCGCTTCCATCCAAAGTGGCGAATCTGGCCGACAATCGTTTGGCCTCTTCACTGCTAACCAGACAGGAATACTGTTCGGCGGTTAAGATTTCGTTGCGGTCCCTCTTCTTTGTGGCAATCTTACTTTCAAGCACATCTTTGGTGAATGACCCCAACCATTGCGATACCCTCAGGTCGCCCTGCTGTATTAGCTCGATGTCGGATGTGGTTAATGTTAATAAGTCAGTGAGTTCACTCCTTCGCGACTGTACAAATTTGTAAAATAATTTTAATGAAGTAAGGTACGACTTGAGGGTACCTGGTTTTAGTTCATCTTCCTTGGCTAATAATGTGTTGCCTTGTATAAAGGTATTCAGTATGGCGGAGAGTTTCGCGTCGTTCCACAACAATTTAACGTCCGTGGGTGGATCTTGCACCTCGACCATGACCATGAGACCATGGACACGTGTTAGGTGTCGGTCCATCCTGACCACGTGTAGGCCACACCCCTCAAACCTACACGGTGTCAGAATGGACTTCCTCCTTTCCGAGGCCTCCTCCGCAGCGCTACTGCGCTTTATTGACTCCTCCTTGCTCTTCTTATGTACCAAGACCAGGTGGCGCAGAACCTAAGTAACTAGCTTCCCACACTCTGGGCACTTCCTCTTCCTTCTCACTCTCTTCTCTGCTGGCTCTTTCTTAATAATTACCGGTACCGGATCCTCTTCCTTGCCCAGATCTTCCTGCATTTCCTCTCCTCCTTCTTCCGAATTTGACTCTTCCTCGCTAACTCCTCCCGAATTTGAGTCTTCCTCCTCGTCAGACTAAAAAGAAAATAAGGTGGAATTATATACAGAAGGAATATTTCCCTTTTCAAGGAGGAAAAAAAGACTTTATGTTTTATTACTGTGTTCTACAACTGCGACACATATTTCAATTGACCGTACCAAAAAAGATGGCAACTTGCACATTTAACCACAATCCTTTGCATGCAGTAAATATTGTTTTTTGCAGAATTATTGGAAGATATGATTTTAAAATGATCAGCTTTGGTAGGAATGGAGTTCTTGCTTACATAATCTATCTTAGCATGATAAATAATGTTTAGTTGTTATTTGAGTTGAATTGAAGTTGCAAAGCAATTACTTAAGCAACTGTCAATTACTACCCGCAATTAACACAATAAAAGGTGTGAGCTGTATCATTCACTAACGGTACTGAAGAATAGGATATGTACTATTTATAAACCGCGCAGGAGGGCTTTATCGGATATAAAACACGAGGCGATAGCCGAGTGTTTTAGAGCCGATAAAGCCCGTACTGCAAGGTTTTTAAATGACTTCTAAAAAGAATCACTTCATACGTTCATTGGCGTAGTAATTTTGAAAATTAAGCTTGTCTCAGCCGTTAAAAACCAGCGAGAAACTTAGAGCGAGTCTATATCACATATATAGATCCGATACGCTCATGATTTTTCTTTGTGTTTTCCTCATGAATTATTAATGAATTTTAGAAGTACATTTATGCACCTAACAGTACTTAATATACGGTGTACAGTGTAGTAATTTTTATTAAAAATTTTCAATTTGTAAACTTCCAGGTTACTGATGGCATCCCTTTCACAACAGAAAGCAATACATTTACCAATGCACTATTTTACTGACTCAACAGAGACAAAGCCAAAGCAACTTGACTCAAGCTCATGTGGTGTATTCATATGTGTAGTAAGTCATATTATTGTAAATGCCCATTGACCCTTGTAAACGTGGAAAATTTTGGGTACATGTATACGATAGTAAAGCACAGAATTAAATACAGTACTCAGGCTTGGCTTAAATTGTTAACAAACCAATCTCAATGTAGCCTCTAGTCAATGTAGCCTATGGTAAAAGTCTAAAATATAGGAAAGTATAAAAATGAATAATTTTATTTTAAATTTTAGGCTGCTGCTTGTCTGGCTAAAGGGCTACCAGTAAACTTTACCCAGGTAATGACAGTGTAAAGAAGAAAGCATGAGCATGTTATAATAAACACTTGATACTGTCAATATCAGTGCACTAATCATGCAGGGAGAGCAACATGTGATATTCTTCAAATCAACATATACATGTACAGCAAATACTGTATTTTATATTGTATTTTTTATTGTAGGATGACATACAGTACCTCTTTTAAGAAAATATTTGACAATTCAAATGGCAAATTCTACGATCTATTTTCAAATCCCTACAAGGTAAGGCAATTTTTCAAAACTGTGCATAATTTACTTTTTAAACATGGAACATTAATTTCAGCATAAAAGTCATTTAAATAAAAAAATAAGTTCATTGCTACAGTGAAACCAAAATTATATAAAACATCAATGACAAATTACACAGTTGACATTGATTCTAAATTTCAATATTTTTTTATTTGTAGAACTTTGTTTGAAAATAACCATGGAGACTATTCACAAACATCTAGATTACATCTTCTTTCTCTCCCAAATGAAATTTTGGAAATTATTTTAAAATATGTATTGACTGAAGGAGATCACATGTAGGCCTATTACACCCTAAGTCTAGTATGCAAGCACATTTCAAGAATAGTTTCACAAACATCTTTTAAGTGCAATGTACATTATGCATGGCTCAACAGTGTGTATAACTGGAATGAAAGTAGCAAAGAGTTTAAAGAACAATATTTTGTAGATTTTGAAATACGAAGGTGTATCCAGTGTAATCAGATGTACAAAGATTTGAGAAATTTGGAGGATTTTGCAGCCATGAATGTTATCCTGATACATTTTAGTAGCTAATGATCTTTTTAGGATATTAAAATTGCTTCAATATGAATAATGTTGTGTACAATGCATGTTATATGGTCCAGTATACTTTAATAGCATACCGTACAAGTGATAGTCAAAGCTACTTTAGCTGTATTTTTTAATTCTTGATAATTTTAAATTTTTAATACTATATGGTAAAATTCCTGGATTTTAATTTTGATGAGATTAATTTGGTTGACATATTAATAATTAGCACTTTTACCAAATAGGGTCAATTTTTGTGATTACTTTCAGTTACTCAGCAGAATATTTCTTATAAAACATACACAGTGTTGTCATCTTTGATTGAGTATTCTGTACTTATCAAATTCATTAAAAATTCATGAAGAAAATTCGAAAGAAATGAATATTTAATCAATATCTGTAAATCACATACAGATTTGTCCTGATTTACATAAACTTTTTCCTGAATTTACTTAGCTAAAATTCGACTTCATTCCCAACTTGTAAAATAGTTTGAAAACATGGTTATTTAGATGCGTCCATTTGATAAGTACGATAAAGCATTCGCAGCTGATCTGTATCTGATTTACTACAGCTCGCTTGCAGCTCACCTTGTAAATCAGATACAGATCGGCTGCAAATGCTTTATCTATTACTTATAGCATGAATCCTTAAAGTGTCTATGAAACAAAAATTCTTTAATATTTGATATCTTCGTTGATAAAACTGATTAAGAATTAGATTCTGATAAAACTAAATATGTACTATCACCTGTCTACAACCCTGAATTATCAGTTGAACATGATAAATCTTTTGAAACAAATTCCATGTGGTTGAAAATACAGTACATGTATGATTATTATATAGCATGCTATCGGATATGAGCTTTTGCGTAATCTGATTGGTTCCCTACTACCAGGCTATCAGCTCATATCCTACTAGTAGAGGAAAAACAAGATGGCGGCACGTTTTTTTAAACTGCCGAAAAGAGTTGAAATTGACGGATTTTTATACAGAAAAACATCAACACCGTCAAACCAATGTATAAAAAAACAACATTGTGTAAAAATACATTAACAAATACACAATTTAGCATGGTAAATGGTAAAATTCACCTAAAAATGACGTATTTTTACTTCAAAAACCTGACTAAATTAACGGGTTGATATTAATTTGCTGCCAAACAAAGAAACTCACGGTTAAAATCAAGCTTACAACACAATTTCGTAGGAGATCACCAGTAAAGAGACATTTTTTATTTAGATAAGCATTTGGAGTAGTAAAAAGCATGTTCTTTTTCAAAAACAACCAACTAAGTAAGTTAGTTTCACTGCCGAAGGTGTTTCAGTTTCATTTTTGCATGAAATCAAAACCTTTTTCACGACAGCAACGCTAATATAAACAACTGACCCACCTTTTGACTTCATAAAGGTACCTTTTAATCTTTTTTGTTGATCTGCTTAACACATTTTTTGCCTCTCGAGCAACATTTATGCAACATTTCAAAGCTGTTTACCGAACAGCTCAGCGAGAAACTCTATGTGCATGAATGCATCATTACGCATGGCGGAAGTATTAGTTGCCTATGCCGGAAGTTTCGTTTGAAACATTTCGCTGTATGTAATTTTGTCTCTTGTACAGTGCTTGGCTATATAATAAAACAGTTATACCATTCGCTCTCGTCGTATACGAACTAATAGCCAACTCGGCGAAGCGCCTCGTTGGCTATGAGCTCATATACGACTCGAGCTCATGGTATAACTGTTAAATATAGTCTAATAGCTTGTGATGTAAATACCTTTGCAAAATCTCAGTGGTCTGCTATAAACAATGCCAGTGTTTAATGGCATTTGTATAGGAAATTTACATCACTATTTATTTAACTTAAGGAAGGCTCTGCTACCTAAGGGAGGTTACCTGACTGACTACCTTGTATCTGGCAAAACCCTTATGGTAACCCTCCTCCCATCCTGCAGCACTGCATGTCACCCATACAAGGTATGGGGACAGTTACCTGAATACCCTGGAACAGCCAAAAGTCTGACTGAATATGCTCCATACACAAATGCAGTGACCCTCACCTGTACGTCTATAGCTAAAAGAACTATTAAATATATGTTAGGACAATCAAAGCCAACCTCCCAAGAAAGGATAGCATCAAGTGGTTGAGTTGCGGCAGATGGGATTGGGTGCAACGAGCAATAATCTGGTGATTAACTAACCTAACTTCCTTGAGGTTTGTTTAAACTGCTCACTGGAAAACAGAACACCACAGGAAGATGTTTGCTGTTAACTGTATTTATTAGGCCTACATACATGTAAATATATTTACTAATTGGTTTCTCTCTGACGAAGGGTCAATGCTCAACACATTAGATTCTACATGTAAGTGGCAAATGTATGAAACATGCCACTAATAACAGTCACGTATACTGTTGGTTTGACAATTTTAGAAGTCCATACAGTAAGGGAATGGGCGTCGGGCGGAGCATCTCTGCTAAAATTAGCCCACTATATACTCTTCTTTGTTTATAACATATTACATTAGGACTAACATCGCACTATTTCGCGAATACCAACACATGAATTCCCAAACTGAATTTGAGGGGGTATTTGACCAAGATCTTTGGTGCAGAGCATTTACATCCAAAAATTTGGAGCACGTTTTTGGCGCAGGTTGACAAGCAGATAATTATGGTGCAGTGTTTTTTGGTGCAAGCTTTCTAGTTTTTTGGCGCACAAATAATAAATGTTTGAAAATCTTTGGTGCAGAGAATTCTGAAATTCACCATGGATGAATTCAACACATGGACAAAAAATACAAAGATCTCACTCATGACTCATATTTATATTAAATTCCAAGACAAATGTTCTTCAGTAAAAAATATCACGAGAACAAAATCTTTCTTATTTGGATAATTGAAACAAATAACATACCTGATAATATATTACTAGCTATGTGTGTCATTTTCTGAAAGAATGATTCTTTTAATCACTGTGAAAGTGGGCGTGACTGAGATTTATGTTATTGTTCGCGAAATTCAAGATCACGTGACGTTGAACCTGCATGATTGAGCAATAAAAAGCAAGGTTTTACATTAGAGCAGCGAGGCGCGTACCTACAAGTGCTACAACGAAAGTTCTTCCGTGATGGTTTCGATATAAATTCCACTTCATTTGGACATTATATGCATAGATGGTCCCTCATGAAAACTCCCTTTGCAAAGAATATTTAATAAAGTGCAGTAAATTCGAATAAACGATCAATGGTCGGACCGACCACGGTGAGAGCCGAGGTAAAATAATGATACAATACTGTTTTGCCAACAGTACAACTAAAACTAAAATTCGCTTTTGTCTTAATATGAATGGTTGTGCTAAATTATATGTCGTAAGTTGAGTTGCCTTCATTGAATATTAAATGCACTAAATGTCTGGTGTATTGCGCATCACTCGTTTGTTTCATGTAAAACACGGTGAGGACGTTTTGTCGTACGCATAGCAGTTTACGTACACGTATAATTAAAGAATAACTAAAGTATTAAGAAACATCTGACAACAAAAGTGCAAAACTCCGATTTAATAATGGCACGGAGACGACGAATGGTTTTCGACTGCATTGTTCCTTGGTTTTCATTTATTAATAATTTGTAGACATGCGGCGATTTATGATAATTTCAATTCAATTATTCACACTATTTTTAATACTTGCAATGAAAAATACAAAGTTTACATAGTGATACATAAATAAATCAGAGTTAGATATGAAACAAAATATTTTATGAAAGAATATACATATGTGAGAGTGTAATTAAAGTATAAAGCTTTCGAGTTTAATCCAGGGTTCAAAATAACGTTCAGAAAATATGCCAAATTTTGTAGGCCGTTTTTTGTAGGTCAAAATTTTTGCCGGCTGTTTCCCAAGCAGCAAAGTGACGTTCTGGACAAGGCCCAAATAATCGCCGGCACGGTCCTAAAACTGACGGCTATCGCCGGCAGCCGGCTGCTATTTCGAACCCTGTAATCACTGCCTATATTTACATATTAATAAGTTTGGGGATCAGCAGAGGATGAAATATTAAGATCGTGTCGAAGTAACAAAATAGACATTGTATAATACGAGAATGAAATTCAGATCAACCTTGTTGACTTAATATTTTTTACGTTGAAACAGAAAGAGTTTTTAAATCACTGGGAATATTTTCCCACATTTTTGTAGCTGAGAATCTAAATGTTTGTTTACAATAATTAGTCCGGCGGGGAGAAAATAGTTCGCGCAACGGCTAATTTGCTCACAACGCCAGAGTGTGAATTATTTGAGTGATTGTGTAATATTCAAGGATGATTATTTTTATGTCACGATCAAGTCCATCATGAAACCGAACGCCGATCATCTACACAACGATGCACCACCATATATACATGTTTACGTCTTAGTGAGAAATGCGCGACCTAAAAACTCTCACGGTCCTGTTAAAACCAATCCGATTGGTGATTTTTTTGTGCACGCAATCGTATTATTGAATAAACTAATATCTAAAATTAACGCAGAATCAATGTAAAATTTGTCATAAAAATGACTGACTACAGTATAGAGCACTGTCGCTGTCTTCGTATAGGTCGTCAAAAACCGAATTCCTACCGAATTTTGTTAACGAAATACAAGGGTACTCCTTTGGACTTGTAAATATCATGTTTCTTGTGGATTTTTAGAAGTCACCATAACCGACATCGTGCCGTTATGTTCGACATCAAACCGGAAGTTCTATTGTTTCAGAGCGGAGTTTCACAGCCCTCTCCCTTTCCAGTGGCTATGATTATGCCGAATGTGATTCGCTTAGCGCCCATAATCTGTCAATCAAGAAGGTTTAGTAAGTAAAATTAATAATTCAATTCTAATTTTCAAACAAAGCTGAAACGATTTATATCAAAGGAAATATCTAAACAGCATCTTGCAGTGCTTTTGCGATTTGATGAAATGAAAATGCTGAGTGTCAGCCTCCTCGACTCCCATACCATTCAAGTAAGTTTTATATTTAAAACCTCCATGCAAGAGTTTGGAATATATCTTAATAATAGGAAGTTCCTGAATTTGATTTTGAAAGCGAACACCGTGAGACGCTTTGCTTTCATATGTCTCTGTCAGTCATAAAGTTTCTGAAAATATTTGTGAGCGAACACCGTGGGACGCCGCAGACATTTCTGTTCAATAATGGTATACCTTTCACTCAACTGTTTTATTTTGGTAAACACTCGCTATCATTACTGTTCTCTTCATGAATATTCGTTGCCATTGATAGGAACAGGGTTACTCTACCATTCACATCTAATTTTATAAATTTCCAGGCCACAGTTTGAGAAATATTTGTGAGCAGACACCGTGGGACGCCGCAGACATTTCCGTTAAATAATCACTACTATTTATATACCTTTCACAACTGTTTTATTTCGGTAAACACTCGCTGTCATTACTGTTTTTTTCATGAATATTCGTTGCCATTGATAGAAACAGGATTACTCTACCATTCACACCTAATTTCATACATTTCCAGTCCACAGTTTGAGAAATATTTGTGAGCAGACACCGTCGGACACTGCAGACATATTCCGTTAATATTAATTTATCCCTTCCACAGATTTGCGACCAACTCTCAGTCTTTTAACTCCCTTGTACTATAATTGTTTTTATACAAAGAGAATTATTGAAATAATAATTTACGCCAAATTTTACTGAATTAAATGCCATGGATTTTGAAATATTACAATTAATACAAACAGTTAATTTAATAGCTTCAGACATTGGCCACTCAAGATCATATTTCATTTGGGGGTGTTTTACAAAACCAAAGAGCTCCACTGCAGGCGTTACTTCTCAGCCCTCTCTCCAGTCCCCCAATCCAGTAACGCCTGCTACGCAGGCTAGGTGTTCACTCGGGCTACTGGAAAATGCAGAAGACTGCCAGAAGTCTCTATAACGCCAACCTCGTACCCAGGGTCTTATCTCCGCTCTCCCGACCCCGCCCACCGCCTGCCTCCTCCACAGGCCCTATCGCATCATGGACAGGTCACACTGTTGAGAGGGCCTGCCAGATCCTGTAAACAAAATGGTGACTGCTCCCATTATGCACAGCGAGACTAGGCCCTAGAGGCGATAGTTTTGAGAGGACCTGCAAATTTTTTCCGGCCGCTGTTCGACAAACGTACGTCCAAGTTCTTTTAACACTGTGACCCACCAGGAAATTCCGTCTAAACTTTCTTACAGATCATGACAATGAAGAAACCAATATGTTTTAGAATTACTGACCTTCTGCCAATAATATTTTTAGCGACAAAAAGGAATTGAAGGGGAAAATATCTGCCGAACAAAAGCAAATTCGACGGTCAGGAAAGTAACAGGTTTTTCGTATTGTTTTTTGGTTTATTTAGCTATCGAAGACTATCAACTGACCAAGAGTTAATGAGATTTAATTTTATTAAATTGTAGGCTATAGTGTAGCGTCATTCAAGTTTCAGTTGTTGTGGAAATCGAAAAAGTATAAACCAAAGAGTCTCTGGGTAGACTAAAGTGTATTCTCGTTGATTATTCCGGCCGAAAGTTGACAAAGTTCAACCGTAATTGCTTTCTTCAACAATTCCTTCATTTTAAAGCTAGGATTCGTATATGTCATAAGTCTTCAATGGCCTTCAAAATCTTCGGATATAGCCATGGCTATTAACAATGGTAGTTAATTATGCAAATTTATTCCTTGCCAAGTTTTGCCAAATTTTTTACAGGATCTTGCAGGCCCTAAATTCGGCGTGTGTGACCTGTCCATGATGCAATAGGGCCTGTGGAGGAGGCAGGCCCACCGCTGCGAAAAGACCCTGGTCCAGCTGGTCACGTGTCGTCTATCAAAATTCTCGACTGTGGGAGTGTCCTCTGTGTATCAATGCTTGACCTCGCTGGAATAGTCGAAGAAATGCATGTATACGTATGTTGTTTTGTTTTCTGGTATTAGATTTTGAAATGAATGGTTAAATCGGTGATACGATTTTAAAATTGAAACAAGTTGTTTTGACAGCTATTGTTTTTAGTTTATAACTCCGCAAATTTGATCTTTCGTCGCTTGATCATGAAATATGAATACGCCACTGCGAAAACTGTTGCCGCTGCTCCATTCGGCAAAGTATATTAAAATATCGAACAATTGTATTAATCAACGACAAATAAACAAAAATAAACAGTGACTAAAATAGTAAAATATTTGAAACCAAGATCATTCTATAATGCTATAGCAAGACAATAGACACATTTAATAAGGCAAAGGTGAAATGTTGAATCTTTGTTGTCTGCATTTCTGAATGCGCTCTGCGCTGTGTTGTTTACTTAAATAAATAGTACTTTCAGTAGACTTCAAGAAAGCGGGCGAGTCTTATCGATTTTTCTGCTTCTTTGCTGTCACAAACTTCTTGTCCGATAAAGAAACCCCCGTTCAAGTTAACTTGTTACGTATCTTTTGATCGTTTTAAACGCAACAACCTAATACCCGCCGCTTTTCGGACTATTAATAATAATAACACGTCGCATTAAATTATAGTTCCTCGCCAATGGACGTTATGGATTAAAGCAAAGCATGCTGGGAGTTTAGTTACACAAATAAATTTTGGAAGATGGCGACCGCTTCCTTCGAATAGGAGCCGTGAAGCATTTAGTTAAATTTGTAGATGATTTTTTTCTTCTGAAGGTTTAAAAAAGGTTTTTATCTATTCTAAGTGGTTTGCTTTAATGCATAAGGTCCATTGTTTAAAATATAATACGTACGGATATCGACTAACCTTTTTAAAATGAACTTGAAAATTGGCATTTTATATCAAATATATTCATCAATTATCATGTTCGTGGACGACTGACCATAATTTTGTCCGCATGAGAAATGGTCAAAACAACCACGGTTAGCTAATACAACGCAGCACAGTAAACCTCACAGTTGATAATGAAATGGAAGACTGTTTCAAACTCTCAATATAAAGAATAAAATACGTATGTGTTTCACCTGTACGTTGTTGAATACCACACGTGAAAGCTGCCGTTATATTTAAGTGAATACGTCCAGTTAAAAGCCTCGCGATTCGAATGCTTAAAACGAATATTCTCCCATCAATAACACATGTCGCCAGCGCTACAAAGCCAGCAAAATATTGATATTTGAGACTTTGCCATTCTTATTAAATTATATCTCGTTTCGGATTGTTTCTCCAAGCCGTTGTGCACCTTTCGTGAGTCGTGACATTTCATCTGGCCAGACGTTTTGCGTTTTGTATAAACACTACTCCGGTCGGTAAGTCGAGAAAGTTTTTTGTACCACCCTACCCACACTAAATTTATTTTGTACTGCCCATATTTTGGGCAGCACGTGACCAGCCTGGACCAGGGTCTTTTCGCAGCGGTGGGCGGGGGCGGGAGAGCGGAGATAAGACCCTGGGTACGAGGTTGATTAAGGCGCGAGCAAAGAGGTGGGAGACTGGGAGTGGGCCGGTACAGATGCACTAGCAAATATGCAATAGGTGACTAGTAAAATATACCCGCACCCTACATCTATGCAATATCTTCATACAACATGAATCCTGATTCCATGTTTTTGCTTTAGAGCATGTTGGGAAGGCTCTTCAACTCTGCAGTGCTAGTGCTGTAGTTAATGTCAGACACTCTAATTTCTCTCTATACATTTTGGTACCATCCGCATATAACACACACTTGGCTGCTGATGTTATAATGGCCAATATGTCATTAAAGTATTACTGTATACATATGAGGAACATGACTGGTTCAAAGTTGTTTCTATGATGAATTTAATACTCAATCTATGCATCAAAATTTATATCAAAATGAACACCAAGATATGGCTATTAAACATACTTGTGACAAAATTACATACTCAAAGGTTCAAAGCACTTACAACATTGAATATAAATCCTAATGGATCAATAAGACTACTGTCCATTACCGATCTCAAACTCAAAGACAAGCAACAGTCAGTAAAAGCACATGGTACACAGAACATATATTTGTATACAGGTTTCCTACTCACATGGTACACAGAACATACATGCATTTGTATACAAGTTTCCTATACTCAGCATAACAAATATAAAACTCGTTTAGTAATAAAGCACATAATTAATAATATGCAAAAAATAAAGATACTGTCATGATCAATGTCAACAAACAGGAGAAAGAGCTTATAGGTAAACAGCACGTATATGTTCTTTTAAGGTGGCTCCATACAGTTTCTAGAAAAATGGAAAATACAAGTTTGAGAGTCCAAAACACGTGCATAAACAATTCGGAAAAACAAGAAAACTAAATGTTATGCATAGTTAAACATTCTGACAATCAAAAAATGTTACCAAATAAATAGCAACAGTTGTTGCTATGGCAACAATGACGTTTCAAAATGGCTGCCAATTACCTTTCAAACTAATTTAATTCTAAAAAAACTTTGGTGACCCCCCATTTTTTTATCATTAAAACTTTTCTTGAAGTATGAGTAATCAATAGGCCGATTTTAAAAAAATTCTGTAGAACCAAATTTTTTAAAAATTAACAAACATGATTCTTTCGGGGAAAAAATTATTCCTTCTACAGAATTTTTTTTAAATCGGCCAATTGATTACTCATACTTCAAGAAAAGTTTTAATGAAAAAAAAATTGGGGGTCACCAAAGTTTTTTTAGAATTAAATTAGTTTGAAAGGTAATTGGCAGCCATTTTGAAACGTCATTGTTGCCATAACAACAACTGTTGCTATTTATTTAGTTAAACAGTCTGACAATCAAAAACTGTTATGCATAACATTTAGTTTTAGTCTTTTTCTGAATTGTTTATGCACGTGTTTTGGACTCTCAAACTTGTATTTTCCATTTTTCAAGAAACTGTGTGGAGCCACATTAATATACTGTGGCCCTTTCTTGTGTCTCTCGTCCTCAAGTATACTGATGTCAACATGGCATTTTTTTCGCGTCTGTAATAACTTCGTCTATTCTGTCTTCACGGACAAACTTTGTCAGCAAGATTACTGATAAAAGTCTAAACGTCATTCGTCACCGAAAATAGTCAAAGCACTATCTAATTCTCCGATAGAAAACACAATTCGCAATACACAAAACACTATTGCCTGTATTTAAGGTAATATTTCCACACAGCGTTATTGTATCAAGATACCTGCCAGCGAAATTACTGAACAATAACTACGTCTGTGAACACACTGAACATGTCCAAGAAAGAACACTACACTTCACTTCACACAACTTGATCAGACATCAGGAAAGCGAAGATTTATAGAAAGAACGTATGAATTTTTAGCACGCATCAGTTTCGCAAAGCCTGACGGGATGACGTAATGATTGCCATTTCGAAACATAGACAAAAAAATAATAATAAAAATAACGGAGCCGAAACCTAGACTCGTCTACCACAGGTAGCCCGAGTAACAAGACACCTGGGTCAGGTGTTCACTCGGGCTACCATTCTCGTCCCCAGAGCCTCTGGGGACGAGAATGTCGGGCTACTGGAAAGTGCAGAGGTCTCTATAACGCGCGAGCAAAGAGCTGGGAGACTGGGAGTGGGCCGAGGAAGATCAGCTCGAAGGGTGAATGGCTGAATGTGGTGCAGGACTATCCTGAATTGTCAATTTAAAGTGTCTAGAATTCAGGATTATTCTGAAGCGTAGGGGTCTTCTCTGTCCCACATGCAGGATGTTAAATCTAAAAAGCATATAACAAAAAACCAGTAGGGGTGTTGTACTGTTGTAGTCAGGGTCTGAGGAGAAATCGCTTACTAGGTAAACAGCACGTATATGTTCTTTTAATATACTGTGGCCCTTTCTTGTGTCTCCAGTCCTCAAGTATACTGATGTCAACACGGCATTTTTTCGCGTCTGTAATAACTTCGTCTATTCTGTCTTCATGGACAAACTTTGTCAGCAAGATTACTGATAAAAGTCTAAACGTCATTCGTCACCGAAAATAGTCAAAGCGCTATCAAATTATCCGATACACTATACATTGCCTGTATTTAAGTTATTTCCACACAGCGTTCATATGTCGAGACCCTTCGGGTGTTAAATATCAACACAGCACGATCATGTTTAATCAGCGATTGTATCAAGATACCTGCCAGCGAAATTACTGAACAATAACTACGTCTGTGAGCACACTGAACATGTCCAAGAAAGAACACTGACTTCACTTCACTTCATGATCAGACATCAGGAAAGCGAAGCTTTATAGAAAGAACGTATGAAATTTTAGCACGCATCAGTTTCGCAAAGCCTGACGGGATGACGTAATGATTGCCATTTCGAAACAGAGACAAAAAAATAATAAAAATAAAAATAACGGAGCCGAAACCTAGACTCGTCTACCACAGGTAGCCCGAGTAATAAAAAAATAGGTACGCGCTAGCGTGCATGTGTCTACTGCATATATCAGCATGACATCATTATATCAACAAATGTTTTCATGAAATGACGATTATACTAATCCTTTCCCCAACCAAAGAAATTACTGAACAATAAAAGTAACCCTAATCCGAACCTTAACCCGAAAAGCAGAAAAAATAAATGACAAAATGGTGCCATGTCAGTTTGACAGATGGAAACTAGTATTTACCATAGTGGAACATAGTCATCGTAGCTACTAGAATCTTTGGGTCACATCTTCGGAACCAATCAAAGCCGTGGAAATTCCTGATTCGAGAACACTTCCGAATACTTCGGTAATGGCCGTTTGCTGTCTTTTACTGTATTCGTGATATAAATGTTTTTCACAAAAAGACTTTTTACCAGTGAGTATTTCTAGGATTTTTAGGTTTAGTTTTTCTAAGTTAACCCTTTGTTGCATGACCCCTTTATCCTCGATGGATTTTGATGCCATTTGGTATTTGTTTGGGGTCCAATCGGAGGAAAAACAGTCAAATTTTGCCAACTTCTACTAACTAGAGTGGGGCCTGGTTACAATTGTCACCCCCATGCATGCCCAGAACACCAGTGGCCAAAAATAGAGGCGAATTGAATAAATGGTTTATTTGCCAAAACCAAACTATTTACAAAATAAAGAAAAATACAAGTTGGTGAGGAGACCTCAAGAGGTTAAAGTTTGTGTAAAGGTCACCTCGTTCACAGAATTAAAGTTCAAATACTTATCAATTATTGAACGAGTCTGAGCAAAATATTATGATTTGTCAGTGGCGAGCTACTAGTTATTTGCCGATGCCGAAGGCAGAGGCAAATAACTGGTAGCGAGACACTGACAAATGATGATATTTTGCGATAGACGAGTTCAATAATTGATTTATCATTCATAAAATAGTTAAAAATCTGAAATGCCTGAAGTTAGAGATCGCCACTCTTCTCTGTGTCTTCGGCATACTAAAATCTTCGTAAAACTTACTTTTTGTTGGCACGAGTGTTGCTTTTTATCTCACTAAATCTTCCTTTTAACTATTTCTTTTCTAAAGTACATCGTCGTTATGAATGCTTCTAAATACTCTCGATTATTTCCTCGGATACCTGAAGAACTAGCCGCCATGTTTACGAAAATTATTTGCAGTCAAGCAGCGCCATTGCTAGTGCGCATGCTCATAACATTATTTGCAAGAAAAAAATTATTTGCACTCAGTTATTTGCAGGTGAATTAACCAATCAGAATGCAGGATAGAAATGAAATGAATGATAATATTAGATATCTAAAGTAAATTGAAAAGAATTGTTTTAAAAATTGTTTGTGGACATGTTCGAAGGAAGACATTTTTGAGGAGACCTCGAAAACCAAGTTTGTGCTAAGAGACCTCCTCATTTACAACAGAGTACAGTTTACCATAACAATTAACATTGTTAAACAGCTAGCTCTGATGTTATGACCATGTTCAACTATATTCAAATATAATAATTAAATAGGTAATCACATAATTGTTTCTTAAAAGAAGAGATAGTGTTTATAGCAGTAATATATATATGTTATTTACCGGCTGGGAGGTCCGTATAGAAAATTATCATTCATTTCATTTCTATCCTGCATTCTGAATGGTTAATTCACCTGCAAATAACTGAGTGCAAATAATTTTTTTCTTGCAAATAATGTTATGAGCATGCGCACTAGCAATGGCGCTGCTTGACTGCAAATAATTTTCGTAAACATGGCGGCTAGTTCTTCAGGCATCCGAGGAAATAATCGAGAGTATTTAGAAGCGTTCATAACGACAATGTACTTCAGAAAAGAAATAGTTAAAAGGAAGATTTAGTGAGATAAAAAGCAACACTCGTGCCAACAAAAAGTAAGTTTTACGAAGATTTTAGTATGCCGAAGACACAGAGAAGAGTGGCGATCTCTAACTTCAGGCATTTCAGATATTTAACTATTTTATGAATGATAAATCAATTATTGAACTCGTCTACCGCAAAATATCATCATTTGTCAGTGTCTCGATAGCAGTTATTTGCCTCTGCCTTCGGCATCGGCAAATAACTAGTAGCTCGCCACTGACAAATCATGATATTTTGCTCAGACTCGTCCAATAATTGATAAATATTTGCCCGAGGTCTTAAAAAAGTACCGAGGCCGCAGGCCGAGGGACATTTTTGAGACCGAGGGCAAATATTTTTCTATACGGACCGACCAAAACGGTAAATAACCTATTTATTTTTTTGTTACATAATTAGATAAATTAACATAATTGAATTAAGTTGCGTAATCGAGATGACATTCACGTGATACTCAAAAGTCCAAAGTTTATCGTTCGACAGTCGTAAACAACTGCCGACATGTAGTCTGACAAGGAAGCTTGGAACCTTTTTTGTGATAAAAAACATTCAAAACATGAAGATCTAGTTACGCAGGGAAGTCAAAATGCAGTCAGTGTTTTTAAAGTTTAGTTGATAAAGATTCTTCGTCGTTCTTCTTCGTCGCTTGCTCGTTTTTGGCTGTTCGCTTGGAAAGTCGCTTTCAATATTTGGCTGACTGTATGAAAATGGAAAGTGTGTTCTTCGAGTTTGAAGACGAAAATGCTTGTAGCAAGCCATTTGTAATTTCAAGTTTCAAGGACATGACACGATGAGGTTGGCATGTGGAAATATTTGACTAAAAGGTAAAGAATTGTTGCGGTTTTGTTGAGTTTTATAGCGGTTGTATAACAGAAGAAAGACAGTTTAGTGCCAAAAGGTTTCAGATTTCTATCTTCTCGTGGTATGACTTTATATATATATATACTTCTATATAGTCTCATTTAGTGATTCAAAATACTGTGTTCACAAGTTTATGTATGTTTTTCCTACCGTTTTAAACTGTTTTGTTTATAAATATCGCTCGTAAATTTTGCTTTGTCACAGTTTTCCCAGCGTTTCTTTTAAAATTCGCTGTTTACACATGAACTTGTCAAAACCATTTGGATAATCAAAATCATATGCATCCCCGTAGTCTCTGTTCAGTATATTTTTTCTGTGGCAAGCGAAATAGTTATGAAAATCGATCAATTTTAATGACAGAATGTAAAAAAATAACTTTTTGGACCGCGGTCCAAGATATCGTGAAATACCGTTTTCCCAGCGTTTC
This sequence comes from Paragorgia papillata, assembly GCA_035771165.1. Taxonomy (NCBI): domain Eukaryota; kingdom Metazoa; phylum Cnidaria; class Anthozoa; order Scleralcyonacea; family Coralliidae; genus Paragorgia; species Paragorgia papillata. The sequence continues at coordinate 4,892,992 of JAWNZC010000354.1, forward strand.
TTTTAAAATTCGCTGTTTACACATGAAGTTGTCAAAACCATTTGGATAATAAAACTCATTTGCATCCCCATAGCTCTCTGTTGAATATATTTTTTCTGTTGCAAGCGAAATAGTTATGAAAATCGATCAATTTTATTATGACAGAATGAAAAAAAATAACTCTTTGGACCGCGGTCCAAGATATCGTTAACTGAAACTGCCCGCTCACGTAGCCAATCAAATTGCAGGAAAGCCTAGGATTCCGCCCACTCACGACTAATAAAAAAATAAATAATGGTAAGGAATTACAAATATAGAGGCAAAAACAACAAAGTTAAAAAACTTTAAAAACTCTTTATTTGAAAACAGAACACCTAAATATCAACAGTTTCACCTTTTCTGTAGCCTTTTACAAGGATTGGCTCATTTACAAAAGTGTTCTACACAGAAAATAACTAGAATTCAGGTCTGGAACGTGGACTCTTATTACTCGGGCTACCGCAGGTAGACGAGTCTAGGTTTCGGTCGTGTTATTGGTATTATTATTATTGTTTTTTTTGGGTCGCGATATTGCTCCAGCAGGCTTTGCGAAACCGAGATTTCACTTTCATGGCGCCAGTTGTCTCTTGACGAAGCTTTTCTTGCCATTTTATCGATGTTTTTTAATATTTCCACGACATTTCTTAGCACACTACCCAGCAGTCGTCTCAAACAAAGATGTCAGAGTAGTCGGACTGTCAGCGAATCAAGGTGTATTAAAAATAATTGGAAACTTTTAACTGAAGGAGTGAAGGACGTCAGAGAACAGTCATGTTTAATAATTGCAAAACCGAGGTTTGGCCGAGTTGTCTCCGGATGATCAGTGGTTGTCTCTTTCGAACGAAGCTTTTATTGCCATTTCATCGATTTTTTTGAATATTTGCAAGCCATTTTACTGTTTCTCAGTTGTAATTTACTTGTTTGAATAGCTTTGCAAGTGACCGAGTTATAATTGATCAGTAATGCGGCTGACAATTGGCTTCAATTTATCATAAACATGCTTACAAAGCCTTTACAATATTTACAACTGCACACGCCGGCGATCGCGGTAGACCTAGTACGTAAAAGATGACGAGCTATTTCAAAACAGGTTGGTCCTGGCCTTGCTATAATAATAAGCACCGAATAGAGCGAATACCAGTTTAAGATATCAATATGTTGAACATGTTCAGATATCGCGTGTCGTGTTACATTTGGAAACGTGTGTTTTAAAACACGTTTAAATATTTTCTGTTTCTCCAAATTTAAATAAATTCTATATCAAAATGATCGCTTGAATTTGCCGAATCCAACACTATAGGTTTTGTCTACTAAATATATTAGATCCGTTGTTTAATTTTCAGAAAAATGGCCTTGTTTACATTTATACTACATATTATTAGCAAACCTTCGGCGCTTCCTTCACCGCAGCAGTTCATATAAGACCATAGATTCCATTTGTGAAAATCTATGTAATTATGCATTGCCATTGTCATGTAGTCTTGCTAGAGTACGCACAGGCTACGCGAAGCTTTCAGAAATCAGTAGCCCGAGTGAACGCCTGAGCAGGCGTCTTGTTTTGTTAAAAATCAGCCTGAAAGTCTAGTCACTCTAATCACTCTACTACACAGTCTTATTCTCTCAGTAACATGGAAGTCACACTCACTTCCAGAGGGAATGGCGTCATCATTGTTATCATAAGTGTCAAGTAAATGGACCACTTCACTGGCACAAAATCTGGTGGCTGACCTAAAAGACAAGAAAATGTGACCAGATAAGTAAAAGGTCAGAGAATCACTCCAGTGGCTATAAATTTAATGTATCGAAGCTGGAGAACACTAATAAACATAAAAAGGTTTGCGGTTATTTGTCCAAGAAAACTTCATGACATACATCTGAAAGGTACTCCTCCATGGATCCCCACATTCATGACTAATCTGATATCTATCTGCTTTACTTTAAGTTTTTGGCTTGTATATTTTCTATAGCATGTTTATAACTTTGTTACATGCTGATATTTTTTATATGAATGTTGTGAAATACTTTTATTAAACTCTGAAAGCGAATAAACAGACTCACCTTCTCGTTCGTGCCGCCATCTTGGAAAAGCTTGATTCCGTTTCTATATATCTCCACGTAAATAGCGCCTGAGTCGCCTGACCGAACTCTTGGTTAGTGCGAACACAACGGCTCCGATAAACAAAAAATAATTAATACTTTATCGTGCACGGTTTTGAGCAAACGAACAAAATACGTTTGGCGACCTCGACACCTCGTGAGCAAAACAAAATGGTGACCTTTCGGGCCAGTTTCGGCGAACTTTCGTCGCGTTCCGTTCGTTTGTGACGTAAGTGATACAAGCAGAGGAGGTTGGACCACTGACCTATATATATAACTGGACTGCGTGCTCCTATTACCTTTGAGTTGGGAAAAGTGTCCCCAAAATCGTTTTCAAAATGGCGGCATTTATGGGTCCTTTTGCTAATGGTGAAGGTCGCTGACCGATACCTAAGAATCTCTAGTTCGTGTTGGACATGTTCGGTATTTCGCTTTTTTTAAGAAAACTAAGCTATTTAGTCGGATAAACTGTACGTATGTTGTAGCCAGATGAATTATCTTTCTTCCAGTATATTTGATAGCTTCTACAGTGGTTTATTTCTCGAGAAAACATTCGCGAAGACATTATAATACATACGGAAAAAATTTTCAAAATAGCGGCCGCTATTATGATTTGGACATGTTTGGTATTTCGCCTTTTTTAGGGAAACTAAGCTATTTGGTCAGATAAACTGCACGTATGTTATAGCAAGGTGAATTATCTTTCTGCCAATATATTTTATAACTTCTACAGTGGATTATTTCTTGAGAAAACGTTCGGAGTAGACGGACCAGGCAAACTTTGTCGAATTTTCTGTCAGAATTTTTGCCAAGTCAGCATAATATCGTCCTGGTCTCGAGTTTGTGTAAACAAAATATTCGTTGAGCGGCCCGGGATGTTTTCATGATAAGAGTCTTATTGTAGTTCTGAACTACAATAATAATAATCCTAGACAATTACTGTTGTAGCTTTCTAGCAGTCTGAATTAAAGACGTGCCGGCCGGCGGTACCGCACGAACACTTGGCAATAAAATAAACAAGACTGTCAATACACATGGTCATGGAAATCTACAAACATTTCGTTCTGTGAAGTCGCCAGCTCTATAAAGAACCGCTGAAGGTCACGAGAAAATCGTAAAGAAGCGAGGCGTACCGAGTTCTTCTTAGGGGCTGTTTACATGGGAGGCGATATTCCTATTTGGTCAATCAAATAATCCAGCAGGCCTCTTGAGTCGTTCCACAAGAAATTAAAAATGACCAACCTGCATGCATTAACTCTTTCCTGTCCGAATTTATTGGTCTTTACTCTTTAGTATTTTGTTCTGGCTAACGCAGTAACGCCAAACGATTTTATTCACCTCTGGGGAAGCCCTCGCATAGGAACGATTTATTAATAAAGTAAGAAAATCGCTTTGTATTTACATAAATATTCTTTTTTCCTACGATAAGTGTATGTCAGTGGTCGCTACCATTAGCAGAAGGACCCATAAACGCCGCCATTTTGAAAGTGAAAATGGGGACACATTTTTCGCCAGCACCCGCAGTCCAGTTATATATATAGGTCAGTGGGTTGGACCCACTGACCTATATATATAACTGGACTGCGTGCTCCTATTACCTTTGAGTTAGGAAAAGTGTCCCCATTTTCACTTTCAAAATGGCGGCATTTATGGGTCCTTTTGCTAATGGTGAAGGTCGCTGACCGATGCCTAAGAATCTCTAGTTCGTGTTGGACATGTTCGGTATTTCGCTTTTTTAAAGAAAACTAAGCTATTTAGTCGGATAAACTGTACGTATGTTGTAGGCAGATGAATTATCTTTCTTCCAGTATATTTGATAGCTTCTACAGTGGTTTATTTCTCGAGAAAAGATTCGGAGAAGACATTATAATACATACGGGAAAAAATTTCAAAATAGCGGCCGCTATTATGATTTGGACATGTTTAGTATTTCACTTTTTTTAGGGAAACTAATCTATTTGGTCGGATAAACTGCACGTATGTTATAGTAAGGTGAATTATCTTTCTGCCTATATATTTTATAACTTCTACAGTGGATTATTTCTTGAGAAAACGTACGGAGTAGAGGGACTAGGCAAACTTTGTCGAATTTTGCCAAGTCAGCATAATATAGTCCTGGTCTCGAGTTTGTGTAAACAAAATATTTGTTGAGCGGCCCGGGATGTTTTCATGATAAGAGTCTTATTGTAGTTCTGAACTACAATAATAATAATCCTAGACAATTACTGTTGTAGCTTTCTAGCAGTCTGAATTAAAGACGTGCCGGCCGGCGGTACCGCACGAACACTTGGCAATAAAATAAACACGACTGTCAATACACATGGTCATGGAAATCTACAAACATTTCGTTTTGTGAAGTCATCAGCTCTATAAAGAACCGCTGAAGATCACGAGAAAATCGTAAAGAAGCGAGGCGTACCGAGTTCTTCTTAGGGGCTGTTTATATGGGAGGCGATATTCCTATTTGGTCAAACAAATAATCCAGCAGGCCTCTTGAGTCGTTCCACAAGAAATTAACAATGACCAACCTGCATGCATTAACTCTTTCCTGCCCGAATTTATTGGTCTTTACTCTTTAGTATTTTGTTCTGGCTAACGCAGTAACGCCAGACGATTTTATTCAGCTCTGGGGAAGCCCTCGCATAGGAACGATTTATTAATAAAGTAAGAAAATCGCTCTGTATTTACATAAATATTCTTTTTTCCTACGATAAGTACATGTCAGTGGTCGCTACCATTAGCAGAAGGACCCATAAATGCCGCCATTATTTTGAAAGTGAAAATGGGGACACATTTTTGGTCAGCACCCGCAGTCCAGTTATAAATATAGGTCAGTGGTTGGACCACTGACCTAAACTGCGGGTTCTGGCCAAAAATGTGTCCCCATTTTCACTTTCAAAATGGCGGCATTTATGGGTCCTTCTGCTAATGGTAGCGACCACTGACATGTACTTATCATAGGAAAAAAAAATTATGTAAATACAAAGCGATTTTCTTACTTTATTAATAAATCGTTCCTATGCGAGGGCTTCCCCAGAGGTGAATAAAATCGTCTGGCGTTACTGCGTTAGCCAGAACAAAATACTAAAGAGTAAAGACCAATAAATTCGGACAGGAAAGAGTTAATGCATGCAGGTTGGTCATTGTTAATTTCTTGTGGAACGACTCAAGACGCCTGCTGGATTATTTGTCTGACCAAATAGGAATATCGCCTCCTATGTAAACAGCCCCTAAGAAGAACTCGGTACGCCTCGCTTCTTTACGATTTTCTCGTGATCTTCAGCGGTTCTTTATAGAGCTGGCGACTTCACAAAACGAAATGTTTGTAGATTTCCATGACCATGTGTATTGACAGTCCTGTTTATTTTATTGCCAAGTGTTCGTGCGGTACCGCCGGCCGGCACGTCTTTAATTCAGACTGCTAGAAAGCTACAACAGTAATTGTCTAGGATTATTATTATTGTAGTTCAGAACTACAATAAGACTCTTATCATGAAAACATCCCGGGCCGCTCAACAAATATTTTGTTTACACAAACTCGAGACCAGGACGATATTATGCTGACTTGGCAAAAATTCTGACAGAAAATTCGACAAAGTTTGCCTAGTCCGTCTACTCCGAACGTTTTCTCAAGAAATATTCCACTGTAGAAGTTATAAAATATATTGGCAGAAAGATAATTCACCTTGCTATAACATACGTGCAGTTCATCCGACCAAAAAGCTTAGTTTCCCTAAAAAAAGCGAAATACCAAACATGTCCAAATCATAATAGCGGCCGCTATTTTGAAATTTTTCCCCGTATGTATTATGTCTTCTCCGAATGTTTTCTCGAGAAATAAACCACTGTAGAAGCTATCAAATATACTGGAAGAAAGATAATTCATCTGGCTACAACATACGTACAGTTTTTCCGACTAAATAGCTTAATTTTCTTAAAAAAGGAAATACCGAACATGTCCAACACGAACTAGAGATTCTTAGGTATCGGTCAGCGACCTTCACCATTAGCAAAAGGACCCATAAATGCCGCCATTTTGAAAACGATTTTGGGGACACTTTTCCTAACTAACTCAAAGGTAATAGGAGCACGCAGTCTAGTTATATGGGTTGACAGCTGCCGCAAAGCATCATGGTCCTAACGCTAAAATTGATAAATTATCGATTCATTTGCATCTGACCGCCGACGAGGAATGAACTTGATCTGCTCGGTGGACTAGATGCGCAAAAACTTTTGAAAACTCGTCACGGTTGATCTAGAATTGTTAAATCTGATGGTCAGAAAAATACGAGAACAATTCGTGGTTATCATAGACAATTAATATGATCAGATTGTGCTTTATTTGGCGTATATTCGTGACAATGGCGGATGGGCATTCAAGACATGGCGTTATTAGCAGGAATCCTTCCGGCTTCTGATTGGCCGATAAATTTAGCACTTCTGTTGTCAAGGTGATTTGTCGTCTGCATGAATATATTCAAAAATAATTGAAATGTATTTCATTGAAATTTAGCCGACGAATAACACATTTTAATAAAATGATGTTAATGCTATTCGCACATCAATACGGTGGCCCATATACGCAATGCACAAATAAATTTCCCAATGCACAACAATATTTCTCAGTGCAAAAATAAATTTCCCAATGCACAACAATATTTCTCAGTGCACAAATAAATTTCCCAGTACACAACAATATTTCGCCAGTGCACAAGAATATTTCGCCAGTGCACAACAATATTTTGCCAGTGCACAACAATATTTCGCCAGTGCACAACAATATTTCGCCAGTGCACAACAATATTTTGCCAGTGCACAACAATATTTCGCCAGTGCACAAAAGAATATTACCAATGCACAATTATCAATTATATTTTGTCAATGCACAAACATTTTTTTGCCAGTGCAGAGATATATTTTGCCAATATGCAAAAGAATTTTGCCAATGCACAAAACGATTTTGCCAATGCACGAAAGAATTTTTCCAATGCGCAATATATAAAATCAACACCTAACATCTTAGCTGTTGATCCGTGGTCTGAACTGTGTCGTTGGCGACTGCTTGAAGCGCCTTTGATATGCCTCGACACGGCCACGTTGATCTGCGTCCTTCGCAATTCAGCCAGTCCTTTATCCTTTATTCTATATTATGCCAGATTATGTATATGTAACAATGCCAAAAATGATTGTATATGTAGAATAGGCGATTAGGCGAGTTACTCGGAGGGAAGAGGGAATGTTCTAACTGGATTGTATTAAGTTGCCTTTTATCAAATATAATATAGTGATGGGAAGGAATGTGTTGTAAAGAATGCGTAATAAAATGGGAACTACTTAAAGTATTATTGTATTAATACAACCAGTTCTAACTGGTTTTTACATTTACATTTACATTTTGACTGATTCAATGATGTAGCGGCCTATATATCTGGCAGAGATATATGCCTCTCATTTTTCACCAATTAATGTATAAAACAGCAAAATTTTTTAACTGTTTTATACATCATGCAATTGACGGAAAAAATGGCAGAGGTTGACAGCCTGGTATGTATACAATTTTTCCAGAATGATGGTGTTTTTATACAGCGAGGACTAGCGTTTTGGACCATAAAAACAGACAAATACCAAATTTTACTCTTTAATAATTGTCCACCACTCATTCTACACTTACTCTAAAGAATAAAGCTCGAAATATTAGGAAACTTCCAAAATTCTTGAGAAAAAAACAAGTTTTAGTGGCGAAAGGCTCTCTTAAATTATTAGGCGCCATCTTAGCAAAAGCCGAAATACCATGGTCAGTTCAACGGCGAATATCTCGAAAACAGTGAGTGGGTCATGCGGGGTCGTCCCGATAGAATCAAAGATTAGACATTTCTCCAACTTATTACGCAAAAATTAGAGAATTCGAACCGTTGGAATTCGAGAATTTTTGGTTTGAAGATTGTTGACAAACCGGAAGTGGGGTCGTCGCTCTAGACCAAATGGGTTACATAAACGATCAAAATAAAGTAGAAAAATACATTTACCTTGCAAAATCCTGCAGATATGGATAGTCAATATATCAACAATATATCAATCGATATCGTTGCTTTTTTAAAGAAAAAATTGAATAACAATAGCGTAATATTCGGCATTTCCAAGTCCAATGCAAAATTTTCATTTCGAGAACGATGAGAAAATGAAGCCAATTCATTGGTCGACAATCACGTGACAGCTGTCCGGCCTCCTCTGTGATACAAGCAAACTCAACAGCTCATAGCATAGTTCGCAGTAGACACAAAAATGATCGCACAAAATGGCGCTGGCCACCATACCATATATGGTAGGGGACTTATCGCGTGTATGGGCCTTCTCGTGCCCTGGCCCAATCAAAGAATATGGGCCAGGTAACCACTAAAGACTTCTGCTTTCCTATTGGTTGAAATTTCGCGCGTTTTTATTGGCTATGAGTAAAACTGCAATCGTCATAAGTGGATTTAGCCCTGATGACGCGAGAATGAGATTAGTGGTTACCTGGCCCATATTTCTTTTGAAATTGGGCCAGGGTACCAGGCTATGCCAAATCCTGCTAAAAAATGTGTCCTCATTTTCACTTTCAAAATGGCGGCATTTATGGGTCCTTCTGCTAATGGTAGCGACCACTGACATGTACTTATCGTAGGAAAAAAGAATATTTATGTAAATTCAAAGCGATTTTCTTACTTTATTAATAAATCGTTCCTATGCGAGGGCTTCCCCAGAGGTGAATAAAATCGTCTGGCGTTACTGCGTTAGCCAGAACAAAATACTAAAGAGTAAAGATCAATAAATTCGGACAGGAAAGAGTTAATGCATGCAGTTTGGTCATTGTTAATTTCTTGTGGAACGACTCAAGAGGCCTGCTGGATTATTTGTCTGACCAAATAGGAATATCGCCTCCCATGTAAACAGCCCCTAAGAAGAACTCGGTACGCCTCGCTTCTTTACGATTTCATGATCTTCAGCGGTTCTTTATAGAGCTGGCGACTTCACAAAACGAAATGTTTGTAGATTTCCATGACCATGTGTATTGACAGTCCTGTTTATTTTATTGCCAAGTGTTCGTGCGGTACCGCCGGCCGGCATGTCTTTAACTCAGACTGCTAGAAAGCTACAACAGTAATTGTCTAGGATTATTATTATTGTAGTTCAGAACTACAATAAGACTCTTATCATAAAAACATCCCGGGCCGCTCAACAAATATTTTGTTTACACAAACTCGAGACCAAGGCGATATTATGCTGACGAAGTTTGCCTAGTCCGTATACTCCGAACGTTTTCTCAAGAATTAATCCACTGTAGAAGTTATAAAATATATTGGCAGAATGATAATTCACCTTGCTATAACATACGTGCAGTTTATCCGACCAAATAGCTTAGTTTCCCTAAAAAAAGCGAAATACCAAACATGTCCAAATCATAATAGCGGCCGCTATTTTGAAATTTTTTCCCGTATGTATTATAATGTCTTCTCCGAATGTTTTCTATACCACTGTAGAAGCTATCAAATATACTGGAAGAAAGATAATTCATCTGGCTACAACATACGTACAGTTTATCCGACTGAATAGCTTAGTTTTCTTAAAAAAAGCGAAATACCGAACATGTCCAACACGAACTAGAGATTCTTAGGTATCGGTCAGCGACCTTCACCATTAGCAAAAGGACCCATAAATGCCGCCATTTTGAAAGTGAAAATGGGGACACTTTTCCTAACTCAAAGCTAATAGGAGCACGCAGTCCAGTTATATATATAGGTCAGTGGGTCCAACCTCCTCTGCTTGTATCACTTACGTCACAAGCGAACGGAACGCGACGAAAAATTAAAAAAAGCGAAATACCGAACATGTCCAACACGAACTAGAGATTCTTAGGTATCGGTCAGCGAACCTTCACCATTAGCAAAAGGACCATAAATGCCGCCATTTTGAAAACGATTTTGGGGACACTTTTCCTAACTCAAAGATAATAGGAGCACGCAGTCCAGTTATATCACAAGTTATATCACAGGGAGCCCATCTTGGCAGCGCGTGGGCGGACTCGAAAGACGCGCGGGGGACTGTGGCAGGGGATTTAAAAAAACGAAAAACGGTTACCGGAAGCGGGAAAAAAGGGGAAAACGGGGGAAGGGGGGGGGGGGGGGGGGGGGGGGGGGGAAGGAGAGGGAAAAAAATATAAGGGATCAAACGTTCAACGTGGAATGTGTTCCGCAAGTAGCCAGGACATCTCGTATCGTCGGGAGACACCGTTAGAATACTGAAACCGAGTGAAACTCAGAGTCAGGTGAATGTGCAATAAATCAATAATCCTGAGACTTTCCGCTTTATCCGAAAAGTGTCAACGATGATGTAGTGTCCTAGCTACTTGCGGAACACATCTCCCGAAAAGACGATATGTAATTTAGCTGCAAAATCACGATTTTGCATCATTTTGATTTGTATTTTGAAAAATGAATCATTATCACAACTACTTCGTTCAATTGTCTTACAATTTTAATACCTATAGGCGCTTAAAACGATGTTCAAAACAAGGAAGAATTCGTGTTTCATCCCTTTATTATTTTCCTAAACACACCACGATCGAGTGTGCCACAGTCCCCCGCGCGTCTTTCGAGTCCGCCACAAGGTGCCCACCCGCTGCCAAGATGTGGTTATATATATAGGTCAGTGGGGAAGTCCATTGAATTGAACTCTAAGTGGAAAAAAAACTAAACTGGAACGCTAAATCCATAAGTCAGGCCCTATGAATGGATGAAGCCAAAATTCTTTAAATGTTAGTTTTTCTGAGTTTTGAGCTGAAATACTTAACGCTGAACGTTGGGCTGTATATGAAACTGAAGCTATTGAAAAATGCTATTTGGTATAGAAACTTAAAGACTTTAGCTAAAAGGGAAATTATTAAAAAATATAAAAACAACTGCCGTTTTGTTTGCCGAACGTTACAAAATGGCAGTTGTTTTTGTATCTGCGCAGCAGATATATTGCTATCGTGTTGTGTGTGGGTGTGTTAACTTTTTGGTGTAACCACTGACCTGTAGTGTGTGCTGTGGTCTAACTCTCTAATCAATGCGCGACAATTACATCGGGGACAATCGAAGCTTAGAATTTTTTGGCGTCAACGTACGAGCTGTCAGGTTGAACGATGGAAACAAGTATTCTTTAATCCCGATCGTGTTTATAATATTATTTCGTCGCCACATCAAAAGAGCAACACTATTTTCGAAGAAAGACAATATTGCTGATACAAATGGCAAGTATTTTTAACATGACTTATAGTAAACTTGCAAGTGTGATCTATCACAGTTTTTGTGCGTTATACAGAACGATTGAAGAGTTGACAAAAGGTTTTCAACTCGTTGGGCGATTTTATATCGAGTCAGGCGACTTAGGCCAACACGTGTACTATATAAAACTGTTTTTGAATTAGGACCGTGGTCTTCAAGTGACAAACATTACTCTTCGGAAGGCAAACAATTGTCTTTGGAGGAAACTTACAAGTATTTATTTCACAACCAGTAGCATCATTTTACATTTTTAATGCCATCAAGTGTATTTAGCAGTACACACATGTACTCATTGACTGCTTGCAGTATAAAGTTGTATCTAATAAACAATCCAAGATATTTTCGAACTAGATTTTTCTATTTAGCTTATAGATACGTGCCATACATGTCAGGTAAACAACCTCACTGCCTTATTAATAAGAATAACAAGTATATATTTCACAATATGTACAGGTAGCATTCTTTTACATTTTTAAAGCAATCAAGTTTATTAGCAGTGCCTATTTAATGAATATTACTTAGGTTGTTGTAAGTTGACAAAGTTGTATCTAATAAACCACGATCTGACCCATGATTTATTTTCTTTAATATCACGGGATTGGCTTGTTATCTCATTCACTTATTAGTTATTAAGTTCACTGAACTGGCCTGTTTACAAGGAGGTAGGGTTACCCTAGCACCCGAGTCAAAGTTAGGGTCATCCTGCTGCCCAGGTCAACTTTATTAGACCTGGTTACCAAGCACTAATAACAAGTAGGCAGGTGGCAGGTAGGCGCGTTATCCCTACCAAATGCATTTACAAGGACAAAACATAACCTGGCTACTAGGGTAACCCTGGCAGCTGGTTTACCCTAGTAGCATCCTTGTAAACACGACAAACAAAAAATGCAAGAAATGTATGATAACTAGAGTAATATGAGTGCTTTAGACACTTCCCAAATTTGCTTCAATGGGCATGAACAATGGTTTGAAATTGAGGTTGAATATCAGGGATGATAGTGAATGCATTATGATTTCATGTCAACCTCGAGTTTGTGCCATTGTTTCATAATAGGCACTATTTATAGGCTATAAATTCTGTTCTAATGTGTTCAGCGCAGATACATGTATGCTATGCATACCTTTTGTTATATTTTTTAATTATTTCCCTTTTAGCTAAAGTCTTGAAGTTTCTATGCCAAATAGAATTTTTCAATAGCTTCAGTTTCATATATAGCCCAACGTTCAGCGTTAAGTATTTCAGCTCAAAACTCAAGAAAAAGTACAAAAAGTTTCTTAGTGTTATTTCCCAGCGAAATATGGTCGAACATTTACTACATTTTAAAAACTTTAAAATAACGAGGAAACTTATACTATACATCAAATTGAAGCCAATGCTATTTCTAAAAACATACGTATAAAACAATGTATTTCAATCCGTTGTTTTGGAGTAATTTGTTGTCGTCCCAAACAAAATATATGGCAGGATGAAAATTAAGTAACTTGAAGCACGGGAGCTACCTGCAAAGGGACTGGCACTGGCTTCAAAATCCCCCCCTGAGTTATCGTTCCATACGTTCCAGTCTTCTTATAGTTCAATGGGTAAGTCCGGACGGGGATTGTACCATGTTGGCGTTTTGGAGGATCCATTTGTGTGTATATTTTTATCAGCCTAGGGGGCTTTCCATTTACACGGTTAGACCGGTCAGTCCGGTTAAATGGAACACGATTCGTTTGAGGCCTGGGATGGTCTGACTGGAAAATTTGGTCCTAATCAAAAGCAAGTCCATTCTGGCCGGACTGATCGGTCTAACCTTGTCAATTGGAAAGCGCCCTAGGTTTCGGCTCTGTTTTTTTTTTTTCGCCAAGTCCCAGGCTCTTTCTCTTCGCTGTAACCAGCACGGGCACAGACTACTACTAGTCCTCTTCTTGAGAACAGACAGCAAACGAGTTGGTTTCTTTATTTTACATTACGTTAAAAGGTTGTTTACGAAATATGCTATTTTCACGTTTCGGCAGTAGACCAACCTTGCTATATGATGTTATAAAGAATTGTGCAGACCAAGATGAGTGTTATCTGCCTTGGTTTTCCGCCAAACGGCCGTCTGGTGCCTGTATATAATTAAGGGCCAGTTTTGGTTTTGGCCTTTGGCCAGCGTTGGACCCGCTCGCGCCAGCCTGCAAATCAGGCCCTCTGCGGGCATTCGACACGGAATCGAAGAGTACTTCGTGTAAATTCAAGTAAAAGTCGTTTTGAGTTATTTGCATTCAAACTACCCAAATTCGTTTGTTTCAGTTCAAGTAAGTTGAGTAATTTGATTTTCTTGTGCCATACTGCTGGGGTGGCCGGCTCCTTGTGGCCAAGCAAAACATTTTATTCCAGGCCTCTCTTGGCCTCTCATATTTCGGTCTGCCGCTCGACGTTAAAAAGAGAGGACTGGGAACCAGGCTAGCATGGGCGTCTGCAAGGGGCGTCTGTACATGTGCCCGAGCGCTGCGAGAGACGCTGTTGGCGAGAAGAGAGCCTTAGCAGCTTTCAGTAAAATGGTCCCTGATTTTCAAAAAGTGGGCGCCCCATCCTGTTCGTAAAAGGAAAGAATATATTTTCACAACGGCTGCAAAACAAGGTGAGTAATTTTACTTGTTTCAACTTTCAACTGACCTAATAAGAACCTGCTTGACCTCGATCTGTGATTAAATTAAGCTTTAATATTATTTGATATTTATACCACTTGACCTGTATTTGAGTATTAATGACCAGTGTTTTAATAATCGATATAAATGCAACTCGTGTTTGTAGAATGTTGTGATTTTGTTGTATTTCGCATTTTGGAATGCCGCGGTGTGTATTTAAAATCGAATCGTTAACATTGGTAACTTATTACAACGAATATTTTTACGAAGAACAGAAGATATTGAAGGTGATGAACTCATTAAACGTTTAATAGGTGAACTGCTGGACTTCGAAGCTGACTTATCGACCGGTTAATTAAAGCCTTTATTTTAGAATTTCTTAGTTGTTAAAACGTGCTTGTTTAAATGTTACATATGGTTTACCATTTCTTTTCTATTGAAGGTATGTCAAGCGTAAACAATTTGTGTTTTAACCCTGGTTTTAACCTTGTCAGGTGTATAAAATACTGCCATCTTGAAAATACTGAAATCTGCTAGGCAGAGGGAAACAGTGCAATGTTTCCCTCGGCGTAATAGCGTTGCGCACAGATTACGTCACAAATAATCGGACCCCCGCGAGACTCAGACTCAAACAAAGCACATTTTTCGGGCAAATGTATTCCAAAACTAGTACTTCTGCTCGCGTTTTAACTACCCTCACCGAAAATGATGGTGTGTTCCAGGTTCTTATTTCGAGCACGACCCTTCGGAATACACAGTGGATTAACTTAAACGTTGGTTAAAGTGCAGGGGACTGAAGCTAAGTGGAAAACGTGACGATCTTATCAAAGGAGTGTCGGACGCCATAAATTCAGGCAACCATCGTTTACTTGATGTCAGCATAGACGATGGGAAATGGTTTGTACTCGGAATGTAAGGAAGGAAGGAAGGAAGGAAGGAAGGAACGAACGAACGAACGAACGAATGGTGTGGTGTGGTGTGGTGTGGTGTGGTGTGGTATAGTATGCTATGCTATGGTATATGATATGGATTGGTATATATATTATACGATTTGTATAGTTAAAATTACATTCGTTTAGTGATCTCCATTGTCTCTGTTCTTGATTGCCTTATCTATTCTGTCAATCAACCATGTCTATTTTTATGTTTTTTTACAATCTTAATTTACTTCTCCTCAATTTAACTCCAATATCTTTCTCGCTATCCACTTACGGTCTTTTTAATCATGCTGCATTAAAGTCAATTTCCTACTACTTTCAAACCTATACTTCAAAAATGTTCCTTTCTTATCCAACGAACATCTTGTTTCATAAATACATTTTATGTCACAACTTATGTTCTAAACAATACCTGTTTTCGTGAATTTCGGGGAATTACCTTTTGGGTATATTCTACAAACAAATACCTTTTTATTATTATTATTATTATTATTATTATTATTATTATTATTATTGTAATTATTATTATTATTATTGTAATCATCATTATTGTAATCATTATCATTATCATCGCCATAATCTTTATCAATTATATTATTAATTATTATTATTATCATTATAATCACTATCATCATTATCATCATCGTCATTATCATTATCATCATCATAATCAGTTCATGCTAATCATCGTCAGTGTTCTGCCGAATCGTAGGTTTTAGGCATGAACTCAATATATCGTTTTTCTCTTTAATGACTTCTTAACAACTAACAACATTATTATTTATTTTAAAAAGAAAAATTAAGAATCTTTAAACAACAACAGGTGCTGACTTACGTTTAACACAATGAAACCTATTTATCATTCACACAATGGCGCCAAAGACCATCTTCTAGCCGTTATTAAACACATTTCTGATAAATTAAATTAAAATGTAATGTGAGTTCTAATAAATCATTTGTATAGTTAAAATTAGATTTGTTTAGTGATCTCCGTTGTCTCTGTTTTTGATTGTGTTCTCTATTCTGTCAATCAACCATGTCTATTTTTACGGGTTTTTTTTCCAATCTATTTACTTTTCCTCAATTTAACTCTTATCTTTCTCGCAATCCACTTATATGCTGCATTAAAGTAAATTTCCTACTACTTTCAAACCTTTATCCAACGAACATCTTGTTGCATAAATATATTTTATGTTCCAACTTACGCTCGGTATTTTCTAAACAATATCTGTTTTCGTGAATTTCGGGGAAATACCTTTTGGGTATATTCTACAAACAATACATTTCGTAAAGTTTTCTTATAGTTTTTGCTAAAACTGTCGTTAGATGTCTGGTTTGCTCTCGTGACGTTTATAGAACTACTTGCAAACTCCAAGCCGAAAGCCAATATTCATTTTATTTTTGTTCTGACGAATCGATCTTACATATAGGTTTAAACTTATTAGTTTTAAAAAGGTAAAAAATGCTAATGTTTCATCGTTCAGGCTATGTCATTTGAAAAAGCAAAATTGATTCCACAGTTTTGTACGAAGACGCAGCTAAAAATAATCACTTTGTTTTGACAAGTGACAAGTATATTTAGAGGGAACTGCCAATTTACTTGTTCCTGTAATTTAGCCACCTGCATGAATTATAAGATTTCCTTATGTAGATCCATATTAACCGTTGTTTCTTTAATTTGAAAAGTTAAGGCCCAGTTTAGACGTCGCTCTTGTGGCGAGTCAAATATAATTGTTTAGCTTAAATCTATCACAAATGCATCACAAGTGCAACGTATGAAGACAATGTCAAATCTAAGTCAAACTCAGTTCAAATCATTAGTATGAGTCTTGCGTTTCTGCGACTCGCGTTGCGGTTTTTGCGACCTTTAATATGCCCAAAAGTTTTTTTGCAGTCTCTTTGAAAAGCCTCTTTCGCCAAAACAAAAGAAGGGGATTAATTGTAGAGTTAGCATACAATAAAGTCGCTGGCCAGGGAGATAGTAGATAGGTGGTAAAAAACGTTTCAGGATTGACCAAAAAATACACGCTTAGCATCAATGAAGGAGCGTAAGAGCCAAGAACTGTGGCAATTATAAGGTAAATTGTTTTTGTAATTCCCAACAGTTTCTGACGATTTATGTCTTCCTTGGGTGCATTTGAAGGATTTTGTGAATTCTCAATTCTTTTCTTGTGGCGATTGATGAGCAGGTGAATCCAGATCCATATTGAAACCACTGTAGAGATGCTGATTGCAATTACTACAACTGCAGCGTAGTAGAACACAATAGATGAGACAAGTACCATATGAAATACTATTAATATGAAAAGCCACGAGACAACAACTGTTAGTTTAAGGCGAGTTGGATTAACCATAATCTGAAAACGATAAGGATATGCTGACGTGATAAAACGCTCAACACTCAGGATAACTATGGTGGCCAATGAAACACCACAACAAAAAGTAGTTGCCACTGTGAAGAATCTTGCGATAAAACAGTTATCTTTACCCAAGATTTCTTCAATTTTTTTGACGACGTAAAGGGGCTGAGCAATTGTAGTAACCAGAAGATCACTGACTGCTAGTACCACAAGAAGCATGTTGGAGGATGTCTTTAAGCGGTTGTTTGTTGCATAGGCAGCAACTACGAGGATGTTTTCAAATGTTCCAAGGATAGAAAGCAGCAAATTGATAACGATAACGACTATGTTTATGTATAGATGAGCGCCATCTGCGGAGCCATTTAAAACAGCCAGAGTGGAGATCTCACTGCAGTGACTGAATTTCGGAAAAGGTTTTATTTTTGTTGTGTTATTTTCCATGGCTTTGCGAGATTTTGTAGGCTGTTATTTAAAACTTTAACAGCGTTGGAATAATTTAAATGCAAAACTGAAACATCATATGGCATTTGGTTGCATCTTGCGAGCCTCTTTAAACGAATGAGCCCTTTATTTATTTTAATAAATTTAATAATATTATTATTTAATAATATAAGACTTCTTACGAGTTTAAACGAATAAGTTACGTATTCAAATTATACATTAGTCACAAGTACTACTTGAGTCATTTTTTAAATAATAGCACGTACATCGTCCCTTTTGTTCGTTCGTTCGTTCGTTCGTTCGTTCGTTCGTTCGTTCGTTCGTTCGTTCGTTCGTTCGTTCGTTCGTTCGTTCGTTCGTTCGTTCGTTCGTTTATTTGTTTGTTTGTTTGTTTGTTTGTTTGTTTGTTTGTTTGTTTGTTTGTTTGTTTGTTTGTTTGTTTGTTTGTTTGTTTGTTTGTTTGTTTGTTTGTTTGTTTGTTTGTTTGTTTGTTTGTTTGTTTGTTTGTTTGTTTGTTTGCTTGCTTGCTTGTTTGTTCGTTTATTTGTTCGTTTGTTTGTTTGTTTGTTTGTTTGTTTGTTTGTTTGTTTGTTTGTTTGTTTGTTTGTTTGTTTGTTTGTTTGTTTGTTTGTTTGTTTGTTTGTTTGTTTGTTTGTTTGTTTGTTTGTTTGTTTGTTTGTTTGTTTGTTTGTTTGTTTGTTTGGTTGCTTGTTTGTTTGTTCGTTTATTTATTTGTTTGTTTGTTTGTTTGTTTGTTTGTTTGTTTGTTTGTTTGTTTGTTTGTTTGTTTGTTTGTTTGTTTGTTTGTTTGTTTGTTTGTTTGTTTGTTTGTTTGTTTGTTTGTTTGTTTGTTTGTTTATCATTCATTCATTCATTCATGCGTGAGCAACACGAGGTGATAACCGAGTGTTTCACCAGCTCTGTGAGTCGTCATGTAACTTCCCAAGCACTGTAAACAATTTTATACCGACTCTGCGACAAAGTATTCTTATTTCTTTACGGAAGTAATTTTGAATTTTATAAGAAGTTTTGAATAGTAAATAAAGAGATAAAAACAGTGTGACAGAAGCTCAACTGGCTCAGCAACGCTGACTGTTACACTCTAGCGCCACCACGTAAACAACTCGTTGATCATTGCGTAAGCACGCTCAGTAGCCAAACAGAATGTGTGTTGCACCAAACCTGTTTTCAAAACTAGATTGACACGGCCAAGATAATGGACGGCGGCTACATCATACAAAGTGTTGGATGTTTGCAGAGGTCTCTTTCCTTTAGAGACATCTGCCAGCAGGGAAACGGAGGTGTAGATCGTTTACCTGTCCAAACGGAAGGAAGGAAGGAAGGAAAGAAGGAAGGAAGGAAGGAAGGGAGGGAGGGAGGGAGGGAGGGAGGGAAGGAGGGTGGGAGGGAGGGAGGGATGGATGGATGGATGAATAAATGAATGAATGAATGAATGAATCATAAATAGATAAACAAACAAACCAACCAACCAACCAATAAACAAAAGGACGATGTACGTGCTATTTTAAAAAATAACTCAAGTGGTCCTTACGACTAATTTATACCAGAATAATTGCAACCAGATGCCATATATTGTTTCGGTTTTCCATTTAATTATTCCAACGCTGTCACTAATTAAACGTTAACAGTCTGCAAAATCTTGCAAAGCCATGGAAAATAACACAACGAAAATAAAACCTTTTCCAACATCCACTCGCTGCAGTGAGATCTCTACTCTGCCTGTTTTAGTTCCGCAGATGGCGCTCATCTATTCACAAACATCGTCGTTATCGTTATCAACTTGCTGCTTTCTATCCTTGGAACATTTGAAAACATCCTCGTAGTTGCTGCCTATGCAACAAACAACCGCTTAAGGACATCCTCCAACATGCTTCTTGTGGTACTAGCAGTCACTGATCTTCTGGTAACTACAATTGCTCAGCCCCTTTACGTCGTCAAAAAATTTGAAGAAATCTTTGGTATAGATAACTGTTTTAAGGTAACATTCTATTTAGTGGCAAATTTTTCTGGTTGTGGATTTTCATTGACCACCATAGTTATCCTGAGTGTTGAGCGTTTTATCACGTTAGCTTATCATTATCGTTATCAGACTATAGTTAATCGAACTCGTCTTAAACTTAACAGTTGCTGTCTCGTGGCCTGTCGTCTTAAAAGTAATTTACGTGGCACATGTCTACTCCACTGTGTTCTATTACGCTTCAGTTGTAGTAATTATAGTCAGCATCTCTGTACAGTTGTTTCAATATGGATCTGGATTCATTTGCTCATCAATCGCAAAAAAAAAAAGGATTGGGAATTTCAAAATCTTTCGAATGCACGCAAAGAAGACATAAATCGTCAGAAATTGCTGGGAACTACAAAAGCAAGTTACCTTATCATTGCCACAATTCTTGGCTGTTACGCTCCTGCATTGGCGATAAACGCGTATTATTCGGTTAAACGTAAAACGTTTTTTTACCACCTATCTAATAACTCCTTGCCCAATAGATTTAGTGCATGCTAACTATACCATTAATCCCCTTCTTTTGTATTGGCGAAAGAGGCTTTTCAGAAGAGACTCAGCAAAAAAACCTTTTTGCATAAAGTAGCGAAAACAACAACGAGAGAAACGCAAGACTAACTTTTCAAATTAAGGAGAGAACGATTACGGCTCCACCAAGGAAATCTTATAATTCATGCAGGTGGCTAAAGTACAGGAACAAGTACTTGTCAGTACTTTTAATTGTCTGTTTCCATCTCAATATACTTGGCACTTGTCAAACACAAAGTCATGGTGTAAGTTTAAACTTATATGCATGCATGTCTAAGATCTATTCGTCTGTACAAAAAGCATCTAATTATTGGCTTTCAGGTGGGAGTTTGTACGTAGTTCTATAACTCTTTCACAACCGAGTGATCTCCACTTGACAAGTAAAATACTCTGGCGTTAGATAGAGTAAAATACTAAAGTCTGCTTCCTTCGGAAACGAACGATACGGTAGACAAAGAGATAAACGTCACGAGAGCGAACCAGTTTCAGCAAAAACTATAAGAAAACTTTAGGAAATGTATTGTTTGTAGAATATACCCAAAAGATATTTCCCAAAAATTCATGAAAACAGATATTGTTTAGAAAATACCGGGTGTAAGTTGGGACATAAAATGTATTTATGAAACAAGATGTTCGTTGGATATAAGAAAGGAACATTTTTGAAGTATAGGTTTGAAAGTAGTAGGAAATTGACTTTAATGCAGCATGATGAGAAGGACCATAAGTGGAAAGCGAGTTAAATCGAGGAAAAGTAAATAGATTGGAAGATAGATTAATAAATAAAATTAATAGGTCAGTAGCCTGAGTATCAGGCCCTTCTTTTTCTTCTGGGACTGGGGCGGAGAACGGAGAGAAAAAGAAGGGCCTGACCAACTTCGTCCCCAGGGCCATTTGTGGGGGCTGGGCCAAGATGGCGGCCAAGAACAAATGGGTTATACGTCCATGTCCTATTTACACGAATTGCCATCCTTAGGTTAGGTTGTGTGTTGGGGTAAGGCTTTCATGAAGTACTTGGGTTATGTAGGACATGGAATTATTACCAACAAATGGCCCTGGCACAGGCTGAGCTATCACCACATCTGATTGGTCGAGATAACATTGGATGCTTTAGGTATTCTGATTGGTGGAAACAAGGCGGGCGGCAGGCTAACTCGCGGGCATTTGTTTATAGGCTCAAATTATATTAAATAAGTGATATCAGAATTGCCGGCTGTTAAAAACAACTTCAAAATGAATGAAAATGTGAGGAAAGCTGGCGAAACACTCGTAAAAACGTCGGAAGAATATGTAATGATGGGTCGTCTCGTCTCTGTGCCCTGGCTGCCATACAACGAAGTCCATGGGACGGCAATTCAGTGTGTTTTCTAAATCGGGCGAACGAAAGACTTGGTGAACAAAGTCAAAAAGTATTTTGGCTGCGACAGGAAAGTACAACACAGGGCTGTATTTACGTGTTTGGCCATTGAGAAGCAGGCTTTTTTCAAACAAGAATTCTCGACTAAACGAAGCCTAAATGTTTTTCAAAACACTGAATTGAATCCACCGAAAACTCACGAAAACAACGAGGCCGGCCCGGCCAGACAACGGCAATCCAGTTTCTTGCGAATTTGGTACAACGGTGAAGGCCGTGAAGCAAATGATAAACAATAAGCATTTACAGATATTTATTAAAAGTGTATTTATTTTAATAATTGGACAATGTATTTGGAAATGAATGTTTTGATTATTTTCAGTTTGGGTCAGTCAAGCTGAACTAAACATTCAGAAAAAATTGAGCCTGACTAGGCGCGATAAACTTAGTGAAGACTGGGTCCAAGTCAAAAATGAGTCAAAATATAGCTCATTTTTTGCAGCCTGTGCTTGCCTGTGCCAGGGACACAACCTCGTCCCCAGGGCCATTTGTCGGGGCTGGGCCAAGATGGCGGCCAAAAACAAAATGGCGGGAACAAATGGCCCTGGCACAGGCTGCAAAAAACGCGCCATATTTTGACGCATTTTTGACTCGGACCCAGGCTTCACTAAGTTTATCGCGCCTAGTCAGGCTCAATTTTTTCTGAATATTTAGTTCAGCTTGACTGACCCAAACTGAAAACAATCAAAACATTCATTTCCAAATACATTGTCGAATTATTAAAATAAATACACTTTTAATAAATATCTGTAAATGCTTATTATTTATCATTTGCTTTACCGTTGTACCAAATTCGCAAGAAACTGGATTGCCGTTGTCTGGCGGGCCGCCTTGTTTTCGTGAGTTTTCGGTGGATTCAAATCAGCGTTTTGAAAAACATTTAGGCTTCGTTTAGTCGAGAATTCTTGTTTGAAAAAAGCCTGCTTCTCAATGGCCAAACACGTAAATTCTGCCGTGTGGTGTACTTTCCTTTCGCAGCCAAAATACTTTTTGACTTTCTTCATGCACCAAGTCTTTCGTTCGCCCGATTTAGAAAACACACTGAATTGCCATCCCATGGACTTTGTTCCAGGGCACAGAGACAAAACGACCCATCATGACATATTCTTCCGACGTTTTTACGGGTGTTTCGCCAGCTTTCCTCACATTTTCATTCATTTTGAAGTTGTTTTTAACAGCCGGCCATTCTGGTATCACTTACTTAATATAATTTGAGCCCTATAAACAAATGCCCGCGAGTTAGCCTGCCGCCCGCCTTGTTTCCACCAATCAGAATACCTAAAACATCCAAGGTTTATCTTGACCAATCAGATGTGGTGATAGCTCAGCCTGTGCCAGGGCCATTTGTTCTTGGCCGCCATCTTGGCCAGCCCCCACAAATGGCCCTGGGGACGAGGTTGGGGCACTGGACTGCGGGTGCTGGCCAAAAATGTGTCCCCATTTTCACTTTCAAAATGGCGGCATTTATGGGTCCTTCTGCTAATGGTAGCGACCACTGACATGTACATATCGCAGGAAAAAATAATATTTATGTAAATACAAAGCGATTTTCTTACTTTATGCGAGGGCTTTCCCAGAGGCGAAAAATCGCCTGGCGGCAGCCAGAATAAAATACTAAAGACCAATTCGGACAGGAAACCGGGCTGACTCGTGTCACGAAATTCTTTCCTCGGGCACAAAAAAAGATTTTAATCAACGTTAGGATTAGTTTACATCAAAACTAAACCAATTCTTCTTTGTACATGTAAGATCCTAATCAATTGCGTGAGCCCAGCCGTAAACCCGGCTAGCCCGGCTCATGTAAACAGACCATAGTTTATAAATCGTTCCTGTCCGAGGGCTTTCCCAGAGGTGAATAAAATCGTCTGGCGTTAGCCGGCAGAATAAAATACTAAAGACCAATTCGGACAGGAAAGAGTTAATGCATGCACGGTTGGTCTTTGTTAATTTCTTGTGGAACGACTCAAGAGGCCTGCTGGATTATTTGTCTGACCAAATAGGAATATCAGTAGAACATGATCTCGAGTTTGTGTAAACAAAATATTTCGGTGTAATCGGTGGTTTTTCCATGTATATTATTTTTGTTTGTTGCTGAGCGGCGCGGGACGTTTTCATGATAAGAGTCTTATTGTATATAGTTTTGAACTACAATACTGATAATAATATTCCTAGACAATTAATTCAATTATTACTGTAGCAGTCTGAATTAAAGACGTGCCGGCCGGCGTACCGAGCACGAACACTTGGCAATAAAATAAACAAGACTGTCAATACACATATATGGTCATGGAAATCTACAAACATTTCGTTTTATAAAGTCGCCAGCTCTATAAAGAATCGCTGAAAATCACGAGAAAATCGTAAAGAAGCGAGGCGTACCGAGTTCTTCTTAGAGTGTCTTTATCAACCTTTTCCAAGTGTTATTAATAACAGACGAGAAACTCATCAGTTGTCAGGTGTTTTAAAATCCAGTAAACGGTAAGTTCGTCCGTCTATTTTCCCGTCGTTAAAACAAGAAACCGGACGACAAACTATATCAGACTGGGACAGTGGAAGACCGTCAAAACCCGTCAGTCAGAAAGCTTTCATCTTCTATAAATAATTATGAAGACTTTATCGAGTTATAAATAACATAATTCGACTGAATGCCGAGCAAAATACAGGCCATTTTAAAAACATGTGTCATCAGTCCGGTCCTTAGGTATCGGTCAGCGACCTGCACCATTAGCAAAAGGACCACTGACCTATATATATAACTGGACTGCGGGTGCTGGCCAAAAATGAGTAATAATTCCATGTCCTAAATAACCCAGGTACTTCATGAAAGCCTGACCCAACACACACCCTAATCCTAACCAATAAATTCGTGAATATAGGACATGGATTTATAAAATAACCCAAAAATGTGTCCCCATTTTCACTTAAAATGGTGGCATTTATGGGTCTTCTGCTAATGGTAACGACCACTGACATGTACTTATCGTAGGAAAAAAGAATATTTATGTAAATACAAAGCGATTTTCCGTATTAATAAATCGTTCCTATGCGAGGGCTTCCCCAGAGGTGAATAAAATCGACTGGCGTTACTGCGTTAGCCAGAACAAAACACTAAAGAGTAAAGATCAATAAATTCGGACAGGAAAGAGTTAATGCGTGCAGTTTGGTCATTGTTAATTTCTTGTGGAACGACTCAAGAGGCCTGCTGGATTATTTGTCTGACCAAATAGGAATTTCGCCTCCCATGTAAACAGCCCCTAAGAAGAACTCGTTACGCCTCGCTTCTTTACGATTTTCTCGTGATCTTCAGCGGTTCTTTATAGAGCTGGCGACTTCATAAAACGAAGTGTTTGTAGATTTCCATGACCATGTGTATTGACAGTCTTGTTTATTTTATTGCCAAGTGTTCGCGGTACCGACGGCCGGCACGTCTTTAATTCAGACTGCTAGAAAACTACAACAGTAATTGTCTAGGATTATTATTATTGTAGTTCAGAACTACAATAAGACTCTTATCATGAAAACATCCCGG
Source organism: Paragorgia papillata (assembly GCA_035771165.1). Classification (NCBI taxonomy): domain Eukaryota; kingdom Metazoa; phylum Cnidaria; class Anthozoa; order Scleralcyonacea; family Coralliidae; genus Paragorgia; species Paragorgia papillata. The sequence goes on from JAWNZC010000354.1 coordinate 4,918,252, forward strand.
GCCGCTCAACAAATATTTTGTTTACACAAACTCGAGACCAAGGACGATATTATGCTGACTTGGCAAAAATTCTGACAGAAAATTCGACAAAGTTTGCCTAGTCCGTCTACTCCGAGCGTTTTCTCAAGAAATAATCCACTGTAGAAGTTATAAAATATATTGGCAAAAAGATAATTCACCTTGCTATAACATACGTGCAGTTTATCCGACCAAATAACTTAGTTTTCTTAAAAAAAGAGAAATACCGAACATGTCCAACACGAACTAGAGATTCTTGGGTATCGGTCAGCGACCTTCACCATTAGCAAAAGGACCCACAAATGCCGCCATTTTGAAAACGATTTTGGGGACACTTTTCCTAACTCAAAGGTAATAGGAGCACGCAGTCCAGTTATATATATAGGTCAGTCAAAAGGACCCATAAATGCCGCCATTTTGAAAACGATTTTGGGGACACTTTTCCTAACTCAAAGGTAATAGGAGCACGCGGCCCAGATATATATATATAGGTCTGTGGGGTGGGGCCTTCGTCCAGAATCTGGACGAAACCCTGGTTGGTTGAGAGACAAAAGCCGGAAATACATCAACGAAAATTAAGTAATTACTAACTGACCTGATTCGAAAATCGAAAGTTCTTCGTGGGAATTGCTGAGAAGCCGCCCAGACTCTGACTAGAAAGTTTGTGTTTTCTCAAGTTTACCGTTAGCGTTTTCGCCATTTCCATGGACAAGAGCGATTAAAGAAGCTGAAGAAGGAACCTCCGCGTTTTGCCCGTAATACTATGCGTGAAGGAAGAGCAAGAACTGTGCAATGTGTATTGAAAGCCAGCCTGGCTGTCAAAACAAAACAGTGCTGCTGTCTTGTCGTCAGACTACAGCAGGCCCGGACTGGGCCCAATTTAGGGGCCTTGCCATTTCAGCTGTGAGGGGGCCCAGCCCTAGGGGGACAATTCGAGATGCCTCTAGGGGGGTCCGGGGGCATGCTCCCCTCGGAAAATTTTGAAATCTAGAGTCTCTGAGATGGCATTTCCTGCGTTTTGGGGGAAGATTTTATAGAATTCCGGAGATTATAAAACATTAAAACGTCATATAAAATACACAATTTACACAAAATACAACAGATTTCAGGACTTTTCAACATTTAGAACAAAACATTTTTAACATTTCAGAACATAAGAAGCTGTTCCATTTCCGAGGACTTTGACGCAATAACAGCCTTCAGTACATCAACTTATATAGAACAAATCATTACTGCTTCCAAAGTGTTACTGTTGGTCTGTTGCAAACTATTTTGAGTATTTTCCTTATCACTAATTTCACAAATGCGGAATTAAGTAATTGCTTCAATGCTTCCAATTTGGTATTTTATGGGTGTGTCCAGTGGGCAGGGGCCCATTTTGATGTCCCAGAAGGGCCCATGTGCCATGGCACAATGGCACATAGGCCAGTCCGAGCCTGGACTACTGGAAGAAACAATTGCGCTTGAAAGTTTATTCTGTTCGGAAAAGCGAACGCAGTGTCCGTAATTTATAGTCTACTGGAACTTATTCGCAAGTACTGTACGTATAAAGTCTGAACACAAACCATATCAAGGCCGCTTTGCAGCCTTTGCTTGACTGAATGTCTGAATCTGAACTGAAACGCGTGGGACAAATTATTATCTCGTCGCCAAGCTAAAGCAGTTGTTGAAATGGGGCGAAACATCAAAACTTTGGTGAAAACATAAAATGTTGTAGCTATTCGGAAAATCGGAATTGCCGTTGTGCACTTAATTGAAATATCTGGGAATATATTTGAGAATTGTTGTAATCAAATATTAAAATATTTGATGGTTCCCGAACCCGATCGTATAAATAATTTCCCAAATTGCAAATTGCTGGTTCATTGCAGAGAACAGTACTAGATTTTACTTCGGCATTGCCACTTCGAAAGATTACTTGAAAACTGAATAAACGTGTGTTTGAGGATGTTTATGCACAAGCAATGAATTTTTTGACGTTCGATGTCGTTAGATGTTAATTTTTTCGGTGAAGCTTTTTATAGACACACGCAATACAAAACAGGAAGTGATTTTTATCTGGCGTGTCACATGAATAGGGGGCGGAGGAGAAGATCAATGATTTGCGGTGTCAGGCTCTCTTTCAAGAGAGACTGATACTCAGGTTAGGGTCAAAGAGGTTTGTTTCCCTGGCGCGATCTTGCATGAGAACATGTCATGGAACGAACAACGATCGAAAGAACGAACGAACGAATGAACGAATCATAAACAGTAAACAAACAAATTAAGCCAAAAAAGGACGATGTACGTGCTACTGTTTAAATAACTCAAGTAGTCCTTATATGACTAATCTATAATTTGAATACGTAATTTATTCGTTTAAAAAGGCTCGCAAGGTGCAACCAGATGCAATATGATGTTTCAGTTTTCCGTTTAATTTAATTCTTCCAACGGTATCACTAATTTAACTTTAACAGTCTACAAAATCTCGCAAAGCCATGGAAAATAACACAACGAAAATAAAACCTTTCCCGAAATTCAGTTACTGCAGTGAGGTCCCCACTCTGAGTCTTTTAAATGGTTCCGCAGATGGCGCTCATCTGTACATAAACATCGTCGTTATCGTTATCAACTTGCTGCTTCCTATCCTTGGAACATTTGAAAACATCCTCGTAGTTGCTGCCTATGCAACAAACAACCGCTTAAAGACATCTTGCAACATGCTTCTTGTGGTACTGGCAGTCACTGATCTTCTGGTAACTACAATTGCTCAGCCCTTTTACGTCGTCAAAAAAATTAAAGAAATCTTGGGAACAGATAACTGTTTTATGGTAAGATTCTACACAGTGGCAACTTATTCTGGTTGTGGTGTTTCATTGACGACCATAGTTATCCTGAGTGTTGAGCGTTTTATCACGTTAGCTTATCCTTATCGTTACCAGACTATAGTTAATCCAACTCGTCTTAAACTAACAGTTGCTGTCTCGTGGCTTGTCATCTTAACAGTAATTTACATGGTACTTGCCTCATCTTTTATGTACTATTACGCTGCAGTTGTAGTAATTACAATCAGCGTCTCTACAGTGGTTTCAATATGGATCTGGGTTCATCTGCTCATCAATCGCCACAAGAAAAGGATCGAGTATTCGCACATTCCTTCGAATGCACCCAATGAAGACATAAATCGTCAGAAAGTGCTGGGAACTACAAAAACAAGTTACCTTATAATTGTCACAATTCTTGGCTGTTACGCTCCTGCATTGATGCTTAACGTGTATTTTTCGGTTAAACCTAAAACGTTTTTTACCACCTATCTACTAAAACCTTGGCCAACAACTATAGTGTATGCTAACTCTACAATTAATCCCCTTCTATTGTTTTGGCGAAAGAGGCTTTTCAGAGAGACTGCAAAAAAACTTTTGGGCATAAAGTCGCGAAAACAGCAACGCGAGTAGCAGAAATCCAAGACTCATACTAATGGTTTGAGCCGAGTTTGACTTAGATTTGACATTGTCTTCATACGCTAAATAATCATATTTGACTCGACACAAGAGCGACGTCTAAACTGGGGCCTTAACTTTTCAAATTAAAGAAACAACGGTTAATATGGATCCATCATAAGGAATTCTTATAATTCATGCAGGTGGCTAAAATACAGGGAACAAGTAAATTGTCAGTTCACCGTAAATATACTTGACACTTGTCAAAACAAAGTGGTTATTTTAGCTGCGTCTTCGTACAAAACTGTGGAATAAATTTTGCTTCCTCGAATGACATATCCTGAACAATGAAACATTAGCAGTTTTTTCCTTTCTTAAACTAATAAGTTTAAACTTATATGTAAGATCGATTCGTCTCTACAAAAGGTATATAATTATTGGCTTTCGGCTTGGAGTTTGTAAGTAGTTCTATAAACGTCACGAGAGCAAACCGGATATCTAACGACAGTTTTAGCAAAAACTATAAGAAAACTTTACGAAATGTATTGTTTGCAGAATATATCCAAAAGGTATTTCTCCAAAATTCATGAAAACAGATATTGTTTAGAAAATCTCGAGGGTAAGTTGGAACATAAAATATATTTATGAAACAAGAGCATGATGAAAAGGACCATAAGTGGATAGCGAGAAAGATAAGAGTTAAAGTGAGGAAAAGTAAATAGATTGGAAGATAGATTAATAAATAAAATTAAAAGGGTCAAAGAGGATTGTTTCCTTAATTGGCGTGATCTTAGATGAGATTATGTCATGGAATCCTCGTATTTCTCATGTAGTTAGTATTAAATTCTCCAAATAAATTGGTGTTATTTATAAATGAAATTTTTTGCCTTTTTAAATCAGCTAGTTTACGCACTTTGTATTTTTCACTTGTTTATCCATATCTTCATTTTAGTCTGGGGATCAACGTATCCGACTAATCTCAATCGTATTGTTTTGCTTCAGAGGTGCGTGATCACAATGATTGACAAACAGTGAAATAAAAGTAGCGTGCTGCGTAGGCAGTGTAGAAACAACAATCGAAATATAGTAAGGTTAGACGTTTCTCTCTGACGAATGGCCTTCTCTCGAAACGTTATAGACTCCTATGTTCTCTGTTTCGGCAGTATATCTAACCTTACTATATTTCGATTATTGACAAACAGGCTATTGATGCACATACCCCTCCTATATTTAAGGAACTTAAATTCTGAAATTGGAAGATATATATTTATTACATTTGGAAAAATTTATGTATTCTTATAAAAATAATTATGTTTCCTCATTGTTTTGATAATTCTATATTGCACACTGGAAAAATCAGAACCTTTTCATACAATGTAAATAGAATGTAAATTGTGATTTTGCTTACTATTTCCATTGTTGGTAAATTATTTCCAAACTAACTTAGTATGTAAATTATTATTTCCAAAGAATCATAGTATGTAAATTTTTAGTGTTTTTTACCGTCATTCAGTTAGTTTGGAAATTTACTTTGGAAATTGTTTGGAAATTGAAAAAAAGATTTCAATAAAAATTTCCATAGTTAAACTGGAAATTGTTTGGAAATTGTTTGGAAATATTTCCAAAGTTTATATGGAAATTGTTTGGAAGTTGAGGTCAATGAATTTCCATAGTATGTAAATTTTAATTATTTATTTTATTATTTAATTAGTTTGGAAATGTACTTTGGAAATTGTTTGGAAATTGGAGATCAATAGAAATTTAACATAAACATATAAGTCGTTAACATTGTTTGGAAATTTCAGTAAAAGTTCAACAGGGGAAATAACTTATATATTTTGTTATATACTAAGTGACTGTATGAAGCAGGGGCTGCGGAACTGAAAGGGGGGGGGGGCAAGCGAGGCAATTGCCCCCCCCCCCCCACTTTTCCCCCGGATATATAGAGCATTTTCATCTGACGTCACGGCGGCCATATTGGTGTACCAAAACAATGAAATGGCGGTCATATTGGTGTACGGTATGGGAATTAGCTCTTTCTTATTCAAATATTTTGTATTGTTTCACCACCCCAATGGGGCCACCGATCACGTGAGTGAAAACGGTCTATAGTCATTCTGTATAATATTAAAAAAACACAAAAAACGCTTCGCGGCCTCTGAGAAAACACTTATTTACTGGTACCTCAGAGAACTAACAATATGTTTTGTGGCCCCTGATGGCATGCGCAATCGCCGTTGTTAGCGTTGAAGCATCGACACAACCAGTAATTGCCTGCCTGTATAATGAGTTCAACCATTAAATGAGATATATGTTTATTATACATGTTTGTGGTCTCACAAACAATTGATTACTGTAGTTCTTTGTCAGTTTAATTTTTTTGTCTTTAGTTACTTGGTGCTCTTGAAAAAATTCAATACAAAATAGATCTCGCAGTTTTAAAATATATGCACGGCCAATTTGTATTAGCTATTATAAGTGCTAAATACATTTTGCGGTTTTGTAACTTTGCAAAATTTTACTATTGAATTTGCTCATGTCAATTTAAAAAGCAAATTTGTAGTTAAATTTGCGCAACTTTCCCACCGTTGCAAATATATAGCGTAAAATTGAATAAAACTCAATCAATCAATTAATCAAATGAATTAATCAATCAAAAAATAAATAAATAAATTAGTCAATCAATCATTCATTCATTCAAACAATTAATTAATTAAACAATTAGTCAATCAATCAATCATCGATCAATCAAATTAATTAATTAATCAATGACAAATAATCAACGGTGCCTTGTTCATTCAGATAACAAAAACCGAAAACATGCTTTTTGTTTGACCAAAAAAAAAATATAACCCTATGTTCTAGACTTAAAATGACAAAAATTGTAACATATCCTACCAAGAGGATACCCTATATAGCCTGTATCCTAGGGCACCCCTTGTCAACAAGAAACAACACGAATGCTTAAAATATGCTTATACACAACAAACTTCGACACAAAGGCATTTGCCTAAATATGAAAAAGTATGCTAAAAAATATGCTATAAATACTTTTTGCGGCAGTTGGATGCGTCATCGGAAGTCGTCGGATTAAAGTCGGAGCCTTGTTCATAGTTTTATTGGCCAATCATATCTCAAGAAAATTTTTTGACAGTGTTTGATCCATACATCAAATATCTATGTTTGGCATGTAAAAACAAGTTAAATCGTTACTAGTTTTTGTATTTTATAAATGTATTTTTTAAGTTAAAATATTTTGTGGTTACTCTTTGCAACTCTTTATTTTATAAATAAAAGTTTATATATCAAATGCTGTCTTTTCAATATTTTTTTTGGCAAGAGCTTAACTAAAGAACACCAAACATAAAGACAGAAAGATATTCTACCAACTAAACAAAACAAGTAAGTAGAAAGAAAAAACATTTGTTTATTTTTAAGTGCAGCTAATTCCGATCCATACCTATATAATACGTTTTATAGCTGATGCATTATTTAAGATGATATTTATAATATTGTACTACTGAATTATATTCAAATGTTTTGCTTGAATGTATTGCAGTATTGTAAATATTTATTTTATTATTTTGTATAGTTTTACAGTATATTAAAAGGTATAAACATTCTCTTTGCATTTTATTGCAGAGTGCTATACTGTATGTTGTGTTGTGTTGCGTTGCGTTGCGTTGCGTTGCGTTGCGTTGCGTTGCGTTGCGTTGTTGCGTTGCGTTGCGTTGCGTTGCGTTGCGTTGTGTTGTGTTGTGTTGTGTTGTGTTGTGTTGTGTTGTGTTGTGTTGTGTTGTGTTGTGTTGTGTTGTGTTGTGTTGTGTTGTGTTGTTGCTTATTGCATCGCATTACAGTGCAATGTAATATTGTATTATATAGTAATTTTTCAAGCATTTATCATTTAAGTGCTGCTTAACTCACACCTATTTAATACCTATTTATAATTGAATAAATAATTTTTATAATATTGTACTAATACTGCACTTCACTACACTGTATTGTATTGTACTGCACTGCACTGCACTGCACTGCACTGCACTGCACTGCACTGCACTGCACTGCACTGCACTGCACTGCACTACAATGCACTGTATTGCACTGCACTATATTGCATTGTATTGTACTCTACTGCACTGCACTGCACTGCACTGCACTGCACTGCAGTGTACTACACTACAATGTACTTCACTACACTGTATTTTATTTGTACTGTGCTGTATTGTTTTTTATTGTTATGGCATTGTATTGGAGTGTTATAAAGTTTGGTATTGTATAGTTTTGCAGTGTATTAACATTTATTGCATTGTAACGAGGACTGTGTCACATTGAGGACTGCACTTCACTACACTGTATTGTATTGTATTGCACTGCACTGCACTGCACCGCACTACACTGCACTGCACTATTGCACTGCACTACACTGCACTGTTTGCACTGCACTGTATTGTATTGTACTCTACTGCACTGCACTGCACTGCACTACACTGTACTTCACTACACTGTATTTTATTTGTACTGTACTGTACTGTACTGCATTGTTTTTTATTGTTATGGCATTGTATTGGAGTGTTATAAAGTTTGGTATTGTATAGTTTTGCAGTGTATTAACATTTATTGCATTGTAACGAGGACTGTGTCACATTGCATTGTTTTGCATTGTTTTATATTACATTGTATTGCATTGTATTACATGCATTGTATTGGAGTGAATTGCATTGCATTGAAATACATTATTTTAAAAATATTACTGTAACTTTGCAGGTCTCTCTATTTCAAAATCTTAATTTTTCATGTATTTTTTTAAGTTAGAGTATAATCTAGAAAACCAAACAAACAAAAAGACAGAAAGATATAATTTTATTCTACTAACTATTTAAGAAGTAAGTAGAAAAATATGTTTATTTTTAATGTGATTTACTTATAAATTATAGAAGATGATTTTTATATGCTGTTATGTAGTATAAGTATTGATATAAATTGGTGCCCAGTGGGCAGTATCCAGAAAAATTCTGCTATCTGGCAGATTCTGGTATTTGGTAAAACAGTTTATAGTTTTAAAGGACTGCCTTCCTTCCCTTGCCTTAATTGTTTTGTCTTGCCTCATTTTGCCTTGGCACTTGCCTTGCACTTGCAGGTTACCTCACCTTGCCTAATTTACTTCTCGAGTATTGTTATGCATTTGCATTGTAATTTGGATTGATTCGAATTAATGCATCGTAACTTTGCAAGTATATTTATTTTGTATCATAACTTTTCATGTGTTATTTCTAGACCAGAGTTTAACTATAGACCACCAAACATAGAGACAGAACGATATTTACAAGTGTAGACAAGTAAGTAGAAAAGAACAATTTATATCTATTTTATGCACTACTATATACTATACCTATTTTTCATAGATGATGTCTATATATTGTCTTGTGTTGTCTTGCATCTGGTTTTGTTTTGTTTTGTTTTGTTTTGTTTTGTCTTGCATCATGCATCTTCTCTTGCCTTGCCTTGTCTTGTGTCTTGTCTTGTCTTGTATCTTGTCTTGTATCTTGTCTTGTATCTTGTCTTGTATCTTGTCTTACAGCTTGTCTTACAACTTGTCTTGCATCTTGTCTTTCATCTTGTCTTGCATATTGTCTTGCAGAAACTTGTTAAAAATAAGAGTGGTTCAAGTCAATGTCAACAAACCAATACAGTTCAATAACCTGGAACTAACATAAAAAAAGGACAGGTACATGTAAAACTTGGAGGTAAAGTACTGTACAAAAAACATGCTGCTGGTCTACTTGTCAATTCCAGGTGATTTCCACAAGGGACACGCATAAAAATTACTCGCCTGTGACAGGTTGAGGAATATTTTATCTATTAAATACCTTATTTACTTTATAGCCTTAGTACGCATTTCATTGTTATGTGCACAGACACAGATATTAGATATACTGTATTTTACACACAACGTTCAACTTCCGCTACTCAGCCATTAACACAACGACATAATGAATATATTGTTTTATTTATTTTATTTATCAATTAACACAATATTTTCTTTATGTCGTTGTGTTTATGACTAAGTAGCATAACCGGTCTGCATTGAACATCGAACATATAACAATAAAATGTGTAGTGACAAAAATTAAAAATTGTACATGTTGAGCAATGGAGGAGACAGGTAAAAAATGAACAGCCTGTCACCATAGACAGGTAAAAAAATTAGGAACATTTCCAGTCCTGGTAAAATACAATGTTGTTGTAGATTACACAAACCAATAATAGTTGTGATGTTTTTAACTATAACCATACATGAAACAAATTGACGAAGCGCGGCCAGGATTATACATAATGAAAAGACAAATTAAATATTTAATTAATATTTGGTCAGAGAACGTTTGTCTTTTCATTATAACCATACAGTTCCACTCTTGGTGATTCAACTCACAGTTTTTGGTAGATTTTACTCAAATTTTTAGAATTGAACACTCACAATATTTGATATAAACCGGTGTCAGCGTTTTTATATTTATTGCCCATATATATGCTCTTTTTTTATTTTGACTTATTTTGTACAAATGTTAGCCGAAAAATAACATTTAGTTGTCAATAGAATAATCAAAACTTCACAGATCAGAACTTGCAGACACTGGTTTGTGACTGACAAATTTTCAAAATTTGAGTAAAATCTGCTAAAAACTCTTTGACTTAAATTGCCCCGGGTGAAGCCGAATGAAATAGTTTTACTTAAAAAAATTCACAACTATCAAAAAATAAAATACAAGCTATAATTATTGTATTCTACAAATTAATAGCTCTTTCTAATCACATTTATATACCCACCACACCCATTTTCTATTGTTCTCAATCGGTTTTGGTATTTGACTCAAGACCTCGCATTGAAAGTTGGTAGCGGCTTTTGATTATATACAGGAGAGAGCGGGGCTGAATATGCAAAAATACCAGGTTTTGAATTCAGAATTCAAAACCCGGTACAGGTCTACTCTTGAATTCAAATTCAAGACCTGTACCGGGTTTTGAATTTTGAATTCAAGACCATATCAGGTCGTGAAATTAAATATCCGTTAGTGAAGCAAAATTTTCACGCAACAAAAATTTACTCAAAAAAACAAGCTACAGAATAACAAGAGTAACAACAACATTACACACACTTCAATTTACAACAAAATTAAAATTTATGTTTATCGGAGCCTTATTACGATTAGGCCTTTCGCTTGCACTCTCATTTTCGCATTTACTCCCTTCTACACAACTTTTACTTTTAGTCTCACATCGTTCTTTTTCTCTTGCTTTCTTCAACTTAGTCACATTAACACCATACAAAATGTCAGACACTTCAACTTCTTGTTCCCTTAAAGTTCTTTTATACGCCCTCACGGCATTGCTTCGGTGACCTAAAATTTGCAATGAAAATACTGAGTCCATAGATAATTCAAAAAATAAAACTAAACGCTTTATATATGCCTCACCAGTTTTTTCGCATATAAGCTGCTCATCAACTCCCTTATCATACATCCTTGTTGCTGCTGTTGCTCGTAAGGAATGATTTGTTCTATATCCAGATATACCGGCCTGCTCGCATAATCGTTTAACAGTCGAAGCCAGTTCATTATGGCCGACAGGAACATCGCTGCACCAACAGTTTGGTTTGGGACATTTCAAAGCACTTCGATAAAAACTGGTCGACTTCCCAGCGCCAACACTAGGGCTACAAATATTAAAAAAAACAAAAAAACTTTACCATAACGTATCTCTGACTATTAAAAATGCCGTAACTTATTAGCACATGCATACAGCCATTGAGCTATAATTTCACAATATTCATTAAAAGCGCAAATATATCATACATATACTCACCACAAACTAATATATTTTTCGTACAAACGAACAATGCAGCGTTTCTTGTTCTCTTTATTCTCATATGCACGCGTCACCTTTCTTTCCAGTTTTCGATCTTTGAGTCCCCCAGCGTTTGTTTTCGAAACATCTTCACGATACTCTAAGTACTGCATGCCAGTTTGTTTGTCGACGCCTTTAACAATTTGTGAGTTTTCTGCTCGAAGTCCTCTATGTTCACTGCCTCCTCTTAACGCGAAATGAATGCCAAATAGGAAAACCAAAGTATCAAGTAATTGTTGAGGATGCGAATCTCCGAGAACTCCTTTCTGCCAAAGCTCTTCTTCTTCGTTCAATGTTATAACTTCCCCTTGTTTCTTAGTGAGTCCAAGGCCTACTGAAGCACTTTCTTTCATCACAGCGTCCAACGCATTTCTCAAATACACAAATTTTTCGTCGTTGAATAACCTCACTATAATTGAAGTGATTATCCCATGAAGTGTGTTTGGCGGGTATTTACTTCCATCAGTTTTTCTTACTTCACAAATGAAACATGCCAATGTCCGATTTAGTTCATCGTCCAACATTACTTCTAGGGAATTTTTTATAACTTCTAAACCAGGCGCTTGACCACCGACACTTCCCTTATTAACGTTGCAGACTTGCATGTTTCTTTGCTTTCGCCAATCCTCAAACAACGTAACAGCCCACTTATCTTTGTATTTTGTCGACTTGGGCACACAATCGCCTATCTTAGCTTGAATTTCGATCTCAGATACAGGCGCTGCAAACCGATTCAAATCCGCTACAGCTGGTTGCTCATCGACTTCGTCTATGTTGACACCCCACGGCCAATTATCTTCATTTGGTTCTATAGTTGATAATGCCTCTCGATAGCAATCATCAAATGCCGGTACAGTTCTTTCTCGCTGTGGACTTGACTGAGTAATGTACAAGTCTGGGTCAGAATCTTCCGTCTCCATTACTCCTCAACCTAACCCAAAACCACCCAAAGTGCGAACCTATGGCTTTCTGCAATTTTATCACTTATCAAACTTCAGAGCACTTTATTTTAAAATTGTCAAAACAAAAGGTCTCCGATATTAAAATTAGGCATTGTCTTCGCTATTCAAATAAACCATGTAATTAGCCAAACATCGGCAGGAAACTTTATTCATTCGCTTAAATTATGACATAAGAACCAAGAAAAATTTTCCAAAACCTCTTGACAACAATAGAAAATGGGTGTGCTGGGTATATAAACAACATAAAAACCTCATGGTCGGTCTTTCATTGAAATTCAAGACCTCGGCGCTACGCGCCTCGGTCTTGAATTTCAGTGAAAGACCTCCCATTTGGTTTTTATCCTATATGTAGCATACAGTCTGATGAATTGACAGTGCTATACACAAATGACCTTGCAAGCCTTAAAGTGCCTCTATCACTATCAGGGTTGGGATTATTACATATTTAGGATATTTGGAACCTACTGAGAAGAAATGTAATATATCTTCCCTTTCCAAAATTTCATCTTCTTGGACTTTTTTGCTGTTAAATTTGACAAAAGTGACGTCAAAGGAGGAATCTGTAAAGTGGTTTTATATATAGACAAATTCTTGCTTGACGTCACTTCCGTCAACTTTAGCAGCAAAAAAAGTGCATGAATATGACATTTTATAAAAGGAAGATGTGTTACATTTCTTTTCAGGAGGTTCCAACTATCCTAAAGATGTAAAATCCCCAACCCTGATAAATTAGGCACTTTAATGAAGACCTAAAACTCATGTTTACTCATGCACTTACATGTAAAGATGTAACTTATGTGAATCTATCAAGTTAACACACCGAGAGTGACAGTCACACTGTACTGTCGTCTGTCAATATTCAAAAAGAATTTACGCTACCGACAAACAAGTTCGTGCCACCAACTCACGTTTACGTCCTGACATTATTGTTGAAGAGGGTAACAAAGTTCTTATAATAGATGTTTGTTGCCCCTTTGATAATAATGCTGAAGCCCTTCATGATGCTCAACAACGAAAAATCAATAAATATGAAGGGCTTAAGCAATTTTTCATTGGTCAAGGCAAGCAATGTGAGGTCTTTGGTTTCGTCGTTGGTGCTCTCGGCTCCTGGCATGCTCCAAATGAAAATGTTTTACGACACCTTGGAATGTCCAAAAGATACCGTTACTTGTTCAGAAAACTTTGTTGCACGGACGCAATTCAAGGCTCGACAAACATTTACCGGGAACATCTTGGCATCACAGAAGATGTCTTAGAAGTAGAAGTTGATCCTGAGTAAACTGTTCGTATATTGACTCGTATTAATATTGTTATGTTAGAACTTTACTTTTGAACTTCTTTAAACATATTAACCCTTTAAATTTTATTACCAATTTTCTTTAAGAATTTACTTATTTCATGTATATAATTATCTATATTTGTATGACCATTAATGGCACTTATTGTTATCTCGAAGGACTTAATCAAGACCCATCACCTGTAAATTTTAATTTGTAATAAAAAATCAATAGTGTAGTGTAGTGTAGTGTAGTGCAGTGCAGTGCAGTGCAGTGCAGTGCAGTGCAGTGCAGTGCAGTGCAGTGCAGTGCAGTGCAGTGCAATACAATACAATACAATACAATACAATACAATACAATACAATACAATACAATACAATACAATACAATACAATACAGTGTAGTGAAGTGCAGTGTTAGTGTTAATACAATATTATAAAAACAACACAACACAACACAACACAATGTAATATACAGTATAGCACTCTGCAATAAAATGCAAAGAGAATGTTTATACCTTTTAATATACTGTAAAACTATACAAAATAATAAAAGAAATATTTACAATACTGCAATACATTCAAGCAAAACATTTGAATATAATTCAGTAGTTCAATATTATAAATATCATCATGTATATAATTATCTATATTTGTATGACCATTAATGGCACTTATTGTTATCTCGAAGGACTTAATCAAGACCCATCACCTGTAAATTTTAATTTGTAATAAAAAATCAATAGTGTAGTGCAGTGCAGTGCAGTGCAGTGCAGTGCAGTGCAGTGCAGTGCAGTGCAGTGCAGTGCAGTGCAGTGCAGTGCAGTGCAGTGCAGTGCAGTGCAGTGCAGTGCAGTGCAGTGCAGTGCAGTGCAGTGCAGTGCAGTGCAGTGCAGTGCAGTGCAGTGCAGTGCAGTGCAGTGCAGTGCAGTGCAGTGCAGTGCAGTGCAGTGCAGTGCAGTGCAGTGCAGTGCAGTGCAGTGCAGTGTAGTGTAGTGTAGTGTAGTGTAGTGTAGTGTAGTGTAGTGTAGTGTAGTGTAGTGTAGAGTGTAGTGTAGTGTAGTGTAGTGTAGTGTAGTGTAGTGCAGTGCAGTGTAGTGTAGTGTAGTGTAGTGTAGTGTAGTGTAGTGTAGTGTAGTGTAGTGTAGTGTAGTGTAGTGTAGTGTAGTGTAGTGTAGAGAGTAGATTGCAAAGTCTAGAACGTTGAGTGCAGAGTGCTTAGTGGAGAGTACAAAGTGTAGGTTGTGGAGTGTAGAGTGCAGAGTATGGAGTGCAGATTGCTGAGTGTAGAGTTCGGAGTGCAGAGTTCAGACTTCAGAGTGCTTAGTGGAGAGTGGAAAGTACAGAGCGTAGAGCGTAGAGCGTAGAGCGTAGAGCGTAGAGCGTAGAGTACAGGGTGTAGTGTGGAGTGGAGAGTGCAAAGTGTAAGCTGCAGAGTTTATAGTGCAGAGTGCAAAGTGTAGAGTGCAAGCTGCAGAGTGCAAGCTGCAGAGTGTAGAGTGCGGACTACAGAGTGCAAGCTGCAGAATGTAGACTGCAAAGTGTAGAGTGTAGGGTGCAGGTTGCAGGGTGCAGGTTGCAGGGTGCAGGGTGCAGGGTGCAGGGTGCAGGGTGCAGGGTGCAGGGTGCAGGGTGCAGGGTGCAGGGTGCAGGGTGCAGGGTGCAGGGTGCAGGGTGCAGGGTGCAGGGTGCAGGGTGCAGGGTGCAGGGTGCAGGGTGCAGGGTGCAGGGTGCAGGGTGCAGGGTGCAGGGTGCAGGGTGCAGGGTGCAGGGTGCAGGGTGCAGGGTGCAGGGTGCAGGGTGCAGGGTGCAGGGTGCAGGGTGCAGGGTGCAGGGGGCAGGGGGCAGGGGGCAGGGGGCAGGGGGCAGGGGGCAGGGGGCAGGGGGCAGGGGCAGGGGGCAGGGGGCAGAGGGCAGAGGGCAGAGGGCAGAGGGCAGAGGGCAGAGGGCAGAGTGTAGAGGGCAGAGTGTAGCGTGTGGAGTGCAGAGTGTGGAGTGCAGAGAGTGGAGTGCATAGAGTGTGGAGTGCAGTGAGTGTGGAGTGTGGAGTGCAGAGAGTGTGGAGGTTTGAGAGTGCACTGCAACCCTCGAAAACGAGGTCGGCATTCTAGATGCCGACCTGTCAATCTCCGAGGTCGGCAAATTTTGAAGCCTTTGTTTTCGTTCGCATAACCCTCGCATTTAATTGATCGAGTTAAATTTGTCGATGTCAGAATTATTTAAAAAGTGCGATATATAAGGAGAAGCCAGTTAGCTGCATCAGTTGTCAGCGTTCTAATTTTTTCTTTGGTCGTAAACAACTCCATATATGGGAGTTGGTTATGCAAATGTAGAAAGTGGCCACCATAAAATGCCACGAGGTGCCGACCTAGGTCAGATTTAGGTCGGCATTTTTTTGCCGACCTCAATTTTGACTTTTTTCGAGAGTTGGTGCAGAGTGTAGCGTGAATAATATTGAAATATCAAAATACTCTAGGCCTAATTGTATAACATGGCATTATAACATTAGAGTACTAAAGTGTTATAGTATTAGGGCTTATGAAATTTAATTTATAGTTTTTACATTACTCTTTTACTATTTTATTATAGGTTTGCAGAATTGCGTGAAGTGAAAAAAAGGAACGTGATATATAACGATTTATGTTTTATTTACGCTATAGAACAGATTAATTGATTAACAAAAATTAATGCCAAGAAACGAACTATTAAATTACGAAGGTTAAAGATAGGATATTACTTTCTCTGGCGACGTTACGTATGCGAGACAATCAATAGATTGCCAATTCTCACTGAGATCAGTACCAATTGGCAATTATATATTATAGACTATTTATTCGCGCGCATTTACAGTAATACCCTTGATATCGTTTAGGCCTAGCGGTTCATCATTCGCCAACTAAAGTGTAAAAATAAAATTTATCAACCTTAAGTTATATCTTGTATGTGTTTTTGAATTTAACACACAATTTGTGTGTTGTTGAGTGTTTTACTTTGTTCTTTCAGATCACACATTTCGACGTGTTGTTTCTTGGCGTGATGTTTATTTTGGTGTGTTGCTTATTTTGGTGTGTTGTTTACTATGGTTGTTTCTTGACGTGTTTTTTCCTGATGTGTTGTTTCTTGACGTGGTGTGTTGTTTTTGATATGTGTTATTCCTCGACGTGTTGTTGCTTGACGTGTTATTTTCTTGACGTGTTGTTTTCTTGACGTGTTGTTGCCTGACGTGTTGTTTCTTGATGTGTGACCAGTAAGAACACGCCTGGTGTGTTCCTACAACACACTAACATTGACAACACGCCAAAACCGTGTTCAACACGCTTTTGGCGTGTCAACTGAGAGGAAAAAACGGCGTTGTTTTGATAATGAAAAACACGCTAATGCGTGTTTGATACAACACACCAGATGCGTGTTTTAGTCAATATACAACACGTCAAAGGCGTGTTTTATGCAACACGTCTAACTACAACACGCGTAAAATACAACACGTCAAAAGTGTGTTTAACACACTTTCAGCGTGTCGACTGAGAGGACAAAACGGCGTGTTGTTTCGATACATTTGCAACACGCCAGGTTTTCTAGTGTAGTTGCTTCACTGAAACCGCTTCGATGCCAAGGCAAGGCAGAAAGTAAAAAACAACCCGGATGATCATTTTAACTCTAAAACACGGGGTTAATTTAACTCCACAATTTGCCGAGTTAAATTGACTCTTAATTTAGCGTTATTTTGAATTATAAATTAGGGATTAAACTAGAAGTTACTATCGCAAGGAAGTGCTGCCTGGTACAAAATTGGATAAGGGTGTATAATAAGAAATAAGAAATAATTTTAAAAAGCCTTTAGTTTTTAAGGTTGTTCAGTAGTAGTTATTTGTTAGCAGTGCGGCGTTACCAGAACCCTGATTATGCCGGACGTGTGAGGAGGTGCCAAGGTGGATTGATGTCAAACTCGAGGTCAAACTGTGCGGAGGGCTTGACACTGACCTGTGTGGTTTGAGCGCCGAAAGGGCAAGGAATCTGCAGGGCATGAAAAGTTTACCCCACCCCACCCTCATTGTTGAAACCTAGCGTGCCTGAAACGCCATTTTCTGCATTTTGGAGTGAGATTTTACAGAATTGTGGACATTATGAAACGTCATTACACATTTTTTTTTGGGGGGGGGGGGGGGTAAAAGGACGAATTGGGGTGGGCACTCCACTAGCCTCCTTTGGCTATACACGGAGTGGTGACACCACTGATTGTTAGTGAACGTCATTTAGGCAGGACGAAGGATAATGTTCCATCTGAAAATACTGTAATTTATCCCAATTGAGATCATAGAACCACTAATTAGTGAGGCCACGATGTTCAGAGCGCTTATTTCTGCGTGTGGGTTTGGGTACGAATCACGAGGCAATATGTGACTAGCATGTGACAATCAGTGACGATGTGAGTGACCAACACTGGCCTTGAGTGATGAGTCATAACCACGAGGTTGAAGTTGAGCAAAAATCGAAAGAAGACATTATAAAAGTTTGTGTTTAAATTGTTGAGGCTTTGCGAAACTGATGCGTGCATGCCAAATGTTTTCTTTCTTTGCTTTCCTGATGTCTGATCAAGTCTTTCTCGTCTCGGTGTGTTTTGTGTGTTCACAGACATAGTTATTGGTCAGTAATGTCGCTGGCAAGTATCTTGATATCTATACGCTTGGCGCCGTAAACATGACGCTGTGTTGATATTTAATACCCAAAGAGAACGCTGGAAATAATGCTTTCTTTCTTTGCTTTCCTGATGTCTGATCAAGTGTTTCTCGTCTCGGATGTGTTTCACTGTTTTGTGTGTTCACAGACAAAGTTTAATATTGGTCAGTAATGTCGCTGTCAAGTATTTTGGTATTATGTACGCTTACAATAGCACACGCTATTGAAATTTAATACCCGAAGAGACTCGACATATGAACGCTGTGTACATATGTCGAAATACGTTAAATACAGGCAATCGTGTTTTGTCAGTGTGTTCCAAATTCACATTGTGTTTTCTATCGGAGAACTGGATTGTGTTTTGACTTTTGTCTGTGACCAATGTGTTTACTTTAGACTTTAGATCTTAGCAATGCATGTGACAACCTGCGTACGTAATGTGATTGCAGCTTCGATAACACTTCAGTACCTTCACGTACTATATATAGCACTGTGATTTTGCAGTAGCTCGCGTCTGTCTTGTTAAGTCTTGAACAGCTTCGATCACAAGGAAATTATGCGAGGTAAAACGTGTAAAAACGCCAGGTAAAAGGATAAAATGCCAGGCCGGCCAGACACGGCCGCACATGGAATGGATAGCGCACACTGATCTGTGATAGCGCATTTGTTGCAGCCTCGTACCCAGGCTCTTTACTGCTGTCCGATCTGTTGCATGGTCAGGGGGGTTCAGAACCAACATCTCCAAATCTCCAAATCCGAAAATTGATATACGCAGCCATACATAGCTCGGCAAAAAGACTGAGCACGAGTAACGCATAGCATAGGTAACCCAAGAAAGATGTCAAGAATAGTGTGCTGCCTCCCTGGTGGGAGGCAGCAATTAACTCTACACGCGTGGGGCTAATTTAATCCCCGAAAGAGGGATCAAATTTAACCCCCAAAATCGGCTTATTCTGTACCTTTATTTTGACCCCCGTTTTGGAGTTCAACTCCTTGAAAATAACAGTGTAGGATTAAATAATAAAGTATCGAGGCGGTCCGCATCAAAGAGCATTCAAAAGAGCAATCGTCTAAGTGATTAAAAGGGAGAGCTGTCAAAAAATTTTGATTTACATTATTATAAGGCATACTCAGATATTTTATACGATATAATTGACTTATATTTTATCTTGATATATTGATTGAGATTTTATTCGGCTAGTCCTTCCAGATCGCAGTTACACTGCGGATGAGAATATGACGACTGTCTTCGGTTTTTCTCAGGTAGATATTGTAGTTCTTCACCCAACAGAACTTGAAATTATGCTGCTTCTGATACCGTTTAGCTTCAGCGAGGAGATGCAGGGCTTTCGGCGTAATATGTTCCATGACAAAAAACACGGGAAAGAGAGACATCTGGCGTGAGGCCAATAGCTTCAGGTTTGATTTTACTTACTTCTCTTCGTACTTGGATAATTTGATCTTTAACAAGCCTACGAACAAATTTACAGATAATAGGTCTTGGGCCAATCGAAACATTTCTGATGGGAATTCGGTGCGCTATATCGATGTCGTGGTTTTTAACTTCCACACCCATTTCATTAAATAATCGAACAGATAAGTTAGTCGTGTCGACCGCCGATTCCCTTTCGTTGCATTCTGGAACACCAAGTATTTTTATGTTGTACTGATAGCTGTACTTTTGCGTATCGTCAATGGCGTTTGAAATTTCATTAGAATGACTTGCTAGTCCTTCGAGACGTTTATTGAGTCGTTTAAATTATTTCTCAGCGAACACACGGAAACGACTGAGTTCGTCGTATTCGTTACCGAGGAAGTCAAGACTTTTGGTTACTTCGACGCCCGGAGAAGGAACTGATTTGTCACTGCTATCGACGTTTGATAAATCTTTAAGCTTCTTGTCCATAGCTTCTTGGAAGTTTTTAAATTCCTCCTTTAAATTGACAATTTGACCTTTTAGTGAATCATTTTCTTTCTTAAGTGATTTAACTGTCTCAGGCATATTCAGATTATCGAAATTATCAGATTAACGAGATTTGTTCACGTGTTAAAATATAACTTGTTTGGTTCTTTGTGAACCTTTCTGATCTTGGGTTATTAATAGCTTATAGGTGCTTGACCTTGGGGTACAAGTAGTTCTGTTGACAGCTCAAGTGAGTTTCCCATGCCAAGATAGCGTAAGATATGTATGGATAAATTAAGTTATAATCTGAAATTTGTTTAAGTTGAGGGATAGAGAGTTAATGCCTTAATTTGGATATGATTCCAATATTTCGAGATATTTTTGAGCAAATATATTATATATGAAATGTGGTATTTCCACGATGTTGATTCATCAATCATTACTCCTAAATATTTCATTTATTATTAAATTTATCATTAAAGGTGACGTACAGTCCGTTCTGCGCATGTACGAAACTAATGTTTACATCTTCATTTACCAAAAATAAACAGATATCTTATTCAAGATTGTATAAGCTTTTGTTACTACCTCTTCATTACTTCTACCCATAACAAAACATTTTCAAAAGAAATAGGAGAAATCCGAAGAGATATCCTCGCCAAATCGCTTGGTTTTCTGCCATGTTGCTCATAACGGTTTACATTAAGATGAGTACTTCATGTAATTATCTACGAATGTCATGTTTTGGGGACTCCATGGCGGTCATGCCCAGAATATAGACTTACTTTTTTTGGATCTTTACTAAGGAAGTGAGTTTTAAAAAGCTTTTGCTTCCGTTTTATGGAATTGAGAATGGCATTTGATACCCAGGGTTTATTTAATTGCTCCATTTTTTTATTGGATAATTTTCGTAATGGCGCATGTTTATCAGAAATTCGTTGTAACACAGTAACTACATTATTCATGCTTTCGTCAACATCTTCGCTAACGAGATCATTGAAATTCACAGCCTCTAGGCCTATATCTCTCAGAAATAAATCATTGTTAAAATTTTTGAAATATCGAAAATATTTCATTTCATTAACTACTGGTAGTTCATTAGCTACCGTGCAAAATACGGGTAAATGGTCTGTAAGATGTCAGCTAAACAAATCCCCACTTTTAAACTTTTTGTGGGACATTAGAATAAATATGGTCAATTAAAGTGGAGGAATGATCAGTAATTCGCGTGGGTTTTGTGATTAGAGGCATAAAGCCTAAGGGGGCGATTACATGGACCGGGCTGGCCCGGTTAACCGGGCTAGCCCGCTTTATATATAAAACACATGTTGTTTTAACATTTCGATTACATGGCAAGCGGGCTAGCCCGGTTTGCCGGGATCCCGCTTGTCGCAACCGGGCTAGCCCGGTTAACCGGGATGAAAATGTCCATGTAATCGTTTTCAGCCCGGCAAACCGGGCTGAAAAACTGTTGAACTCGCTTCGATACGCGTTCGTTTGCTTGACTGTGTGAATAAATAGTGCTGAAAGGAACTGAAATAGAACATCAACGTTGTTTGTGTGTTTTGTGATCAAAGCGAAGATTTAATAAATTAATTAGTCTTCGTGAAGACGCTTTCCTGGGTTAGCTAAGACTTTAACAATCTTTTTAGTAACGATGGGCTTACAAAATAAATAATAGACTAATTAGTGTAAAACTGAAGTAAAACTAACGTAGCTTTGCCCTTATTTACTTGATAATTGCGAATTTCGGCCTGAAATCATCCCGGCTTACCGGGCTAGCCCGCTCCATGTAATCGTTTTGTAAACTCATCCCGGTTAACCGGGCTAGCCCGGTTAACCGGGCCAGCCCGGTCCATGTAATCGCCCCCTAAGTCTAGCAACGTATCAAGATAATCCGATGTTTGATCGTCTGTATTGTAATTTAGGTTTATTTTATGTTAATATATCCTACAATAAAAACCTCTTTACCTTTATTATCCAAATTTATTATCTGTTCCCTGATGATTTCGGAAAAATGACTGATATCGCTTGATGATGGATGTCGATATATACAGCCAATAACAATATTTTTTTGCTTTTTGCATGTAATTTCAATCCAGCATGATTCGATACCATCACTGGATATTTCCAGATCAAGCCTTCTGGCGAAATCCAATTCTTTTGAAACATAAAGCTCAACACCTCCAGAGGCGGTTTTAGAATTAGTATTCAGAAATACATATCCTGGTATATTAATGTTGTAAACATTCTTGTCTTTTAGTTTCGTTTCGGAAATAGCAATAATGTCTGGCGGCGGTTTAACTGTACAGATTACGTCTTCAAGTAAAGAAAGATTTTTGGATAAGCTACGCATATTATAATGCATCAATGAAAATCCGTGTTTCTTTTTAGTTTTGTGAAAATTATTGCCAAATTGTTTGATGGTATAATATTTGGACTCTATATAATTATCATATGTTTCATTCTGTGATTTTGAAAAAGGTTTTTAGAACAAAGGAAAATGTCTCTCCTCTCTCCTCATATGCTGTGCCAGCTCTTCTGTTTGAGTTTTGCCGTCTGAAGCTTTTCTGTCTGCCTCTGTTAAGTTTTTCCTTACATTCTTTAAATCCACTATAGATTGAACAGCTTTCTCGTTTGCTGAACGAATTTGAGTTAATAGCTAAGTCATCATACTTGTATGATAGAAATTTAACTGCTGTACTTAAATCGTTAAAAGATTCGTTGAATTTATCTGGTTTTGCATTGATGGGTCCTAATTCCTTCTTTAAGAGTTCCTTTACTTGTTCGATCATAAATGGAGCCATTTTGGCTTTTTAGCGTCGGATATCGACAGAGCACTTCAAGTCGTGTCCTGCCTCCATCAAGTACTGATCATTCCTCCAATTGTGACGCCTTGAGGCGAATTTTATCAAATTTAATTGCACGAGATATTCTCGCGACAACTTAACGCTTATCCGTGAGGACGTGCAGTGTTTCAATCATCCTTAGAAATACATGAGAACTTTTCATGATATTCTGCCAGTCCCTTTGAAGACTTGCCCATGTGACTTGCTACCCTGCGAGCAGACCTTTCTTTTCCTTATTTCTTCGCTAAGAGAGAGGAAGAAATGTAGGCTCTGCTGTATTCGTGACTGGTTTCCATTGTGCATGCATGTCAGTTGCTTGGTTACAATCTCGAAATCGGTCCCAATCAGAGCAGAAAACCAAACGAGAACCGGTTAAACGGGTCTTAAACGGGTTACCGTGGTGTCCTAAATCTTGGAAAAAGCCAAACACGAATACAGCAGAGCCTATTTTCCCCCTCTCTCTAGCGAAGAAATAAGGGAAAAGAAGGCTCTGCTCGCAGGGTAGAGACTTGCAAATACGCGGCCACAATTTATATCCAAGGAGTGGAAAAATTCAACACATAATAGAGGCCTCAATAAAGAACTAAACTAAGGTAAGAATTTATAATAGTAAATCGTGATGAAAATTTAGTAAAAGACTTGTTTTATACGGATTTTAGCTCGTTTTCCCCCTCTAAAATGGCGGTCGCCATATTTCTTCCAATTCTTGATCCCATGCAATGCCCATTCTAGTCTTTATATTATGATCTCTATGTGGGGGACGCCGTGATCAAATGGCACGAATAGACGTTTGAATTCGAAAGTTTCTCGTAATACATCCATCAGAATTTAAAGAAATTTACGTATATTTTTTATATAATTTACGAACATATATTTAGAGTATCTTCTCTCTATGAATAAAGAAATGTGCGTGAAAAAATGTGCAAACGAGACAGAGAGACATTCGCCAATGATTCAAAACAACAATTCTAACCATCTGCTGTTTGGCTAGTCAATTAAAACTTTGAAAGCTACTTATTTCTCGACATGCATCATTATACAATATACTGACGTAATTTACCGGTACGGTATTTCGTATATTGTTTTTCTATCCATGGAAATAAATGTACGTACCTTGGCAGAAAGCTGAAAAGTGGAAATGTTTGCCAAAGATTCAAAAGAAACTGTAGTAAAGGTGCAGCGAAAAAGCCGAAAATATGCATGACTTCACGATACGCGTGCATGCATGTATGTTATTTAGTTCACCATCAAACTTCGAAAGCTAATATCTCGAAAGTGCATGTTCGCTGAGATTGTGATAACATTTACGAGGAATACGTATAGTAGTTGCGATTTGTTCTCTCTAGCTGTGCGTTGCTCCCGATTTTCTTCAACTTCTCAGGCGCCCATTGTTATTTTTCGTGTATAGCGGTCGCCGGCGTAAGCTCGCAATAATGCCTAGGTGTAGACCCTCAACCTGAGGGTCTGCACGTAGGCTATCGCAATCAGGGCTCGCAATCTATTAGTTGACACGCTACCTATCAATCAAAGAGAGTTTGGATTTCCGCTGCAAACGTGGGCGAAGAGTTCGATTGTTCGAAGAGCGTTGCGAAAATGTACCTTGCATAGTAGAAGGAACGAGTTCAAAATAAACTAAGGCCCGGTTCAAACGTCGAACTTCACATGAACCGATCTTATTTACTATTTATGTCGACCTAAATCTAACTTGATTCAAACGTCAAACTTAATTAAGTGGTTTCTGAAAAGATAAACGTAATGATCAGCGGTAGTCCTTAATAATGGCGGACAGAAAGCGTAAATCTCTTCATCCGATTCGCACACTTTTCCGCGGCTACCAGCTGTCAAAAATCTCGTAGATTGCTCGGCTACCAGCCGGGCTGTACGGTGGTATATGGTAGTTTCAAAATTATCCCTATGGTTCCCTCAACGTACTTGCGCCCAGCCGGCTCAACGCCCTACAAAGTGCGCAATATATATTTTAGGGCAAAGGAGCGGCAGTTTTACGCAACAGAAAAGCCTAGAAATGGCAAGAATTACACGAAAACATTGCCTTGGTAAGCTCAGGACCTTACAAAATTACTAAATAACAAGGAAAAAGCCGGAAGAAAACCAAAATGGACAAAATAAAAACACATGAACGAGCTTAGGACAAAACGAAAAACTGGGGACGCGGCGACATCGATCTCAGCCACTTCAACACTTTACGCACTATGCTATCCACTAGACTATCAACGCCCATCACAATATAAAAAGTCAAACGTGAGTTTTTAAAGCGGCGGATTAGGTAACATTATACTTGCTTATACAACAACCTAAGAAAAACAAACAATCTGATTGGCTAAGAACTATGCATTATTATAGTACACAAGCACAGCTGACGTAACGAAGTCGCAAACATTTTTTTGTTTTATAAAAATTTGATCAAATTACACGTTTGAAGATGCAACTTAAACTGTCTGAGGATTACACATATCACTCAGTGATGAGAGACACGCCCATCAAGTCGTTGTCCGACGACACCGACATATTAAAATTATCGACATAAATACGGTCATGCTGTCTCATGCAATACCTTCGTCTCCGGCGCAAAACGCTATCTACTCCACAGCTTCAGAAATTTTCTGATACAATTTCCATTCCTCTTCATGGAAATACTGTTCAGCCATGCAAATCCAGGAGATATCAGCCATTGTCAACAAGATTTCCAAACACAGAACATATAATTTCGCTGCTTTGTGCGCGTGTTTCTCGGCCTTCTCCAACGATAACTGCTTTCCCATCTGAATTTGCAAAATAAGAAGCGGCCAAATATACATGGGACAGCAAGATCCCGTCCAGAAGAACTAATCTGTTTGTTCAACGATAACTATTTTGGCTAGAAATGCCGACGAAGACACGAAGTTTGAAGTTTGAATAAACTTTCAATTTGTCATGATCAAGATTTGCATAAATTATACGTGACGTAACCGGAAGCTAAAAATTAGACAATCAGGACAGCATTATTTCTTCTGTCGCCCAATCAGATTGCTTTATGTGTATAGATCACTTATGACGTAATCAAACCTGAATTGAAAATTTTACCTCCTTGTCAATAGCCCTGCCGGTTCGACGATTCAAAAATATCAAACATTTCTTACTAAAATAATAAAATTTGATGTATAAAACTGCGTCTCGTTGCGTACTTTTTTGTTCTTTACACGCTGTGACGTCATCTGTGCGTTATTACAGTACACACGCACGGAAAAATGTCATCTATTT
Organism: Paragorgia papillata; assembly: GCA_035771165.1. Lineage (NCBI taxonomy): Eukaryota > Metazoa > Cnidaria > Anthozoa > Scleralcyonacea > Coralliidae > Paragorgia > Paragorgia papillata. Next base: position 4,944,516 of record JAWNZC010000354.1, read on the forward strand.
GTTAAATAAAGCTTGGCCGTATTTTTCTCTTCAGGTATTATGGGAAGGAAATATATTATAATAATTTTGAAAAAGGATAACGGGGACACGCGAGGGACTTGAGGGATAAAATGCAGTACGTTTAGTTCATGTGAAGTTCGACGTTTGAATCGAACTCGATCCAAAGTCGAAATTCCCGACAAGCGATGTCGAACTTTATCCTTGGATCGCTTTAATCGAAACAGTCGAAACAGACTGATCAGACGTCGATCTTTACATGAACTTAATTGTTGGAATTAGGATCGGTTTATGTGAAGTTCGACGTTTGAACCGGACCTGAGATTGAGAAGAGAGTGACCATACGGCAGGTGTATGTGCATCCAAAGGAAAATGCTTATTCGCTGGTTTCCCAACAGTTAATAATTACGGCAAGATTTTCACGCAAGACGTGACATGCGTTGGCTTGACTAAAAAAACATAATTTAATTTAGAATTTTTTACAATCGCTTTGACTCGAATCAGAGGGATCTACTCAGGCGTACTTCTCCGGCTGCATTGGCCATCAGCGCCAGTTGTCAGTGAAAATAATTTTCGCTATTAAATATAACTATTATTGCTATGCGTGCGAATGTCGCGGGATGTTATGACTATATCATTGATCGTCATAGTCGTTACATATACATGTTTTATAACTACAAAAATAATCTGTCTGAACTTTCTGAAGCCCATTCAACATAAATTGTTTAATTATTTAAAATATTTTGCAGTGAACGCGAAGTAGTAATACCTCATCTGGCGGCGGAAGTAATTAGTATGCAAAGTCATTAGTTATTCAACTTATTATTTATGCACACGTCATTATTTCTCAGGCTCCTTTGGAACCCTCTAACCCTAACCTATTAGTATTCATTTTATAGCGGCACTTTACGTCATTAATGCCAAACCCTACCTAACCCTAGTCTTCTTGAACCCCCTAACCCTAAATTTCGTCATGGATATTATGTGCGATGAATTAAAGAAAAATAACATTGATACCGACAGAGACACTTTGTCGTATTACCTTAAAACTTATTACCTTAAAACCCTAACGATTTTGGTCGAATTATTGCCTATTTAACCCTAGTATATAGAGTAAACGAATCCTTGAATGAATAATCGATTCCAGAAGTCGTAAGAAGAACGATCAATGATTTCAAATGTATTGACTTGTCTGAATACGGACGAAATGTTAGTTCACCACGGTTGCTAAGTTACCTGATACTCAGGCTACGTCCACACATATACGTTTTCGTAGCGTTTTCATATTGTTTCAGGTAAGTAAACCGTTGTTTTCTATTCCCTTGAGGACGGAGAACAATATGAAAACGCTACGAAAACGTATACGTGTGGACGTAGCCTCAGACAGATATTTGTATATTTCCATGTGTAAGAACTCATTAGAAGACCATTAATAATTTAAACAAAATAACGAGTCCAGGCGAGTCGGTGCGACGTCAGAAGTTAGACAAAGAAATCCTAATTAATATGCTAGTTACCATATATATAGAAAAGATTACGACGTTGTTTTCCTTGGTGTATCATTTGCTTACTGTTTGTCGTCAGAGTAAGATCGTTGTAATGGAGTGTCTTCACGGTAAGCCTGCATCTAACTCAACAACCAAGAATGGTTTGTTCTGGTACTGCGGACAAAAGCCTAGCTGTCGGTTCTTCTACCCTGAAGAAGATTGCTACATGCTTGGGAAAGCCGTATATGCTTTTCGAACAAGTGGCTGTCTACATCCAGTCTGTGCTACTCATCAGAAATGGCGACACTGAGAATGGTTAAAGACAAAACGAGAGAAAGTTACGCCAAGATCTTACTTCGTCTGTTCTGAAGGAGAAAATCCCTGCTCGTTTTGGCAATGGGTAGATGTCTTCGATAGTCCAAAGTCCGTTGTGTAAACACGGAATGGTTTGCCGTACTCGTAAAATTAAGAATGAAGGTGACAACCAAGGTCGTCTGTTTTACTCGTATCCTAACGAAAGAGAGCATGCACGCGGATTCCTTGAATGGAAACCTACAGAGAACCCGCCACGAATTTAAGACATTGGGTATTTTTTTAGCAGTCTATTACAATATCAATACAAGAACGTAGAAACGGGCGAATCCTTTACAAGTACAAAGAATGACTCTCAAGAAGCCTATGAAGCATATATTTTTCAAAAATCTGTTGATGCATTGACTGAAGACATAGAAAAACTGAACATTTGCATTGCTGAACATTTCTAATTTAATATGTAATAAATATGTTTGCATTTATATCGTGTCGTTGACTTCACTTTGTCGCGTGAACATGACTTGCTGTCGGGAGGTTTACCACAAATAACCTTCGTAATATCTCTCGCGTGATTTGCTGTATATCAGCGTGCTGTGTGTGTGTGTGTGTGTGTGTGTGTGTGTGTGTGTGTGTGTGGGGGGGGGGTTTGTGATACAGGCATCCGAATTAGATGCCTGAACAGTACCTTCACGATCTGTATTACAGCCCAAAAAGTCCGGCAAGTTTTGGCGGCATAGATGCCTTCATACCGTGTCGTAAAAGGTGACGGTAAATTTCAGATATCCCAAAACAATTTTGAATATTCTTTTATGTGCATCTTAATAAGCCTTTCTGGCCTCGTTTGTGTGTCTGCAATTCAAAAGAATCTTTGCTTCATAACGAGGTCAGAAAGGCTAATTTATATACACATAAAAGAATATTTAAAGCGAGGGCCTTTATAAAAGTGGTCTATACGACTCTTTAGTTTCCATTTGGTAGGCTTGTTGAAACAAAATTAGTGTTGCTAGGATACAGTTGCTTAGCAAGTTGAATAATTTGACTAGTAGCATCACGGACATTTTTTAATTTGTTAGAACGAGATAACTAGCGTTGAGAGAGATGGTGCGGTGATCTTTGCTCTAATAAAACAAGTTTTGTACAATGTAAATCACGCTGAGATTCCCATGGTGGGATTTCTTAGTAAAAAGTCTAATTCTGGAGTTAAAATAACCCATATTAGGGAGTAAAAATTACTCCTGTTTCAGGAGTAAAAAAAAAGGAAACTGCGCCATCCGAGATAAGACTAAAATTCATTGTTTATAACCTAATTTTCGCTAAGAGCCAATTTCTTTGTAGCACTACCTCTGAAGGTCAGCTGGTCTAATATTTATAATAAACACTCTTCTATTTTGCACAAATTTTTTTCCAAGTCTACCTAACCCAACTCAAAGAACCTTTTCTCCAAGGCAATTTAACAGATCTACTAAAAAAATTAATACCTATATAGACAAGGGACAGAACTATACACTTACGCACAGGATTTTTAAATGGACTAAAAGACAAGCCATATATTTTCTTGCCGAATTTGTCTGTCACTCTTTATACTTTATAAAGTCAAAATATGGAAAAAAAATTACTCTTAAAGGGGGAGTTAAAACAACTGCCCACAAATATACTCCCCCAAAAGAGTTATTTTAACTCCAATTTTTTTACTCCCCTAAAATGGAGTAAAGGGGGATTTAAAATTACTCCTAAAGACGCCATGACTATCTGTTACACTAACTTTGTCACAGGACAGAAGGTCGAATTATTTGGCTGGATGTGAAATCAGTTTGACCTTTGTCGTGTTGGGTCGTTGTACGAATTTACCTAGTAAAAGGTATTTTACTAGATAAAGGAATTTAGTTCTCTGCTGGAGTTCTAGCCGCATCGATAGATGGTTCACTGGGGTGAGCGTATCTCGGGCATAGCACTTTGGACATCCGGGCCACAAACAGCCTTGGATCTCCTACATGGTCGTTGGTTTCGGCGTTGAAGCCGTCGACGAGGTACTAACCAATGCGCTGTTCTTCATGGTTACGAGCATGACGAATGACGATGTTACCTCGTTGAGCGATGTAAGCCAACATCTTGAGTGCAATGATCAACTGCTTGTTTTCTGGAGTGTAACCCCATGCTGGAATGATGGCGATAGTGTTTTCTTTAAGGAACGTTTTCCGGAGAACCAGATTACAAGCATTATGGTGAGGCATTAGGCAAAGGGATCCACGCTGGTAACATTATGGAAAAGTTCACGGAACTCAAGACAACAGCGACGGAGAATGTCAACATCTGACTGGCAGTAACGTAAGATTTCAGTTTGGAAGTTAAAAACATAGTCCTGATTGACGAGGTCGTTGTACCACTCAAAAATCTTCTCATGATCGCCTGGACTCATACCGTTGGGCTCGTAGAACATGACATCAGGTAAAGGTCCCACGTAGTCTTGGTTTTCTGCGCAGTTGAAAAAGTGAGGGAAGAAGCCTTTTTCCAATTCGGTTAGTCGTATTAGCGTATTGGCGTTGGAACACCCACTCGCAGAACTCGTCTTTGGTGTTTGGTCCAGAAAACACGATAAGACACATGTATAGAACACCAATGTATTGTCAACACTTTATAGTCAAAACACGATAGTAGATAAGACACATGTATAGAACACCATGTATAGTCAACACTTTTTTAGGATTGGAAATTTTTATTTTATTTTTTCTTGTGAAATTTGTTGTGAAATTTTATTCTTGTGAAATTTTTACTTTAATATTTATTTTATTTTTATCTTGTGAATTTATTTATTTTTATTTTCTGTTTCGAAATTTTTATTTTTATTTTTTCTTGTGATATTTTTTTCTTATATGGTTTATTTTGTGAAATTTTTATTTTTTTTTTTTCTTATGAAATTTTTTACTCATATTGATTTTTGTGATTTTTATTTTGACAATTTTTTATTTTGCGATTTATCAGGCTTATGATTTATACAAATAAAACCGGCAAGAATTCATCTTACAAGAATGACGTTCGAGCTTTGTATTTATTACGCTTTGTCTATATAAGGACTGGGTGACCCTTGTGGGACAGGAGAACGATGTGCGTGCGCATATTAGCTAAAATAGGTTTACACTTGTAAACCTCTGCTCGTAAACTGATATCTTTTGTATGTTTTGTTTTAAAATAAAGTTATTTATTTTTACGTGAACATACTAAACCATGACTTCCCGAAGGGACATGTCTAAGCTAAATATTCCTACTGACATTGGCGAAGAAAAATATTTCTGTCTCACCGTCAAAATCGATTTGAAGGGAAACTGTTGCAGTGTTATGCCGAAGAATATATCCTCAGAAATTTCTACATTGGTTTTGGAGAATTGTGAATGTTGCCATTTCATTAATATTTCTGAAAGACAACACGATTGTCTTATGATAGAGGCCGATGAAAAGGTCTGGTACTCTGGTTGTATTTTGACAGTGCGTTAGAAATGGTTTGCGATGCAAGAATTGTCGAAGCTTTTACGAGAAGCTTACAAAACATCAAGCCAACAGTTATCGGTCTTCAATTGCTGAAATATACGTGTAAAGATTGGCGGAAATTGTTCTGTACGAATCAGAGGCAACTTCTTAAACGCGAAACTCTCAAAATTGTATAATATTTTTGGCATTTGTAGACGTAAGACGAGATGTTGAGATAAATTATTGACGTAGAAACCCTGTGTTTGGTCTTCTACTCGTTGCTGGTTCAATGATCAACACTCTGGGGACTGTATTTTCTATACTTTATTTCATCTTCAAAAATCGTCAACACTCTATATTAATTACTCTATTCCAAACTATATTCAATCTATATTCAATCTGCACTCTGCACTCTTCACTCTTTCTAAACACTTATCATGCACTCCTATTTATACTTAACCAATGGGAAGTTATTTGGCTAAATGTCATTCTAAACTACATCTTAGTAACAACTATCATGGAATTTCTTCCCCTATAAATTCTTCCCATCGAATTTCTTCCCCTCTACATTTCTCCCCTTACAATTTCTTCCGATCTAAATTTATACATACATGCATGGCTTATCTTAACTAAATACAAGTTTTACCTTGACCTATATAACTAATTTACTAATAAAATTACAATTATTTACGTAAAACGAACTACACATTAAAGTCTCTACGTGTTAAATCAGCTCTTATATTTTTACATGATATGATTCTTTTTGCATGCTTTTTTGCTATTTACATAAACATACTTTATCCGACACTCACCGCCCCCCCCCCCCCCCCCCTTGACTCGTCTACGAGTCAAGCATGGAATTTGTTTTCCACCTAGGATCTAATGCTGCACTCCTCTTTGGAGTATTTCTCATTACAGGTGTGTCTACCTTATTCATGCGTGCTACTTTTATCCTGATCTCCTTTTCCCTCTCACTTTTTATTTCCATTGGGTATAACCTTTGAATGGGCCTAGACAATGCATGGGTTTTCCCTTGGTAATTATCCTAACCCGTGCCCCTCGTATTACCTTATCCTTTCCTCTTATCAAACCTTCCACAACACCCATTTTCCAGTTACTTCTTTTTTTATTATCATCAAATACCGTAACCACATCTCCCACCTGTACCTCTGCCACACCCTTATCGCCTGCCTTTGAGCGATGAAACTCTCTCAGGTTCACCAAATATTCCTTTCTCCACCTACTCCAAAAGTGCCTCAACCTCGTAACATAATCTGACACTATTAAGCTGGGGCTTCCCCATCTGGATGTAAACCGCCTAAGACACCTTCTGAACGACTCGGTCGATAAATCTTGTACTAGTTCCAAATGTACTGCTCTGGTCACACAACAAGAAAATAAAGCAATGTAGACTTTCCTCATTCTTTTATTCCCTTTCACATACAAGGGACCGGCAAAATCTACACCTACTTTACAAAATGGTGGCGACTCTCGCACTCTAAATTCTGGTAACGCCGCGCTGTAAGCCTTTCCTGTCAATTTCTTACACGCGACACATTTACCTAAAACCTTCTTTACCACTTGCCTTCCTTTCGATACCCAATATTTCGCTCTTAGTTCAGCCAGCGTTGCTCTCACCCCACTGTGGTGCACTCTACCATGGCTCTCATTAATGATCAACTCGGCCAGCGGATGATCTCTTGGCAAAATAATTGGTCTTCTCGCGTCAGTCTCTAAATCTGAATTCACGAGTCTACCTCCACAACGTAAAACTCCCGCGTCCTCTTCTAGACCGAGCTCTCTCACTGTCTGCGCAAAGTTGGGTTGCCCTTTTAATTTCATTTGGACCGCAATTACCCACTCCCTTTCTGCTTGGATTAATTCTCTTACCTCTAACGCGCCACTACATTGCGCTTCTTTTCTAATCCTTGCTTTCAAGTTACCTACAAACCGATTAACCCGTGCTGTTACTCGAACTAGCTTTTCATATTTGCTAAATCTAGTAATGTCCAACACGTTGCCAATACCTGGTGACATTTCCACCGCTACTGTCATCACTGAAGCCGTCTGCCTCTTCTCTACCCGACTCTCTGGTGTTTCTTCATCCTCGCTATTTATTGAGGATGGCCATCTGTCTTGGTCTTGGACCAACCAAGCTGGCCCTTTCCACCAGAGTTCCTCATCCTTTAACTTACTAGCCGTCAAACCCCTAGAACCTAAATCAGCAGGGTTCTGTACGCCTGGACAATGCCCCCACTCTGCTTTACCTGTTAAGCGAAGAATTTCATTGACTCTATGTCGGACAAACTGCTTCCACTCACCATTGTTCCGAATCCAGCACAGTGCTGTTTTGCTGTCTAACCAAAATCTCTTTCCATTCAACTTAAGTTGGGGTTCTAAAGCCTTAGCAACCGAATTCATAAGTTGAGCTAAGATTCTGGCCGACATCAATTCCAATCTTGGAATTGTCAATTCTTTCAAGGGGGCCACCTTGGACTTACTCGCTAACAGCTTGACACAACACGGCCCGTCTTCCATGTGGTGCACCAAATATACCACCGCACAGTAAGCTGCCTTGCGCATCTCCGAACCCACGTAGAACGCACGCTTTCACGCTGCTTCCCGGGTCTTCGTAAATACAGCGAGTTATCCTCAACTCTTTGGCCCTTCTCAAATCTATGACACACTCTTCCCATCTAGTCTTCGCTTCTCCGCTAAGCTCTTCGTCCCAATCTACCTTAGCACTACACAACTGCTGGAAAAGTATTTTCATACATACTGTGACTGGGCTAAAAATCCCCAAGGGGTCAAACAAGCAAGCTAACAAACTTAACTTAGAGCGTTTTGTCGGTTTCGCACCCTTAGCCTTTTCACCCACGACTGTAAGGTCAAAACTCAGTGTGTCTGTCTCACAATCCCAAGCTAGACCTAATACTTTCTGACCCTTTGGAGTTCCATGCACTGCTAACGAAGCTTTGGCATACGTCTCTTCCTCAAGTACTTCCTTTCTTTCTCCATCACTTCCTTTCTCATGTTTCATGATCTTATCTCTCAACTCCGGATCATTCGTTAGCCACTTACGTAATTTAAACCCACCACTCGCCATTTTCTCTTTCGCTTTCTTAAAGAGCTGATATGCCTCGTCAGTCGTATTCTCTCCTGTAACTAAGTCGTCTACATAAAATCCATCTATCATCTTTCTAACAAACCGTGGATCTTCTTGCATGCGGATACTTGTCTAGGTGATATCGGATAGTCCCGTTTAACAAAAAGGGAGACACGTTCAAACCGAACACGACGCGGCAAAAGCGATAAACACTAACTTCAGATGTGTTCTCGCTGGGATTGTCTACCCACAAGAACCTTAAATAATCACGACCTCCTACATCAACACCAACGTTTAAGAAAGCTTTTTCAATATCACCTACCAACGCAACTCTATTCTCGCGAAATCGTAACAATATATCCATCAACAGCGGATTAAGGGATGGGCCCACATGCAGACAATCATTCAAAGACGTTCCATTCTTACTCTCCTTTGCTGATGCGTCATAAACTATTCTAAGTTTAGTTGTTTGAGCTTCCTTTCTAATAACTGCCTGATGTGGTAAATAATGCACGTTCACCGCTGTGTCTAACTCTGGAACTCGTTCTATCACTCTCTGGTCTAACTGCTCTCTAATAACTGCGTCATATTCCTTCAATATTTCCAGTTCCTTCCTTAATCTCCTTATCTGACCCTTCATCCGTAACAAACTATGCTCGTAATTAGCTAGCAACCTTCCATGGCAACTTCACCGAATACCTCTGACCGTCAAAAGTAATATTATCCGTGAACGCTTCGTGAACTTCATCGCTCTCCCTGATACCGAATTGAAACCATCCAAACTCCACAATCAGTCGACAACATCTTCCAACCTTCCTTTCTCAAATTCTCCTTGCCTCACACCGCCCTGCGTCTCGTATGTAACCAAATTTGCCACCGTATCATCATCACCACTCGAACTCTTACCCTTCAAGGGACCGGACAAGACCCATCCTATCTCAGTTTCTATGGCTACGGGCTCGTCTACCTCCCCCCGTATTAAGCAACTCCTCTCGAAATTCCACAAAGTATCTGCCCCTATCAATAGATCTATGTCTAATTCTTCTTTAGTTGTATTCACGTCAGAAAACCAAAGGTCTTTCAGGTGAGGAAAGTCATGCTTGACTACCTCTACGTGCTCATTCCTTATGCGTGAGATTTCCGGCACAACATAAGCTTCGAGCGAGAGCACCTTCCCGTTTTGTAGAGGAATTACGTCAACGCGAACGACATTCCTCAACCCACTCTTTTTGGCTTTCTGGCCAAATGTAGCTAATCCTACCCATTCTTTCCTAATTACCTTTAATCCAGCAGATTTAGCTGCTTCAGACGTTATAAAAGACCTATGATTCCCTGAGTCAAAAACTACCCTAACTCGTCTTTGCTTTTCACCCCGCACTATGGCCTGTGCCGTTGGTAGGCCGACTTTACACTCAGTACTGATAAACAAACTACTTGGATTATCATCACAGCTCTCTGATTGCGTTTGCTCCGACTTACTTCCCCCTACTACGGGTATAGGTTTACCTTCGCAAATAGCAGTGCAGTGTGGTGTTCACCCTTACATTTACTGCAAATTACTTTCCGTCTACAATCACGTGCAATGTGTCCCGCATTTAAACAGTTAAAACATCTAGCATACCTACGTACTATTGTCTTACGTTCTTCTAAGGTCTTCACGGTCTTGCAAGCTTCGTGGGGATGGTTTCGTCTACAGAAGGCGCAGTTGTCTTTTCCACTTCTTGCGAACAAGGCGTTGTTCGTACTCGGTAGGTCTCGTTCTCTCCGATTTCCATAACGACTCTGGCGGGATTCGGGTGTCGGTTTCAAGCTGAGGTTGTGTTCCTCTCCGAGTTCGACTTCTTTCAGAAGAGTTTCCAACAACTCCTTCAGGGACCAATCGATAAAGTTCACTCCCCTCGTCATAGTCAACCTCAAGTTTTCGGGCAATTTCTCGAGAAGTGCCGGTACCACGATACTTGAATATGTAGCTTCATCGACCCCGAGGGCCACTAAACCACGGTAATGGCACTCCACGCTATCGTAAAGTTCACGTAACTTGACAGTGTCTCGCTCTTTGAACACTGCTTGAGTACTTAACAACTCGCTGATGTGCGCTCTCTGAATTGTCGTTGGTCGGCCATACCGCCTCTTCAACAGTTCGACTGCTGATCCATAATTTGCCGCTGTCAAGGCAAATCCACCAATGGCCGATTTGGCTGGCTCCTCGATGAGCTCCTTCAGATACGTGAATTTGTCGACGTCCGACAACGCGCTGTTTGAGTGAATAGAACTCTCGAATGAATCCCAAAATTCTTGCCACTCGAACACGCTACCTTTGAATTTCTTGACTTCTAGTTTGGGAAGTCTGGCCCGTACTGGCGGCATGCTCGTCGCTTGTGGTATGGTCAGTGTTTGTGACGTGGACTGAAGTATCTCTTGTTCGCCGTTACTCTAGCTCTCGATTGTTGGGTTCTCCGCGACTTCTACCACAATGTCAGTTCTCTTTAAAACTTCCTCGACTCGATGTATGACTTTCTGGATCAACATACGGTAGTCGCTTGCGTCGTCTATCTCTTTCCCGAAGTCGTCGTCTTCAACACCCTCCGCGTCGCCCATCAGTTCTAGGATGGTGTCGTCGAGATTCTTTAGTACGACTAACTTCTCCGTCAGGGATATCTTCACCTGTTCCAATTCAAAAAGTGGCCGACTACTGTCATCCATTTTTTCTTCAGCTTGGCCCATCAATTTTTTTGCGTTCATTCGATGACCACCTCGAATTTTCCGTTTCTTCGTCAATTCTGCCATTCTCAGTCTTTACCTTTCAACGATTCTTGAATGTCTATTCTTCTTCAATCCCGCTCGAAAGACCACTGTGACGTAGAAACCCTGCGTTTGGTCTTCTACTGGTTGCTTGTTGAATGATCAACACTCTGGGGACTGTATTTTCTATACTTTATTTCATCTTCAAAAATCGTCAACACTCTAAATTAATCACTCTATTCCAAACTATATTCAATCTATATTCAATCTGCACTCTTCTTAAACACTTATCATGCACTCCAATTTATACCTAACCAATGGGAAGTTATTTGGCTAAATGTCATTCTAAACTACATCTTAGTAACAACTATTATGGAATTTCTTCCCCTATAAATTCTTCCCATCGAATTTCTTCCCCTCTACATTTCTTCCCTTACAATTTCTTCCGATCTATATTTATACATACATACATACATGCATGGCTTATCTTAACTAAATACAAGTTTTACCTTGACCTATAATTAATTTACTAATACAATTACAATTATTTACGTAAAACGAACTGCACATTAAAGTCTCTACGTGTTAAATCAGTTCTTATATTTTTACATGATATGATTCTTTTTGGCATGCTTTTTTGCTCTTTACATAAACATACTTTATCCGACAATGTGGTCCCGTACATACGGATTTCGTACAGACATTTGTTCAGGATGCAATGTATGTGTTTTTGGATTTGAGTTATAATGAAACATTTGAAAAACCTGTTACGTTTCTTGTATTTCTTTATTTCGAATGTAAACACTTGCCGTTGTGTGGCGTATCGTCGATAAATGGAATCGCGTTTGAGACAAAGCTGAACTGAAAAAATAAGCTGCGCAGGCGTACTAAAATAAAATATCACCAAATCTTTTGTATCGGGTTTGAGACAAAGCTGAATAAAATAAACCGCGTAGGCGTATCAAAATAAAATATCACAAAATATTTTATATCGCGTTTGAGACGAAGCTGAATAAAAATAAACCGAGTAGCTGTAATCGTAGATAAAATATATATATGTTATTTACCGGCTGGGAGGTCCGTATAGAGAAATATTTCTCTATACGGACCGACCAAAACGGTAAATAACATATTTAGTTTTTTTATAAATCGTACGATTTATAATTTACATAATTAGGTAAATTAACATAATTGAATTGCGTAATCGAGATGACGTTCACGTGATATTCAAAAGTCCAAAGTTTATTGTTCGACAGTAAACAACTGCCGACATGCAGTATGACAGGGAAGCTTGGAACCTCTTTTGTGATAAAAAAACAGTCAAAACCTGAAGATCTAGTTACGAAGGAAAGTCAGAATGCAGTCCTAGTGTTTTTAAAGTTTAGTTGATAAAGATTCTTCGTCGTTCTTCTTCGTCGCTTGCTCGTTTTTGGCTGTTCGCTTGGGGAATCGCTTTCAATACTCGGCTGACTGCATGGAAATTGAAAGTGGGTCGTTCGAGTTTGAAGACGAAAATGCTTGTAGTAAGCCATTTGTAACTTTTTTCATAGACATGAAACGATGAGGTTGGCATGTGGAAAATATTTTACTAAAGGGTAAAGACTTGTAGCGGTTTTGTTGAGTATAGTTGGACAACAGAAGAATGACAGTTTAGTAAAAGGTTTCAGCTTTTCTGTCTTCTCGTGGTATGTTTTTTATATATATACACTTCTATATTAGTTTCATTTAGTGATTCAAAATACTGTGTTCACAAGTTTATGTATGTTTTGGCTACCGTTTTAAACTGTTTTCGTACGTCGTTGGGCAATAATACTTTAAAATTTATAAATGTCGCTCTTAAATTTTGCTTTGTCATAGTTTTCCCAGCGTTTCTTTTAAAATTCGCTGTTTTCACATGCAGTTGTCAAAACCACTTGCATAATAAAACTCATTTGCATCCCCGTAGCTCTCTGCTAAATATATTTGTTCTGTGGCAAGCGAAATAGTTATAAAAATCGATCAATTTTAAATGACAGAATTTACACTTTTTGTTTTGAAATCCGCAGCGGTCCGTATCGGGGTCCGTATCGTGTGATACGGACCGCTGAATAAAATAAACCGCGTAGGCGTACCAAAATAAAATATCACAAAATATTTTATATCGCGTTTGAGACAAAGCTGAATAAAAATAAACCGCGTGGGCCTATCGCAGATAAAATATCATCATTTTGTTGACAGTCTCGAGTATTTATATGTCAATTATACTGTGTGAATCTTGAATTATTGAGTCTTAACTGTAATGAAACAGAAATACTTTAAGCCGCCGTGTCAATACTGTGAACACTGAAATCAGTGAATCTTGAATTATTGAGTCTTTTAATTGCAATAAAACTGAATTCCGTGCATATGGATAATATACAGACATGATTTTTTATATGAAAGTTTCAGGCCACAAACATCGGAGCAGCGTTGCTTTAGTGAAAAAGGTGTTCTGATTGTTGACATGAATATATTTATTTATTTGTGTGTGGCCGTGGGGGGACTTGATTGTTTGATGTTTCAAAGACGATCGTGAGTGTGTTTGGGATTTGATTTATAAAAAAAAATTGAAAACGTGGTACGTTTGTCTATCTTTACTTCGCGCACTAGAAAGAATAACCGCGAGACAATATAATATTTCTGAATAGAATATTCATCATTGCGGTGATTGCACTATATATATATATTGCAAAATAATAGTCTCGCATTGAATGAACTTGACCTATCCGCACCTGTTGTGAAATGAATATCTGTCATCAGAGATTATTTTAACTGCACAGCAGACATATCTGAGATGCGTTTCATAAGCATTTGTTAATATACCACCGATTTGGCGATTTCATATGATAACTTACTAGCTATAGATGCACATCATTTTAAAAACTTTGCGTGATCAAACAGGTTTGCGTGAGCAAAAAAGCGAAAATTTCGCATTATGGACTGTTTTTAGTAAAACCATAGTCCCTGGATAACAGTGTCTGGAAACGCGGCACGGATCAAAGGGTTCAGAGCTGACCTGACCATAAGCTTGAGGGCGCTTGTCACGTGGATGATAAGGTGCACGATAAAATGGCGGATGTTAGGGAAGCCGAAGCTTCATTCGAGCTTTTCGAGGATATTGTTGACGAAGTTGCCGATGAAGAGAGATTATTGTTGAGTTTAAACTTAGCAGATGAAAATGCTGCAGAAATCGAACATGAAATGGAGAACATAATCGCCGATGTAAGTACATAATTTTTTATTTATTAACTTGGAATTGATGTTCATAGGACACTATCCAAGTATGTTTGCGTTTTCGAATTTTTAGATTCAAGAAAGTGTAAACGGTTACGTATGCGTTACTTGCAATAAAGTTTGTAAGTCTAAAGGTGGACTGACACTTCACACAAGAAAGAAGCATCAAGAAACCATGAACAATTCCGAACCATATCCTGATTTTGGCAAAATGGCAAGGGAAAGCTTGACTTGTGAAAAACTTTCAACCTTCGTCGAAGAAGCGAAAGGGGAAATGGCGAAGAGTGGCCTGTATCCACAGAATTTTAGTACATCACTGAAGGACTCTGCAAAATTTGTATGCTCAGAGGATGACGATTTATACAAAGAAATTATTGAGTTTTTGAGAAAGGTTTTGAAGAAAGGTGATGCTGAACTGTATTACCAAAGATTTTATGGTTCGGTTCTCTTGCGATCTTCGTCATTATTGAAAAACAAGTACACAGACGAGGTAAGCAAAGTTGTCATGATGTATCTTGGAGATAAAATCTTGTCCTTTTCCAAGTTTGTTTCTGCGAAGACCCCGTTGAAACGTTCTACCCGTCAAGTGTCAATAAAGGATTGCGAACGAGGCCCTCTGAACTATTTGACTGGCTACGTCATCAGAAATTTATTTCAAAAATGTAGAAAACGAGTAGCGAAACAACAAAACTCTCCAGAAACAGAAGAATTTATTGCTTTACTCAATTCACTGCACATTGACAAAGAAATGGCGACGAGCAATGAATACACATTTATCAAAGATAAAGACAGGGGTGGACTCTGGTACCCAAAAGAGTATTTAGTTAAAATATTGTTTACCACAGAAATGGAGTTTAGACTTGCCACAGAGAGTGATGAACTTTGCCATAAAGTCAACTGTAACCAGATTGTGGAAAAACTTTTAAAAGACTCTCTTCTGAGGTCCTACGGGACAATGCTAGTTGACGAATGTAGCATGAGGATAAGTACACAAAGAGCAATGATTTTTCTGCTAGAGCTCCTTGGACTGTATCTTAAAGTACGTACGTTTTCATATTCTAAGGATGTTTTACAATAATATAAATTAGAAAAAAAGGCAAGCAAGAAGAAGGCACTAAGAAAGGAAATGAAGGGGAAAGAAAGGTGCAAAGACACAAGTTAAATCTTGTCAAGTTTTATTTTGTTGTGCTTGACTAAAATAATATTAACTGTAATAACTACCAAACATGACATGTATGTACATAACATGTATTATAATTTTCTGTTTCTATTTAAATATATATTAACATATATTATTTATTTAATAATAATTAATAAACTTTACATTACTGTTCATCTATCACTTACAAGTTTTGTGTCATAGCCTGGATGTTCTTGGCCGAGCGACCTTGCAATATTGATAGCAATATTGATAGCACCATTGCAATTGGCAAATTGCTAAAAATTCTCATTTTAAATATCGAACTTCACATAATATGAAGTTCTATTGAAAGTCAGAAACAACTAACTCTAAGTAAACTTCATGTTATGCGAAGTTCGATATTTAAAATGCAAATTTTTAGCAACTTGCCAAGGAGTCGCCGTGTATCTTTAGCAAGTCAATACAGTCGTTGGCACCTAAGCGTGTACACCACCCGTCAAAACATGTTCTAAATTTAAGCCAAAGTTAACCGTTTGGAAATCAATACCGTGGGATTGGCGAGACATGATTGGCTAAGGGCACATTCATGTGACAATAATGTATTGGTTCGAATGTATCAAATGAAAACCTAATACGTTTCCAAGGTAAACATTTAACTTTGACATTGACATAAGACATGTTTTGACGGGTGGTGTACACGCTTAGGTGCCAACGACTGTATTGCAATGTTGCTATCAATATTACAAGTTACAGTGTACTACAAACACACTTGTAGCAGCTTGATGAAATAATGCCATTGTTACAACCTGTTGTGAGCTAGCAAGATGTAACATTTTTATGTGTGTACCCTGGCCATAGAAATAATAGGCCTGGAATGTGGGCTCTGTCACGTGGCAGGAGTCATATTTTGCCCTTAAAAATCCACCATTTCTAATTTTGCAAGAGTTACAAAGAGGGTCATGTCTGCAGCTTTTTGTCCTCCCAAAAAGTATTTTGAAACATATTTAAACCATAATACACTCCACATGGTCACTAACTGCTGTCATGTTAAAAACTGTCAAATTTTTGCCCTTATAAATCAGCCATTTTGACTATAGTGGGTCACTTTTTTGACTGACAAGAGATAGAAGCCTGCATTCTAGGTCTATTACCGGTACATGTATTTCTATGACCCTGGCTTATCTTTCAACATTTCCCCCCATTTAATAAGCTGGAATGGATTTATTTAGGGATGGACCATTTTTTTAAGGGAGGGTTGAGCCATTTTATTAAAAAATGTAACTGTATATGGACCTATTCTGACATGCCAAATAGACTCTTCTTTGACTTTCTTGCTTTTAAGGGAGTATCATCTACCTCAGCTTCTATCTTCCGCTTGTTGGAATGCCCTCCAGCAACATTACCTTGAACAGCAGGCAGAATCTTCCTTTGAATGGAGAGGGCATTAGTGTTGTAGCCAAACTCAAATAAATTAGGGTTGTCTGACCTGCCACCAATCCCTCGTTGATAACCAAAGTACTCTTCAACAACATCTTGGCAAAACCTTTCTGTTAAAACATACTCAAATCCTTCATCCAACAAGAACTTCACCACTTCAATCATCGAGTGTGATGTCATCTTGAGACCTTCATATGTTTGCCAAGATATAAACATTCTTGCTTGTTGCTTAGGTGAAAATGACTTGCCTCGTCCTGCAATACTGCTTTTCCAGCTTTCAAAATAAGGTAAAAATACTTCAGTTAACCACAATAATCGTTCATCATTAGAATGTTGATATGGTTTGACATCATCATTCTTCTTGCGCTTGTGCTCTGTAATTGAGCGTACATTTGCACAATCGAAAAATGTATTCATCATTGCACAAAGCACAGCAGTTTCACTTGTTTCTTCTGGCATAAGGTGTTGAAGAGCAGTTGATACAGTGTTGCTCAACACTTGAACTGCAAGCCTGACACGCATGACAGAGTAGGAGGTGAGCAAAATGTGATCAGCTGTAAGCCTTGGTGCCAGATGAAGCCCATCATCCAAATCCAATCTGAACATATTAGCAATATGCTCCCAAAGTAAACCTCTTTCCATTGTTCCACAGATTGCGAGTATGGCGTCCACTGCCTGAGTGATAAAGGCAATTTCGACAAGTCTTCATAAGATGGGGTGCATCTGAGAAGAAGTAGATGTTGCGATGTGGTTTGAAAATGTTTACAGTCTTGTAAACAATAGAGCTATCAGCAGGGTCATTCTGTAAATCTTTGTGCATTCTAAAGAACTTCCTGTTACTGGTGGCACCATCAGCAGTTGCTGAGATAACCCATAGATTGCAAGTGTATTCCAGAATGCTGAGAGCTCTCCAGAATAGTGGCATTAGTTGATGGGCGGTGACATCATGAGTGGCAAAGAAAGAAAGAGAGGCAGAACTTTAAATCAGTTGCCAACCCCCTGATGTAAAAAACCAAAGCATGAGAAGCCAATTCATCTACATTATTTAATGTAGCATAGTTGACATCTGGATCACCTAGGTCTACAAAGCCAATCAATTCATTAGTTTGCTTATCAAAGACCAGGTTACTTTGTATTTTCATTTCATCGAAAAGTAAAGCAACGTATCGTTGAATGTCAAAGTGCTGGCTTGTCAATGACATAAGTTCCTCAATGACATCCTTGTTAAAACCTGCTTTTGGCTTGATGACATTCTTGTAGTCTCTTAAACGTCGTCTGCTAGGTAATTTCAAAACTTTGCCCAGCTCATCATAGGCAGATGGTGACTTTAAGGCAAGTGACAGGCAATATCGTATCATAGTTGGATGCAATCTCATTTGCCTTGCATCTCCACAGCCCATGGCCTTTTGCTGCTGTTGCCAAAACAATTTCATTAGTGGAGAACCCTCAAAGTTTGTTCCTGACAGGATTGAAAGGAGATCAGAGTGAAGTTGGTCATTTACTGAAATGCTATTCTGTGTTATTGTGGCTTCCATTTTTTCCAGTTTCATTTTAAGGTCTTGGCACTCCAGTCTCTTTGCTTTGACTGTAATGGCAAGTCGCTCTTGAGATGTAGCAGTGAGAGGTGCACAGTTTTTCACAGGCTCAAGAGGAGTCCTTGATGCTCTTAAAAGAGATCTGGTTTTCTTGTCATCTGCTTCTTTGCAACAGCAACATCTAGGTGTTTCACAGATGACCAGACACTCCTCATGCCTCTTAAAAACTGTTACAAGTGGTGCAGGAGACACATCATGGTCAAGGGGATCAACTATCTGCTGAACAGAGTGTCGCATAAATTGAGCCTTACCAGACACTGGATCTTCTATGGCAGTCTCTTCTACAACACCTAAACCTGCACAGACCTTGTATTTCACGACAGCTGACAAAAGTGGGTATGCTCTTGTAAATCTTACAGAACGTTTGTTCTCCGTGTAAATAGGATGATCATCAGGGATGAACCATCCATAAACAGAAATGCTAAAACCAAGACTGCAGTCCACAATGACTTGAAATTTTGCAACATGATGGACACCGTCAAACCAACTGAATACTATATTGCCCTCACCTGAACTGACAGTCCATCCAACCAATTTGAGTGAACTAACGTGTGCTTTGAACTCGTCGAGGTTCTTGAACAAAGGATTGCTAACTTTGAAGGTTTCTCGCTCATCTGAAGCTGAAGAAGGCTCACCCACTTGACCACTACTACTTGGCAAGTCAATTTCCCTGACCCTGCTGGATCTTGTTGTCGTCGCTCTCGAAGACGTCGTCGAATGGCTTTGGTGGCTTTTTTGAGGTAAATTAAGAGTAGGTAACGCTGCAACTTTAAGCCTCTTTCTAGCTTCGTCTATGATAGATGAATAGTAAGCACTAAATAAACGCGTGGGTCATATTAGAACCGTAGTAAACAAATAATTATGCATCAACTGACAATTAAGCCAAAACACAAACGGCAAGATATGAACGAAAGTTTGACAAAAGAACATTAATTATAACTTACTGACTTCAATATCATCAGGGTTGAAATGTCGTTCGCAGATGTGGAGTTTTCCTTCCTTTATTTGCCTGCGCAACTCTTTGTCAATCACCCTATCTCGAGTAATAATCGAGATCAATTTCTTCCTCCATTCAGCCTTGGTTGGGTCTAAGCCTGAGCTGGGAGCGATGGCAAATAAGCTGATTCCTTTGTGTTTTTTCCTTCTTCATACAGAGCAACCGAATATAGAGCAATTTGCTCCTGGCATACTCTGATAAGAAAACTATTTTCTTTGAAAAACGATACAAAAGACACTGAATTTAATAATAGTTTCACGCTTAATTGCACTTTTAATTTTAGAACTTGAAACCAATATGGCGGAGCCATCGAAGCGTGCACCTAATAAACACCTGGACGCGGGTTAAAATTGCACAATAACCTCCTGCTTTGATCCGTGCCGCGTTTCCAGACACTGTTATCCAGGGACTATGGTAAAACAGTGTTTCGCGTGGTATTGAATTTATGACCCGCAAATCATGTGATTAAATTTATCTGACGCGTGATTCACATGTGATTTGCTTTAGACAGTTTCCTGCTGTCAAGAGTAATTATGATTTATGACCGCACAATTGTCATTAGCCTCCTTCGCAGACGTCTTGTGGGGCTTTTGTTCCCGCCCACCAACGTCTGCTCTACGGAGCACGAAATTCCTTTCTAGTCGAAAGCTAATATTCCTTTTTAGTCGAAAGCTAATATTTTGAAAAGTTTAGCTTAGAACTTCGCGAAATTTAAAAAGAATAATGATTTGATTATGTTCTTTCTGCCCATGCAAAAAATTATGCGTGAAAGTCAGTATAAAGCGTAAAGAGCGTAAGAGAAAGATTGTAAACAAAAGCTCAAACTGAAACGTGTACAGACTAGTACTAGTTTACTTCAAAGCTAATATTTCGCGTAGTATAGCTCAGAAGTTTACGAAATTTACGAAGAATATTGTTTTGACTATGTTCTTTCTGCTCATGCTAATAAATATAAATATGCGTGAAAATCAACGCAAAGCGTAAGAGCGTGAGAGGAGTTAATGGTTGTAAACAAAAGCCCAAAGTGTACAGGCCTATAGGGATTGTCTGAAGCGAACTAGTTTCTTTGAAAGCTTATATTTTGCGTAGTATAGCTTATAGAACTTTACGAAATTTACGAAGAATGGTATTATAAATGTGTTCTTGATGCCCGTGTAAATAGATCTGCACGAACGTTTTTGAAAAGGCTACAAGTTTCGGCGAAATGTATCTAGCGAATGATACATTTTACGTCTATCCTCCTTCGCAGACGACTTGTGGGCTACACAACCGCCGCAGAATACAGCAGAAATCCCGATTTTTCGCAGTTTTTTGACCTGGTCTTCATTAGGCTAACAAGCGGTGAGACAACCACGACTATAGTATATGACCAGCAACTCCATAAGACCAAAGCCAGGGCTTGATTAGCCTGCAGTGCATGCAGGTGTTTCGGTAGTGGGAGGGGCGAGGCGAGCTGAGGAAACGCCTGCCGCCACGCTATTCAGAAAAAAAAAAGCGTTCGTAGACTCCGTGTGAGTATTATCTCGGCAGCGCTCATTCTGTTCTACGAGTTTTGTTATCGCAAATCCGTTCTGATTAGGTCTAAACTTTACAGACTAAACTCTAGATCACACAGATGTCAACAAACATTATCACATTCTCTGATATGTTAATTCTGTGAAGAGTTTCTCTATCTATTTTCTATAGTGATTTTCATTGTCTCTGTAAACGCATTTCTAGCCTGCGTGCAGACGCTCCATCCCAGATCCCAAATAAGGTCTATGCGTAGGCTAACGCATTTCCTGCATTTTTAGAGTGATCTATAGAGTCATATTGTAGGATCGTTTTGTACATGTTTTTCACCGAAATCTTTGTATAAATTTTACTCAAATCAAAATTTTTCTTTTCTCTTTCTAATTATTCAATAAAATGTTTAGGAGTAATTGATCCAATATGAATCGTATATGTTTAACGAGTTTTGTGTGACTTGATATAAACTAACCAGTCAATTAGCTAGGTTAGGTATCCTTTGGCCATTACTTGGAATTCTAATGAGTATTCTGTCTAATGCCAGCCAATTTTTACTTTCAAGAATAATCGATTCAAAGCAACCCTGCTAGTGTAATATTAATATTAACAATTTATAGGTATCAGCTAGCATTTGTCAGATCACTGCTTGGAACTCCTGATCAGGAAATGGAGTCCCTTTACGGTTTATACTGAGTGTCTTTCCCTTGATAAAGCGAGAATATTAAAAGACAATGGAGTTGATGAGAGCCAGGAGATGTAAACTGAGTTAGTAAATAGACTCGTAAATATCGTCGCTCTATACAGTCTGTCAAACGATGAAGAGAGTGTTAAATCACGCGACTGACAAGTCTCCGAGTCTTGCAGATAATATTTCAAAGTTGAACCATGATAGAAATGCTGTGTTTCAGTCGATGAGAATTATAAACAATGTAATGAGAGAGAGAGGTGGCGGCTCTCAGTTTGACCTCATGCTTGTTCTTCAATTTGAACAATGCTTTAAAGATTTATATATTCTGAGTATAAACACCACACAGTTTTATAGTAACTAGCGTCTGACAAATTCGATTTTAGTAGAGAGAAAATCATGGTATAAATAAACAAACCAAACAAATCAACATCTCTTCCTTAAATGTTCTTGTGAACTATCATCTAGTATTTCGACTATCTGTCACAGGCGCAATTATTGTCCCTCCATACGCGCAGCCATTCTTTAATATCACTCTGAAGAACTCGGTCAAGGCAGACTGACGTGCACTACCGACTACGGAGCCGACTAGATTTGACTGCATTATTTCGCAATAAAATTGTAACAAGATATGGCTAGGGTGGCTGACCGTGGCTCCCGCCAAATTCAGCCACTCTATTCTGGCTCTCTGATTGGTTTGCACCCCTTAATAGTCCGCTGACCGTGGCTGAATTTAGCAGATCGCGCCGCTGACCGTGGCTGAATTTAGCAGAAATGTTCTCCAATTTCTTCAACGAATTCGTAGCACGTTCGGTAACTTTTTCGGCCACTCTCGCCACGTTCTCGGACTTCTAACTACCTGAGACCGATTGCGGTGCAACTGATTGTCAAGGATGCGAAAATTAAAAAACTCCGCTGCTATTTTGACAATCGGTTTAGTATTTTTACGGTGGCTAACGTCGTTCTTACGTAACTATCCTTTTGTTATTAACAAGTTATTATTTATTTATGAAATATCAATTATATTATTTAATTTGGAATAATTAGGAAAATCTGACCGTGGCTCAAGCCACGCTCGCACCCCTCTAGATCCGCCCCTGCATTTCGCCGTGCAGGTGCTTGAACGATACATTTTATTATTCGTGGACTGACAACGTTGAATGTTTGCAAGATATATGCAAATATAGTTCTGGTTCAATATGAAATACTAGATATAAACCGTAAAACTTACCGTATAGGTTCTTGACTAGAGTGGTCCGCTTGATCGTCTTCATTCATCCTTGAAAATTCCCTTCGCCGTCAGAGCGCGCCACATGGACGCGCCATTGCACTTCGAAGCTATATGATATCGGCATATCGCCACCCCCTGATAATGCTGAAACCCATTTTGAACCTAATTACGATTAACCAATTACGCGCGAGATTTAAATTTGAAAATTGTCGGTTGTGAACCTTGTTCACCTTGCGCCCGGTCACATCGCAAATTGGAGGCATTCTACTTTGATTTGAAAGCGAAATTTTTGGACAACGAAACAATTATTTTTCAAAATAACTGCTTGGTTTTGAAGCGTGATGATATTTTTATCAACTGCTGTAAATTTGTCGTTGAAAAACTCCTTGGAGCTGAGTTAGACCGCATTATTCGGGAGAAGGTAGCGCGAGATTGGCTTGACAGTTGCCAACCATTCCTTTCTTCTCCTCTTCCGCCGCGTCGCCCGCAAAACCTGGGCGCTTCAAGCGTGATTTAAAGTCGTCTAGTTGTAAGTATATGTGTGAATTTTTCCATCTTACATGGTATATTAAGTAAGCAGTTAGTCTGAACAGTAAATTTGATTTTCCTGTATATTTTGGGGTAAAAATAGTAATATAACAATGTTTATCCGACGGTTCAGCGAGGTGAACACAGTAGGGGGTAGTGTAGAGTAGCTGTATTTATTTATATTATTAAAACACAGCTCAATTTTATGGTCAACGAACAAGTCATATAGATACATATTGATCTTATGAAAGAGGATATGAACAGTTAAACGGTATTAAAGTAAAACAGTATGCATTTCTATGCCATATAAAATAAATCAATTATAAAATAGAATATAGTATATATTAACGTTACTATATATATACCCACACAGTGTGCTTAGGCTACCTATGGTTCGTACAATAGTACGAACTTTCGGCTTTGTTTATATATTTGACCACGTGAATACTACACGTGGTTTCTAGAGTAAAACTGGTGAATTCTTCGACTTCTTCTCTAGATTGGGTCTAGAACCATGGACAAACGCCTTCAATTCGAGCTCGTGTATTTATTGCAAGTCTACCGAGACTAGTCTGGACTAAAACCACACGCGGAGAAAGACTATATATTTCTGTGGGATGAAATCAAAATATACGCTTTGTTCTTTTGACGTGCAACACATATCAATCATATCTCGTTAATTTTTAAAAATAACAAAGTGGGCGGAAGACGGTTTTAATAAGCGTTTCCTCATGCCTTTATTTTTCTTTCCCTCTCGCTCGCCCGCACCTCTGCCTGCGCTGCCGGGTTTAGCGGTAGGCTGGAACAAATAAAGGCCTGCATTCAGGTTACTCGCGAAGCAATGCATCGCGCTTGTTTAGGTATTTCAAATCCTGATTGACCAATTGGGCTGACGACTGATTTTGCCAAGACAGAACCTTGGCCATGTTTGGCTTTCTTTTTCTCACCTCTCGCTCTACTTTCTTCAAAAAACGAGAGGATTTCTTATTCCTGATTACAGCCTTCCGGCGAAGGCGCTCACAACGAGCAGCAATGTCGTCGCTTGTAGAATTCATTTCAAAAGTAAACACGAGAAATGACCGGTGACGTTTAATAAAACGAAGATTTGCAGACACACTAGGGCGCCACTCTTTTATAATATATCATTAAACTAGTTTCTCATACAGGAATAACGAGTTGTTTTTATATGAAAAAATTTCAAAAGAATAAAATTTCACTCAAGCAAAATTTTTCAAAAATTTAATTTCACCAAATATTTTTCTTCCACCTTTTAATTTTTTTTTCTCCAAGCAAATGATAATCTAGCCTCCTTCGCAGAGTCTTGTGGGGCTTTAGTTCCCGCCAACCAACGTCTGCTCTACGGAGCACGAAATTCCTTTCCTGAAACACAGTTAACTTCCCAAATTTTGAGAAGCTGACCTATTGACCTTCAAGATCTAATCGAGGCGTAAAACTCGGAGTAGCAAACTAAATATATCAAGCCCTAACCTGCAGTACAGGCGTTTCGGTAGTGGGAGGGGCGCAGGGGCGGATCTAGAGGGGTGCGAGCGTGGCTTGAGCCACGGTCAGATTTTCCTAATTATTCCAAATTAAATAATATAATTGATATTTCATAAATAAATAATAACTTGTTAATAACAAAAGGATAGTTACGTAAGAACGACGTTAGCCACCGTAAAAATACTAAACCGATTGTCAAAATAGCAGCGGAGTTTTTTAATTTTCGCATCCTTGACAATCAGTTGCACCGCAATCGGTCTCAGGTAGTTAGAAGTACGAGAACGTGGCGAGAGTGGCCGAAAAAGTTACCGAACGTGCTACGAATTCGTTGAAGAAATTGGAGAACATTTCTGCTAAATTCAGCCACGGTCAGCGGCGCGATCTGCTAAATTCAGCCACGGTCAGCGGACTATTAAGGGGTGCAAACCAATCAGAGAGCCAGAATAGAGTGGCTGAATTTGGCGGGAGCCACGGTCAGCCACCCTAGCCATATCTTGTTACAATTTTATTGCGAAATAATGCAGTCAAATCTAGTCGGCTCCGTAGTCGGTAGTGCACGTCAGTCTGCCTTGACCGAGTTCTTCAGAGTGATATTAAAGAATGGCTGCGCGTATGGAGGGACAATAATTGCGCCTGTGACAGATAGTCGAAATACTAGATGATAGTTCACAAGAACATTTAAGGAAGAGATGTTGATTTGTTTGGTTTGTTTATTTATACCATGATTTTCTCTCTACTAAAATCGAATTTGTCAGACGCTAGTTACTATAAAACTGTGTGGTGTTTATACTCAGAATATATAAATCTTTAAAGCATTGTTCAAATTGAAGAACAAGCATGAGATCAAACTGAGAGCCGCCACCTCTCTCTCTCATTACATTGTTTATAATTCTCATCGACTGAAACACAGCATTTCTATCATGGTTCAACTTTGAAATATTATCTGCAAGACTCGGAGACTTGTCAGTCGCGTGATTTAACACTCTCTTCATCGTTTGACAGACTGTATAGAGCGACGATATTTACGAGTCTATTTACTAACTCAGTTTACATCTCCTGGCTCTCATCAACTCCATTGTCTTTTAATATTCTCGCTTTATCAAGGGAAAGACACTCAGTATAAACCGTAAAGGGACTCCATTTCCTGATCAGGAGTTCCAAGCAGTGATCTGACAAATGCTAGCTGATACCTATAAATTGTTAATATTAATATTACACTAGCAGGGTTGCTTTGAATCGATTATTCTTGAAAGTAAAAATTGGCTGGCATTAGACAGAATACTCATTAGAATTCCAAGTAATGGCCAAAGGATACCTAACCTAGCTAATTGACTGGTTAGTTTATATCAAGTCACACAAAACTCGTTAAACATATACGATTCATATTGGATCAATTACTCCTAAACATTTTATTGAATAATTAGAAAGAGAAAAGAAAAATTTTGATTTGAGTAAAATTTATACAAAGATTTCGGTGAAAAACATGTACAAAACGATCCTACAATATGACTCTATAGATCACTCTAAAAATGCAGGAAATGCGTTAGCCTACGCATAGACCTTATTTGGGATCTGGGATGGAGCGTCTGCACGCAGGCTAGAAATGCGTTTACAGAGACTCTAATTTTCAAAATTTTCAGGGGGGAGCATGCCCCCGGACCCCCTAGATTTTGGGCCACGGTCAGATTTTAGGCTAGATCCGCCCCTGAAATGGATTGTTAAAAATCGAATAATTATTAATTTTGTCGTTATCCAGTATATATCTATGGCTCATATACAAAGTGTGCGCATTTGTTTATCGATTCAACTTTAAAGAGACAATCAGCTCAGTAGTTGAAATGACAATTAACGAAGAAGTTTCAAACTGAAAGGAAGAACGACAGCTTTGTTCGAACAATGAAGTTGGGCTTTGTTTATAAATTTTGCGCAATTGGCGATAAAATTGTATGCGCACCTAATACATATAATCGGTCTACTCACAATTATGTGAATCGATCAAATAGTATACGGTTTTGTGAAGCGTTTTGTTTTTTTACGTATTGCCAGACAACTGTGATTTACTTAATATACAGTGTAAATGTTGAATGTTTGCGAGATAAATGCAAATATATAGTTCTGGTTCAATATGAAATACTAGATATAAACCGTAAAACTTACCGTATAGGTTCCTGACTAGAGTGGTCCGCTTCGTCCATCCTTGAAAATTCCCTTCGCCGTCAGAACGCGCCACATGGACGCGCCATTGCACTTCGAAGCTATATGATATCGGCATATCGCCACCCCCTGATAATGCTGAAACCCATTTTGAACATAATTACGGTTAACCAATTACGCGCGAGATTTAAATTTGAAAATTGTCGGTTGTGAACCTTGTTCACCTTGCGCCCGGTCACATCGCAAATTGGAGGCATTCTACTTTGATTTGAAGCGAAATTTTGGACAACGAAACAATTATTTTTCAAAATAACTGCTTGGTTTTGAAGCGTGATGATATTTTTATCAACTGCTGTAAATTTGTCGTTGAAAAACTCCTTGGAGCTGAGTTAGACGGCATTATTCGCGAGAAGGTAGCGCGAGATTGGCTTGACAGTTGCCAACCTTTCCTTTCTTCTCCTCTTCCGCCGCGTCGCCCGCAAAAGCTGGGCGCTTCAAGCGTGATTTAAAGTCGTCTAGTTGTAAGTATATGTGTGAATTTTTCCATCTTACATGGTATATGAAGTAAGCAGTTAGTTTGAACAGTAAATTTGATTTTCCTGTATATTTTGCGGTAAAAATAGTAATATAACAATGTTTATCCGACGGTTAAGCGAGGTGAACACAGCAGGGGGTAATGTAGAGTAGCTGTATTTATTTATATTATTAAAACGCTGCTCAATTTTATGGTCAACGAATATATTGATCTTATGAAAGAGGATACGAACAGTTAAATGGTATTAAACAGTATGCATTTCTATGCCATATAAAATAAATCAATTATAAAATAGAATATAGTATATATTAACGTTACTATATATATACTCACACAGTGTGCTTGGGCTACCTATGGTACGAACAGGCCAAAGCAAATCCAATATGGTTGCCACGAAAAGATGTTCTTGGGGAACGTGCAGAAATGATACGCGGTATCCTCATCTAATAGAGACAAATGAAAACAATGATCCTGTGACATTTTATCATTTCTCTGGCCCTAAGAGATCGGCGGAGATACGAAAGAAGTGGATAATAGCTTGCCGTCGTGGGGACAAATTTGTATGGGATTTTATAATCACAACTATTTGCCTATTTATTCAGCAAGCTTGTAAATTATTCGTATTTTTCTGCAACAGCCAGCGCTTTCAGTCATTATTCAGCCCGTTTGTAACATTAGCCAGGCATACGCGTAGTATTCAACCGTGTTTGTAACATTATTCAGCGCTTTATATTATTATTCAGCCTTGTTTGTAACATTAGCCAGACATACGCGTATTATTCAACCGTGTTTGTAACATCAGACATACGCGTATTTATATTCAACCGTATTTGTAACACTATTCAGCACTTTATATTATTATTCAACCTTGTTTGTATTAAACATTAGTCAGACAATGCTGAATAATAATATAAAGTACAAACACGATTGACCAACACACCAATGTCTGGCCATTAACTATGGTCTGGCTAATGATACAAATGGGCTGAATAATAATATAAAGCGCTGAATAATGTTACAAACACAGTTGAATAATACGCGTATGTCCGGCTAAATATGTTACAAACGGGCGGAATAATAATAAAGCGCTGAATAATGTTACAATAAGGTTGAATAATAATATAAAGTACTGAATAATGTTACAAACACAGTTGAATAATACGCGTATGTCTTGCTAAATAAGTTACAAACGGGCTGAATAATAATATAAAGCGCTGAATAATGTTACAAATACGGTTGAATAATAATATAAAGTATTGAATAATGTTACAAACACAGTTGAATAATACGCGTATGTCTGGCTAATGTTACAAACGGGCTGAATAATATAGGGCAGCACGGGTGGCGTGTGCTGTTAGGGCGTTGCCTCTCACCAAAAAGTTAAGCCCGGTTAGACGGGGTTAGTACTTGGATGGGTGATCGCTTGGGAATGACCCTGTTGTCGGGCTTGGACTCATGTGAGTAGAGTTGTAGTTGATCTCTCTTGTGCTTCGAGGGTTTTTCGCCGGGTTCTCCGGTTTTCCTCCCTCCATAGAATCAACACCTAACATCTTAGCTGTGATCCATGGTCTGAACTGTGTCGTTGGCGACGGCTTGGAGGCCTTTGATATGCCTCGACACGGCCACGTTGATCTGCGTCCTTCACAATTCAGCCGCTGGCTGCAAGTAAGGATGATTAGCCACCCAGTCCTTTATCCTTTAATATAAAGTGCTGAATATGTTACAAATACGGTTGAATAATATGCGTATGTCTAGCTAATCACTCAGTTACAAACGAACGGGCTGGCTATTGTTGCAGAAAAACGGACTGAAAGCGCTGGCTATTGTTGCAGAAAAATACGAATAACTTACAAGCTTGCTGAATAAATAGGCAAATAGTTGTGAATATAAAATCCCATACAAATTTGTCCCCACGACGGCAAGCTATTATCCACTTCTTTCGTCTCTCCGCCGATCTCTTAGGGCCAGAGAAATGATAAAATGTCACAGGATCATTGTTTTCATTTGTCTCTATTAGATGAGGATACCGCGTATCATTTCTGCACGTTCCCCAAGAACATCTTTTCGTGACAACCATATTGGATTTGTTTTGTACTGTTCGTACGATAGTACGAACTTTCGGCTTTGTTTACATATTTGACCACGTGACTACTACACGTGGTTTCTAGAGTAAAACTGGTGAATTGGAAAATACGATACGAAACCGAGAAATTTGACAATTTGAGAGTATACGTATATATTGAATCAAAATTGCACCATAATAAAAGATAAACACGATTTGATAGCCGCCTTGATACAGTTTCGACTAAAATAATAAAATATATATAAATTTGAGGCACAGGCTAGAATACCCTGCGAGCAGAGCTCTCTTTTCCTTATTTCTTCGCTGAGAGAGAGGAAGAAAAGTAGGCTCTGTTGTATTCATGTTTGGCTTCGTCCAAGATTTAGGACGAAGTAACCCGTTTAAGACCCGTTTAACCGGTTCTCGTTTTGTTTTCTGCTCTGATTGGGACTGGGTTGGAGATTGTAACCAAGCAACTGACATCCATGCGCAATGGAATCAGTCACGAATACAGCAGAGTCCAACTTCGTCCCCAGGGCCATTTGTGGAGGCTGGGCCAAGATGGCGGCCAAAAACAAAATTGCGGGAACAAATGGCCCTGGCACAGCCTGCAAAAAATGAGCCATATTTTGACTCATTTTGGACTCGGACCCAGGCTTCACTAAGTTTATCGCGCCTACTCAGGCTCAATTTTTTCTGAATATTTAGTTCAGCTTGACTGACCCAAACTGAAAACAATCAAAACATTCATTTCCAAATACATTGTCGAATTATTAAATTAAATACACTTTTAATAAATATCTGTACATGCTTATTATTTATCCTTTGCTTCACCGTTGTACCAAATTCGAAAGAAACTGGATTGCCGTTGTCTGGCCGGGCCGCACGGTGAGTTTTCGGTGGATTCAATTCAGCGTTTTGAAAAACATTTAGGCTTCGTTTAGTCGAGAATTCTTGTTTGAAAAAAGCCTGCTTCTCAATGGTCAAACACGTAAATTCTGCCCTGTGGTGTACTTTCCTTTCGCAGCCAAAATACTTTTTAACTTTGTTCACAAAGTGTTACGTTCGCCCGATTTAGAAAACACTCTAAATTGCCGTCCCATGGACTTCGTTGTATGGCAGCCAACACGACCCATCATTACATATTCTTCCGACGTTTTTCGGGTGTTTCGCCAGCTTTCCTCACATTTTCATTCATTTTGAAGTTGTTTTTAACAGCCGGCAATTCTGGTATCACTTATTTAATATCATTTGAGCCATATAAGTAAATGCCCGCGAATTAGCCTGCCGCCCGCCTTGTTTCCACCAATCAGAATACCTAAAACATCCAATGTTATTTCGACCAATCAGATGTGGTGATAGCTCAGCATGTGCCAGGGCCATTTGTTCTTGGCCGCTATCTTGGCCCAGCCCCGACAAATTGCCCGGGGGACGAGGTTGAGCAGAGCCTTCTTCAGTTTTTCCTCTCTCTCAGCGAAGAAATAAGGGAAAAAAGACTCTGCTCTCTGCTCGCAGGGTAAGGCTAGAACGTTGGAGAAAAGGATCGACTGGATATTGATGTTTTATATTAAAAACAAACGCAATAGTTTGGGAATTATTTTACACAGTTTTAGAATTTAAATTTTAGAATGTAGCCGTTATATAGGCCATTTAATATATTGATACATAATTATAAACACGTCTCAATTACCGTACGCAACAACTTGTTTTACTCATAGAAATCATAATATAAGACTAGAGGGGACATCCATTGCTGAAGCCAGTCAAAAGTGCGAGGAAAATTGAACGCCGCCATTATAGGGGAAATACGACCAGATGAATAAATATGGCTTTCGGCAAAGTCATTCATGTAATATATAGACCTTTCATAAATGGCGGCCAGCACGGCGTGGGTCAAAACAAACCCTGGGAAAGGAAACCTTATGAAAAAGGTCTACCGGTGTATTATACATGAGGAATATTTCATCAGTATATCCAAACACCGAGACATTTACAAACTTCGAGATGTTTGGATTTCCTGATGAAACACTCTTACGAGTGTATATATAGCATCTCAAACAAATCAGTATTTTGAAAGAAAATCGAGGCGAAAGTTGGCTTAATTTATGTAATTTCTTCCTCCGATTCCCAAACCCCAATCTCGGTACTGATTTCCTTTGTGTTTTCCTCGTAAATTATTAAGAGGTGATTTCTTTCTATGTCGTGAAACATGCGCTCAAAACATACTAATCATATCTACATTCATACTCTACATAATTATAGAATTTCCAGTACCTTTTGATGTCTTTCAACCTTCACATGTACTTAAAAAAATTGTCGACTGTATCAGCTACACAACAATACTAAAATAAAGCGATTTTGATTGGTACGACAAAAAGAAAATGTTCGAAAACAAGTAACTTTTGCATTGATTACTGTAAATATGGCGTATTCGACATTTTTGTGGCATACATACCTTAATATTTATGATTTTTAAATCTTTTGATGTTTCTCACCCCTTAAATGCTCATAAAAAGTTTGTTGATTCTACAAGCTACACAATAATACTAAAACTAGAAATTACTATCGCAAGGGAAGTGCTGCCTCAAAAGCCATGGGAAGCCTAATTTTTTATAAAATTTCAAAAATGAACCCTGGGATTGATTATATAAATACACATTTTTTCAATTCTTTTAATTATATTTAAATACAGCAGACTTAAATTACAAATAACTATCACTTAATGTATCTGAATATAATTGGCAAGGCTTTTGACTGCATACATAGCCTGCGTAGCTGGTGGTTTTAAGGGGTTGGGGTCTCGCGGGCGAGGGAGAAAAGGCGGGCGGAAGAGCGCGCGGGCGGAAGAGCGAGAGCTGGAAATACCGCCTGCCTCAAAACCCAGTGTTTTTGAATTACGCCCCTAACTAAAATCTAATTGAAACTAACCAATCATACGATAGTTTGTAATTGAGTTTGTAATTCGATAGCTTGCACATTGCTTTCAAAACAATAATAATAATATCGTCTATCGAAAATCATTCAGGTGTGAATCTGTCGTCAAACTTGTGTGCTTGTATACAAGCGGCGAATGCAAACTCCGACGAAAAAAGTAAAAAAAGGAAGAAAACCGAACGTTCAGAGTGCCAACGACTTTTGCAGGTTATGTGAATGTTCCCTGAAAGTCAAATACGGTAATTTTGAGAAAATATCGCATATTTCAACTGAAAACCTCTTTAGACATTCAAAGGGCTGCGAGGACAAGCCGACGCTACAGGAGTTGTGCAATAACCTAGGATTTTTGGTGGACAAGTCTTCCAATCAGTCTGAACGGGTTTGCAAGTCATGTGCGCGAAAGATAAGGAATGCCTGTGAGCTGTATAATTTCATTAAAAACAGTTTAAACGACTCAAAGCTTTCGCAAGACCCAGCAAATAAAGCGGATACAAACCACAACTCACCTGTCAGCCCAACTAGATACAAGCGACAATTACCGTCAAGTGTTTATTCACCTGATCGTAGCCCACAAGTTAAGAAAGGATTCAAAGCTAGCGAACGTATTAGCAAAAGGAACACGTCGAGAAAAAGCTTAGCATTTGCGAGTATAACAAGCGCAGCAACTGCGCGGTCAGCCATCGAGGATAACACTCCTAGGCCTGACGAAATCCTCGTAAGTTTAAGCGTTGGCGAGGTGTTAGAAAAGAACACTACTCAGGTGAAAGTTGTGATTGTGAATCCAAATAAACAGATTTCAACACACAGCAACTTCTTGTTGCTCTTTCAGAATAATTTCCCGCTGACTATTTCTCAAAATATTCAATGTTTCCAACGCTTTAACAACACAATTTCTGGTAATGTGACTAACTAGTTGCCATTTTTAAAACTCGTCTAGCAATTGGTAGAGTCTTGTTGTGCAATTCCTAAAATGCTCGGGAAAAAGAGCTCTTTTTAAATATTCATGCATGCATGTGAATGTTGCAATATACCCTCGAAGATGTGTGGGATCGTCGTCGTCGTAGATGTGTCGGAATCGCCAGCTTTCGCCCGCACTACTTATGTTCAGCAGGCGATTCCAACACATCTCCGACGATCCCCGACATTTCCGATATCCGAAAGAACGTCTGCGGAGTGCGGAGGAGAGAGCAATATACCAACCATACTGGCGCAAGTAAAGACGATGCTACTTCATATTCATAGTATACGTACATTTTTTGGTTTATAAAAAAATGTTACAGTGGTTTAGATTCAATGTCATGACCTGTGACATTTATAAACCAAGCAGCTATTTCAAAAGACCATATAGCTTCACAAACAAAAATCAAATTTAAAAATCAAGTTTATTGTAGTAATTATTCAAGGTCATGTAGACTGTGGCAAAAATTTTCCGCTACTTTTAGCTGAAATGTCAAATCAACGTTTGTTATTTGCTTTTCCTTCTACCGGTTTAACGTCTGGGTCGAGAGAGCCACAATTCCTCTCTCCTAAGCAGACAGGCGAAGATGCAGCACAGCAGTACGCTTGGCTTGTTCCTGGGAAGCAACACACTGGATACGTCTGAAAACAACAAGAGTTGGTTCCACCACAACACACTGGATATGCCTTTGGACAACAGCTATTACTTGAAGGGCAGCAATTTGCTCCAGGCAGAGGGCAGCACCAGTAAGCTTGGTTAGGTGGTGGAAAGAAATTGCTGTTGCGTCTTTGCATACCTAAACAGAAATAGATGGCAAAAATAACAATTTTGAGTAAAATACCGCGAGTATTTAACTCTAGTGTCTTTTACGCAATCTGATTGGCTCCTTAACTGTTTCCTTAACTCTGCCCTTTTTAATCCCTGCCCTTTTTGTGAGACCTCTAATACTAGGTTAGACATTAGATAAACAGATAATTAATCGTGTTGTAGCACGCAATACAATTCTCCGCAATAATGCGAGACCAAAATAAAAATTTCCGCAACCGAAAATACGAGAAAAGCGTCCCAAAATTCAGGAAATGCCGTTTCAGAGCCCCAAAATTCAAAAAATTTCGGGGGGGCATGCCCCAGGACCTCCCTAGAATCTCTGCTTCCCACGCCACTTGCTTCTAGTCCCAAATTGTTTTGAATACTGAACGACTTTGCCCTTTTTTCTACATTCAACCCCTGCCCTCGAAATTTTCTAGTTGCGCCCCTGTATTTTAATAGTTACTACTTACTACCAGCACAGGCAGCTCGTAATGTACATCAGAATATTGTCGTTGAAAAATGTTTTGATAAAAAGTATTTCTGAAATAAACTAAATACGCTTAATACCTGGTTCGAATGATGCAATATTAATTATGAAGTTCGAAGACAAAGGATTTTTGACTTCGTGCATGACGCGCCGCGAGGACTGTAGTATTTATCCAGTATTCACCTCCACTTTGGTAAATAATTGACTTAAATATACAGTGTGTATAAAAAAACCCGGAACCCCTTAGAAAATGAATTAGTATTCTGTTCAAACAACCTATTGTAGTAGTTTGAAAGCCCTAAACACCTAGGCATACTTAGGCGTACCAGGCGGGGGGCAATTGCTCCCCCCCCCCCTTAAACGTTTTCCCCCCGCACTTTTTGAAAGAAATTTCGGGTAAATTCGGGTAATATTGCTGTTAAATATTCATGATCGTATGTTGAATACGATCTAATAATCGACAGTCGACTCTTAATTTTTCGGGCATCAGGGTTAGGTTTGTGCCTAATTTTAAATAAATGTAGCCTGCGTAGCCGGCGCTGGGGTGATCGGGAAAGGGAGCGCCTGCAGGTGCCTATTGTTATTTTTCGTGCCGCCCCCTAATTAAAACAGTGTATTTTTGGAAGTTGTCAATTTCAAAGTTGATCGAATATTTACTCCGTTTAAAAAACACGTATCTAGAATTAACTAAAATAGTACAGTTATGAATGAGTATGTGTATCAGTGTATTCTTGGTTCAGGAATTTGTGTGGTATATGTTTGCTACGTCAGCGTCCGACAACATATTATTCTGCTGTTGCTATATGTTGGCTGGTTTACAGTTAATAGCGTTCACTGCTCTGAATCTTTTAAAGACCTTTAAATAATTAAACAATTTATGTTGAGTGGGCTTCAGAAAGTTCAGACAGATTATTTTCGTAGTTATAAAACATGTATATGTAACGACTATGACGATCAATAATATAATCATAACATCCCGCGACATTCTCACGCGTATTAATAATAGTTAAATTTAATAGCGAATTTTATTTTCCATTGACAACTGGCGCTGATGGCCAATGCAGCCGGAGAAGTACGCCTGAGTAGATCCCACTGATTCGAATCAAATGCAATTGTATAAGAAATTCTAATTGATGTCTCGCTCAAGCCAATGTCACACAATTCAGTTTAATACTCATCGTTTAAGCCGAAGGGGCCACGTCTTGCGTGAAAATCTTACCGTAATTAACAGTTGGGAAACCAGCGGATAAACATTTCCCTTCGGATGCACATGCAGCTGCCTTATGGCCACTCCCTTCTCAATCTCAGTTTATTTTGAACTCGTTTCCTTCTACTATGCAAGGAGAGGTGTGCGAATCCGATCTGAATCCGAATCCGAATCTGATCCGATCGGACTAAACTTTTATCGTTCGGATCAGATCGGATTTTGTTCTTTTTTTCTCGGATCGGATCGGATCGGATTTTGTTCTTCTTTTCTGAGATCGGATCGAATCGGATTTTGCACTTTTTACCCGCATCAGATTCACTTTTGTCATTGTTTTTTTTGTCACAAAATTAACAAATTCACTAGTTGTATTCACATTGCACAACATATGAACGTTACTATTGCATAAGATTATTATTGTATAGTAGTTTTCTTAATTAATTAATTAATTAATTAATTAATTAATTAATTAATTAATTTATTTATTCATTGGTTTTCTTTTCGGAAAGTTTGCGCAACTATTGCAACATATATCCGGTGTTTTAATTTTTTCTGACCGGATCGGATCGGATCGGATTTGAGCAGCTGTTTTCGGATCGGATCGGATCGGACTACGATTTTTTGGTTTCGGATCGGATCGGATTCGGATTGACAGTTTTGGCAAACCCTCGGATTATACGGTGTCAATCCGATCCAACAGTGGATCCAACGCACACCACCAATGCAAGGCACATTTTCGCAACGCTCTTCGAACTCTTCGCCAACGTCTGCAGCGGAAATTCAAACTCTCTTTGATTGATAGGTCATTAGCGTGTCAACCAATAGATTGCGAGCGTTCGCCGGCGAACGCAGGCTAAAATAAATGCTGCAATGCCAATGTTTTGTCGTGCAGCCAAAATAATGACGGTAGTGAAAGTATTAAATACTCTGTCTTCGTATTTTTACATTATTCTACTTGAAATAGGCTACTTGAAATATTATTCATATTTCTTGGCTCGAGCGGCTCTTGGTATATTACAGTGAATACAGTCAAACCGGGTGTTCTCTTAAGCAACATTGCAATATTGACGAACAACATTGCAATTTTCATTGGCTATTTGCCCGAGTCAATTTCGCCGGAATCGTTATAGATGTTTATACAACCGTGCTATTCCGTCGTTGAAGCACGTCCAAGATGATCAAATAATTTTAGCTTTGAGTGAATTGAATCTGGGTGTTACATAAATATCGATGCAGAGGAACATTTACACTTATACCTAAAGCGTTTTACAGATCGGAAGCAATTTACAAGCGAGTGCAGTTATTAAAAAGGTGTAAGAAAGACGGATAGCCGCACGGCTTACAGTTTACTTGCTAGTTCTTTGTCAGGTAATCAACAAAAAAGCTCGCATAGGCATAGCTATCTTGCAGATATTGTATCAATAAAACTTGGAATATTCTTCAAAGCGGTTTGAGAATATTAAACGTCTGTAGCGATTCCGGCGTCAACACGAAATAACTGTCAACTTGTGAATGATGATTGCAAATTGATACTCGGGCAAATAGCCAATGAAAATTGCAATGTTGTTCGTTATGGAGGGTGATCAATTCGATGATTCTGCATAAATGTTGCGCTCAAGAGAACATCCGGTTTGACTGTAAAAACATTCAAATTGCAACAGCGAGTACAGTACTGAGTATAGGCAAGTGAAGGGCCGAGTAAAAAACCTGGGTTCTCTTCTGTATCTCTTCTCTACCTCGTTATTTGGCAATTTGTTGCCCTGTTACTTTTCAGGTTTTTCATTGTGAGGAGATATATTATTTCTATGGAAATATCTATATCGCGTTTAATTAAAATTTATATGCGTAGTTGTTGTTTATTGTAATTTTCGTTTCGTCAAAACAGAAAGCAGAAACTCTACGATTTAAAGATATTCGAGTATAGATCATTGCTTTGATCTAAACAAAATTTCCAACGACATCAGTGATTTTCCACGTACCGAAGCCCTCTACGTAGCTGATTGCGTTAGACATCGTCTCAAAAATGAAGATTGAAGAACGTATATTTCGACTTACTATATATTTGACAACAAGTGTTGTTACTCGCACAGCAATACTGTCCAGAACTATCACAAGCCTGTGGCGTCGGTGGTGAACAGCCAAGCTTCAGAGCTGCGTTGTTGCATCCTTCCATTATCCTCTCAGCCAAAGAGGTACATCGATTCGACAATTTGCACCAGCTTTGTGTGAGCAGTGCGTTGCCAAGTTGCTGCCAGTTACTGCTACTCACGTAGAAAAGAAGGTCGGGAACGCGCATAAGATGCTCCATTCCGAAAGTAAAAAACAACCCTGTGAGCGCATTCTGAATGCCACAACATGGTGTTGAGGTCGAAGGGATTAAATTTGAAGCTTGCTTCAGTGCTCGATCAACGTTGATGTCGAAGAGTAGTTGACTTTGTTCCGGTGTGAGGCATACACTTTGCTCGCAATCGCATTCGTCAGGGTATCCTTGAACAATTACTCCTTTGGGAATATCATTGCGATCGATACCAAGGATCTCCAGATCGCCTTTTGCGTGGGGGAGATTTAAGTTGTAACCAAAACCAATGAGAACGCCAAGTTTTGTGCGGTGGGCACAAGGAGAATACTTTTGCCAGCTTTTGATCGACGCTGTCGGGTTACATTTCTCGGCAAAAGTTCTGGACGCAATCAAAACCAGAAGCAACGCCAACAGAATAGAATGAGACATTTTCGCAGTGATATGTTTGTCTATGAATTTATGAAATATCTATTTTGACTGTCGCCACTGCCCCCAAGTCATTTATAAACAGTGACGATTAATGTAAGATGTAACCTAATCTCTTGTTTGCGCAATGAAACCCTACAGTTGAAACCACCCCCGGGAACTGTAAAAAGTGGTCGCAACTAGAACTGGTCGCTTACGATAATTCGTTCTCGTTTACGACCACCCACTGAAATGGCTGAAGTACAAGTTGGTCGCTTACGAGAGATTGGATGCATTTTATAATCTCATTACTGTATTATTAAATTGCTTTTCAGCGCAGTGTTGACTGATTGCAAAGGGTCTTTCAAGGTTGGTCACTTACATGAGCTTAAAGTGTTTATGAAATCCCATTTTGTAGTTCATATTACGCTGATCATCATGCGCTATTTTAATTTTACATCACGATTTTAGAAAGTAGATCTACAAGCCCTCCCTCGTCCCCAGTCGCTTTTTAAGAATGAGATCTGAGAACATGAGATTGGATCATTGAGGAAATTTCAGAGGGGGCCCAGGCTGAGGGGGCGCGAGTATTTTTCTAAACTCGGCCTGGAGGAGGCAGCTACAAGTCTTCAAAGTTGACCATTTGGAATAATTTTGTCCCACCGCGCCGCGCGGCCAAATTGGTTTTGTAACGTCACTGGTTGTACACACGCTCAAAAGGGAAATATGTACTACTAAACTCAGAAGGCTTCAGAAGGACTCAAATGGAATCTTTTGAAAAGTACTGTATTAGTGTATTTCTAGTGGCCCAAACGATATGAGTTGAAGAAACAACTTTAAGATTCAAGGATTGTTCCTAAACTGTTTTCCTAGTGATAATTTTATTTGCCAAAATGGACGAAAATTGAATGGTTTTGTTCAACTGCACCAGTTTCCTAATGAAAGCCGTCAAACTGTTCGGTACAGGTATATGTACCTCAAAATAACCCAGTACCTCAAAACATACACAGGCATTTAACTTGTTGTAAGTCATCAAAAATAACATTGACGTCTAAGCTGACTGTTGATCGTTAATGACAAAACATGTATCTTTCTGGAAAACTACTAACAATTGTAAAATCGTCATATTGTACTGCAACAGGGGGGCTGAAGCGTGTTTGTTATGTTATAAGAATGAAATTTTTGAAATTTTTCATGGAACAGCTCCTAAATGTTGTGAACTTAAATATATAAGTTTGCAAGTTAGGTATTTTATAACAGAAAATATATCATCATTATGTCTTAAAACAAAAGTTCCACCTAAAAGTCGACATTATCGAATAATTGAGTGGTATATAGGGAACATAAAAAGCACAGTCTTTGTTTGTTTTGAGGTACAAAAAGTTAAAATTAAGTTTTAAAAACTTGAAAGTCGCACATCAAGCTTGCAAACTTACGTTGTAAAACACAAGAATCATTCCATTAAATAATAATATCACAAGATACAAACAATTCAGAAGTATATCATACATTGCATTAAATAATAATGTCACACAATACTGTGCTACGTGTACAGCATGTCAAGTCAAATCTAATGAGCCCACA
This sequence comes from Paragorgia papillata, assembly GCA_035771165.1. Lineage (NCBI taxonomy): Eukaryota > Metazoa > Cnidaria > Anthozoa > Scleralcyonacea > Coralliidae > Paragorgia > Paragorgia papillata. The sequence continues at coordinate 4,984,929 of JAWNZC010000354.1, forward strand.
ATTTCTACAGAGTAGATCCATTGAAAGTAGGTATACTTTATGTAAGATTGGGTATAGTGGATTGGGCATGTGATTTGGCCTAAATTAGTATAATCAAATGACTTAACTATATGACTTAACCACATCACACAAACATATTGTTAGGTATATAGAAGTTCATTACCATGCATAGTGTATCAATACCTTCTTAACATGTGTGAAATACATTGCTTTTCACTTGTCCAATTGCCTTACCTTACCAACATCCAATTTTACCTATGCGTGTTTTAAGGTACATGATGTAGTGCTAGTTTTGTAGTGCACGAGGTATAAACCTTCAATATAAGTTTGCAGTTTCTGCCGCGTCAATGCGACAATTTAGTGCATTGAAAAGCTAAATAGAACTTAGGATGCCAGGAATAACTATATTTGAAATATGGCTAAAAATGTCCATGTATGTTTTGAGGTACACATTACAACAATGTGGGAAATTAAAACAGCATTCAGAAGTACGATAACTTATCTTACCATATTTTGACTTCCTGGGAAGAAATTGTACTTGTAGAAAGCATACAATAACACCAAACAAATTAAAGAAAATTTATTTCTTCAGATTTTATGCAAAGAGTAAATTTCGTCAGTGTGTGTTTTGAGGTACATATACCTGTAAACCCGACGAGAACAAATAAAGGCCTGACTTTCAGGTTATCCTGAACTAAAGTAAACATGCACGGCGGAGCGCTTAGTATAAATTTAGGCAAATTTTCAGTAGCAGTGGTGCGTTTTATTAAAGCAGGGTATTTTTATAGGAAATGTGAAATAAAACAAGGCAAAAGAATACAATTTGAACAACTTTTCAACTCCCCATAAAAAGGTACCGTCTTCAAACGGCACGCTGAATGGCAACTGATAACCAACCTCGTAACCAGGGTCTTATCTCCACTCCCCCGCCCCCGCCCACCGCTGCGAAAAGACTCTGGTCCAGGCTGGTCACGTGTCGTCTATCAAAATTTTCGAATGTGGGAGGGTCCCCTGCGTATCAATGCTTGACCTCGCTGGAATAGTCGAAGAAATGCAGGTATACGTATCTTGTCTTGCTTTCTGGTATTAGATTTTGAAATGAATGGTTAAACCGGTGACACGATTTTAAAATTCAAACAAGTTGTTTTGACATCTATTGTTTTTAGTTTAGGTGAAATGTTGAAGTACATTTGTTGTCATCTGTCTGCATTTCTGAATGCGCTGTGTTGTTTACTTAAATAAATAGTACTTTCAGCCAGACTTCAAGAAAGCGGCATGTCTTATCGATTTTTCAACTTCTTTGCTGTCACAAACTTCTTGTCCGTTAAAGAAACCCCCGTTCAAGTTAACTTGTTCCGTATCTCTTAGTTTTGATCGTTTTAAACGCAACAACCTAATACCCGCCGCTTTTCAGACTATTAATAATAACATGTCGTATTAAATTATAGTCCCTCGCCAAGTGTTTAAAATATAATAGGTACGGATATCGACTAACCTTTTTAAAATGAACTTGAAAATTGGCATTTTATATCAGATATATTTATCAATTATCATGTTCGTGGATGACTGACCATAATTTTGTCTGCATGCATGAGAACTGGTCAAAACAACGCAGTACAGTAAACCTCACAGTTGATAATGAAATGGAAGACTGTTTCAAACTCTCAATATAAACAATAAAATACGTATGTGTTTCACCTGTACGTTGTTGAATACCACACGCGAAAGTTGTCGTTATACTTAAGTGAATACGTCCGCTTAAAAGCCTCGCGATTCGAATGCTTAAAACGAATATTCTCCCATCAATAACACATGTCGCCAGCGCTACAAAGCCAGCAAAATATTGATCTTTGAGACTTTTGGCATTCTTATTGAATTGTATCTCGTTTCGGATTGTTTCTCCAAGCCGTTGTGCACCTTTCGTGAGTCGTGACATTTCATCTGGCCAGATGTTTTGCGTTTTGTATAAACACTACTCCGGTCGGTAAGTCGAGAAAGTTTTTTGTACCACCCTACCCACACTAAATTTATATTGTACTGCCCATATTTTGGGCAGCACGTGACCAGCCTGGACCAGGGTCTTTTCGCAGCGGTGGGCGGGGGCGGGGGAGCGGAGATAAGAACCTGGGTACGAGATTGACTGATAACTAGTTCACCTTCGTATGAGGTTGATGGCAGCTTTTATAACGCTAGCTTAAACTAATTCCTTACCCTGCGAGCAGATCCTTCTTTTCCTTATTTCTTCGCTGAGAGAGAGGAAGAAAAGTAGGCTCTGCTGTATTCGTGACTTGTTTCCATTGCGCATGCATGTCAGTTGCTTGGTTACAATCTCGAATCCAGTCCCAATCAGAGCAGAAAACAAAACGAGAACCGGTTAAACGGGTCTTAAACGGGTTACTTCGTCCTAAATCTTGCACGAAGCCAAACACGAATACAGCAGAGCCTACTTTTCTTCCTCTCTCTCAGCGAAGAAATAAGGCCGAAAGAAGGCTCTGCTCGCAGGGTAAAACGTCCTTGATTTTCCTCAAATTCACTCTGAAAAAATTCTCACTCTCCTGGTTTGAATCATAAGTTTTGCCCAGGGTAAGACAGCACGAATCATGGTTAACTAAACTTAAAACATGGAGTTAAAACTATAACGCACAACCAGTGACGTCACAAGCTATTTTCTTTCGGGTCCAGGCCCCGGACAAAAACAAGCCCAAAATAAGCACTCTCAAACTCCAAAAAAAGCATTTTCTAAAATCCTAGTGCAAAAATAAAATAGTGCACGATAATCAGCGCAGTTTAAACTACAAAATAGGTGCACTTTTCAGTTTGTAAATCTGAAAGGTGGTCGCGGTCGCTTAAGGGAGTGGTCGCTTACGAGAGCTTTTAGTAACAGAGTTTAATAGGGAATTTAAACGGGGTTTCGTGAGGGTGGTCGCAACTAGAGCTGGTCGCTTACAAGAGTGGTCGCAAGGAGAGCTTCGACTTAGCCTCCTCCACAGGCATGGCCTCCCAGAACTGTGACTTCTACTGTACGGGCAGTAATGTTTTGGTCGAGATCTTGATTTTATTTCAACTGTACGGGCAATACTTTGGTCGAGATATTCAATTTGGCCGAGCAAGGGAACGGAAGTGATTGAAAGCGAGAAAGCGGGGACTGTACGGAAAATTGAGGGATAAAATTCGCGGGCGAGAAAAATTAACGTTTTTTATCTTTCCCGCTCCCAATCCCTTCCGTTCCCTTTCGTGCTCGGCCAAATTGAATATCTTAAAATATTGCCGGTACAGTAGAAGTCACAGTTCTGGGAAGCCACGCAGAGTTGCCTGTGGAGGAGGCTAGCTTCGACTGTAATTTCCAAGTGTCACTAAAATTTCCACTCACAGGTTGACAGGCAATCCGATGCGTGCTGTGTAGTTTGTACCTGCCTCGTACCCAGGCGTCTTTTTGGGGGGAGGAGGGTGTCGCGCGAAGGGATTGATGGGAAGCTCCGGTTTTTAATCGCGCCAGGGTACGAGGCAGAGTTTGTACCCAAATGTGGGTGCAAATTTCGCTTGAGTAGTATAGTGTAATATACTGAATGATTTAGGAGTACTTTAATTCATTACATGCAGTTGATTTTGCATTACTTTAGTTTGCCGTGGTGTGTTGCAAAGTTTGTTGTGAAGTTCGGATATAATTCGGATGGCAGAGTGACACAACAGAAAATCTTACGCAAAGGTATAACCTTCAGAATTTCCGTGAAATCACTCCCAAAACAGATTTCAGAATTTTCCAGGGAGCACAGATCTAGAGAAAGAGTCCTGGAATACTTCATGGCATATCGTTATAAAGGTTTCATTGCAAAAAGGGGTCATTCAGGATCATTTTAAGTCCAAGGGAGATAAATTTAATTTGGTAAAAAACTCGATAAATTATAGATCTACGACGTCAACCTCAACGACAACGTCCCTTAGACAAAATAATTATTTTTGCAAAACAAAGAGAATGAATAATTTTAGACCCAAAAGAAATTTCAACACCGTCCTCGTTCTTTATACAACGCCGCTTAGAGCATTTTCACGTCTTCAGCACGACGTCAATGGCCAAAAGATGAGAACTGTAAGTTGCTTGAGATTGACTTCAATACGGACACTACAATCATTTTAGAAAAACTGGTGGCGTTTAGGAAGTCAAATATCAAATATAATAATCAGTTAACCGTGACTTCTTTAAATTATTAATTTATCTTGCGTTTTAACCGCCGTCGTCGTCCTAGCATCTTAAAGTCCCTATTATAAGCGTCGGACCAAAATGAGTTAAAGAAGCTTTGAAAAACGTTTGTCATCATTCCAACAACACCTAGTACATCACATTCATCACATCATTAAAAATTTACTACAATTCATACTGAAAAAACTTACTGAATTTGTAAAAACTGTCTCTTCTTGAATGTTTCTCGCTCCTTTGTCGCTCTGTCTGTCATAACATTGACTTATGGAATACTTGGTGTAGAGTAGTTATTTTGGTTTCGGTGATTTGTTCATTCTATGTTTTGATTGGCTGCGAAGGCTTCTTTTGTCAACAAACTAGCCAATCTCGTACGCAAAGCCTTCGCCGGCGCACAAACGAAGGCTTCGAAATTAATATTCTGTGATCGAGATATTCGCAAATGGAACTGGAACCGATGCTTTCTGACTTGCACTGGATAAGTCATTACAGAAACTAAACAGAGAAAGTCTACAAATTAAAGATAAACTGTTATAGACATCATTAATTTTGACATAGTATGCATTAATAAATTAATAGCTTGCAATCTGTGGAGCTGTCAATCAAGTAATTTTACTTGGCTTGCCGATACGCGTGATACCAAACTTGTATATAATATGTGAATAGATAAGAATGATACAACTTCTCAGCTTCTCATTTAATTTTGCTTAGTATACGTTTATTGTCGGAGTTTTGTTAGTTACGATTTACACGAATTATGATTCGTTTATGACAATAAACAGTATTTAGAGTTGATTTAAGTCAGTTGCTGGCGAAGGCTCTGGTACGATATTGCAAACTAGCACAGTATTTACTAGCGCATGCGCAATAGATAAAAAAGTACTTGAATTCTTAAAGGAGGGAAAGCACCTAAATTTTGCCAAGTAATTATTATTTTTAGTTTTTACTTCGAACGTGTACTGTTAAATCGTTACATCAGACTAAAAGTTTTTTTTGGAACTAGGTTCGTGTACTATCTTTTATCAACGCGCCTAGAAACCTAACTAATAAATGTTCTGAATCTCAAACATTTGACCGTTAAAATCTTTCATTTTGAACCCGGCGTTGACAGTTCATTTTGGTTGGGAGTTTCAGGATTATAATTAGAAACATATAACGCCGTTATAATTAATGAGGGAAAAATACATGGTTGGGAACATTACTCATGCATGGTGAAATTCTTAAGGGAGGGAAAGTACCTATAAATTTTGCCAAGTAAGGATTATTTTTAGCCTTTATACTCCGAACGTATACTGTGTAAACAGTTACATCAACTGGCTTCGTATTATAGTATCTTTTACCACTGCTCTCTGTAGGAATCTAACCAATAAACTCTCTGAATCGCCAACATTTGACTTCCAAGACTTTCACTGTTTTGAATCCTTGATGAGATAGAGCTATTCACACTGCATAAATTAGAGCATCGCATGCATTATAAAGGTCAACAAACTATGAATAAATTGTCAGTGTGGTTAAGTACAGCGACTCCGACAACATGTGCTTCTATGTTGCAGCCTAGCCTTCGCCAGTATTTTACAGCAAGACAAGGTCTTGTGGCCTTCTAAACAAGGTCTACTACAGTTTACTTTCTGTGTATATTGATGCTTGTCGGGTTTTGCCACACGAGCGAAATAAAGGCTGGAACACCTAAAGCGTGTCAAATATTTCCGAGGCTGAGGTATTTTTCTTATTTTTCTAATCTTCTTTCCTTTCTTCTTGTTAACAACTAGAATACCTTGTCCGGCACACGGCCTGATCGACCGAAACCGAGGCTTACTGACTATGGTAGTCCGATATTTTTTAATAGACTGGTGCATGTATTGGTGAAATGATTTCTTCCGCGACATGGTTCGAGGGATTATCATAAGTTGTTCTTCATGTGTTGTTTATTGAGCTTTGTCTATGAATCAGCGCTAATGGGCGAGGTTTTGCCAGTTGTTTGTGAAATGATTTCTTCGACCACGTTCCGCGGGATGATCACAACTGTGTTATTCCCGTGATGTTTATCGATCACCAGTCAAGGTTTGCCAGTCGAGATTTCGCCAGTTGTTTGTGAGATGACTTCCTTGACCAGATGTTCGAGGGATGATCACAAATGTTTTTTCACGCAAGGTTCATCGATTATACCGGCAAGGTTGTGCCAGGGCGATCGCGAGATTTCGCCAGTTGTTTGTGAGATGACTTCCTTGACCAGATGGTTCGAGGGATGATCACAAATGTTTTTCACGCAAGGTTTATCGATTACCGGCAAGATTTTGCCAGGGCGAGATTTCGCCAGTTTGCATGTGAAATGACTTCCTCGACCAGATGGTTCGAGGGATGATCACATGCAAATGTTTTTCACGCAAGGTTTATCGATTACCGGCAAGATTTTGCCAGGGCGAGATTTCGCCAGTTTGTGAAATGACTTCCTCGACCAGATGGTTCGAAGGATGATCACATATATGTTACTCCAAAGATGTCTCGATTACCAGTCAAGGTTTTCCAGGGTAAGATTTTGCCAGTTGTTTGTGAAATGACTTCCTTGGACAGATGGATCGAGGGATGATCACAAGTGCATGTTATTCCCGTGAGGTTCATCGATTACCCGGCAAGATCTTGCCAGGGCGACGTTTCGCCAGATGTTGGTGACAGGACTCCTCGACCAGATGTTTCGAGGGATAATCACATATATGTTACTTCAGAGATGTCTCGATTACCAGTCAAGGTTTTTCAAGGTGACATTTTGCCAGTGTTTCAGGACACACGTTTATAACAGTAAATTGTATTACTGAAGTGTTATTATCCTGATTAAAAATTCGTATAAATAAAATAAATAAAATGACTCCCTCGGCCTGGTGGCTCAAGCCAAGGGATGAGCACACATATGCTGTTGAAATGAGGTTTATGCCTTTATGGATTACTGGGCAAGGCGTTGCCAGGGAGAGGAGTCTCCAATTGCTGGTGTGTGATACAACTTCCTCTTCTATATGACCCGATGGGGGCGGGTGAGGGTTGTCGATTACTGCATGGGCAAGAATTCACCAGGGCGCGCTTTCACCAGTTTTTCAGTTGTATTCTGAAATATAGGTGAAGTTTCCCAAGTTATTTATAATGATCACATACAGCGCTAACGGACCTGTGCGACATCGGTTCTATGTTGATTGTCTTATAATGCGTGACTGTATTGGTGTTTTAGGTTTGACAATATAGATGACGCGACGTTGCTGTGCATGTTAGTTATTACGTCGTATAGGTTTAACGGTAGGCGGAGTTCCCGTCATGGAGTCTTGGTAGTACAGAGTACTGAAAACGGGGTACCTCAATCAACCCTCCCAGTTTACTGGGTCAGGACTGTCACTTCTCCACTGGCGGTGGGTTCCTCCTTTTTTCTTTTTTTTTCTCCTTGTTTTATTATACATTTTCTTGTCTTACTTTATATGATGTATTTTCTGATGCCAACTTGTACAATGTTTTCCTGGAATGGGCGTATCATACTACATTTTCTCCTCATCTGAAGTTACTAACTGCTCAAGCAGGTCGAACGTCCATCACATAGCTGAACTTTGTGGAGGATCCCACTGTCGGTGGCGGGGTGATGTCCTTGGCCTGCAGGTACATGATGTTAACGCGTCACTGCGGACATTCCCACCGGTTGTTATCCAATTTTACTATACCCTCATTCATCAGAGCGTGTGGGTAATCACCCTAAACCACAATCGGTTCATATATTTGTGTAGATTAAGAAAATATTTCCGCTGAAGTTGCCGTCTTCAACTTTTCTGGGTTTTCCTACAGACGAAAACATTACCGCATATCGTCTCGATCACCGCGGCTAGCTATATTTCAACTGAATGAACTACTCTACAGTTTCTCAGCCTATTGGATTTCTTTTTATAAGAAAGTATTAACGATTGGCGCGAAGGGTTTATGCCTACGGGAGTCTTCGGCACGCAGAGCTAGGGACCGAGCGCCATATTCTATCTGTAATGTATCATTTTCTCCATGCCAAAGTGTGTTTAGCAATAGCAAACGGCACAGTCTCTGTCCAACTTTACAGAAAACCAATAGTCTCTTTTTAGGTGTGTTTAGTTTTGGAGTTAGGTGTCCGTTGTCGATCCCGTAAAGTAAGTATTATATTATAAGACGAAATATCTTCACATGAGACTCGTGTCCTGTTGATCATTCCTTCAATCATGTTCAAGTGTTGCACTCTTTATTTACTGTATATTTGAATTCTTGCATGGTTGCGAAGTTAATAAATAAATCAATGATTGAGTTAACATAACATATAGAGACTGAGTATTATTAGTTGCTGTGAGTTTGTACAAGGCTTCAACAGTAGACAATTAATGGTCTCTTGTGTTAAGGGATGATAATTGGGGTGTAAGAATTGGGGTGTAAGAATTGGGGTGTAAGGATTGGGTGTAAGGATTGGGGGTATATGAGCCCAATAATGGTCTCCTGGTAGTGTGCAGAAGCATGGAAGGCTACAGAAAGGGTGGGGAGGCGAATTTTCTCCCCATACCTTAATATAGCGATGCGATATTGCTGCAGTGTGAAATAGAATACTATTCACACTGCATAAATTAGAGGTCAACAAACTATGAATAAATTGTCAGTGTGGTCAAGTACAGCGGTGTAGGCTGCATAGCGTACGATGCAGCCCAGTATTATGTTGGAAGGTTTATCGGGATTCCTGATAGTGATGCCGATTTATCGTGAAAAATTACTTCCCACCCACCCATCCACCCACCCACCCACCCACCCGATTCTGAGCATTTGCACTGCAGCTCTTGTCGTATCACCGAATTTTCTCCCCATACCTTAATATAGCGATGCGATATTGCTGCAGTGTGAAATAGAATACTAATTTCCATGAGTTTTAGGATTATAAATAGCAACTGTGTAAAACGTCGTTATAATTAATGAGGGAAAGTACATGGTTGCCGATGATGGGAAAAGTACTGCTTGAATTCTTAATGAAGGGAAAGTACCTAAATTTTGCAAATGATTCTTCGAACGTGTACATTGTTAAACAGTTATACATCAAACTAAAAGTTATTTTGTAACTGGCTTCGTGTAGTACAAGGCGCTCAGAAACGCAACCAATATTAAGTTTTCTTCAAAATACTGGGTTGCACTTGTGATAATCCAACGCAATAAACACCTGAATTTTAGTTATCATGATACAGTGAGTCAGCATTTCTTCACAGCACGCTTTTGTGTTTCTTTTCAAGCTATATATACTTTGTGATTTAATTTCAATTCCATACTCTTATGGCTTTGTGTTTCTCTGCGTGAACACGTCCCTTCTTCTTCTACTTAAGAAAGCGCTGTTTCTGTTGTGTTTACTATGTTCACCAACAGTCTGTTCGAGTGTATTATATAGTAAGATTGCGAAACTTTTTGTCTCGGCGAGGAACCGGCAGAAGCACTATAGTGGATTCACAAAGTCAAGTTCAGATTTGTCCTGATATTAATATGGCGTTACCTTTATCGTTCGGCATGTCACTCGTCATCTTTGTCATTGTATCGGCCAGGTCGTATTCGACTGGAAAGGGTTTTCAGAATGAAACAAACCAAACGCTGCTGTTGAATTCAACGATTCCGAAAAAGAGTCTAAACAACAAAAATGTTCCAGTAAGTGGTTCGGGTATGTGTAACCTTACTGTTGATCGCTCTGGGATGGCTTTCCTTGTGTTGGCCAAATTTCATCCGATTCGGACCACTTTAAAGAATGGAACTGATGAAACGTTGGAGTTGAATTTAACGTTTCCAACAAACGATATCTTCGTAATGACGAATCATGCTTCGACAAATGGATCAGGTATGTGCAACCTCACTTTTGATCGCTCTGCGGTTGCGATGTTTTCTCGATTGATTGAAGACGATCTCATTAATATTGTGGATCTTCGTCTCCATGTTGATTCCAAGAACAAAACTCGATTGCTTTTCCAATGGAGGTTTTCTTGGACCAATAATATTGGTCGAGAAATTCTACTTGCACTTTCGATGTCAAAAGCCCGCGCAATAAATCTTGAAGCCATTGGGCCGTTTTTAACAGTTGGGAGGAGAATTTTTGATATACCAGCTTATGAATATCCTACTGGATGTATCGCGTCTGAGAAAGATGAAGCACGTTTCGTTGCCACAAGTTTGCTGCAAAAGTTTTTTCCAAATTTAAATACTGAACACCAGGTTTGTTACGCTAATGAGAAGAAAATTAAAACGGGACATTTTATTCGAAAGTATAGTTGCTGCAAGAAGACTATCGGCGATGATTCCAAGGTACCTGAATGTTACACGAACTCATCTCGGTTGACTGACATACTTTATTATTATTTAAGTACATTTAGTTTTTTGATTCAGTGTGTTGTTTTTCCCATACTTATTTTAAATTTATTGAAATATTCGGAAAAAACTAAATATATTAAGGTAACAGAAAGTCTAATGTCACCTTCCTCTATAATTAGTAAGGTGTGTTGGGAAGGATACGGACCTATAAAGTCGTTGGTCAGGGGAATAGTTTTTACGTGTATTATTATTTACGTCACACTACATTTTGTACACAAGGAGTTGCTTCCTTATGCGTGCTTAAGTGTTTATGTGGTACTTTTTAACTCTTTTTCTGGTGGTTTCATTTTTAAGTCGCTTGAAGATTTTCGATGTCAAATTATAAGTGAGATATCTGAAGAACACACTGACTCTCGTTTGGGTTTGGCGCGTGTTTTTAAACTTCTCCTAGATTACAACTTGAAGGATTCCATTCGTTCAGGTTTTAATTATCAACGTGTAGTTAGCTTACTTACCGTGCCCCTCAACATCAAACTCTGGAAAAAGACATTGCAAATTTTTTACAAATATTTCAAAAAAAGATCACCTTCTTCGAGATATGCAGTCTTAAAATTTGTTGGAAAAGGTATTTTTCATGTTCTATTTTTGTTCTTTTGTTTTATTTATGTTTCTTTTGTCTTTCTGGTGCTGTCTATAGCGGTACTTTGTACATTATTGTCTTGGACATTAATATCTGGATACCGTGGATTTCTTTTGTTTTATGAACTGAAAAAGTGGCATAGCCGCATAGCTACCATATTATACATGCTACATGTATTTTTTCTTATCGTAGGTACAATTTATTATTTTCTTTATAGTCTTTCCATTTTGACATATATAGTTTTGTTTTCTTTTGTTGGAGTACTGCTTAATGTAGGCCACTTTATTCCTTACATCACATTTTTCTCAGTTCTATTTTTTTATTCTTGGACTTTTTGGAAGTTCTTCGAAGAAAAATACTTCAACTTAAAATTTCAAATGTACAAGGTTTGCAAAGAAAAATTTCAACCTGATGACGAGGAGGGAAATGATGAGGAGAATGATGGTGGTGAGGAGAATGATGGTGATGAGGAGAATGATGGTGATGAGGAGAATGATGGTGATGAGGAGAATGATGGTGGTGAGGAGAATGATGGTGGTGAGGAGAATGATGGTGGTGAGAATGATGGTGGTGAGGAGAATGATGGCGGTGAGGAGAATGATGGTGGTGAGGAGAATGATGGTGAGGAGAATGATGGTGATGAGGAGAATGATGGTGATGATGATGATTCTGATATCCAAGTACTGAACCATTTACCCAAATGGAAATATAATGATAACAACGAACCAATGATTTTAAAATTACTTTACGATAAAATTAGGGAGAGGCTTCTACCATACGACTTGAATTTATTTCATTTTGGCGTCAAACTTTTCTTCGTACTTTGTTTCGCTCTATTTTTATTTACCGTTGTCAGAATTTTCCAAACGACTGACATTCCGGGGACAGTTAAAGTACTAACCACAGTGAGCTTGGGTGTCGTGCCGTACATTTTTAACATAGTTGCCTGGAAAATGAGCGATTATGAAAAAAAAGCACGGAATGAAGAACAGAAAAAGAAAGTTGAAACACTTGTGGATGAATTTACTTCAATGCGTCCTACATCTACACATTATATGCCTGTAGCTGTTGTAGACGTATAGATAGACGTCGACGTACAGTCAGACCTGGAAAAAAAATGTTCACTGTTTTCTCCAATCTTAACGTCCGTATATATAGATGACATAAAAATTAATTTGGTCTCATTTAAAATAACAAAGTAACTAAGGTGAGCTAGGAATATCCACCAGTAGAGTTGGTTTTCTCCTGTGCTTTGAGGGTTGGTCTCCAGTTTTCTTCGCTCTGAAAAATCAACGTTAGCTGAATCAATCATAGCTATAGTGTCCCTGATTGTTCAGCCAGAAGATTAAACACTTAACACTTTGAAGCCTGAGTCTTTAGTATTTTATTCTGGCTAACGCCAGACGATTTTATTCAGCACAGGGAGAAGTCCAGGTCTCAAAGTGTTAAGTTAATGATGCATGTTAAAGCTATTCATTTTGACAGTGGGTTGTTGTTGTATTTTTTAACTATGGGAGGAGGATGGTGACATTGACTTTGTGGTTGCAGCTCAAACTGCAACATATTAAAAAATAGGTTGAGTAAAAATAATGAGTAACTTAAACAAGCTTTTTCAAGACAATGTTTAGATATGTTAGAAACTAAATAAATAATAAATGTAGTGTAATCCGCACAAATTCTCGCTTACGGTTACTCGTCGTTTGTCAATATGACCATTGGTAGTTCTCTATTTTGGCAGTTTTAGACTGTAATAAAAGCTAAAATTTATTCTATTTATTCAATTGTGAATGTATATAATCGATTATCGTTTGTTGTCAAAACATTTCTAGCTAAATTACGGTATTAGGAATATTGGAACTCGTATAGCTCTGTTCTACTGCATGTTCCGCACGTAAGCTATACTTGTATTATTTAAGGTGAAAGTGTAATAAATAAAAAAACATTCAATTCCTAAAATAATAGATTATGAACAGATAAGGAGAATTAATCAGATATATATAATCAAATATGATATAATCAAATATATACAATGACTGCATGCAGGTTTCACCATTTTGCGTGAAAGATGAAATAATGTTTGTAATCATGTAATACATAATATGGCGTGTGATGTTATTAATATTGAGTATAATTAATGCTTTTTTATATGAAGTTTATGTCATGGTTTATCATTAAAAGAAACGAAAGTATATTCTTTATTTTGTTAATGTGTATTTCATTGATTTTTGGCTTTATTTTGCGCCAAAGCGCAAAGAGACAGTATTGAAAAAGTTGTTCAAGGGCTTTTTTTTCTTACATGCCCCCCTTCTCTACCTCGACCCGAGGAAAAGGCAAAACAGGCAGCTGCCTCTTTTCAGGAAGTCCGTTTTAGCCCGTCCCCCCTTTTCAAACGCTTCTGCTACTCTTCCGACGTTTCCGAGTAAATGTCGACTCTCTAACTTTTGCCATTTTTTTTCTAATTCCCGATTTAATATAACATCTATAATAACGCCTTATTTATATAAAATAAATGTGAAAAAAGTGTATTAATTTCAAAATGTTTAATCATTTTTAATTGAATGAATTGAGTTACCCATGAGTAACGTAGGTTTCGAAAGCGAAACCTATTTATCTTCAAACGCAATAGGTAAATAAAGCAAGGCACAGAAGTCCGCAGGAGTTTTGCATTTCTTCGTTAGTCAGTAAAATATGTGTATACAATGCATGCCCCATATACTTAGCGGAGGTTAATAACTGCATGAGACAAGAAAGTTTGAATGGCTTGCGAGTTTATTAATATACGGAATCAATTCCAAAGTACACAACTAACTGAACTAAGACTGAGGTATCTGTTAATTACTGGATTAACGTTTCCCGCGTCAGACAGTTGACGTTTGCAAGATATTTCAAGAAAGATACTTTTCTCAAGGTAATGAAACCTAATGATATACATGTAAACATCTTACATTTACATCTATAGACTTGCCACAAGTCGACCACTTTATTGTTTTATTCAAGATAGCCAACAAACCGTCTAGATATCGTGTAGCTATATTAGGGACCTTAAAGTGCATATATATAATCCCTACACAGTTTTTAGTTCCCTTTTTAGAGGGCGAAAAAACAGTTGTAAAGTTATTTTACCGTTTTTGATTTGGTCGTTTTGTTTCCGAGATAAATCTTTTTGAACATTGGCAAAAAGTCCTATTCGCTGGAAATTGCCGCAAATGCTATTTGGTCAATATTAAGACTGCTATCTACTGATGTGACGTCATTTCCTCATTAATTCCATTGTCAACGGCGCCATTTTAAAAGTGCCTCCGGGAAATTAGCCCTCTCGTCCTTGCGACCCTCGGGCTCCTGTATTCAATTACTCTCGACCTTGTGTCCTTTTAATTAACTTTATATTGTTATCTATATGTTATGATTTTGATGTATGTCCGTTAGTATAATTAGATTAGCATATATTATAATATTTATGTCACATGACATGGCCACGAGTATGATATATAAACTCAGCCATTTTGGAGAATAAAAGTAGTTGTTCTATTTTATGATGTAAGCTGTAAAACTATAACATGGTGTCAGGTGTAACTCAAGAACTATAGGTATGATTTGTAAGCATCGTTTTTACGGAAAATTTAGGCACTTGGTCGGTGTATTTTCCCTAATAATTTGCTTCAAATACCTCCACGTCGCGAGACTTGTCGTACAACAAACATGGCCGAACTAGCTGGTTTACCTGTCCCAAGAATGGATTGGCACTCTTCAGATGCTGCCCAAGCCTTCAAGAAGTTTAAGGCGGTATGTGAGCTGTATTTTTCTGGACCTTTGAAGGAGAAAAGTGAGCAAGAAAAAGTCAGCTATCTGTTGATTTGGTCGGGCGACGAAGGCATCGAACTTGTGTCAACTTGGTCTCTTTCAGCCGAAGAGAAGAAGAAGCTAGACACTTACTGGACCAAATTTGAGAGTTATGTATCTCCAAAGAGTAATTTTCGCTTAGCAAGATACAAGCTACGAACTCTGAAGCAAGAGAAAGGCGAGGCAGTCGATGCATTTCTTAAAAGAATTCGTGTTTTAGTTAATGAATGCAAATTCGCCAACCCTGACGAAAATATCATCGATACTATTATTTTTGGATCAAGCAGCCAGCGAGTTCAGTCACGACTCCTCGAACATAATGAAACTCTTACCCTCAATACGGCAATAGACATTGCAAGAACAGAGGAAGCGACAAGTTTGCAGCTACAGGACATCAGAGGAACAACAATGATTAATGCTCTACGCCACAAGAATAGTAAACGACCACAAGGTAAATCAGGACAACGAAGAGAAATGTGTGGCAGCTGTGGAACCATACACGACCAGTCACAGAAATCATTATGCCCAGCTCATGGAACTAAATGTTCAAACTGTGGTAAACCCAATCACTGGCGAAAAGTATGTCGTTCTGGTAAGTCGAAGAGTCAGCAAAAGGGGAAGAATATTAATCAGCAGCCAGGGAAAAGAACCTTGGTAAATGAAGGTATAC
Organism: Paragorgia papillata; assembly: GCA_035771165.1. Lineage (NCBI taxonomy): Eukaryota > Metazoa > Cnidaria > Anthozoa > Scleralcyonacea > Coralliidae > Paragorgia > Paragorgia papillata. Next base: position 5,000,589 of record JAWNZC010000354.1, read on the forward strand.
ATACTCTAGTGGAAAACATCAATGAATCAACTGTTCCAGATGTACCTCAGCTATACTTTCATACGATTTCCATAGACAACATGGCAGAGAGTCATAGTCAAGCTATGCTGAATGTACAAGTTGACTCTGGTCAAAACAGAACATCTTTACTATGCAAAATTGACACAGGTGCAGAAGGGAATGTTATTCCTATGAGTACCTACAAGTTGCTACATCAACAATCACCCTGTGATTCTAATGGTGCACCTCTTGGTTTAACTCCATCAAGTACAAGGATAACTGCTTTCGGTGGTCATAACATACAGCGCTATGGAACATGTAATCTTATTCTCTCACAGTGGTCTCTCAGGCACATATTCATTTCATGTTGTGAACACTGCTGGACCGATGATCCTTGGTTTACAAACCTGTACAGCCATGAAGCTAGTAACCTTTAATTACAGTCTACAGCACGAACCTACAACTGAAGGACCCTCTACACGGAAGCAAGCTGGTAACCTTGAGGCCAAGGCAAACATATTGACACAGTATGCAGATTGTTTTCAAGGGATTGGATGTTTCAAGGGAGAATATCACATCACCCTGGATTCCACAGTTCCCCCTGTAATACATCCACCACGGCGAGTCCCAGAAGCCGTGCGTGAGCCATTAAGAAAGGAACTTGATTTACTTGTCTCACAAGGAATCGTTGCTAAAGTTGATCAACCAACCGATTGGGTAAATTCACTAGTGTGTGTCACAAAGAGTGATGGTACTCTAAGACTGTGTCTAGACCCAAAGGATCTTAACCGTGCAATAAAGCGACCACATCATTGTACCCCGACACTCGAAGAAGTTCTCCCAATGCTAAATGGTGCAAAATATTTCTCCATTGTTGATGCTCGTAGTGGATACTGGAACATACAACTTGACCATGAAAGCTCCTTATACACTACCTTCAACACACCACATGGCCGATATAGATTCTTGAGATTACCATTTGGGCTTATCTGCGCACAAGATGTCTTTCAGAAGAAGGTCGATGAAACCTTTGGTGATCTACCAGCAGTCACGGGCATTGCTGATGATATTGTCATATATGGTTACAAGGAAGACCGTAGTGATCACGATGCCAATTTGAAAGCAGTCATGGAGCGAGCTCGAGAAACAGGTCTTAGATTTAATCCAGAGAAGTGCAAGATTGGATGCACCGAGCTGGTTTTCTTTGGTCACATCATTGGTGCCAGTGGTTTGAAGTTGGACCCGAAAAAGACCCAAGCCATTCTCAACATGGATCCTTCAAGAAGTTTAACAGATCTGCAAACCTTCCTTGGCATGACTCAATATCTCAGTCGTTTCCTACCAAATCTTGCCTCGATTGCAGCAAACTTATGGGATCTGACGAAGAAGAGCAGTGACTTTCTATGGGGCCCAGAGCACCAAGCATCTGTTGAGCAGATCAAGGCCATGATCACATCACCAAGTTCACTGCAGTATTTTGACAGCACCAAACCAGTGACAATTCAAGTGGACGCTTCTCTCCGTGGTCTCGGTGCAACTCTGATTCAGGAAAATGGCCCTGTGGAATACCGAAGTAAGCTCCTGACGGAAACAGAAACTCGTTATTCCAACATCGAGAGAGAAATGCTCGCAATTGTACATGGGTTGGAGAAATTTCATTATTATGCCTATGGTCGGCATGTTGTCATTGAGACAGATCACAAGCCATTAGAAGCTATTTTCAAGAAGCATTTGTCAAGTTCTCCACCACGCATTGCAAGAATGATGCTTCGTATTCAGAAGTACGATATAGACATCAAATATGTTCCAGGGAAGGACATACCTTTAGCTGACGCTTTGTCACGACTCAACCCATGTCAAGGTGATACCATCGAAGGATTAGTTTAGTTCAGACAAACTTCGTTTACTTCAAGACATTTTTTAGCCAGGATCAAACCGTGCATGGTCAAACTATATTTATGGATCAAACACACACTACATCAAATTGAATACATATCTTAGTGCTTTTACAAACTTTAGTAGTCTGGTGTTGTTTTGTCAGTGTGGGAAAATCCCCGCTTGTTTTATGTATATAAACGCCGTGTTGTGGTTTGCCGTCACCAAAGTCTAGCCGTTAGCCGGCAGCGAACGCGGTTTACAGACATTAATTTGGAATCAAGAACGATTTTATATATTTCTATATAATAGTTTCGATTGGTAATGTGTTGTGACTCAAGCAAAATTACGTAAAGTGTTACGAGTGCTCTTAAATGTGGTTCCTCGCTTAGTTGCTTTCCATGATATTAAATTCCGTCGTAGACTCCGTGTGATTATTATCTTGGCAGCGCTCATTCTGTTCTACGAGTTTTGTTGTCGCAAACCCATATAATTAGGTCTAAACTTTACAGACTAAACTCTAGATTGATTTTGTGACATTCGCAATAAATCAGTTGACAGGAAGTAAACAATTTTCATATATTTCTCGTACGTGATTGGCTCATGTCATAATTGAGAAAAGGGGGTGAAATTGTTTTATAAATAGCATGGCGGCAGGCGTTTCCTCAGCTCGTCTCGCCCCTCCCACTACCGAAACGCCTGCACTGCAGGTTAGGGCTTGATATATTTAGTTTGCTAATCCGAGTTTTACGCCTCGATTAGATCTTGAAGGTCAATAGGTCAGCTTCTCAAAAATTTGGGAAGTTAACTGTGATTGGTCCGTTTCAGGAAAGGAATTTCGTGCTTCGTATAGCAGACGTTGGTGGGCGGGAACTAAAGCCCCACAAGACGTCTGCGAAGGAGGCTAGATTATCATTTGCTGGGAGAAAAAAAAAATTAAAAGGTGGAACCAAAATATTTGGTGTAATTAAATTGAAATTTTATTCTTGTGAAATTTTTTCATATAAAAACAACTCGTTATTCCTGTATGAGAAACTAGTTTAATGATATATTATAAAAGAGTGGCGCGCTAGTGTGTCTGCAAATCTTCGTTTTATTAAACGTCACCGGTCCTTTCTCGTGTTTACTTTTGAAATGAATTCTACAAGCGACGACATTGCTGCTCGTTGTGAGAGCCTTCGCCGGAAGAGTGTAAGAAAGAATAAGAAATCCTCTCGTTTTTTGAAGAAAGTGGAGCGAGAGGTGAGAAAAAGAAAGCCAAACATGGCCAAGGTTCTGTCTTGGCAAAAGCAGTCAGCTAAATTGGTCAATCAGGATTTGAAATACCTAAACAAGCGCGATGCATTGCTTCGCGAGTAACCTGAATGTCAGGCCTTTATTTGTTCCAGCCTACCGCTAAACCCGGCAGCGCAGGCAGAGGTGCGGGCGAGCGAGAAGGCAAGAAAAATAAAGGCATGAGGAAACTCTTATTAAAACCGTCTTCCGCCCACTTTGTTATTTTTAAAAATGAACGAGATATGATTGATATGTGTTGCACGTCAAAAGAACAAAGCGTATGTTTTGATTTCATCCCACAGAAATATATAGTCTTTCTCCGTGTGTGGTTTTAGTCCAGACTAGTCTTGGTAGACTTGCAATAAATACACGAGCTCGAATTGAAGGCGTTTGTCCATGGTATCTAGACCCGATCTAGAGAAGAAGTCGAAGAATTCACCAGTTTTACTCTAGAAACCACGTGTAGTATTCACGTGGTCAAATAGGTAAACAAAGCCGAACAATATGGTTGCCACGAAAAGATGTTCTTGGGGAACGTGCAGAAATGATACGCGGTATCCTCATCTAATAGAGACAGATGAAAACAATGATCCTGTGACATTTTATCATTTCTCTGGCCCTAAGAGATCGGCGGAGATACGAAAGAAGTGGATAATAGCGTGCCGTCGTGGGGACAAATTTGTATGGGATTTTATATTCACAACTATTTGCCTATTTATTCAGCAAGCTTGTAAATTATTCGTATTTTTCTGCAACAGCCAGCGCTTTCAGTCATTATTCAGCCCGTTTGTAACATTAGCCAGGCATACGCGTAGTATTCAACCGTGTTTGTAACATTATTCAGGACTTTATATTATTATTCAGCCTTGTTTGTAACATTAGCCAGACATACGCGTATTATTCAACCGTGTTTGCAACATCAGACATACGCGTATTTATATTGAACCGTGTTTGTAACATCAGACATACGCGTATTTATTTTCAACCGTGTTTATAACATTATTCAGCACTTTATATTATTATTCAACTTTGTTTGTATTAAACATTAGTCAGACAATGCTGAATAATAATATAAAGTACAAACACGATTGACTAACACACCAATGTCTGGCCATTAACTATGGTCTGGCTAACGATACAAATGGGCTGAATAATAATATAAAGCGCTGAATAATGTTACAAACACAGTTGAACAATACGCGTATGTCTGGCTAATGATACAAACGGGCTGAATAATAATATAAAGCGCTGAATAATGTTACAATAAGGTTGAATAATAATATAAAGTACTGGATAATGTTACAAACACAGTTGAATAATACGCGTATGTCTGGCTAAATATGTTACAAATGGGCTGAATAATAATATAAAGTGCTGAATAATGTTACAAACACGGTTGAATAATACGCGTATGTCTGGCTAATGTTACAAACGAGCTGAATAATATAGGGCAGCACGGGTGGCGGGTGCTGTTAGGGCGTTGCCTCTCACCAAAAAGTTAAGCCCGGTTAGACGAGGTTAGTATTTGGATGGGTGATCGCTTGGGAATGACCCCGTTGTCGGGCTTGGACTCATGTGAGTAGAGTTGTAGTTGATCTCTCCTGTGCTTCGAGGGTTTTTCGCCGGGTTCTCCGGTTTTCCTCCCTCCATAAAATCAACACCTAACATCTTAGCTGTGATCCGTGGTCTGAACTGTGTCGTTGGCGACTGCTTGGAGCGCCTTTGATATGCCTCGACACGGCCACGTTGATCTGCGTCCTTCCCAATTCAGCCGCTGGCTGCCAGTAAGGATGATTAGCCCCCCAGTCCTTTATCCTTTAATATAAAGTGCTGAATATGTTACAAATACGGTTCAATAATATGCGTATGTCTAGCTAATGTTACAAACGAACGGGCTGGCTATTGTTGCAGAAAAACGGACTGAAAGCGCTGGCTATTGTTGCAGAAAAATACGAATAACTTACAAGCTTGCTGAATAAATAGGCAAATACTTGTGAATATGAAATCCCATACAAATTTGTCCCCACGACAGCAAGCTATTATCCACTTCTTTCGTCTCTCCACCGATCTCTTAGGGCCAGAGAAATGATAAAATGTCACAGGATCATTGTTTTAATTTGTCTCTATTAGATGAGGATACCGCGTATCATTTCTGCACTTTCCCCAAGAACATCTTTTCGTGACAACTATATTGGATTTGCTTTGTACTGTTCGTACAATAGTACGAACTTTCGGCTTTGTTTACATATTTGACCACGTGACTGCTACACGTGGATTCTAGAGTAAAACTGGTGAATTGGAAAATACGATAAGAAACCGAGAAATTTGACAATTTGAGAGTATACGTATATATTGATTCAAAATTCCACCATTATAAAAGATAAACACGATTTGATAGCCGCGTTGATATAGTTTCGACTAAAATAATAAAATATATATAAATTTGAGGCACAGGCTAGAATACCCTGCGAGCATAGCCGTCTTTTCCTTATTTCTTCGCTGAGAGAGAGGAAGAAAAGTAGGCTCTGTTGTATTCATGTTTGGCTTCGTCCAAGATTTAGGACGAAGTAACCCGTTTAAGACCCGTTTAACCGGTTCTCTGCTCTGTTTTTGTTTTCTGCTCTGATTGGAAACCAGTCACGAATACAGCAGAGCCCAACTTCGTCCCCCGGGCCATTTGTGGAGGCTGGGCCAAGATGGCGGCCAAAAACAAAATGGCGGGAACAAATGGCCCTGGCACAGCCTGCAAAAAATGGGCCATATTTTGACTCATTTTTTACTCGGACCCAGGCTTCATTAAGTTTATCGCGCCTACTCAGGCTCAATTTTTTCTGAATATTTAGTTCAGCTTGACTGACCCAAACTGAAAACAATCAAAACATTCATTTCCAAATACATTGTCGAATTATTAAAATAAATACACTTTTAATAAATATCTGTAAATGCTTATTATTTATCATTTGCTTCACCGTTGTACGAAATTCGAAAGAAACTGGATTGCCGTTGTCTGGCCGGGCCGCCCGGTGAGTTTTCGGTGGATTCAATTCAGCGTTTTGAAAAACATTTAGGCTTCGTTTAGTCGAGAATTCTTGTTTGAAAAAAGCCTGCTTCTCAATGGTCAAACACGTAAATTCTGCCCTGTGGTGTACTTTCCTTTCGCAGCCAAAATACTTTTTAACCAGGGGCGGATCCAGGAATTTTCATACGTTAGTCAAAATTTTAGTTCTCAACACTCAGGGGGGGTTGTATGATTCATCATAATAACGCCCCCCCCCCCAAAAAAAGCGGCTGTTTCGCCCCATATCAGGGCTCACCAGCATGTCTAGGAACACATAGCTAATACCATAATATAATTATGACAAACTCGTGATTCCGACATGCAATTTTGGCAGCCTGGCAGGTTATGATCGTATTACACCAGACCATGCTGTCGGTCTATTGATAGCCTAACAAAATAGACTAAATACAAATATACAATGCCACTTATTTTGCTTGGTGAATAAATATATAGAATAATCGATACCTAAGTCGAAATCTTTAGCTGATATTAATTGATGTAATGCTGCTTTTATAATGCATTTATATGATTTAGATATTAATAACCTTTTGACCGCAAAAATATGCTAATTTGGGTAAATTCCATCGAGATTATTTACATATACAAGCGACAAGCCTAAATATTAAAATCGGCGCACAGCTTGTTCTGTTAATAGACATTCTAAAACAAGACAAAATATGTTTAATTTACCTTATAGCAAGCAGTACAGGACTTGTTCTTTTGATCTCGAACACACTTCGGGATTAAAGTCTCGGCACCAAAATTTCTACTGAGGCAGAAGTTCGTGCTGTTTATCGCTCTCAAAAGCTCTTCAACAGAACTCTTCGGCGAAGCGTCGATTCGCTTCATTAGATCAGCATAAATTTCTTGTGGACATTTTTGATCGTTCCCCGCAAACGCGGACTGAACAGTATCGTAAATACTACAAGACATTGCTGTTTAAATTCTTTCTATTCTAACGTGGGACTTCGAAATGAACCTCAGTGGCCAAGCAGCGATCAGAAAGACTGGATTCGTCAGCCCTTGAGTGTATACAGCAACAACATATCCCACGCTGCGAATTGGTCAAGATCGGTAAAAAAATGTGACCAATAAGAATACGAAAATTTTTTTAATTAGCCAATCAGATAGCTTGTATACGAGCCCCTGATTCCTAAATCGGTCAGAACTCCCCACAGATCGGTCAAAATTGCTGATCCCCATGGAGATGAGCATATTGACCAATCAGATGGCTAGAATCTGACTCAGATCGGTCAAAACTCACGCTTAAGTCCGCTGTTCGTTGACTTGATAATATTACTTTACAGAAACTCAGCCGCAGCATGAAACTTGATAACTGAACTACAATGGTGCCGCTGGTTGAAAATAGATAACTGGACTATCATTCGAATTTTAATTAATTAACTATTTAACTCCGCAATTTTTACGTTAGTCGCGTGACTGGTTTGACGACCCCTAGATCCGTCCCTGCACATACTGATTTATAACTGTACTATTATAGTTAATTCTAGATACATGTTTTTTAAACGGAGTAAATATTCGATCAATTTTCAAATTAATTAAGCTATTTAGCTCATGTTTTTTAAATTGACAACAATACACTGTTTTAATAAGGGGGCGGCACCCCTTCCCGATCACCCAGCGCTGGCTACGCAGGCTAGCTTGTCGATCAATTATCTATCAATGATTTGCCAAATTGAATAATAAGTAACTTTTTCGCCTCTGTCTTATAGGATTATTGGTTAGAACTAACTGGGTATATCTATTCAACTTGCACATCATGGAATGTCAAAGCGCGAAGGTTCTCCACAAAACGTTAAAAAATGCAGAAAGATTTTCCACAAAAATAAAATGTTGCTTCTTCGTTTTTACAGTCGTTGTGATTCAAGTTTATTGGTTTCATCATTACGAAAATTTCACTCCTTCGAATCCAATACCCAAAAGAGAAAAAGATCGCAAATTCGTGTATTTAACTCAAACTGAAAGCTGCCTTCCGTCACATTTAAAAGAGGAAGGTCAAATTGGAAACGGAACGGAGTGTAACTGCGATGTTATTGTGCTTAGTTACAAACAGAAATGTCGTGAAAAAGAATCGAAACATATCGAATACGTTAATAAGACTGGCACAACTTGGAACACCGGTAGGAATTTCCTTTACCAATACGCAATGAACAGATCAACAAATTACCTGTACTACGTCCTCCTAGACGATGATATTAGACTTCGGCTGAACGATGACAGCAAAAATATTTACAGTGCAATAGGCCCTTGGAGAGCATTTGAAAGGTTTTTGCTTGCGTACAAGCCAGCTGTAGCGGGTACGTCATATTGCTGGAATCACGGTATTAAATGCACGCCTGAAAAAGTTCCTAGTGTTCACGCTGTAAAAGAAAAGTTGGTTATCGATGCGTCATTTAACGCGTTTCACTATAATGCTTTGCCTTACGTTTTGCCTTATCTTACGAAAGGAGAAAATGCCAGCTGGTGGTATAGTCAAAATTATATGATGATGACAGCCAGACGGTACTTCAAAGGATTTACGCTCGTTTTCACCAATGTGACTGCTCTTAATCATAAGCATCGGAAATATCCAAGAAAAAATATCAGTCCGCAAGACAGAGAAATTTTTGAAAAAGAAATTGACGTGCTAGTTAAAGAAAAGAATAAAAATCTTCCAGTTTGGAAAGGTACAAGGGTTTTTGTAGAAGCTGCTGTAACATGTAAATGTTGATGGTCCCATGCATGTAAATGCCTCATCATGGGATTTTTTTTGTATTATTTTTTTAAAAAAATTATATAGTTTAGTTTAACAACTGTATTTAGACATCACTTATTTACAAACATAATAATAATAATAATAATAATAATAATAATAATAATAATAATAATAATAATAATAATAATAATAATAGTGACAACCGTCCAGAAAAGCAAGTGAACGAACCGAGTCTCGTACATGCGAAGTGTCTAGCTATACCATATACCAGTATAATAATAACGATAATTATTGTGCGCGCATGCGCACGTTAGACACTATGCAATACAAACATCAAGAATTTCAGATTCCGGCCCAATTATGAAGCACTATGGGATAGAATCAAAGTGACCAATTAAGTCAGTGCCATTGTTGTGGCTCATGAATATTCTTTGTTAACAATGGCACTGACGTAATTGGTGCTCACTTGACCTTTGATTGTATCCCATAGTGCATCATAATTGGGCCGGAAACTGAAATTCCTGATGCTTGTATACTGTAACTCCGGAAGCTAAGTAGGGTAAATGTTCTTTGTTATTAGCTGTATATAACTCCGGAAGCTGTTAACACTGGGAAATGTTTTCGTATAAAGATGTCAACATGAAGAATTATGGATATATAACATCTCAAAGTGATTTCCGTCGTCTGGTCGTCAGTCTGGCAGGACTTTTATTATTAGGGGTAAAACATTAGAAATTTTTGAAGGGGGAGTAAACAATAAAATCAGCATGATTTGTTTTCAGATTAATTGGAGGGTTTTCTTAAGTGCGCAAGCTTTGCAGGGATTTTTTTTAAAGGATATTATTTAAGGCGTGCAAACTTGATATATAATTTTACTACCAATAAAATCCGTTTTTACTGCTATTTCCATTTTCCAGGTAAACGAAACGCCAATGAGTCGGGTTAGCGGCTGAGTTTGTACCGCGAGTAAAAAAGGATTCGTAACGCGCCCACGTTTATAGGCCGGCTCTTCCAAGAGGCCTTCCGCCGGGTAAAAGTTACAGGCCCCGGCGCCAAACTGGCGACGTGGCATTTCAAAATTGACAAGTGATTCCCTCTTCTACCACCTACACCTAAAGAGAGGTAGAAGGAAAAAGAGAGGCCCTGGCATTAGTTTGATGGATGATAGCCCAAATTGATATGGCTTGCATATATATTCGTTTATATATTAACCCATTCCTGTCGAGGAGAGCCTTCTGGCTATCACCACATGATTTAATTCAGCAGAAGGAAGGTGTTTATATTAATGACAGAGCCGTTGACATTAATGTTTTATTACTCGGGCTACTGTGGTTTCGGTCGTGTTATTATCACGTTGTTATTCATGTAATTACTCGGGTCTAGGTTTCGCGATTCCTGTTTTTTTTTTGGTCGCGATATTGCCCCAACAGGCTTTGCGAAACCTAGTTTTTTAGACCTAGACCTTTGTTTTAATATTTGTTGGCTATCAACTGGCTGTCCTCTGTCGATTCATCGGAAAATAAGCTCGCAATGCGATGGCGCGACCTTAGTATGGCAACGTCTATGACACCTTTGTCTGACTACGCGTTCTCCGAAAGAAACAAGGAATAAATCTCTCGGCGATACTAGACATTGTATGGCCGTTTTACCGAAACTCGCCAGGATCTGTTGAAGTAAACGTGAGCTGTTTCGTTTTTTCCATTGGTACACTATTTTCACAAACGTAGTTTAATTACAATGTTTATTATATGCATGACAAAATTACTACATTCTGATTGGTTGAGAGAAGCATAATTGTTTTATTAATTGTACTGCAGTACAATTACGAAAAACAGAGAAGTCCCTGGGAACGATGTTGACAATAAAATTCAAAATGGCGGCCAATTCTGCAATGGAAAGTTTTCACATTTCCAACGACTTGTGGTACACTGTGAACTAAAAATTATATGTAAATATTTTAAAATGAGTACAGAGAACACCCAGAGTGCAGATGTTTCTTGCCAAGTAATGAAACAAGATGTTTTTAAAGGCGTGAGTGAGTACGAAGCGTACGTGTCGTAATTTTGTCATGCCTATAATAAATGAGTAATCATGATTTTGCTCGTACATTTAAGGATTTACACTACTCGTGATTTTTGAAAATTATGCGAAATTGCACTCGCCTAACGGCTGGTGCAATTTTGGCAAAATTTTCAAATATCACTTGTGGTGTAAATCCTTAATTGTACTTGCTATCATATGATTACCTATACTTATGGGCTGTTTAATTTACATGAGCCGGGCTAGCCCGGCTAACCGAACTCACGCGATTGATTAGGATGTCACTGTGGTTTTACAACTCGCATAAGCCAAATGTACAAAGAAGAATTGGTTTAGTTTAGATGTAAACTAATCATAACGTTGATTAAAATCTCTTTTTGTGGCCGACGAAAGAATTTCGTAACCCGAGTTAGCCCGGATCATGTAAACAGCCCATTACAGTATTAGATAGCAGTAGTGATATACTCCCATATAGAGTACAAAGGGACGCCGCCTCATTAATTTTTCAATTTTTATTTATGTTACGTCATCATTTCCAGGTCCTCTTGGACCCATCATTTTTTCCATCCCCCTAACTCTAGCTTTTATCCTACCCCCGGTATTCATACATTATACTGATTTATTATTTATGCTTACGTCATTATTTCTCAGGTTCCTTTGGTGCCCTCTAAACCTACTTTTATCCAACCCCCCATGTGAAACGTCATAACGGATAGCTCTTGTTTGCACGGCATCTGCTGCCACGGGGTTTAAGGCATCCGGAGTATCTTCTTGAAAAGTCTGGAAACTTAACGACGAAAAGTGATCAGAATTAATGTAGAATCATTGCTAACTAAACCCTCGTATATAAGCGAGGAAATCGTTGGAAGATAGAATGGGGAATCAGAATGAGAAGTCCTGAAAAGAACGATTTTAAGTGTCGAAATATAAACTAAAGCCAAAGCGATTTATTACTTTATAGCGTTGCTAGGTTAACTGCTTCTACGGCTGATATTTGCATATTTCGATCCATAACACGCGTGTGGGAGGGTCGTTAAAAGGTCATTAAAAGGCCATTAAGGAATGGAAGAATGGGACATTTGGCGACCAGTGTTGTAACCAAAGAGAATGTACAGCGTCGCGGTGTGCAATTCGAATTCTGTTCTCGTACTAGTAACAACGAAAGTCTGCTTTGGAAAGTGTTTTGGAAAGTGATTGGTTTGTTTTTTTACTGTAATCAAAATGGCTGGAACGGTAAGTTTGTGTTTTGAACGTTATTTGGTTCATCGTTCTCAGGCTCCTTTGGGGTCTTCTAACCCTACCTTATTATTTATTCATTTTATAGCGGCGGGTTACGTCATCCTCCTCACGCTCCTTTGGGACCTTCTAACGGTAACTTTTATACAACCCCCTAATCCTAGTTGTTACTCAACCCCCCGTGCGAATGCGTCATAATCGATAGCTCTCCGACTGATTCCCGAAGTTCTACGTTACGTCATAATCATTGACACCAACTTATTTTCATTTAGTGAAATAAAAGTAGCGTGCTGCGTAGGCAGTGTAGAAACAACAATCGAAATATAGTAACTTAGGTTAGATATACTACCGAAACAGAGAACGTATGAATCTAACGTTTCGAGCGAAGACCCTTCGTCAGTTGTTGAAGTTTATTGTCATTTACTGTATCTCAATGACTTGTGTTACCCTCAAGTAATCTTGACCTCTGCCTTATTGTCATTGGTCAGTTATAGCATTTGAGGGCGAAATGTTTTGGCCTAACCGACCAATTACGGTAAGACAGACCACAGGGTTGTGGGGGGAATGAAACAAGTCCATTGTCACTTTATAATTTACCAAACACAAGTTGATTACATGTATGTCAATTTACAGAAAACAAGGTCACTTTCATGCTCGACCAAATCCTGGTGAGTTTAATATGCCGTCAACCATAAACTCTTTAAATTCTTCATAACAGACATTTTCTTTTGCAGGCAAGATCGGTAGGCAAATTGTATTTGCACACGTATCCTCCCGTGGACCAGGGGCGGATCCAGGATTTTTCGTACGTTAGTCAAAATTTTCGTTTGTGAACATTCGGGGGGGACGGAAATTTCCCTGGGGGGTATGATTAGTTATTGATACCCACACTAATAATACTTTTAAAAATACTTTTTGTCCTGGAAAGCCAAAGGCTGTTGATTAAAATATGAATTTCATCAATTGATGTCTATATCACAAATCACAATTTATCACATCTGAACTAGAGATCGTATTACACCAAGCCATGTGGTCTAACAAGTCAACAAGACATACTGACACAGTCCATATACATCATATGGATAATAGATATCCAAATCAAAATCTTAAACTAATATCAGGCGACAAAAAGTATAAACAAAATGCCTACACTACAGTATATATTGGTTCGGCTGGGTTCGCGGTATATAAGTGAAATATTTAATATTAATAAACTTTTGACCGACATATGCTAATTTCATAAACGATCATGCCAGCCGGTCATGGCGCACAGATTGTTCGGTTAATACAAGTCCAAAACTATTATAATAAGAGTCGAATTTAGTTAAAATAGAATATATTTACTTTATGGCTGTACAAGACTTGTTTTTCCTTTCTCGAACATACTTCGGGATGAAAGATTGGACACCAAAATTTCTACTGAGGCAGAAGCTCGTGTTGTTGTTGATAGCACTCAACAGCTCTTCAACATAACTCTTCGGCAAAGCGGCGATTCGCTTCATCAGATCATCGTAAACATCTTGAAGATATGGCCGATCGTTTCTCTCAAACGCGGACTGCACAGCCTCGTAAATACTACAAGACATTGCAGTATATTCGCTATTTCGCTTTTATATTTCTGCTGCGATCAGAAAGGCTATAGAATCATGCCGTATACACTGAAGGCTGATGCATATGATCGATCAAGAAATGTAGCCAATGAGAATTCAGATATTTTTTTAATTAGCCAATCGGATAGTTTGTATACGAGCCCCTGGTCCACAAACCGATCAGAACTCCCCACAGATCGATCAAAAAGCAAATTGGCCAATCGGATGGCTGGAATCAGACTACAGAGCGATCAAAACCAGGGCCGCCGAGAGCCAGGATGGGCCCCGGGGATAAATGGAACCGCGGGCCCCTAAATATTTCTGACGAATGACGATTGGAAGCAGTGGAGCGGATTTGAGACAATTTTTTACACACATTACTGTAATATATGATACTATATCATACTAATACAATTTATTGACTGTTTTGAACATTTGAATTTGTCTAAAACATATTATTAATATTATATACACATATCACAAAAGCAAATGCTTTGAATTAACTTTAACAAAATTCTTTTAAATCTTCAAGTGAACGCTAAATCACTAATACTATTTGATAATTAAAATGCCGCTTTACGGGCTTTCTTAATAGCGAACATGGCAATTATATCGGTGAAGTCAACCTTTCTTGTCAGCTCACTTTCTATACTGAGAACAGCAAGGTCATTCAGCCTATACTGCGTCATCGTACTTCGCATAAAGTTTTTGATGATGTTTAATTTGCTGAATGAACGCTCTGCAGATGCAACAGTAACTGGCAGAGTACAGAAGATTCTCAAGGCCACGGACGTGTTCTCAAATATCTCAACAAGGTTAAGCTTGTTGATTTTATTTAAGAGTTTGTGCGGACCCAATTCTTTTTTTCCAAAATTAGCTTGATGAATCGACTTTAGGTGGATCACTTCATCTTTCAGTTGATCTTGTGAAACGTCACGAGAGTATTTTTCTGCAAACTCTTTACACGCTTCGGTAACTTCTTCTTCGGATAACTGAATATATTGCCACAGAAAACTAAAAAGTTTGTCGATACTATTTGCAGCTTCATAACGATTCGTCAGACCAGCAACAACAGAATCGATGATGACAAAAAAGACGTCGCGTTTAAACGCTACTTCTTCTTCGTTTCCATCTTGATCATGCTGTTCTGAAGGTGATGCATCGTCTGGAGTCTCGTCGAAGAATACTCTTCTCTTGCGCTTGTGCTTTGATGGGAACTCTGGGGAAATTTGCATGGCATCAGCCACCAACTTCGATTCTCTTAAGATTGAGGACCATTTCTCTCGCAAATCTTTGAGGTCGTTAAGCAGAGATTTCAAATTTGACACTTCTACATCTATTGTAGCATTTCTAGCTTGAATTATTTGATTCCTTTGATCAATGGCGACGAGGATCTTCAACCAAATGGCAGACATTACAATGCAAGTAAAAGATGAAACGTACTTGATTGCACCATTTACCTCTGTCCTTGTTTTCGGCGTAAGGTTGAGTGGCAGGAGTTTTTCCAAGGCTAGTCGTATGCCTGGCAAGTGAGCAGCAAATGGTCGAACACTATTCACACGCGCTGTCCATCTTGTACCCGATAATCCATGGAGAGAGGAACCAATGTTTTCTTGCAAAATACTCCATCTCTTAGGACTGCAGGAAAAGAGATTATAAATCGTTCCAACCATTCCAAAGAAGGTTATGGCATGAGAACAGCTGACTGCCGAGTCGGCCCCACACAAGTTAAGGGAATGACAACCGCATGGAGAGAATAGGCACAGAGAGTTTAGATCTAAAATGCGCTTTTGGGCCCCGTTGTATTTACCAGACATGTTTGCAGCATTGTCATAACCTTGTCCACGGCAATCGCTAAGAGGAATCTCGAACTCTTTCAGGGTATTCACAATCAATGTCGCGATTTCAGCACCTGTCTTCTCACAACAGTCGACAAAGTTCAAAAATCGTTCTTTGATTACGAATTCCCCCATTTCATGAACAAGGTATCTGAGAACGAAAGTGGTCTGCTCAGTATGACTTGCATCTGGTGTTCCATCTACCATGATGGAATAATACTTGGCTTTCTTTAACTCTTCCAAAATGCATTTACGCACATAGTCAGCACAAAGACCAATAAATTCGTTTTGTGAATCGGCAGACAGATAGTGGGCTTGCAGACGTTCGTTCGTCTGTTGTGAAAGTTTAACTTTTGTGACATGTTCCTGCAACAGTGGATCGTAGTTCGCCAGAAGTTCCAGTAACCCAAGAAAATTGCCATTGTGGACATCGCCGATCCTCTGAGAAGTTCCACGAAAAGCGAGGCCTCTCTCTCCCAGAAAAACAATGACATTTAAGATTCTTGTGAGAAGCATCTTCCATTTGTTTGCCTCTGAAAGAATGCTTCTATCAAGAAGGTCATTGATTCCTGCGTCTGCTGCTATACGTCGCTCTAATTCACGCCACGACATGTAGCACTTTTTATGTGCAACACTTTGCTCATGTTCGGGAAGTCTGTCAAACAGTTTCCGCCATTTGTTTTCCGTTCCCCATCCACTTGTTGAAGCTAACGTTGACTGAGAGGGATGCTGGACGGTATAGGAGAACAATCTACATGGCAAGCAAAAAAACGCATTCTTCATAGGACTGAAAACGAGCCATCTTCTGGGAGTGAGTTCGCCATTCAGCTTCTTGACATTAAGGACAGAACATGGGAAAGGCTTGCCATCAGTATCACAAGGAAACTGCTTCGGGTGTGGAAGATGTCCTTGTCTAACCATATCTTCGATTTCTTTTGACGCAGGAGACAAGGGAGACATTCCGATGTCGAATCCAACATTTCCGGGCTTGATATATTCAACTGTTCTGGCGTCTTGTTGAGTAGAAGGTTGCAGCATTGGCTCTTTATTCAATTCATCTGCGTGATCTGCTTGATTTTCTAAGAAGCCTTGATCTTCAGCGGTTTCCAGGGAAAGTGACTGTTCCAAGTTCTGTCTGGTCACTATTTGCTCTTCAGCCTCTCCAAGTTCAACTGTCGTTTCCTCAACTTCCGAACTCCCTTCCCCTTTCCAGACATCGAACAGCGTACGAACTCCACGGCTTGTTTCTTTCTCTCTTTTTTTCTTCTCTTGTCTTTTTTGGGCACCAGATTTATGCTGATAGGAAGACATGCCTTGATGCTTGGAATTTGGAAATGAAAAGTTTCAAGTTTGGTATTACCGTATTATTGTCAGAAGTTACTATTAAATGCGAGACAATTTTATTTAATTATATCCGACTCATTTCCTGACTTGAGTTTGACTCATGAACATTTGCGTTAAGAGAATAAGGAAATAGACGTATAAGAGTAACTGAGTAAGGAAATAAAATTAAATTAAAAAAAGTCCGTTTTCTTTCATGATCATACGCAGTCCACATGTCGCGCAACTGAGTCAACTCGCGCCGCAAAATTTAACAAAGGTAGTTTGACATATTGAAATTTTGACCTTCGACCAAGTCACCAAGGCAATGAGAGCGCAGAGCCTCACGACTTCACAAACACAACAACTGACGTCGGACAACGCATAATAGTTTAAGCTTTCAAGTTTCAATGAAAAGACTTGGAGCAAAGAATGGTGTTTGCGAAGCGGAGCTGCGGAAGTCCACGTCTAATCTAAATAGTAACTTTCTAAAGCCACAAATTGGCAAGTTGCGGTGGTAATATGAGACATTAGCATTTATTCCTTTTGAAAACTCACAAATTTGCAAATGAAAAACAATAGCGATTTGAATACATACCATTCACCCGATTTCTCCCAGCTAGTACATCACTGTCTTCACATCATCACAAATTGAAAGAATTTCTAACAAAGCTTATATCGGACAAGTTTGGAAGAACGCGTCAGTCCCAGTCGTGTATTGAACGCGTGTTATCGGTAGCTTACACTTCGGATTGTGATCGCGGGCCCCTAGCGGGCCCCGGGCCCCGGGGCAGTTGCCCTGGCTACCCCCCCCCCCCCCCTCTCGGCGCTCCTGCATCGCGCACAAAAGTTGCGCATTGCAGCAAAGTGCTTATATGTCATCGCGCATAGAAGTTGCGCATTGCAGCAAAGTGCTTATATGTCATCGCGCATAGAAGTTGCGCATTGCAGCAAAGTGCTTATTTCAAAATGCTTGTTTGTGAATATTAAGCATTCGCGCAAGTTTGCTTATTTACAAAAGAGCGATAAACCATAAAAATGATTATTTACATATAAGCAATACTCGATTGCAAACAATCATTGTCGGTAAAATGCTTTTTTATAAATAAGCATTTCCGGAAGTTTGATTGTTTATATAGAAACATTCCTTGCTACTTGATTATTTACAAATAAGCATTTTGAGTAAATTGCTTCTTTACAAACAATCAATACTTGTGTAAATGATTATTTACAAAGAATCAATGATATGGTTTGCTTATTTGTAAATCATGGAAAATTGAAGTTTAAAATTCGCAATATAATTTTGATATCTACTGCGCATGCGCGAGTAGATACATTGCTGTCGTGCGTGTAATGTAATGTAAGGTAAGGCAAGTTAACAAAAGAATGCCTTCGGAGACAATCAAAACATAGAATAAAACGATTGACTCATGACAGACCACCGAAGCAAAATAAATACTGTACACCAAGTATTTCATAAGTCATTGTTGACAGACAGCATGGTCGCATGGAGCGAGGTATTTGACAAGGAGCGGGATATTCGACAAGAGGACGTTTTTACAAATTTAGTAAATATTTTAAGTATGAATCGTAGTTAATTCTTAATTGTGATGTACTAGACGTTGCTGGAATAATGATAAAAGTTTTTGAAAGTAAATTAATCGAGTCGTTGCGTGGACGATTTCGTTTTCAGACGAGCCAATATACATGGCCAACATGTCTGGTCGAGCTTCGTAAACTGACAAGACTGTGCGTTGCCGAATAGAAATGGATGACCTTTTTCTAAGAAAACAAAGTTAGCTTTATGGTCAAGCAACAATGCCCAAAACCTATGGTAGTCCACGAGCGAAATATGCTATTAAATAACATATTGTCGATATAGATGACAAATAGTCAAATGTCAGTAACTGGCACGTCTATATACAGTATTAATGGAGTAAAATTGTATGCTGCAGCTGTCAATGTCATGCAAAATCTGTGTTATGAATGTGAAAACATTTATTGTACCTTTTTCTGCATGTATGCATATGTCTTGAAGAACAATTAATGTATGGTTGCTCTTATAATTTTGATGACATAATTTGCTGGACATCTTTTTCATTCACTATTAAATTTTACAGCAGTAATACGCGAGATGCTTGTTATCTCAATCGATTTTCTTTACTTTCTAACTAGATTGCATTATTGTTTGACAAATTGTTGTAACGAAAACATTTAAATACTGTATTAAATTAGTCAATTAAGTCAAATTTTGTGATTTGTTATATAGTTATGTTAATTTGATTGACCTACTTAAAGCTTTACTACCATACTTTATGACTATAGCTTTTAGTACCATAGCTTTGGTAGTCAAGCTATTAGTGCACTGCAGCCTCTCACCACTGAGGACCGGAGTAAAGCCCATTTGGATTGAGTTAGTATTTGAGTTAGTATTTGATTTTTTCCGGGCTTGGAACTCATGCCAGATATGAGTAGGGTTGTTAGCACTTAGCCTTCTGTGCCTTGCTGGCTTTACTCTGAGAGTCTGAGTTGACTGAGTTCTTTATCAAAGTTAAAACACAGCATGGCCTGTGAGCATACAGTAGACAATTTTGTCAAAAATCTTGTTCAGCTCTAGATCTGAATACAAGGTTGTTTCAACTATACAATTACATCAATTTTGTCAAGAAGCTTGTTCAGCTATGAATACAAGGTTGCTACAAGTACACAGTTGCATCATTGTTTTTACCGTAGTAGCTATAGGCATTAAACGCAGTAGATACATGCACACCTGGGTGTGCCTATTTTTTACACATGGCGCCTCATAGTCCTACCATAGGTAGCCCGAGTAACAAGACTCCTGCTTAGGCGTTCACTCGGGCTACTGATAGCAATGCAGCTTAGCATAGCGCATAGCCAATGCACGAAACAGCGCAAGAGCGTGCACATATTGTAGTAAGCGTTTGTTTAAAAGTACAGAAAACCTAGTGGTAGATTCGGTAGATTCAAGCAATCATTAGACAACTATTAAGTTGGCTGCCACGTTGCACACACTGAAAACACTAATGAAATTATATTAAGCTTAAAGATAGCGAAGCAGTTGAATCACATCGAGTTTATTTGGCATAACTGTATTAACACAACAATACATACAATATAATCCAGGCAATAACAAAGCAAATTACAAATATTAAAATTACCTCAATACATTTAAAGTTTTCCCATTTAGCGTAAACTTGAGTCTCTTCAGCACGAAATGTCAACACAGCATATTTACCCGTCCTTTGCAAGTTGTCAGTATATAGTTTTCATATTTTGTTTATGTCTCGCTCATCTTGCAGATAGTTTCCAATAGCCAGCAGGTTATCAGATTGTGAGCAGGAGTAATACTAGCTTTTCAGTATTAAAATTCAATAAATCATATAAATCGTTTATAATCAGTTTGTCTTGATCGAAACGGCGGAATATTAACCCAGATCAGATCGAAATATAAATAGCACAGCATCTTTTAGTGTAGATTTACTGTCATCAATGTCTGCCTCTGCAGTTGTAAGCGTAGTGAGCATATTTAACGTTAACGCAGTTGTAAACCACATGACTGATCAATAACAGTGTTCAATAAGTCACTTGTGATCTTCTAAAAGCTTCAAACCAGGTCATCGAACATTCGAGCAATAGCGACCAGAGAAGATGACGGCGCATGAAGATGAGCACACCGCGTGGTTTCGCAAAGACTATCTGGATGATGCAATAATTGCAATTTGTCGACACAAAAAAATAAAAATGACAGAGTCGAAACCTAGACTCGGCTACCACAGGTAGCCCGAGTAATTAGTAAAGTAATATTTAAAACATGAGCAGCAGTGTTTAAAAAAATTTAAAATCTGATAAAACACGTACTGCGAATGTTTTGAAAATCTTCAAAAACGACCCATTTGGTAAGTTCATTGGCGTAGTCAAGTTTGAAAAATAACGTTGTCTAAAGTTTATGTAAATCAGGAAGTTTCTTTCTCAGATATAAAACCACGGACATGGTACTGATTTCCTTTGTGTTTTCTTCATGAATTATTAATGAGTTTATGAAGTAAATGGTTAAAATATGAGTTGCCGATCTTTATGGGCATTTACAAGTCGTAGAAAAGATTCGTAGAAAAGGTTAAATAAGATCATTCTAAGTCAGAAAAAAACTGAATTTGAGCCACTAGTGCCTATTAACTTTGATAAAACAATGACTCAACACTCAATCTGCATAAACGTGATATTATAATTATTTCATATTTGGTAACTGTGATCCGATCCGATCCGACTACCAAACAACTTTTCCAATCCAATCCAATCCAATCCGAAATGTCGGAATGTTATTGCTCCGAATCTTTCCAACTTTTGAAATAAGGCGAAAATATGACTAATATTTAGCACAAATAAAGCCTTGTTGCTCCAGAAGCTAAAAAAGGCTTTCCTTGTGCTAGATTATCGTTTTCTTTACTTTTTTTTCAAAGTTTGAAAAAATAGGCACGCATGTATCTACTGCGTTTAATGGTCCGTTTAGCTACGGTGAACACAATGTATTAATTACAGCAATCTGATTAGTACTCTAGGTAAAGAAAATTGATTGAGATGAAAACTATCTCGTCTACCAGTGGCGTTGCTGTAAAGTTAGATGGAGAGGAGAATATTCAGGAATGTCATCAAAATAACAGTCAAAATAATAATAGGAATCATAGATTGATTGCTCTTGAAGGCACGTGCTATGTAGATAGTCTGGTGTTATTGAAAGAATGTTTTGTACATGTATTTCAAATATTTTATGTGATATATTGACAACCGTCGAAATGCAAAGAGTTTAATTACGTAATTGTTACAGCAATAACTTATGTTTGTAGTGCACAACTTGTTTCAACAGTAGATGACATGTTGCAAAAGTATATGCCGGTTGTCACAGTAGTACTGTATATGATTCGTTGTAGGAGTTCAGTGAGGACGTGTTGCAGCCGTATGGAAATCACATCATTATTCTGTACAATCAGTAGTTGACAGAGGAAGTTTGCTCTTGCTGCGGCGATGGTTGATGTAGTTACGCTAGGAATAATTTCATACACGTAGATATATTTTTAAGCACCATCCTGAAGTCGCGATTCAGTTGTTTATCAAACAGCACTTGAATTATCCCCCAAAGTGAGTTTAATGATTATAACAAGAATCCTGTTTTCTTCCAAGGTATTCAGAATCAACTTTTAAATAGTAAATGCTTTGAGTTTGAAGGATACTTCATCAAAAATACTTTGACAATGTTTTTGTTTGCTGCTTTCTGTTTGGTACCAATTTTAAACTGCCAATGGCTTGATATTGCTGTAATCACTAGTAAAAATTAAAACAGAACAGAATAAGGTGGATTCAAAGGAAATAAAGAACGGAGTTACGTAAAAAATGGCGAGGGTGTAACGAAAAGTTGTGAAAAGGGGGTCGCTTTTTGGTCATGTACATCTATTGTTTTTCCCAATTAAGAAGAACAAGTATTTTATTCACTAAATTAACCTCCTTACAATCAACCTTTACGCAGTACTTAACATTCATCCAGGCAAGAAATGTAAACCTTGTTTTCGTCAACAGCTAGGCGACACAGAGCCCAAGCATTGAAGACCTGTACAATTTCTCTTACAGTTGCGAAAGGATAGGGCGTAATCACCGTCTCTAATTCCTCTATTTTTGCACCCATTAGCAGAGAAGAGTGTCAACATATTCGAAGTTAATTATTAAGAGAATGAATACTTACCTGATGTTGTACCTTACTGTAAGAACTGTAAAAGTAACTACTTATGTTTATTACACCAATTTTTCTTTATACTATGCATGTGATGCATCTGTAACCAACCACTGATCGTAGCAATATTAATCACGAAAAGCAATTAATTAAAGCACATATTGTCTTGTGATCAGTGAAATAGGTTTCTAAAATGTGAGCACTAATTTGTGATTCTGGTACATTTGTATAAATATGATCTATAGTGGTTTGGTTCCCAGTAGTATAACTGGTGATTAATTGCCTATAATTATTTTCATTAACAAATTGCATCAATGTCATTAATAAGATGATGTTGTGGCTGTGGATCACAATATAAATTAATGTACATCAAATAAAGCTGTGAAATAAAGTTGAAAGCGACTGCGAGGGTGACTAGGTTATCGATCAGTTCCGGTCTTAGTTCCAGATTTTAGTACTAGAGCTGTGATTGGCTAATCGTCAGGAATGAAATGTAGTGCTACAGTAAGACAGGAAGTGCTAGAAAAATCTAAAACGAAGAAGGTTTGAGCAGACGGCAGCAATGACCTTCAATCACTCAATGGCTCCAAGTATTACGAATCATTTTACTTTATATATTTTAATTAAAATTACGACTTAATGAGTAATAATTCTATGCTCAATTTAGTAGTTCAGCATCGCGTAAATAAAACCACGCGCCTCGACTTTCTCGCTCAAACGACAAGCTTTCAATGGACGAAAAAACAGAGCGAGTGCTTGTTTGGCTTCGAATCAAGAGCTTTCTGAAATCGGAATAGCCTTTTAACTAATGTTTCAAGTGTACAGTTGACATGTTAGATCCTCGGCCAAGATGTCTTAGCTATCAGTTTGTATGCAGAAATCAACTGTACTTGGCACTGCTTTGAGTTATATGTAGGCGTATACAATACTTATTCAAAAAGCGCGTTGATCATTGTTCAGGCAAATCAATTAATGTGTTACCAGAGTCTAACTTAATATAGTAAAGATTAATAGAACGAAAGCGATATAGTGTGACATTCTTTTAAGAATGCGATCAGCGACCGCTTTTCCTGAGCGAGTGCTCAGTTTGGCTTCGAATCAAGACCTTTCCAAAATCTGAATAGCCTTTTAACCAATGTTTCAGTGTGCTGTTGACATGTTAACTATAAGTTTATATGCGAAATTATCAGATTAACGAGATTTGTTCACGTGTTAAAATATAACTTGCTTGGTTCTTTGCGAACCTTTCTGATATTGCGTTATTGATAACTTAGGTGCCTGACCTGGGCCTACAAGTGGTTCTTGTGACAGCTGAGTTTCCCATGCCAAGATAGCGTAAAATATGTCTGGATAAATTAAGTTATAATAAAATTGTTTAAGTTGAGGGATAGAGAGATAGTGCCTTAATTTGGATATGATTCCAATATTTCGAGATATTTTTGGGTAGATATATGAAATGTGGTATTTCCACGATATTGATTCATCAATTATTACTCCTAAATATTTAATACTGCTTTTACGATCCAAAGAATGGCACGATCCATCTTTGCTCCTGATATGTATATCAATGGACGCACCCTTTTCTTTACAGACTTTACAATCATTTAGTTTATTTTTGTCATATTAATTGATAATTTATTAATGTCACACCATTCCTTGACCTTGGCAAGCTCAGTGTTCATTAAAGGTGACGTACAGTCCGTTCTGCGCATGTACGAATCTAATGTTTACATCTTCATTTACAAAAAATAAACTGATACCTTATTCAAGATTGTAAGCTTTTGTTACTTCCTCTTCATTACTTCTACCCAAAAAACCACATTTTCAAAAGAAATAGGAGAAATCCGAAAAGATATCCTCGCCAAATCGCTTGGTTTTCTGCCATGTTGCTCCTAACGGTTTACATTGAGGTGAGTACTTCATGTAATTATCTACGAATGTCATGTTTTGGGGACCCCATGCCGGTCATGCGCAGAACGGACTGTACGTCACCTTTAAGGTTTCTAAAGTGTTAAAATTACTTTCAGAAGCAAATACATTTTATCATCTGAAAATATTGTAAAATTCAATTTTTTGGAACAATTTGGTAAAACATTTATATAAATTAAGAATAATAAAGGGCATAACGTACTCCCCTGTGGAATTCCGCAGAACATTGTTTGTTTTGGAGATTCAACATTTCCCAACGCAACATATTGTTTTCTATTTGAAAGGTAACTATCAAACCATTTTAAAAGAAGCCCTCGGATTCCATATTTTCCCAACTTTTCGAGCAGTATAGCATGATTCACAGTATCAAAGGCCTTCGAGAAATCCAAGAAAACTCCGCATGTGTACAGCTTTTTATCAATTGGTTTTTTAGGCTCTCAGTAGTTTCAGTTATGGCATGGGCTGTTGAACGCCCTTTTCGAAAACCAAATTGGAGTTGAAAGAGAATATCTTCTTTTTTAATGTAATTTATGAATTGTTTATATATTAATTTCTCAAATATTTGTGTAAAAGCTGATAAAGTTGAAATCGGTCGATAACTTGTAGGGTCCATGTTATCCCCTCCTTTTTCTACAGGCGTTATCTTGGTAATTTTTAAGATATCTGGCACGATCCCCTGAAGCAATGATTGATTAAAAATGGTCGTTAATGTGTCAGATATATGGTTGCATGCGAGCTTGATACACTTTTGGGGGATTCCAATGGTCAATTTTTTAAATATATTGCCATTATTGCGTCATAGACTTCATGAGTATAAATACCACGAAACACGAAGCTGTTTGGAAATGATCGTTTTATATTTTTTTTGGCTTGAATCACACCGTGGAAGCTGTTCAGCAAGGTCGCAACCAATGTTAATAAAATGCGTATTTAGTCGATGAGCATACTAGCCTTGTCAATATAACATTTATTTTTATATAACAGTTTAGTGAATTGCGTTTTGCATACCGTTCTTTTTCCTGTTTATTATCACACCAATCAGCTTCCATGTTGTTTTCAAGTTCTCGCTATTTAATTTAAATTGTTCACTCAAATACATTTTTTTTGCTGCCTCTTTAATTTTGTTTAATTTTTTATTATAAATTTTATATAGCCTTACTTTTTTTGGATCTTTACTAAGGAAGTGAGTTTTAAAAAGCTTTTGCTTCCGTTTTATGGAATTGAGATTTGCATTTGAAATCCAGGGTTTATTTAATTGCTTCATTTTTTTGTTGGATAATTTTCGTAATGCCACATGTTTATCAGAAATTTGTTGTAGCACAGTAACTACATTATTCATGCTTTCGTTAACATCTTCGCTAACGAGATCATTGAAATTCACAGCCTCTATATCTCTCAGAAATAAATCATTGTTAAAATTTTTGAAATCTCGATAAAATATTTAATTTTATTAACTACTGGTAGTTCATTAGCTATCGTGCAAAATACGGGTAAATGGTCTGTGATGTCAGCTAAACAAATCCCCACTTTTAAACTTTTTGTGGGACATTAGAATAAATATGGTCAATTAAAATGGAGGAATAATCAGTAATTCGCGTGGGTTTTGTGATTAGGGGCATAAATCCTAAGTCTAGCAACGTATCAAGATAATCCGATGTTTGATCGTCTGTATTGTAATTTAGGAAGTTTATGTTAATATCTCCTACAATAAAAACCTCTTTACCTTTATTATTCAAATTTATTAACTGTTCCCTGATGATTTCGGAAAAATGACTGATTTTCCTAGATGGATGTCGATATATACAGGCAATAACAATATTTTTTTGCTTTTTGCATGTCATTTCAATCCAGCATGATTCGATACCATCACTGGATATTTCCAGATCAAGCCTTCTGGCGAAATCCAATTCTTTTGCAACATAAAGCTCAACACCTCCAGAAGCGGTTTTAGAATTAGTATTCAGAAATACATATCCTGGTATATTAATGTTGTAAACATTGTTGTCTTTTAGTTTCGTTTCGGAAATAGCAATAATGTCTGGCGGTGATTTAACTGTACAGATTACGTCTTCAAGTAAAGAAAGATTTTTGGATAAGCTACGCATATTATAATGCATCAATGAAAATCCGTGTTTCTTTTTAGTTTTATGAAAACTATTGCCAAATTGTATGATGGTATAATATTTGGAAAATTAAGATTTTGAAAAAGGTTTTTAGAATCAAGGAAAAAGTCGGATTCTGAATAAACCCATTCCCCACTTGCTTTCAAGAACTCCTGGCTATCAAGGTCATGGAATGGTAGTTCACATGTAAAATTTTGATCTATTGCCATTTTATGATAATTCTATCTATAAGATAAGAGATAGTTAATCTTATAACTTCACTTACTTGATCTACTGTTTCACTAAATCTACTTACACAAATTTTACAAATATCCATGATTTTATCTAGTTCAATGGTGATCGTTTTGGAACTTGAGTAGGTCTTCTTCATTGTCACGCTGTATTTGGTCCTGATGTATTTCCATCAATTGACGCTTCATTTTCTTTGTTGCTCCAAGGAGTTTCTTTCGACATAGCGTAAGGGATTCTCTTTTATACGCACCTCCTTTGCATTATTGCGTCCTAACTCCATCTTTAGTGGTTTCTTTACATACATACATACATAGCCTACATACATATATAATTATATCCATATTTCTATCCAGTTAACTGATGATAGTTTTGGAGCTTTAGTAGATCTTCTTCTTTGTCAAAGGCAAAGGTTTCCGTATGTTCAGCCTCTTTAATGAGAATTCTACCATTGTTGGTCCAGATGTATTTCCATTTCAATCGCTTCTTCAGCTTGTTTTCTGAGATGAATATATCAGCTTTGGCTTTCGTCTTTGATAGCTTCCTTCGGTATGAATAAAAGTTATTTCTTACATGTCGGCGCGTGAACTTCACAATTATTTTCGGTGGAGCACTTTTCCTGTATAATTATATAGGATGTGCGATTGAAATATCTTCTTCTTCGATATTAACCCAGAATGCCTTTCAGTTTCCAACTGACATTACAATCGCCTCGGCTGAAGGGCGCTCCTCTGTTGCTTCAAATCCTGATATTTCGAGGCAGTCTCTCCTCATATACTGTGCCAGCTCTTCTGTTTGAGTTTTGCCGTCTAAAGCTTTTCTGTATGCCTCTGATAAGTCTTTCCTTACATTCTTTAAATCCACTATAGATTGAACAGCTTTCTCGTTTGCTGAACGAATTTGAGTTAATAAGTCATCATACTTGTCTGACAGAAATTTAACTGCTGTACTTAAATCGTTAAAAGATTCGTTGAATTTATCTAGTTTTGCATTGATGGGTCCTAATTTGTAAATGAAGTCATTTTGGCTTTTTAGCATCAGATATCGACAGAGCACTTTAAGTCGTGTCCTGCCTCCACGAGTACATGTGACGCCTTGAGGCGACTTTAAACCAATTTAAGTGCACGAGATATTCTCGCGACAACATCCGTGAGGACGTGCAGTGTTTCAATCATCCTCAGAAATACATGAGAAAATTTTCATGATATTCTGCCAGTCCCTTTGAAGACTTGCCCATGAGACTTGCTACCCTGCGAGCAGAGCCTTCTTTTCCTTATTTCTTCGCTAAGAGAGAGGAAGAAAAGTAGGCTGTGCTGTATTCGTCTTTGGCTTCGTCCAAGATTTAGGACGCCACGGTAACCCATTTAAGACCCGTTTAACCGGTTCTCGTTTTGTTTTCTGCTCTGATTGGGACCGGGTTCGAGATTGTAACCAAGCAACTGACATGCATGCGCTATGGAAACCAGTCACGAATACAGCAGAGCCTACTTTTCTTCCTCTCTCTCAGTGAAGAAATAATGGAAAAGAAGGCTCTACTCGCAGGGTAGAGACTTGCCAATACGCAGCCACAATTTATATCCAAGGAGTGGAAAAATTCAACAGATAATAGAGGCCTCAATAAAGAACTAAGGTAAGAATTTATAATAGTAAATCGTGATGAAAATTTAGTAAAAGGCTTGTTTTATACGAATTTTAACTCGTTTTTCCCCTCTTCCAATTCTTGATCCCATGCAATGCCCATTCTAATCTTTATATTATGATCTCTATTTGGGGGATGCCGTGATCAAATGGCACGAATAGACGTTTGAATTCGAAAGTTTCTCGCAATACATCCATCAGCATTTAAAGAAATTTACGAGGAACATATATTTAGAATATCTTCTTTCTATGAATAAAGAAATGTGCGTGAAAAAATGTGCAAACGAGACAGAGAGACATTCGCCAATGATTCAAAACAACACTGAATTCTAACCATCTGCTGTTTGGCCAGTCAATTAAAACTTTGAAAGCTACTTATTTCTCGACATGCATCATTATACAATATACTGACGTAATTTACCGGTACGGTATTTCGTATATTGTTTTTCTATCCATGGAAATAAATGTACGTACCTTGGCAGAAAGTTGAAAAGTGGAAATGTTTGCCAAAAATATGCATGACTTCACGATACGCGTGTTCTTCGAAAAGCTAATATCTTGAAAGTTAATATTTCGAAAGCTAATATTTCGAAAGCTAATATCTCGAAAGTGCATGTTCGCTGATATTGTGATAACATTTACGAGGAATACATATAGTAGTTGCGATTTGTTCTCTCTAGCTGTACGTTGCTCTCGATTTTCTTCAACTTCTCAGGCGCCCATTGTTATTTTTCGTGTATAGCGTTCGCCGGCGTAAGCTCGCAATAATGCCTAGGTGTAGACCCTCAACCTGAGGGTCTGCACGTAGGCTATCGCAATCAGGGCTCGCAATCTATTAGTTGACACGCTACCTATCAATCAAAGAGAGTTTGGATTTCCGCTGCAGACGTGGGCGAAGAGTTCGATTGTTCGGAGAGCGTTGCGAAAATGTGCCTTGCATAGTAGAAGGAACAAGTTCAAAATAAACTAAGGCCCGGTTCAAACGTCGAACTTCACATCAACCGATCTTATTTACTATTCAAAGTCAACTTGAATATCATGGAAATTATGCCCTAGGGAATTCATTAATATATATAAGTGGATGACCATTCTCTCCACTGACACTTGCAAGAAGTCCGTGGATGAACACGTTTTGGGAGCGACTTCATACAGATCGACCTCGGCTTGGATTTTAGTTTCGGCAGAAATGGCTGACGACCAAGTTCCTGCTATTCCGGCCTTTCCACTTCTTCAACAAGTTGTCGGTCCGCCAGTACTACCTGTCGCGCCAGATGATTAACCTCCAGCTTTGGCGGACGCGGCGTCTCCAAATCAGTTACCGAACTTGGCCGAAGCTGGTCTTCAACCTCAAGAGGTATAGAGACCGATGTTCTCGTGAGTTCTTGTGTAATTTTAGTATTTCACGTACTTGTGTAGTGTAGTTATGTGCTTCGGGTTTGCACGATATTTACTGTGGCCGTGGGCATATACGTTGATGGGCGGTAATTGTGAATTAACCCTGGCTGTATTCGATTCGATTTCGATTCGTGTTCGATTCGATTTCGATTCGTTCTCTCATTGTCAGAAGGTGTTTGTGTGGACATTGTCGCTTCGTATGCTATATGTGCCTTTGTGGTTGAGAACTTGTGTCGACATTCGTATTTGCTGTTGGCTTCACTGCGTGTAAAATTACCTGTATATCGTATATTCATCGTTGCCGTGTGCTCTCACGCATTAAATTGGGGCGTTGTGTAAGAACTAATGGAGGTTTGCCTGTGTGGCTAACGATGTTTAAAGTTGCGTGTGTGGCTCAGTAACGGGTCCTTTTGCCTGTGTGGCTAGCGATATTCGCCTGTGTGGCGAGCGATGTTTACCTGTGTGGCGAGTACTATTCGCCTGTGTTGTGCTATTCGCATGTGGGGCGAGCGATGTTTACCTGTGTGGTGAGTGCTATTCGCCTGTGTGGCGAGCGGTATTCGCCTGTGGCTCTGTGGCTAGTGAAGTTTACCTGTGTGACGAGCGATATTCGCCTGTGTGGCGAGCGATGTTTACCGTACCTGTGTGGCGAGTACTATTCGCCTGTGTGGCGAGTGCTATTCGCCTGTGTGGCGAGCGATATTCGCCTGTGTGGCGAGCGATATTCGTGTTCGATTCGATTTCGATTCGTTCTCTCATTGTCAGAAGGTGTTTTTGTGGACATTGTCGCTTCGTATGCTATATGTGCCTTTGTGGTTGAGAACGTGTGTCGACATTTGTATTTGCTATTGGCTGCACTGCGTGTAAAATTACCTGTATATCGTATATTCATCGTTGCCGTGTGCTCTCACGCATTAAATTGGGGCGTTGTGTAAGAGCTAATGGAGGTTTGCCTGTGTGGCTAACGATGTTTAAAGTTGCGTGTGTGGCTCAGTAACGGGTCCTTTTACCTGTGTAGCTAGCGATATTCACCTGTGTGGCGAGCGATGTTTACCTGTGTGGCGAGTGCTATTCGCCTGTGTGGCGAGCGATATTCGCCTGTGGCTCTGTGGCTAGTGAAGTTTACCTGTGTGACGAGCGATATTCGCCTGTGGCTAGCGATATTCGCCTGTGTGGCGAGCGATGTTTACCTGTGTGGTGAGTGCTATTCGCCTGTGTGGCGAGCGATATTCGCCTGTGGCTCTGTGGCTAGTGAAGTTTACCTGTGTGATGAGCGATATGGCGAGCGATGTTTACCTGTGTGGTGAGTGCTATTCGCCTGTGTGGCGAGCGATATTCGCCTGTGGCTCTGTGGCTAGTGAAGTTTACCTGTGTGATGAGCGATATTCGCCTGTGTGGCGAGCGATGTTTACCTGTGTGGTGAGTGCTATTCGCCTGTGTGGCGAGCGATATTCGCCTGTGGCTCTGTGGCTAGTGAAGTTTACCTGTGTGATGAGCGATATTCTCCTGTGTGGCGAGCGATGTTTACCTGTGTGGCGAGTACTGTTCGCCTGTGTGGCGAGTGCTATTCGCCTGTGTGGCGAGCGATATTCGCCTGTGTGGCGAGCGATATTCGTGTTCGATTCGATTTCGATTCGTTCTCTCATTGTCAGAAGGTGTTTTTGTGGACATTGTCGCTTCGTATGCTATATGTGCCTTTGTGGTTGAGAACGTGTGTCGACATTTGTATTTGCTATTGGCTGCATTGCGTGTAAAATTACCTGTATTTCGTATATTCATCGTTGCCGTGTGCTCTCACGCATTAAATTGGGGCGTTATGTAAGAACTAATGGAGGTTTGCCTGTGTGGCTAACGATGTTTAAAGTTGCGTGTGTGGCTCAGTAACGGGTCCTTTTGCCTGTGTGGCTAGCGATATTTGCCTGTGTGGCGAGCGATGTTTACCTGTGTGGCGAGTACTATTCGCCTGTGTGGCGAGAGCTATTCGCCTGTGTGGCGAGCGATATTCGCCTGTGGCTTTGTGGCTAGTGAAGTTTACCTGTGTGACGAACGATATTCGCCTGTGGCTAGCGATATTCGCCTGTGTGGCGAGCGATGTTTACCTGTGTGGCGAGTGCTATTCGCCTGTGTGGCTAGCGATATTCGCCTGTGTGGCGAGCGATATTCGCCTGTGTGGCGAGCGATATTCGCCTGTAGCTCTGTGGCTAGTGAAGTTTACCTGTGTGACGAGCGTTATTCGCCTGTGGCGAGCGATATTCGCCTGTGTGGCGAGAGCTATTCGCCTGTGTGGTGAGCGATATTCGCCTGTGTGGTGAGTGATGTGATATTTGCCTGTGCGGATTAGATTACCTACGTTGATACCGCGCTGTGCCTGTGGGGCTACAGCGGTTTACCACGGAGTATTCGTTCAGAATTTATTTTGAGAATATTGACCGGTAATGATTAGGATGTGTTTGTTGCCCTTCGGGATCCGAATGTCCTGGTCACTATGAGCGAATGCATTCGTAAATTGGAGCAGTCGCATCTGGCAACTGTGGACAGTGTTTTAGCGGATGTTCGACGGTTGGCGACAATGAAGACTGATGTCGACCATTAGATTTATTGCTTAACTTGGAAATCGTCGCGAAAGAAACAAATCACCCTAAAGCAACTTATTATGCGGCAGTCACGATCGGAAATGGCGGCTGTCGAGGCTCGCGAAATACGGGTTGACCCGTATTAGCTACGCATGCGTAGAACGAATATCTTCCGTGTAAACGTCATCAATGCACGGCCGACAACTCACTTGAGCCAGCACGCACGCGGACTGCGAACTGGCCCATGAAGGTGGCCGATTTTCTGTGCGATTTCCGATCGTGGTTTCAAGCTTGCACAATTTGTTCTCTTGGGATTTTAATCCTACGAATTGGTAAATCTGCGTTCTCAGTAGGAACTGAGGTGTGCTGTCAGTGGGTATAATCGGTAATAATTCTAATTACAATAATAATAAAAAAGGGTGAATCACATGGAAATAGAACAAACAAACAAACAAACAAACATCGGGTACGGTTCGTAGTTATTGTTAGGTTCGACTTTACTTAGTACCACCTCGTTCCTCTTCAGGGTGAACAACTCCCATGGGCTACCTCTATAACTGAGCTGCCTGTGGACGTTCCGGGTCCGGGCGTAAGAGGTTGTTCCCTCCCGATTTGGAACCCCATGGGGGAAGGCGATTGGGAGGGGGAGAGACTGCGTTACTTTCCTATAGCTTTTTGTGTTATATTGTTTTGTTCTCAGGCTCGCCTGACTGTCAAGAGACAGCAAACGGTCCATGTTTGTTATTCCGAATTGGGAAGTCAGCACTGATGATTTTGAATCTCGTTTACATCCTGGACGGGCTGAGGAAAACAATATGTGGGTGAATATTGATGGATCCCGGTTCAGGGGGTCCGATACCTATTAGATACGCTTAGACACATATGTACGACAGTTGCAGGGTCTTTTATCTGGCTCTCGCTTTACCCTCCATGGTTTTCGAAGTGGCGCTGCGGTATCTATGGCATTGGCTGACGTGGCCCTAGACGACATAATGGACCATGTTGGATGGCGAGCTAGTAAAACAGCTTTGCACTACATCAAGCTCCGCCAGGTTCTCAACCCGGCCGGTCCCGCCGCGCGTTTGGCTGATCTCGACATGGATACTGCGCATGGCATGGTATATAAGAGCTTTAATACCTTGACCGGTTTCGTACAAGCCTTTCAAGATTAGTTTGTGTTATGGCCGGTAACGTAAAGGTACCGGAGAGAACCGCGTGTAATTAAATTGAATTAAAAGTAAGGTATGGGAGAGAAGATAACCTCGTTGTGTGTGTTGTTGTTGTTGGTAATAACCGGGTGAGCTTGGGACAGGTTCGGGGAGGCCGGAGTTGCTGTCCATGCATATCTCATTAATGACAATACATTGGGCAGAATATTACACTGTTCAAAGTCAACTTGAATATGGAAATTAAGCCCTAGGGAATTCATTAATATATATAAGTGGATGACCATTCTCTCCACTGGCACTTGCAAGAAGTCCGTGGATGAACACGTTTTGGGGAGATGATCCCACCCACCCTACCCACGTCCAAGCCAAGTCGAATCTGCGGTCACTCCTTCGCTCTCCGGTCAGGGTTCGTCCCGGCCGGAGTTGCTGTCCATATTTCATTAATGACAATACATTGGGCAGAATATTACACTATTTATGTCGACCTAAATCTAACTTGATTCAAACGTCAAACTTAATGAATGGTTTCTGAAAAGATAAACGTAATGATCAGCGGTAGTCCTTAATAATGGCGGACAGAAAACGTAAATCTCTCATCCGATTCGCACACTTTTTCTCGGCTACCAGCCGTAAAAAATCTCGCCATTGCTCGGCTACCAGCCGGGCTGTACGGTGGTATACGGTAGTTTCAAAATTATCCCTATGGTTCCCTCAACGTACTTGCGCCCAGCCGGCTCAACGCCCTACAAAGTGCGCAATATATATTTTAGGGCAAAGGAGCGGCAGTTTTACGCAACAGAAAAGCCTAGAAATGGCAAGAATTACACGAAAACATTGCCTTGGTAAGCTCAGGACCTTACAAAATTACTAAATAACAAGGAAAAAGCCGGAAGAAAACCAAAACGGACAAAATAAAAACACATGAACGAGCTTAGGACAAAACGAAAAACTGGGGACGCGGCGACATCGATCTCAGCCACTTCAACACTTTACGCACTGTGCTATCCACTAGACTATCAACGCCCATCACAATATAAAAAGTCAAACGTGAGTTTTTAAAGCGGCGGATTAGGTAACATTATACTTGTTTATACAACAACCTAAGAAAAACAAACAATCTGATTGGCTAAGAACTATGCATTATTATAGTACACAAGCACAGCTGACGTAACGAAGTCGCAAAAATTTTTTTGTTTTATAAAAATTTGATCAAATTACACGTTTGAAGATGCAACTTAAACTGTCTGAGGATTACACATATCACTCAGTGATGAGAGACACGCCCATCAAGTCGTTGTCCGACGACACCGACATACTAAAATTATCGACATAAATACGGTCATGCTGTCTCATGCAATACCTTCGTCTCCGGCGCAAAACGCTATCTACTCCACAGCTTCAGAAATTTTCTGATACAATTTCCATTCCTCTTCATGGAAATACTGTTCAGCCATGCAAATCCAGGAGATATCAGCCATTGTCAACAAGATTTCCAAACACAGAACATATAATTTCGCTGGTTTGTGCGCGTGTTTCTCGGCCTTCTCCAACGATAACTGCTTTCCCATCTGAATTTGCAACATAAGAAGCGGCCAAATATACATGGGACAGCAAGATCCCGTCCAGAAGAATTAATCTGTTTGTTCAACGATAACTATTTTGGCTAGAAATGCCGACGAAGACACGACGTTTGAAGTTTGAATAAACTTTCAATTTGTCATGATCATGATTTGCATAAATTATACGTGACGTAACCGGAAGCTAAAAATTAGATAATCAGGACAGCATTATTTCTTCTGTCGCCCAATCAGATTGCTTTATGTGTATAGATCACTTATGACGTAATCAAACCTGAATTGAAAATTTTACCTCCTTTTCAATAGCCCTGCCGGTTCGACGATTCAAAAATATCAAACATTTCTTACTAAAATAATAAAATTTGATGTATAAAACAGCGTCTCGTGGCGTACTTTTTTGTTCTTTACAAGCTGTGACGTCATCTGTGCGTTATTACAGTACACACGCACGGAAAAATGTCATCTATTTGTTAAATAAAGATTGGCCGTATTTTTCTCTTCAGGTATTATGGGAAGGAAATATATTATAATAATTATGAAAAAGGATAACGGGGACACGCGAGGGACTTGAGGGATAAAATGCAGTACGTTTAGTTCATGTGAAGTTCGACGTTTGAATCGAACTCGATCCAAAGTCGAAATTCCTGACAAGCGATGTCGAACTTTATCCTTGGATCGGTTTAATCGAAACAGTCGAAACAGACTGATCAGACGTCGATCTTTACATGAACTTAATTGTTGGAATTAGGATGGGTTTATGTGAAGTTCGACGTTTGAACCGGGCCTGAGATTGAGAAGAGAGTGACCATACGGTAGGTGCATGTGCATCCAAAGGAAAATGTTTATTCGCTGGTTTCCCAACAGTTAATAATTACGGCAAGATTTTCACGCAAGACGTGACATGCGTTGGCTTGACTAAAAAAACATAATTTAATTTAGAATTTTTTACAATCGCTTTGACTCGAATCAGAGGGATCTACTCAGGCGTACTTCTCCAGCTGCATTGGCCATCAGCGCCAGTTGTCAGTGAAAATAATTTTCGCTATTAAATATAACTATTATTGCTATGCGTGCGAATGTCGCGGGATGTTATGATTATATCATTGATCGTCATAGTCGTTACATATACATGTTTTATAACTACAAAAATAATCTGTCTGAACTTTCTGAAGCCCATTCAACATAAATTGTTTAATTATTTAAAATATTTTGCAGTGAACGCGAAGTAGTAATACCTCATCTGGCGGCGGAAGTAATTAGTATGCAAAGTCATTAGTTATTCAACTTATTATTTATGCACACGTCATTATTTTTCAGGCTCCTTTGGAACGCTCTAACCCTAACCTATTAGTATTCATTTTATAGCGGCACTTTACGTCATTAATGCCAAACCCTACCTAACCCTAGTCTTCTTGAACCCCCTAACCCTAAATTTCGTCATGGATATTATGTGCGATGAATTAAAGAAAAATAACATTGATACCGACAGAGACACTTTGTCGTATTACCTTAAAACTTATTACCTTAAAACCCTAACGATTTTGGTCGAATTATTGCCTATTTAACCCTAGTATATAGAGTAAACGAATCCTTGAATGAATAATCGATTCGAGAAGTCGTAAGAAGAACGATCAATGATTTCAAATGTATTGACTTGTCTGAATACAGATGAAATGTTAGTTCACCACGGTTGCTAAGTTACCTGATACTCAGGCTACGTGCACACATATACGTTTTCGGAGCGTTTTCATATTGTTTTAGGTAAGTAGACCATTATTTTCTATTCCCTTGAGGACGGAGAACAATATGAAAACGCTACGAAAACGTATAGGTGTGGACGTAGCCTCCGACAGATATTTGTATATTTCCATGTGTAAGAACTCATTAGAGGACCATTAGTAATTTAAACAAATGAACGAGTCCAGGCGAGTCGGTGCGACGTCAGAAGTTAGACAAAGAAATCCTAATTAATATGCTAGTTACCATAGAAAAGATTACGACGTTGTTTTCCTTGGTGTATCATTTGCTTACTGTTTGTCGTCAGAGTAAGATCGTTGTAATGGAGTGTCTTCACGGTAAGCCTGCATCTAACTCAACAACCAAGAATGGTTTGTTCTGGTACTGCGGACAAAAGCCTAGCTGTCGGTTCTTCTACCCTGAAGAAGATTGCTACATGCTTGGGAAAGCCGTATATGCTTTTCGAACAAGTGGCTGTCTACATCCAGTCTGTGCTACTCATCAGAAATGGCGACACTGAGAATGGTTAAAGACAAAACGAGAGAAAGTTACGCCAAGATCTTACTTCGTCTGTTCTGAACGAGAAAATCCCTGCTCGTTTTGGTAATGGGTAGATGTCTTCGATAGTCCAAAGTCCGTTGTGTAAACACGGAATGGTTTGCCGTACTCGTAAAATTAAGAATGATGGTGACAACCAAGGTCGTCTGTTTTACTCGTATCCTAACGAAAGAGAGCATGCATTGACTGAAGACATAGAAAAACTGAACATTTGCATTGCTGAACATTTCTAATTTAATATGTAATAAATATGTTTGCATTTATATCGTGTCGTTGACTTCACTTTGTTCATTTACCTCTAACCTTTGTCGCGTGAACATGACTTGCTGTCGGGAGGTTTACCACAAATAACCTTCGTAATATCTTTGTTAGAACGAGATAACTAGCGTTGAGAGAGATGGTGCGGTGATCTTTGCTCTAACAAAACAAGTTTTGTACAATGTAAATCACGCTGAGATTCCCATGGTGGGATTTCTTAGTAAAAAGTCTAATTCTGGAGTTAAAATAACCCATATTAGGGAGTAAAAATTACTCCTGTTTCAGGAGTAAAAAAAAAGGAAACTGCGCCATCCGAGATAAGACTAAAATTCATTGTTTATAACCTAATTTTCGCTAAGAGCCAATTTCTTTGTAGCACTACCTCTGAAGGTCAGCTGGTCTAATATTTATAATAAACACTCTTCTATTTTGGACAAATTTTTTTCCTAGTCTACCTAACCCAACTCAAAGAACCTTTTCTCCAAGGCAATTTAACAGATCTACTAATAAAATTAATACCTATATAGACAAGGGACAGAACTATACACTTACGCACAGGATTTTTAAATGGACTAAAAGACAAGCCATATATTTTCTTGTCACTCTTTATACTTTATAAAGTCAAAATATGGAGAAAAAATTTACTCTTAAAGGGGGAGTTAAAACAACTGCCCACAAATATACTCCCTCGAAAGAGTTATTTTAACTCCGAAAATGGAGTTAAAATATGCCAATTTTTTTACTCCCCTAAAATGGAGTAAAGGGGGATTTAAAATTACTCCTAAAGACGCCATGACTATCTGTTACACTAACTTTGTCACAGGACAGAAGGTCGAATTATTTGGCTGGATGTGAAATCAGTTTGACCTTTGTCGTGTTGGGTCGTTGTACGAATTTACCTAGTAAAAGGTATTTTACTAGATAAAGGAATTTAGTTCTCTGCTGGAGTTCGAGCCGCATCGATAGATGGTTCACTGGGGTGAGCGTATCTCGGGCATAGCACTTTGGACATCCGGGCCACAAACAGCCTTAGATCTCCTACATGGTCGTTGGTTTCGGCGTTGAAGCCGTCGACGAGGTACTAACCAATGCGCTGTTCTTCATGGTTACGAGCATGACGAATGACGATGTTACCTCGTTGAGCGATGTAAGCCAAATCTTGAGTGCAATGATCGACTGCTTGTTTTCTGGAGTGTAACCCCATGGTGGAATGATGGCGATAGTGTTTTCTTTAAGGAACGTTTTCCGGAGAACCAGATTACAGGCATTATGGTGAGGCATTAGGCAAAGGGATCCACGCTGGTAACATTATGGAAAAGTTCACGGAACTCAAGACAACAGCGACGGAGAATGTCAACATCTGACTGGCAGTAACGTAAGATTTCAGTTTGGAAGTTAAAAACATAGTCCTGATTGACGAGGTCGTTGTACCACTCAAAAAAACTTCTCATGATCGCCTGGACTCATACCGTTGGGCTCGTAGAACATGACATCAGGTAAAGGTCCCACGTAGTCTTGGTTTTCTGCGCAGTTGAAAAAGTGAGGGAAGAAGCCTTTTTCCAATTCGGTTAGTCGTATTAGCGTATTGGCGTTGGAACACCCACTCGCAGAACTCGTCTTTGGTGTTTGGTCCAGAAAACACGATAGTAGATAAGACACATGTATAGAACACCTAGTCAACACTTTTTTAGGATTGGAAATTTTTATTTTATTTTTTCTTGTGAAATTTGTTGTGAAATATTATTCTTGTGAAATTTTTACTTTAATATTTATTTTATTTTTATCTTGTGAATTTATTTATTTTTATGTTCTCTTGCGAAATTTTTATTTTTATTTTTTCTTGTGATATTTTTTTCTTATATGGTTTATTTTGTGAAATTTTTATTTTATTTTTTTTCTTGTGAAATTTTTTACTCATATTGATTTTTGTGATTTTTATTTTGACAATTTTTTATTTTGCGATTTATCAGGCTTATGATTTATACAAATAAAACCGGCAAGAATTCATCTTACAAGAATGACGTTCGAGCTTTGTATTTATTACGCTTTGTCTATATAAGGACTGGGTGACCCTTGTGGGACAGGAGACGATGTGCGTGCGCATATTAGCTAAAATAGGTTTACACTTGCAAACCTCTGCTCGTAAACTGATATCTTTTGTATGTTTTGTTTTAAAATAAAGTTATTTATTTTTACGTGAACATACTAAACCATGACTTCCCGAAGGGACATGTCTAAGCTAAATATTCCTACTGACATTGGCGAAGAAGAAATATTTCTGTCTCACCGTCAAAATCTAATTGAAGGGAAACTGTTGCAGTGTTATGCCGAAGAATATATCCTCAGAAATTTCTACATTGGTTTTGGAGAATTGTGAATGTTGCCATTTCATTAATATTTCTGAAAGACAACACGATTGTCTTATGATAGAGGCCGATGAAAAGGTCTGGTACTCTGGTTGTATTTTGACAGTGCGTTAGAAATGGTTTGCGATGCAAGAATTGTCGAAGCTTTTACGAGAAGCTTACAAAACATCAAGCCAACAGTTATCGGTCTTCAATTGCTGAAATATACGTGTAAAGATTGGCGGAAATTGTTCTGTACGAATCAGAGGCAACTTCTTAAACGCGAAACTCTCAAAATTGTATAATATTTTTGGCATTTGTAGACGTAAGACGAGATATTGAGATAAATTATTGACGTAGAAACCCTGTGTTTGGTCTTCTACTCGTTGCTGGTTCAATGATCAACACTCTGGGGACTGTATTTTCTATACTTTATTTCATCTTCAAAAATCGTCAACACGCTATATTAATTACTCTATTCCAAACTATATTCAATCTATATTCAATCTGCACTCTGCACTCTTCACTCTTTCTAAGCACTTATCATGCACTCCTATTTATACTTAACCAATGGGAAATTATTTGGCTAAATGTCATTCTAAACTACATCTTAGTAACAACTATCATGGAATTTCTTCCCCTATAAATTCTTCCCATCGAATTTCTTCCCCTCTACATTTCTCCCCTTACAATTTCTTCCGATCTAAATTTATATATACATGCATGGCTTATCTTAACTAAATACAAGTTTTACCTTGACCTATATAACTAATTTACTAATACAATTACAATTATTTACGTAAAACGAACTACACATTAAAGTCTCTACGTGTTAAATCAGCTCTTATATTTTTACATGATATGATTCTTTTTGCATGCTTTTTTGCTATTTACATAAACATACTTTATCCGACACTCTCCCCCCCCCCCCTTGACGAGTCAAGCATGGAATTTGTTTTCCACCTAGAATATAATGCTGCACTCCTCTTTGGAGTATTTCTCATTACAGGTGTGTCTACCTTATTCATGCGTGCTACTTTTATCCTGATCTCCTTTTCCCTCTCACTTTTTATTTCCATTGGGTATAACCATTGAATGGGCCTAGACAATGCATGGGTTTTCCCTTGGTAATCATCATAACCCGTGCCCCTCGTATTACCTTATCCTTTCCTCTTATCAAACCTTCCACAACACCCATTTTCCAGTTACTTCTTTTTTTATTATCATCAAATACCGTAACCACATCTCCCACCTGTACATCTGCCATACCCGTATCGCCTGCCTTTGAGCGATGAAACTTTCTCAGGTTCACCAAATATTCCTTTCTCCACCTACTCCAAAAGTGCCTCAACCTCGTAACATTATCTGACACTATTAAGCTGGGGCTTCC
Organism: Paragorgia papillata; assembly: GCA_035771165.1. Classification (NCBI taxonomy): domain Eukaryota; kingdom Metazoa; phylum Cnidaria; class Anthozoa; order Scleralcyonacea; family Coralliidae; genus Paragorgia; species Paragorgia papillata. The sequence goes on from JAWNZC010000354.1 coordinate 5,042,196, forward strand.
CCATCTGGATGTAAACCGCCTAAGACACCTTCTGAACGCCTTGGTCGATAAATCTTCTACTAGTTCCAAATGTACTGCTCTGGTCACACAACCAGAAAATAAAGCAATGTAAACTTTCCTCATTCTTTTATTCCCTTTCACATACAAGGGACCGGCAAAATCTACACCTACTTTACAAAATGGTGGCGACTCTCGCACTCTAAATTCTGGTAACGCCGCGCTGTAAGCCTTTCCTGTCAATTTCTTACACGCGACACATTTACCTAAAACCTTCTTTACCACTTGCCTTCCTTTCGATACCCAATATTTCGCTCTTAGTTCAGCCAGCGTTGCTCTCACCCCACTGTGGTGCACTCTACCATGGCTCTCATTAATGATCAACTCGGCCAGCGGATGATCTCTTGGCAAAATAATTGGTCTTCTCGCGTCAGTCTCTAAATCTGAATTCACGAGTCTACCTCCACAACGTAAAACTCCCGCGTCCTCTTCTAGACCGAGCTCTCTCACTGTCTGCGCAAAGTTGGGTTGCCCTTTTAATTTCATTTGGACCGCAATTACCCACTCCCTTTCTGCTTGGATTAATTCTCTTACCTCTAACGCGCCACTACATTGCGCTTCTTTTCTAATCCTTGCTTTCAAGTTACATACAAACCGATTAACCCGTGCTGTTACTCGAACTAGCTTTTCATATTTGCTAAATCTAGTTATGTCCAACACGTTGCCAATACCTGGTGACATTTCCACCGCTACTGTCATCACTGAAGCCGTCTGCCTCTTCTCTACCCGACTCTCTGGTGTTTCTTCATCCTCGCTATTTATTGAGGATGGCCATCTGTCTTGGTCTTGGACCAACCAAGCTGGCCCTTTCCACCAGAGTTCCACATCCTTTAACTTACTAGCCGTCACACCCCTAGGACCTAAATCAGCAGGGTTCTGTACGCCTGGACAATGCCCCCACTCTGCTTAACCTGTTAAGCGAAGAATTTCATTGACTCTATGTCGGACAAACTGCTTCCACTCACCATTGTTCCGAATCCAGCACAGTGCTGTTTTGCTGTCTAACCAAAATCTCTTTCCATTCAACTTAAGTTGGGGTTCTAAAGCCTTAGCAACCGAATTCATAAGTTGAGCTAAGATTCTGGCCGACATCAATTCCAATCTTGGAATTGTCAATTCTTTCAAGGGGGCCCACCTTGGACTTACTCGCTAACAGCTTGACACAACACGGCCCGTCTTCTATCTGGTACACCAAATATACCACCGCACAGTAAGCTGCCTTGCTTGCATCTCCGAACCCACGTAGAACGCACGCTTTCACGCTGCTTCCCGGGTCTTCGTAAATACATCGAGTTATCCTCAACTCTTTGGCCCTTCTCAAATCTATGACCCACTCTTCCCATCTAGTCTTCGCTTCTCCGCTAAGCTCTTCATCCCAATCTACCTTAGCACTACACAACTGCTGGAAAAGTATTTTCATACATACTGTGACTGGGCAAAAAATCCCCAAGGGGTCAAACAAGCAAGCTAACAAACTTAACATAGAGCGTTTTGTCGGTTTCGCACCCTTAGCCTTTTCACCCACGACTGTAAGGTCAAAACTCAGTGTGTCTGTCTCACAATCCCAAGCTAGACCTAATACTTTCTGACCCTTTGGAGTTCCATGCACTGCTAACGGAGCTTTGGCATACGTCTCTTCCTCAAGTACTCCCTTTCTTTCTCCATCACTTCCTTTCTCATGTTTCATGATCTTATCTCTCAACTCCAGATCATTCGTTAGCCACTTACGTAATTTAAACCCACCACTCGCCATCTTCTCTTTCGCTTTCTTAAAGAGCTGATATGCCTCGTCAGTCGTATTCTCTCCTGTAACTAAGTCGTCTACATAAAATCCATCTATCATCTTTCTAACAAACCGTGGATCTTCTTGCATGCGGATACTTGTCTAGGTGATGTCGGATAGTCCCGTTTAACAAAAAGGGAGACACGTTCAAACCGAACACGACGCGGCAAAACCGATAAACACTAACTTCAGATGTGTTCTCACTGGGATTGTCTACCCACAAGAACCTTAAATAATCACGACCTCCTACATCAACACCAACGTTTAAGAAAGCTTTTTCAATATCACCTACCAACGCAACTCTATTCTCGCGAAATCGTAACAATATATCCATCAACAGCGGATTAAGGGATGGGCCCACATGCAGACATATCATTTAAAGACGTTCCATTCTTACTCTCCTTTGCTGATGCGTCATAAACTATTCTAAGTTTAGTTGTTTGAGCTTCCTTTCTAATAACTGGCTGATGTGGTAAATAATGCGCGTTCACCGCTGTGTCTAACTCTGGAACTCGTTCTATCACTCTCTGGTCTAACTGCTCTCTAATAACTGCGTCATATTCCTTCAATATTTCCGGTTCCTTCCTTAATCTCCTTATCTGACCCTTCATCCGTAACAAACTATGCTCGTAATTAGCTAGCAACCTTCCATGGCAACTTCACCGAATACCTCTGACCGTCAAAAGTAATATTATCCGTGAACGCTTCGTGAACTTCATCGCTCTCCCTGATACCGAATTGAAACCATCCAAACTCCACAATCAGTCGACAACATCTTCCAACCTTCCTTTCTCAAATTCTCCTTGCCTCACACAGCCCTGCGTCTCGTATGTAACCAAATTTGCCACCGTATCATCATCACCACTCGAACTCTTACCCTTCAAGGGACCGGACAAGACCCATCCTATCTCAGTTTCTATTGCTACGGGCTCGTCTACCTCCCCCCGTATTACGCAACTCCTATGGAAATTCCACAAAGTATCTGCCCCTATCAATAGATCTATGTCTAATTCTTCTTTAGTTGTATTCACGTCAGAAAACCAAAGGTCTTTCAGGTGAGGAAAGTCATGCTTGACTACCTCTACGTGCTCATTCCTTATGCGTGAGATTTCCGGCACAACATAAGCTTCGAGCGAGAGCACCTTCCCGTTTTGTAGAGGAATTACGTCAACGCGAACGACATTCCTCAACCCACTCTTTTTGGCTTTCTGGCCAAATGTAGCTAATCCTACCCATTATTTCCTAATTACCTTTAATCCAGCAGATTTAGCTGCTTCAGACGTTATAAAAGACCTATGACTCCCTGAGTCAAAAACTACCCTAACTCGTCTTTGCTTTTCACCCCGCACTATGGCCTGTGCCGTTTGTAGGCCGACTTTACACTCAGTACTGATAAACAAACTACTTGGATTATCATCACAGCTCTCTGATTGCGTTTGCTCCGACTTACTTCCCCCTACTACGGGTATAGGTTTACCTTCGCACATAGCAGTGCAGTGTTGTGCTCACCCTTACATTTACTGCAAATTACTTTCCGTCTACAATCACGTGCAATATGTCCCGCATTTAAACAGTTAAAACATCTAGCATACCTACGTACTATTGTCTTACGTTCTTCTAAGGTCTTCACGGTCTTGCAAGCTTCGTGGGGATGGTTTCCTCTACAGAAGGCGCAGTTGTCTTTTCCACTTCTTGCGAACAAGGCGTTGTTCGTACTCGGTAGGTCTCGTTCTCTCCGGTTTCCATAACGACTCTGGCGGGATTCGGGTGTCGGTTTCAAGCTGAGGTTGTGTTCCTCTCTGAGTTCGACTTCTTTCAGAAGAGTTTCCAACAACTCCTTCAGGGACCAATCGATAAAGTTCACTCCCCTCGTCATAGTCAACCTCAAGTTTTCGGGCAATTTCTCGAGAAGTGCCGGTACCACGATACTTGAATATGTAGCTTCATCGACCCCGAGGGCCACTAAACCACGGTAATGGCACTCCACGCTATCGTAAAGTTCACGTAACTTGACAGTGTCTCGCTCTTAGAACACCGCTTGAGTACTTAACAACTCGCTGATGTGCGCTCTCTGAATTGTCGTTGGTCGGCCATACCGCCTCTTCAACAGTTCGACTGCTGATCCATAATTTGCCGCTGTCAAGGCAAATCCACCAATGGCCGATTTGGCTGGCTCCTCGATGAGCTCCTTCAGATACGTGAATTTGTCGACGTCCGACAACGCGCTGTTTGAGTGAATAGAACTCTCGAATGAATCCCAAAATTCTTGCCACTCGAACACGCTACCTTTGAATTTCTTGACTTCTAGTTTGGGAAGTCTGGCCCGTACTGGCATGCTCGTCGCTTGTGGTATGGTCAGTGTTTGTGACGTGGACTGAAGTATCTCTTGTTCGCCGTTACTCTAGCTCTCGATTGTTGGGTTCTCCGCGACTTCTACCACAATGTCAGTTCTCTTTAAAACTTCCTCGACTCGATGTATGACTTTCTGGATCAACATACGGTAGTCGCTTGCGTCGTCTATCTCTTTCCCGAATTCATCGTCTTCAACACCCTCCGCGTCGCCCATCAGTTCTAGGATGGCGTCGTCGAGATTCTTTAGTACGACTAACTTCTCCGTCAGGGATATCTTCACCTGTTCCAATTCAAAAAGTGGCCGACTACTGTCATCCATTTTTTCTTCAGCTTGGCCCATCAATTTTTTTGCGTTCATTCGATGACCACCTCGAATTTTCCGTTTCTTCGTCAATTCTGCCATTCTCAGTCTTACCTTTCAACGATTCTTGAATGTCTATTCTTCTTCAATCCGGCTCGAAGGACCACTGTGACGTAGAAACCCTGCGTTTAGTCTTCTACTGGTTGCTTGTTCAATGATCAACACTCTGGGACTGTATTTTCTATACTTTATTTCATCTTCAAAAATCGTCAACACTCTATATTAATCACTCTATTCCAAACTATATTCAATCTATATTCAATCTGCACTCTTCTTAAACACTTATCATGCACTCCTATTTATACCTAACCAATGGGAAGTTATTTGGCTAAATGTCATTCTAAACTACATCTTAGTAACAGCTATTATGGAATTTCTTCCCCTATAAATTCTTCCCATCGAATTTCTTCCCCTCTACATTTCTTCCCTTACAATTTCTTCCGATCTATATTTATACATACATACATGCATGGCTTATCTTAACTAAATACAAGTTTTACCTTGACCTATAATTAATTTACTAATACAATTACAATTATTTACGTAAAACGAACTGCACATTAAAGTCTCTACGTGTTAAATCAGTTCTTATATTTTTACATGATATGATTCTTTTTGGCATGCTTTTTTGCTCTTTACATAAACATACTTTATCCGACAATGTGGTCCTGTACATACGGATTTCGTACAGACATTTGTTCAGGATGCAATGTATGTGTATTTGGATTTGAGTTATAATAAAACATTTGAAAAACCTGTTACGTTTCTTGTATTTCTTTATTTCGAATATAAACACTTGCCGTTGTGTAGGCGTATCGTCGATAAATGGAATCGCGTTTGAGACAAAGCTGAACTGATAAAATAAGCTGCGCAGGCGTACTAAAATAAAATATCACCAAATCTTTTGTATCGCGTTTGAGACAAAGCTGAATAAAATAACCGCGTAGGCGTATCAAAATAAAATATCACAAAATATTTTATATCGCGTTTGAGACAAAGCTGAATAAAAATAAACCGAGTAGCTGTATCGTAGATAATATATATATATATATATATATGTTATTTACCGGCTGGGAGGTCCGTATAGAGAAATATTTCCCGAGGTCTCGTTTCTCGAAATATTTTCCTCGAGGTTTCGCCGAGGGTCGTTTTTGAGACCGAGGGAAATATTTCTCTATACGGACAGACCAAAACGGTAAATAACATATTTATTTTTTTTATTAATCGCACGATTTATAATTTACATAATTAGGTAAATTAACATAATTGAATTGCGTAATCGAGATGACGTTCACGTGATATTCAAAAGTCCAAAGTTTACCGTTCGACAGTAAACAACTGCCGACATGCAGTATGACAGGGAAGCTTGGAACCTCTTTTGTGATAAAAAAAACAGTCAAAACCTGAAGATCTAGTTACGAAGGAAAGTCAGAATGCAGTCCTAGTGTTTTTAAAGTTTAGTTGATAAAGATTCTTCGTCGTTCTTCTTCGTCGCTTGCTCGTTTTTGGCTGTTCGCTTGGGGAATCGCTTTCAATACTCGGCTGACTGCATGGAAATTGAAAGTGTGTCGTTCGAGTTTGAAGACGAAAATGCTTGTAGTAAGCCATTTGTAACTTTTTTCATAGACATGAAACGATGAGGTTGGTATGTGGAAAATATTTGACTAAAGGGTAAAGACTTGTAGCGGTTTTGTTGAGTATAGTTGGACAACAGAAGAATGACAGTTTAGTAAAAGGTTTCAGCTTTTCTGTCTTCTCGTGGTATGTTTTTTATATATATACACTTCTATATTAGTTTCATTTAGTGATTCAAAATACTGTGTTCACAAGTTTATGTATGTTTTGCCTACCGTTTTAAACTGTTTTCATACGTCGTCGGGCAATAATACTTTAAAATTTATAAATGTCGCTCTTAAATTTTGCTTTGTCATAGTTTTCCCAGCGTTTCTTTTAAAATTCGCTGTTTTCACATGCAGTTGTCAAAACCACTTGCATAATAAAACTCATTTGCATCCCCGTAGCTCTCTGCTAAATATATTTGTTCTGTGGCAAGCGAAATAGTTATAAAAATCGATCAATTTTAAATGACAGAGTTTACACTTTTTGTTTTGCGCAGCGGTCCGTATCGGGGTCCGTATCGTGTGATACGGACCGCTCGCTAAGCCAATCAGAGCGCGCGAATCAGATGGATACCGGACTGCAAAAAAATAATATCAAATCTTTTATATCGCGCTTGAGACAAAGCTGAATAAAATAAACCGCGTAGGCGTACCAAAATAAAATATCACAAAATATTTTATATCGCGTTTGAGACAAAGCTGAATAAAATAAACCGCGTGGGCCTATCGCAGATAAAATATCATCATTTTGTTGAAAGTCTCGAGTATTTATATGTCAATTATACTGTGAATACTGAAGTCAGTGAATCTTGAATTATTGAGTCTTAACTTAATGAAACAGAAATACTTTAAGCCGCTGTGTCAATACTGTGAACACTGAAATCAGTGAATCTTGAATTATTGAGTCTTTTAATTGCAATAAAACTGAATTCCGTGCATATGGATAATATACAGACATGATTGTTTATATGAAAGTTTCAGGCCGCAAACATCGGAGCAGCGTTGCTTTAGTGAAAAAGGTGTTCTGATTGTTGACATGAATATATTTATTTATTTGTGTGTGGCCGTGGGGGGACTTGATTGTTTGATGTTTCAAAGACGATCGTGAGTGTGTTTGGGATTTGATTTATAAAAAAAAATTGAAAACGTGGTACGTTTGTCTATCTTTACTTCGCGCACTAGAAAGAATAACCGCGAGACAATATAATATTTCTGAATAGAATGTTCATCATTGCGGCGATTGCACTATATATATATATTGCAAAATAATAGTCTCGCAGTGTATGAACTTGACCTATCCGCACCTGTTGTGAAATTAATATCTGTCATCAGAGATTATTTTAACTGCACAGCAGACATATCTGAGATGCGTTTCATAAGCATTTGTTAATATACCACCGATTTGGCGATTTCATATGATAACTTTGCGTGATCAAACAGGTTTGCGTGAGCAAAAAAGCGAAAATGTCGCATTATGGACTGTTTTTAGTAAAACAGTGTTTCGCGTGGTATTGAATTTATGACCTGCCAATCATGTGATTAAATTTATCTGACGCGTGATTCACATGTGATTTGTTTTAGACAGTTTCCTGCTGTCAAGAGTAATTATGATTTATGACCGCACAATTGTCTTTAGCCTCCTTCGCAGACGTCTTGTGGGGCTTTTGTTCCCGCCCACCAACGTCTGCTCTACGGAGCACGAAATTCCTTTCTCTGTGTGTACAGGAAGTCAGGAACCAATCAAATTAAACCATTGTCATGCTAAATATATTAATAAATCCGGCCCAGGCGAGTGTTGTTAATTTGTTTAGTCGAAAGCTAATATTTTGAAAAGTTTAGCTTAGAACTTCGCGAAATTTTAAAAGAATAATGATTTGATTATGTTCTTTCTGCCCATGCAAAAAATTATGCGTGAAAGTCAGTATAAAGCGTAAAGAGCGTAAGAGAAAGATTGTAAACAAAAGCTCAAACTGAAACGTGTACAGACTAGTACTAGTTTACTTCAAAGCTAATATTTCGCTTAGTATAGCTCAGAAGTTTACGAAATTTACGGAGAATATTGTTTTGACTATGTTCTTTCTGCTCATGCAAAAAAATATAAATATGCGTGAAAATCAATGCAAAGCGTAAGAGCGTGAGAGGTGTTAATGGTTGTAAACAAAAGCCCAAAGTGTACAGCCCATAGGGATTGTCTGAAGCGAACTAGTTTCTTTGAAAGCTTATATTTTGCGTAGTATAGCTTATAATTTACAAAGAATGGTATTATAAATGTGTTCTTGATGCCCGTGTAAATAGATCTGCGCGAACGTTTTTGAAGAGGCTACAAGTTTCGGCGAAATGTATCTAGCGAATAATAAATTTTACGTCTATCCTCCTTCGCAGACGCCTTGTGGGCTACAGAACCGCCGCAGAATACAGCAGAAATCCCGATTTTTCGCAGTTTTTTGACCTGGTCTTCATTAGGCTAACAAGCGGTGAGACAACCACGACTATAGTATATGACCAGCAACTCCATAAGACCAAAGCCAGGGCTTGATTAGCCTGCAGTGCATGCAGGTGTTTCGGTAGTGGGAGGGGCGAGGCGAGCTGAGGAAACGCCTGCCGCCACGCTATTCAGAAAAAAAATGCGTTCCTCCACGAACGCAGCGATCTCATTGGCTAATGTTAACAAATTCTCTTCCGGCAAGCTGTTGTTGAAGCCTGTCACGATCGGAAATGGCGGCTGTCGAGGCTCGCGAAATACGGGCTGACCCGTATTAGCTACGCATGCGTAGAACGAATATCTTCCGTGTAAACGTCATCAATACACGGCCGACAACTCACTTGAGCCAGCACGCGCGTGGAATGCGAACTGCCCCATGAAAGTGGCCGATTTTCTTCGCGATTTCCGATCGTGTGTGTGCCAACTCCGAAGACAATGAATGCTCTTCTATAAAGTCTTATTCTTAATTATATTTTAGTCCCGCTTGGTAGTTTGTTTTAAAACAGAAACCGAAATACTCCATTCGCAAGGTAAATATGTTTCATCGCGCATAGCACTATTGTTTAGTTCAGACAAACTTCGTATACTTCAAGACGTTTTTTAGCCAGGATCAAACCGTGCATGGTTTTATCCACATTTCTTTATTAATAGTTTCGATTGGTAATGTGTTGTGACTCAAGCAAAATTACGTAAAGTGTTAGGAGTGCTCTTAAATGTGGTTCCTCGCTTAGTTGCTTTCCGTGATATTAAATTTCGTCATAGACTCCGTGTGAGTATTATCTCGGCAGCGCTCATTCTGTTCTACGAGTTTTGTTATCGCAAACCCGTTCTGATTAGGTCTAAACTTTACAGACTAAACTCTAGATCACACAGATGTCAACAAACATTACCACATTCTCTGATATGTTAATTCTGTGAAGAGTTTCTCTATCTATATTCTATAGTGATTTTCATTGAGTGATTTTATGACATTCGCAATAAATCAGTTGACTGGAAGTAAACACTTTTCATATATTTCTCGTACGTGATTGGCTCATGTCATAATTGAGAAAAGGGGGTGGAATTGTTTTCTGAATAGCATGGCGGCAGGCGTTTCCTCAGCTCGCCTCGCCCCTCCCACTACCGAAACGCCTGCACTGCAGGTTAGGGCTTGATATATTTAGTTTGCTACTCCGAGTTTTACGCCTCGATTAAATCTTGAAGGTCAATAGGTCAGCTTCTCAAAATTTCGGAAGTTACCTGTGATTGGTCCGTTTCAGGAAAGGAATTTCGTGCTCCGTAGAGCAGACGTTGGTGGGCGGGAACTAAAGCCCCAAAGACGTCTGCGAAGGAGGCTAGATTATCATTTGCTTGGAGAAAAAAAAATTAAAAGGTGGAAGCAAAATATTTGGTGTAATTAAATTTTTGAAAAATTTTGCTTGTGAAATTTTATTCTTTTGAAATTTTTTCATATAAAAACAACTCGTTATTCCTGTATGAGAAACTAGTTTAATGATATATTATAAACGAGTGGCGCGCTAGTGTGTCTGCAAATCTTCGTTTTATTAAACGTCACCGGTCCTTTCTCGTGTTTACTTTTGAAATGAATTCTACAAGCGACGACATTGCTGTTCGTTGTGAGCGCCTTCGCCGGAAGGCTGTAAGAAAGAATAAGAAATCCTCTCGTTTTTTTGAAGAAAGTAGAGCGAGAGGTGAGAAAAAGAAAGCCAAACATGGCCAAGGTTCTGTCTTGGCAAAAGCAGTCAGCCAAATTGGTCAAGGATTTGAAATACCTAAACAAGCGCGATGCATTGCTTCGCGAGTAACCTGAATGCAGGCCTTAATTTGTTCCAGCCTACCGCTAAACCCGGCAGCGCAGGCAGAGGTGCGGGCGAAAGAAAAATAAAGGCATGAGCAAACTCTTATTAAAACCGTCGTCCGCCCACTTTGTTATTTTTAAAAATTAACGAGATATGATTGATATGTGTTGCACGTCAAAAGAACAAAGCGTATGTTTTGATTTCATCCCACAGGAATATATAGTCTTTCTCCGCGTGTGGTTTTAGTCCAGACTAGTCTCGGTAGACTTGCAATAAATACACGAGCTCGAATTGCAGGCGTTTGTCCATGGTTCTACAATCATTTTCAAAAGTCTTGGGACATTTGCGTCCTTTTCCGGTTTTCCAACTCCCCCGGCCCCCTGTTCAATGTTGTATACCATGTTTATGGTGAATTTTGCTGGAATTGTTAATTTGTTTCATTAGACAACATTGTAAAGGGAGGGGGAGGGAGGGATTGTGTACATATCGCAAAATTGACGATGTTGAACGAGTATATTTAGAAAAGCTAAAGTGTCCCAACTACTTTTGAAATTGATTGTCCGAAGCGGTATTTAACTATATTGACAAAAAACATGCTGTTTCAGTGAACTAAACAGCTAAACTAAACTCTATACATTATAAGCAGAAAGCTAAAACAATGTTATAGCACAATTACAACCTCTTAATCATTAACATTTAGCTGGGGAATATGACATTTCAGAATTCAGTTAGCCCCCCTGTGGTGCTGCTGATATCCCGACGCTTCTCGCAACGATACTCACAATGGTACTCACCAGAAAAATATGCAATAGAGCGAAGACTGTTATTTAAAATGATATCTTATATAGACCCTCCTTGTAGTATGTTATGTTTGAATAAGATAATAATGCATTTTTACAATTGACGTTTTTAAAATACGTTTTTTACAACGATACTCGCTATATACTATAAATAACTTGATCTTATGTCTCCTTTTATGCTACGGAAGTGAGCATCGTCGCCGCTTAAAGTCTATTTTGTGAATGAAACACTAGTTAATACATTTCATAGAAACCAACACAATGCTGGTAACACTAGCAAACAGCCGAAGTTACCATGTTTACAATGAATTTTTCTGGAATTGTTAATTTGTTTCATTAGACAACATTGTAAAGGGATGGGGAGGGAGGGATTGTGTACATATCGCAAAATAGACGATGTTGAACGAGTATATTTAGAAAAGCTCAAGTGTCCCAACTACTTTTGAAATTGATTGTAGACCCAATCTAGAGAAGAAGTCGAAGAATTCACCAGTTTTACTCTAGAAACCACGTGTAGTATTCACGTGGTCAAATATGTAAACAAAGCCGAAAGTTCGTACTATCGTACGAACAGGCCAAAGCAAATCCAATATGGTTGCCACGAAAATATGTTCTTGGGGAACGTGCAGAAATGATACGCGGTATCCTCATCTAATAGAGACAAATGAAAACAATGATCCCTGTGGCATTTTATCATTTCTCTGGCCCTAAGAGATCGGCGGAGATACGAAAGAAGTGGATAATAGCGTGCCGTCGTGGGGACAAATTTGTATGGGATTTTATAATCACAACTATTTGCCTATTTATTCAGCAAGCTTGTAAATTAGTCGTATTTTTCTGCAACAATAGCCAGCGCTTTCAGTCATTATTCAGCCTGTTTGTGACATTAGCCAGGCATACGCGTAGTGTTCAACCGTGTTTGTAACATTATTCAGCACTTTATATTATTATTCAGCCTTGTTTGTAACATTAGCCAGACATACGCGTATTATTCAACCGTGTTTGTAACATCAGACATACGCGTATTTATATTCAACCGTGTTTGTAACATTATTCATCGCTTTATATTATTATTCAACCTTGTTTGTATTAAACATTAGTCAGACAATGCTGAATAATAATATAAAGTACAAACACGATTGACTAACACACCAATGTCTGGCCATTAACTATGGTCTGGCTAATGATACAAATGGGCTGAATAATAATATAAAGCGCTGAATAATGTTACAAACACAGTTGAATAATACGCGTATGTCCGGCTAAATATGTTACAAACGGGATGAATAATAATATAAAGCGATGAATAATGTTACAATTGAATAATAATATAAAGTACTGAATAATGTTACAACACAGTTGAAAAATACGCGTATGTCTGGCTAAATAAGTTACAAACGGGCTGAATAATAATATAAAGCGTTGAATAATGTTGCAAATACGGTTGAATAATAATATAAAGTATTGAATAATGTTACAAACACAGTTGAATAATACGCGTATGTCTGGCTAATGTTACAAACGGGCTGAATAATATAGGGCAGCACGGGTGGCGTGTGCTGTTAGGGCGTTGCCTCTCACCAAAAAGTTAAGCCCGGTTAGACGGGGTTAGTACTTGGATGGGTGATCGCTTGGGAATGACCCTGTTGTCGGGCTTGGACTCATGTGAGTAGAGTTGTAGTTGATCTCTCTTGTGCTTCGAGGGTTTTTCGCCAGGTTCTCCGGTTTTCCTCCCTCCATAAAATCAACACCTAACATCTTAGCTGTGATCCATGGTCTGAACTGTGTCGTTGGCGACGGCTTGGAGCGCCTTTGATATGCCTCGACACGGCCACGTTGATCTGCTTCCTTCGCAATTCAGCCGCTGGCTGCAAGTAAGGATGATTAGCCACCCAGTCCTTTATCCTTTAATATAAAGTGTTGAATATGTTACGAATACGGTTGAATAATATGCGTATGTCTAGCTAATCACTCAGTTACAAACGAACGGGCTGGCTATTGTTGCAGAAAAACGGACTGAAAGCGCTGGCTATTGTTGCAGAAAAATACGAATAACTTACAAGCTTGCTGAATAAATAGGCAAATAGTTGTGAATATAAAATCCCATACAAATGTGTCCCCACGACGGCAAGCTATTATCCACTTCTTTCGTCTCTCCGCCGATCTCTTAGGGCCAGAGAAATGATAAAATGTCACAGGATCATTGTTTTCATTTGTCTCTATTAGATGAGGATACCGCGTATCATTTCTGCACGTTCCCCAAGAACATCTTTTCGTGACAACCATATTGGATTTGCTTTGTACTGTTCGTACGATAGTACGAACTTTCGGCTTTGTTTACATATTTGACCACGTGACTACTACACGTGGTTTCTAGAGTAAAACTGGTGAATTGGAAAATACGATACGAAACCGAGAAATTTGACAATTTGAGAGTATACGTATATATTGAATTTAATTCCACCATAATAAAAGATAAACACGATTTGATAGCCGCCTTGATATAGTTTCGACTAAAATAATAAAATATATATAAATTTGAGGCACAGGCTAGAATACCCTGCGAGCAGAGCCGTCTTTTCCTTATTTCTTCGCTGAGAGAGAGGAAGAAAAGTAGGCTCTGTTGTATTCATGTTTGGCTTCGTCCAAGATTTAGGACGAAGTAACCCGTTTAAGACCCGTTTAACCGGTTCTCGTTTTGTTTTCTGCTCTGATTGGGACTGGGTTAGAGATTGTAACCAAGCAACTGACATTCATGCGCAATGGAATCAGTCACGAATACAGCAGAGCCCAACTTCGTACCCAGGGCCATTTGTGGAGGCTGGGCCAAGATGGCGGCCAAAAACAAAATGGCGGGAACAAATGGCCCTGGCACAGCCTGCAAAAAATGAGCCATATTTTGACTCATTTTGGACTCGGACCCAGGCTTCACTAAGTTTATCGCGCCTACTCAGGCTCAATTTTTTCTGAATATTTAGTTCAGCTTGACTGACCCAAACTGAAAACAATCAAAACATTCATTTCCAAATACATTGTCGAATTATTAAAATAAATACACTTTTAATAAATATCTGTAAATGCTTATTATTTATCCTTTGCTTCACCGTTGTACCAAATTCGAAAGAAACTGGATTGCCGTTGTCTGGCCGGGCCGCCCGGTGAGTTTTCGGTGGATTCAATTCAGCGTTTTGAAAAACATTTAGGCTTCGTTTAGTCGAGAATTCTTGTTTGAAAAAAGCCTGCTTCTCAATGGTCAAACACGTAAATTCTGCCCTGTGGTGTACTTTCCTTTCGCAGCCAAAATACTTTTTAACTTTGTTCACAAAGTCTTTCGTTCGCCCGATTTAGAACACACTCTAAATTGCCGTCCCATGGACTTCGTTGTATGGCAGCCAACACGACCCATCATTACATATTCTTCCGACGTTTTTCGGGTGTTTCGCCAGCTTTCCTCACATTTTCATTCATTTTGAAGTTGTTTTTAACAGCCGGCAATTCTGGTATCACTTATTTAATATCATTTGAGCCATATAAGTAAATGCCCGCGAGTTAGCCTGCCGCCCGCCTTGTTTCCACCAATCAGAATACCTAAAACATCCAATGTTATTTCGACCAATCAGATGTGGTGATAGCTCAGCATGTGCCAGAGCCATTTGTTCTTGGCCGCTATCTTGGCCCAGCCCCCACAAATTGCCCTGGGGACGAGGTTGAGCAGAGCCTTCTTCAGTTCTTCCTCTCTCTCAGCGAAGAAATAAGGAAAAGAAGACTCTGAAAAGGATCGACTGGATATTGATGTTTTATATTAAAAACAAACGCAATAGTTTGGGAATTATTTTACACAGTTTTAGAATTTAAATTTAAGAATGCAGCCGGTATATAGGCCATTTAATATATTGATACATAATTATAAACACGTCTCAATTACCGTATACAGGGGCGGATTTAGACTAAGTCAACTAAGTCGCGCGACGAAGTGAAAATTTGACGTAAATATATAATTTTCGTTCGTTGCACGTTGTCAAAAATTTACAAATAAAATCCTGGAAATAAAAAATAATTATCTAGTAGGAAGGAGTATGTTCTATTCTTAAAATGCCTATCTACAGAGGCTTCAGTTCAGGCCAGAAAAATTTCCCCGCTGGCGTTTTTCTGTTTTCTTTACGCGCGAGGCCTATTAATTGTGTGACTGATTTCGAGGGGAAGCAGTGGGATGCACGGGACATAATGGGAGAATCAAGGATCGGGTTCACAGTCATTTCCAGGCCGCAAATGCGATGCAGGCTCTCGGCTTGATGAATTTGACGAAGGAAAGCAGTTAGTCACTTTTTGGCGAAGTTGGTTGGTTTTTTAAGATGTTTTAACCTTCCTGATTGGCTAATTTTTTTCTAATTACGACTTACGATTGGTGTAGAGGCTGAAACGTCATTTTGCAGGATAAGCGCCTTTCTGAGTAATCAGTATGTTTGACGATCGCTTCTGTGGTTCTACGAGTCCATGCGCATATTCTGCGTCCTTTTTATTTTCCCAACACTGATCAATAGCAAGGATATCTACAAGACCTTTATGATGAAATATTCGTGAAACTTTCATCAAGTGCTTTATGCACAGAAGATGACCTTTTACACAGGATTGAAAAAGATATATATCGAAATATCAATTGCATGAATCAGTGATGCGCTCTGAGATCGTCTGAGGTAAGAAAACCTTACTATACTGTATCATTTGAATATCATTATAGTCTTTATGATAGTTTATAGATTTACTCTTGGGCTAGACTTCGCGTTTGCTTGTATTTGATCTATAACATGTTGAATTGATGCTTTGCAATGAAACGTACGTGTATCGGATGGACTAGTGTATGCTGGAAATTTGATCTTGCTTGGAGATTTCATGGTTTATTAATATCAGAAATGTTTATTAATATCTGATGCTCTGAAAACACTAATCAGCACGAGACTTTTACCTGCAATCCAAATGAACGCGAATAAAGTCCTTGCAGAAGTGACAAAGGTACTTCAGATCAACGAGCAAATTTCCTTAGACCAATCCTTCATCATCGATGTGGTAGCCGTCAAGCAACCTACTGGGTCCGGTAAAGTTATTAAAAACACTCTTAAAGTTTTAGATTATAATAAAGGCACAGTACTTAATAGATCTATAATTACAATTAAGAATAAGGATAATTTATGTAGGGCTTTAGCTGTGGGGCAGGCGTTAGCGGATAATCACCTGAAATTAAAACAAGTAAAATTAGGTAGACCAATTCAAAAAAAGTTGGCACTTGATTTATACAAAAAAGTCAATGTCTTGCCTGGTCCTTGTGGCCTTCGGGGGAAGTGTCGAAGTTTCAAGGGGTCTTGACGGGCTACCAGATTATTATTGTTATTGATTTTAATGCTAGAATTACTAGCATTTATGAAGGCCCTAGGCGTGATAAGAAAATCATTTTGTACAAACACGGTGATCACTATAATGTTATAAATCCTAAGAAACTCCCAGCTTTCCATGGTCAACGTTTTTATTGTGAAAAATGCAAGTCTTTTTATTCGAATTACCGTACACATCCGTGTGTTGATCCATGTCGCACATGCTTACGCAAAAAATATCTATGGGTTGCTTCTGAAAAACGTACTTGTACTGAATCTTTTAAAATTTGTCGTTCGACCAAATGTTTTGACCATCACAAAAAAGATTCGTAAGTCCAAGGGCGTTGATCTTCCGTCAAAATGCCACATTTCGTTTAAATGTCAAACATGTTCAGTTACTGTTGACAGAAAACGACAAGACGATCATGAACATAAATGTGATATTTGTAAAATGTTTGTGATGGCTGACCATTTGTGTCACACTTATAATATGGATAGTGTTCTGAGACGTACAGATATGACCGATGATGTAATGCAAAAATTATATTATGCTGATCTAGAACGATATTTGAACCTGAAACATCAAAAGAACAACGACTTTCCCACCGTTAATGTTAATAGTACAAATCCAGATGCTAATAAGTTTGCTGAAGAAAAAGAAGGAATGTCAAAAGAAACATTAAGCGACTCGGTTATTGTCGATTATATACCTAGAACTATGCGTGAGCGAGCCGTGTCCATTTTGAACAGATTAAAAGCCTATCCTAACGTAATTTCTTGGGGTGACACCGGTCAAGTCAAGTTAGATGGCAAGGATATCCAAGGTTCAAATATTTCAGATCTACTAAGCGACGCTGTAAGAAGCAGAAAGAGTTTCAATCCCACTGGGTCAAAGGAATTCTTTCGAGTTTTATCAAAGATTAACATGCCTAAAGATCTTGTAAGAAATGATGCACGATGGAAACAAGCACAAATTGAATCTTCATCAGAAGATGAGGAATTCTTAACACAAGTCAACAGCGTGGGTGTCCTTCCAGATACTTTCTGACGTCGCCTTTGGCGCATGCCAAAACAATTAAATCAAAACAGACGACACAACCACGCTGGCATAACTATTGGTCTTTGTGTAAATGTTTTACGATCATTGAATAAATTGTTTTGAAATTATCCATTTTGCGTGGGAGCAGGTTTTTAAATAAAAGAGGGGGGAAAACGCGTGGGCGAGTGTGCTTAAGTCAAAATAGAGAGAACAAGTCAATATTGAACGAATAAAGTTTTATTTAAAAAAAATATTAAAAGTATTACAAGTGATTAATGTTTTTTTTTAATTCTTCAACTAACTTTTTACTAGACTTATTCTTACCCGACACATTGGTTGACTTATAAAAATGTTTATTGACAAATCTAAACACTTTAGCATCGTTTGACATCTTATTGTTGTCAAACATATGCACAATAGTACGTAAACTGTGTCCACGTGCTCACGTGCTCACGTGTCTCAAATACTTTGTAATGCACGCGTGTTAAAGTTCCACTCGACAACATGGTGGTCTAAATTTTGTCTAAATGTCTCGTTATAATAGCCAGGGGGATTGCCGTAGCAATCGAAGAACTGCCCCTCGTGTTCTGATAGAAAGTAGAACGCCACCCAGTGTGTTGCAGGTTTGTTGCTCGGGTCTGTATTTGCCACGAATCCACACGGAAAACTTTCTATGACTTTGGGTAGCTGGTCGGACGGAAAGACACCGCAAAACGTTTTTCTTCTGACAGGATCTAATTCAAGTGCACGACCAATCTGATGTGTGTTCATTTAGCTTACGTATTTGTAGATCACGTTCCTCTCTGCATCAATTTCAATTATGGTTTCAAATTCACCATAACAGACAAGGCTAACAGCTTCTGCTGGCGCGGCGGAGAACTGAATGTCAACTGACAGATTTCCTTTTTGGACGAGGTTAAAATGAGGAGATGACCCACACATGTCATTTGTTAAATCGAATGTATACACCGCATAACATTTGTCAAATTCTTCTCGGGATATACTGTTACCAGTATTGTAATACATTCTTCCTGTACCAGAAAACTGGGTACAAAATGCTTCAACAAACCTGGCATTTGCACCGAAGGAAAGCTGAATAGGTTTGAAAGCTATGGCTTCTCCATTTACTGTTATCCCAAGTGAAGACATGTTAAAATGTTGAAAGTCAAATGGGTTTTTCTTAAAACCTCCATTAAAAGCTGCACTTTCGACTAAGGCAAAGACAAACAATCTTGGCACAAAACCACTGTATACATTGTCTTTCCACAAGGATGGATTTCCTGCTAGAATAATAAAACTCTTGCACTCAACACGCCGGATAGTGTAAATTGCTGCACCCTTCTTTAGCGCGACTTCCGTGAGCTAATGAAACACTTGGGTTAACATTCACATTTCGAACTTTTAGTTAAGCATCAACGGACGACATCAGACAGAACTCATTGTTATTGCGATTCATGACAATTTTCAGATCGACATAGCTTAGTAAGAGACGATCAGAGAAAAATACATCACAAAATATAGGACCGGCCATCTCGACAATTCCACTAGTCTTGCTAAACTCGTAACTTGCGTTAAGTCCTTGATTGGCTGCAGCGCCTGCTAGGGTTGGATAGATCTGCTATGTCTATTTTCCCAGCTGTATCTTTGTAAAAGAGAGATGTTGTTAGTTGCGATTGCTTTGCCGATGGTCCATAGTTCAAAAGTGTCTCGAGATAAGAACAGTAAGCATAAGTTCCAGTAGCTTGAGTGACTTGCTTTTCTTTCAGAAATACATCCATTCAGGGGCGGACTGGCTACGTCAGAGGGGCCCGGGGGATTTGTTGTTAAAGGGGTCCCGGTTTCTCCAATTAAGTTGTTGTTCATGGGCGTGCAGGGGGGTCCGGGGGAATCCTCTGCCGGAAAATGTTTGAAGTTTTGGTCTCTGAAATGGAATTTCCTGCATTCTGACAGCACTTTCAAGCAAACTTTAAATAGTTTTAAAACATGTTTTTAATGGCACATTTTATCATTTTTAACAAATAATTTTCCCAAATTAGGCTTTAGTATATTAGTTTGTGAAAACATACATTAACGCTAAATGTAAAAATATACATGGCCTGTAAGGTCAAAGCCTGTTAAGGCCTGATATACTAATAAAAACAAGGGACGACGCATTTCCGTACGCATTCTTTCACATGCGCTAACCGCCTACCTCTAACTACTTATTTATTTTAATATGATTGTGGATCATATGTTTGAGGCGTTTCAAACTTTTTAAATCCACATTTTCTTTTTGAGTAATCACAACAAAATGTAAAGAATGATTCTATATTAGGAAAAAAGGGGAAGATTGGTCCACTTCCATCCAACTCCATGGACCTTAAACATTGTTCTATTTTCAGAGGAGCTGCTTCTTGCAAGTCATCCACCTTTTCTTACGCCTTTTCTGTGCACCACGTTTATTGCTTTCTTTATAGTCCGGAACTCGAAATGTCGGAAGAAGCTATAGCTTCCACTATAAACGCTAAAAAATTATGTTATCCTAAGCATTTTATTGCCTGATACAATAGCCTTTTTTTACTTTTGCAAAGTCAAAAAGATTTAAGGGCCCAAAGGGGGGCCCATGGGCATGGGGCCCACAGGCATGGGGCCCACTGGGCGTTTGTCCGGTAAGCCCGACTGGCTAGTCCGCTTGTTTGAACAAGCTATGCATAAAATTATCGACAGGTCCAACTTTCATATCTGCATCTAAATCTGCACCATCTGCTTTTGTCACTTTAGCTCTAATCACCAAAATTGTTTTAGACAAATCGACATAGTCTTCGATGCCGGGAGAAAGGAACGTGATGGGACGATTATCTGATATACTTGAAACAGGTTGATGATCTCTAAAATGTCCTTTCTCCAGGCTAACTTGTGTTGGAGGTACTGAAAATAAATCAAGTTAACTTTTTGTGCACTCCACCGATTTTGAATGTACGAAATCCATAACTATCCAAATATGTCTTCTACGCGAGCTGTTTTGCGTTTCTTGACTTGTCTGCTTCTGACGGTAGGAGATGAAGTCTTTCTCTTTTTACCTCTTTTCTTAACATTTAAACGCTTTCCATTTCCGGTTTGACCAAAAGTCTGAAGCTTATTAACAGTTTTTTTTTCTTTACAACATTTGCTGCTTCGTTCAATCGCGATTTCACTGATGCTTTGACGTTTTTACCAGAAAGAACATCTCCTAACAAATTTGCACCAGTATTCAACACGGTATTTCCCAAGCTCTTTTCACCAGTATTGACGAGAGGCATAACTACTCTGGCCACACAGTGAAAGAGTCCTCCTAAACCATATCCCATTTGTCCATGTCCCATCGGCCACGGACTACCAATAAAAACAGGCATCCCACTTCCATGTTGTTGTTGATCCAAATAATAACGAACGTACCGATTAGTGTGACTCATTTTTACATAAAATAGGATGAATTTGGTAGTCTAAAGTGAAGCGTCGTCAACAACTTACCACGTTCAAATGGCATAGCGAGACCAGTGTCATCTCTTAAAAGTATCTCAATGTCTTCAACTGTTTTTGTTTGAACTGGTACGTATTGTATATCATTGTAGGTTCTTGTAATTACTCCCCCCAATTTTCCTTCGACAAGCACAGATCTCAACAGTTTTGCATTGGTATCTCCAACTACTTGTGGTTGCACGATATCACAGTACACAGAAATATAATTCATGGCACCATTATTGTCACTGACATAAGGACTCGTGGTTGTCTGGACAAGCTTTACTTCCTTTCCACCGAATCCAACAAGAATTGACATTTTACCTTTCATAGCAAATGCGTACCCATTTTTTAAGTGAACAATCACCTTTTCAGTTCGAATATCAAATGTCATTGAAATATTCCCTTTTGTGTCTTTTGACAGGGCTTTGTTTACAGATTTAATAAAATCTGTCATGGAATTATGAAACCCATAGTCCACAAAAGTAGCCATAAAAATAACACCATCGTCGCTGTAGTACAAGTTGTTTTCACCACGCTGGAGATTATACCACGTGTGGGGATAAGTCATCGAGTATAGACGGACTTCCCAGTTACCGTTGAGATCAACTGCCTGAGGTAACTTTACTCGATAACTAGTTGTAGTGTTTTGGGGAAATGTAGAGAGAGTTGCATTGCTAGGAAGCGTCAGGTAAAAATGTGCTCCGTTCATCGTGGTCATACAAGGGATAATAAAAGAACACGACCATTCAAATGTTTAAAAACGATTTATTTGAGAAGCAGTAACCCATGAATTAAATTTGTTAGGATAACCTAGCCAATTTACAAAATATTGTACATTTTTTCCTTTTCCTCGTTTCTTAAGTATCGTCATGTTTGATAAATTTCTGAAGTTGTTTCTCGTAGAATGTTCCTTTGAGTTCTTCTCCATCAAAATCTTTAATCTTGTAGACAGGGGGTTGTCGCGATATTGTCTTGCTTATTGTAAATATATCTTTTTAAAATTAGGCAAATATCAATTTTCAAATTTACGTTTAATCTTTCTAATTCTTACTTGATCACCTATCTTAAACTTGTAGTGTACAGATTGTAAGTCATCTATGTCACTATCGTACAACGCATGCCATACTTTATTTTCGATTGCATTATTTACAACAGCAGGTTTTGTTTTTATACTGCGATGAACTGTATGATTGTTGGCATAAACTAAATCAGACAACATGTCGATGTATCTCATGGTTTTCTTCGCCGAGAAGTAACGCCACATTTTGGTCTTTAATGTACGAGTTAATCGTTTAACGATTGAATCCTTTGTTTCGTTAAACGTATTATACAAATAAATTTCTTCATTATTCATCAGCGTTTGAAAATGTTTGTTAAAGAAACCGTTCCGCGATCAGTCAAAATTTTTTCTAGCTTTCTCCCCGACGACAAAATTACTTTAAAAGCGTCGAGAAGGGCAAGTCCTGTTTTCGACTTGAGAGGAACCACCCATACGTACTTGGAAAGCACGTCGTTACATACAAGCAAATAACGATATCCGTCGTTAAATTTTTGCATTGACTGCATGTCTGCTAATCCGTTTGCCATTGTTCATCAATACCTCCAACTAAAACACGGTTTCTCTTAAAGTTGCGTCGAACTGGCTGGTGTAAAGTGTATGCGTCCTGTTTCATTAACCATTCTGGAATCTATTTCCGACTCAGTTTGTGTTTGCCTTCTTCTTTTACATCACATTACAAGCGATCTACACCTCCAAAACCACCAGAACGTTTCGGGTCGAAATATACACTTGACAAATACTCGTCAATTTCATTCATTCTATGTTGTCTCGGTCACACTTTGTTTCATAACGGACAATCAAAGAGTTTCTTTTTATTATGAAAGATCGGTACCGTATAAGTTTAAGTTTCCATCTCTGTGGTATTAGCGTCTAACTGTTGCGACACCGTCGTGGCAGTAGACACAATGGAAGACAAAATATTATTTTTTGGAACATTGGTACCGTTTTCACAACATCCATAGTTTTTAATAGTTTTACTATTGTACACCATTTGCAGGTGACCTTCCAAATTTAAATCATTACGACCAAAACTAATACCAATCCTAAACATTTTCTGTCTGTTATGATTTTTGTTTCTCTTCACCCTATCATTTGGTGATTTACTGTAACAGCCCCCATTTGGAAAGTTTCTCCAACCCGTGTATCAGTATTACGGCAGCCAATAAACGGATAAAAAAAGATCAGCTATGCAGTAGGATTTTAAAACTTTTAATTGAAAAGGTAGACTACACTGCTGTCTAAGACTTTAATTTACAGACACATATGATACAGTACAATAAATTATTCATGCATCCACTTCTTTCAGTTTCAGAATGCATCTTTGACCACACAAAACCAAGTCATATGAAACAAGCTATCGAAATAATGTCTATACGAATGGGAAGGTTCAGGGTACTTTAGCACCTTACAAGCTTCTACAATCCCTCTCCAAATATCTTCACGATCAACCATCGTTCGCCTTCATCTGAGATTTCATAATTTTCTCTCATAGTCGTCCATTGATTACCATCTATTTCATCCGTCTTCGCGCATGATTTTAGTTTATCTAATTGCTGAATCTGTCTAAAAACAAACTCTGTAAAGACGAGATCAATCAACCGTTGAGGAGTTAGGGTCTCTAAAAAAAATTTTGTCGACGTACATTTGTTCAAACAAGTATGCCATTCTTTTCTCTACGTTTCTTTAACCAACTCTTCTCAATTACATTCACGAAATAGATCACCGTAAACATTTTACAATGATTTAACCTCAGTTAATATAAAAATCATGAAAATATAAAAATATATAAAAAATATATAAATCATTAAAATATAGATGGTAAAAAAAAAAGAAGAAAATATCAAAATAAAAATTTCACAAGAATAAAATTTCACAGGAATAAAATTTCACAACAAATTTTACAAGAAAAAATAAAATAAAATTTTCCAATACTAAGAAAGTGTTGACGGCTAG
Organism: Paragorgia papillata; assembly: GCA_035771165.1. Classification (NCBI taxonomy): domain Eukaryota; kingdom Metazoa; phylum Cnidaria; class Anthozoa; order Scleralcyonacea; family Coralliidae; genus Paragorgia; species Paragorgia papillata. Next base: position 5,066,347 of record JAWNZC010000354.1, read on the forward strand.
GTGTTCTATACCTGTGTCTTATCTACTCACGATCTCGTCGCCGCTCTCGTTCTGGATCACGCTGAGATTCGAAATGTGTTGACCAGTTACGTAATCTTGGATGCATTCGAATGAGGATCTGGTCTCGTTCATTACCGATGTCGTTGTCCACGGCTGCGTCGTCGTCAAGAAACTCATTGGGTTGGATTTCGTTGGCTTGTCGCTGTTTCTACTCACGGTCATGAAAGTCTTTTGCCTGATAATAATGACGAAAATGTACTGACGCCGTTCTTCGTCGGCCCAATTGGCTATAAGGTCGGGCACCACATCAGAAGGCGTTTCGGTTTCACGTGGAAGTTCGTCGGCCATCCGTCCTTCCTCCTGAAGATAACTTTCTGCTGCAAACAACCCGTTTCTGCTCCTCAGTGAACACAAACGAGAAACTCCAAGGCGCCCTCGCTCTGACAAGCCTTAAACATATCAATCATAATTATTAATCTAGAAACATAAGAAAAATTCGTAAATATAAACACTCATGTTTCATCCGAATAAACAATCAAAATAACGTTCAGAACTCAAACTTACCATTTGAGACATTTTGATCACTGCCAAAAAGAAAATAAATCTTGTAAAACACATTTCAAAACACACTCCGAAGCAGACTTTCGACGTTACTCGTAAGAGAACAGAATCCGAGTGAGACGACGCGACGCTGCTGTACATTCTCTATGGTTATGCTATCTCTTCCCAAACATGGCGCATTGTTTCATTCGCTAATGACTCTCTAATGACTTCCTAATGAGATTTCTTCACATGGCTTAAGTGTTCGTTGCTAGCTAAGCGTTTGCTATGTCAAAATATCCACAAACTTTCCCGCAAGGCTTGTATCGTACATTCTTCTCATGATTCCCCAAACTGATTCTACAAACTAGCTCCAAAATTGTTAACACTTATTTTTCACCAAACGTGTAAAAGACTGTTTGATCATTTAGGTTTTAACTAATATGTTATTCAAACTCTCCATATTATTCATAATATTCGAGCTACATCACAGTAGTTAACTCAGCCTATTCAGCCATTTGGACGGTTCAAAACTTTCTATATTCTCCCAAACAAGTTTAAGATAAGATATATATATATATATATATATATATATATATATATATATATATATATATATATATATATATATATATATAGTTCAATCTACATAGTTCAATCTACAGACACGGTGTTTCGCTGTACAACAGCTCATCAGTGTAGCTTGGAACAATCTGAATCAATTTCATCAATTACTTATACACATGCGATCGTCGGTGACAACCGCATGTGGGACAGCATCGGTGAAGTACACTCAGATAGCGTGAAGTGCGCATGGGCCCAGAGTGCTCAAACTTCCACAAGGGTAGTGAGCGTTGCATTATCGCTAATAGGTACTCACGGCAACTTCACAGAGTGCTCAACAACACCGAAGTGAAGGAGCGTACATACATATATATATATATATATATATATATATACAAAGTATGAAGTATAGTTTTACCTTAAAGTCTTCGCTACCAGAGGTTTCACCCTAAAGTCGCCTGATGATCCCGTTTAGGGTGAAACCTCTGGTAGCGAAGACTTTAAGGTAAAGCTATACTTCATACTTTGTATTTTGCTCTATCAATATATGGTATTGAGCACTCTCTAACATTTCGTGAACCAAAACTCACTTATATATATATATATACAAAGTATGAAGTATAGTTTTACCTTAAAGTCTTCGCTACCAGAGGTTTCACCCTAAACGGGATCATCAGGCGACTGAAAAATATCGGTTAGTGGGCTGCTTAAATGCGTTAGTTGGGGCGTGGGTGTGGGCGTCGAAACGTCCGGCGCATTCATTTGGAGCGTGGGTGTGGGCGTCGAAACGTTGCGCGCATTCCTTTGATTGTTTAGGTTGTTGATCCGAAATCTGTTTTTGTGCCGACACGTCGAAACTATTTCTGATCTTTTGTTTAGTAAGAGTTGTTTGTCAGCCTTCATGATGAAAAGTTTTTCGTCCAAACATAAATTGCATCTTTTTGATCCTCCCGTGTAAGAAATTGAGTGTTTTAGTATAGACCAGGTTATGTCGAAACTTTGGTTTTTTTCTTTTAGATTCCAAATGTTTTTCGAAAGTTCCGTCTCATTTGAATACTTTTTATTCTGGAAAGATTTAGTATGGTTACGATATCGCTCTTTAAATGTACTTGCTGTCATGCCAATGTATTGCTTAGTGATGTTCGTGTTGCTTATGGAAATAGATGCCTTGTATACTATGTTGTTTGTCATGCATTGCCCACGTAGGGGGCAATTGTCCTTAATCCTGCAATTGCAACTGCTTGTAACTATGCTTCGTGGCTTGCTTTTTCTGATTGTGCGTGAATTACGTTTCGTGATAATAGACTTGACGTTGTTCATGCAACTATAGCTAATCTTGACTGTGTTTCTGTTAAAAAGTTTGTGAAGCTTGTGTCCTGGTGGAAAGTGCTTGTCAATAAGGCTAAGAAAGTTGCGTCCTATGTTTGTTTTGACATTTTTGTTAAATGGAGGGTTAAACCAGATGATATTGCGGTGTCTATTTCTGCGTGTTTGCTGTGGTGCTTCTTGTGTGTAGTTTAGCTCATGGTTGAAATTGCTGCGCCTTAATGCATCTTGGTAAATTGGTGCGGTTTCATGGAATGTCCGCTCGTCAGACGAGAGGAGGGAAATGCGCTTGTTGATTGATGTAGGTAGCTGTCTTAAAATGCTTGGTGTTCGACGCCCACACCCACGCTCCAAATGAATGCGCCGGACGTTTCGACGCCCACACCCACGCCCCAACTAACGCATTTAAGCAGCCCACTAACCGATATTTTTCAGTCGCCTGATGATCCCGTTTAGGGTGAAACCTCTGGTAGCGAAGACTTTAAGGTAAAACTATACTTCATACTTTGTATTTTGCTCTATCTATATATGGTATTGAGCACTCTCTAACATTTCGTGAACCAAAACTCACTTATATATATATATATATATATATATAAATGTTGATGGTCGCTACTGTCAGTTTCACATATATATATATATTGGGGAATCATGAGAAGAATGTACGATATATATATATATATATATATATATATATATATATATCGTACATTCTTCTCATGATTCCCCAATATATATATATATATATATATATATATATATATATATATATATATATATATATAATATATATATACTATATATATATATATAATATTGTGTCTACTAATTTCTGTTTAGTCCCTTTGGAAAGAACGTCTATTTTGTTAAAGTTCGCTGTACTAAAGTTTTTTGTTTAAAGTTTGCTTACGGAGTTTCTATTCGATCAACTTTCAAATTAATTAAGCTATTTAGCTCATGAAAATTAACGTCTATTTTGTTAAAGTTCGCTGTACGTTGTTAAAGTTTTTTGTTAAAGTTTGCTTACGGAGTTTCTATTCGATCAACTTTCAAATTAATTAAGCTATTTAGCTCATGTTTTTTAAATTGCAACGTCCAAAAATACACTGTTTTAATTAGGGGGCGGCACCCCTTCCCCATCACCCAGCGCTGGCTACGCAGGCTAGCTTGTCGATCAATTATCTATCAGTGATTTGCCAAATTGAATAATAAGTAACTTTTTCGCCTCTGTCTTATAGGATTATTGGTTAGAACTAACTGGGTATATCTATTCAACTTTCACATCATGGAATGTCAAAGCACGAAGGTTCTCCCAAAAAAGTTTAAAAATGCAGAAAGATTTTCCATAAAAATAAAATGTTGGTTCTTCGTTTTTACAGTCGTTGTTATTCAAGTTTATTGGTTTCATTATTACGAAAATTTCACTCCTTCGAATCCAATACCCAAAACAGAAAAAGATCGCAAATTCGTGTATTTAACTCAAACTGAAAGCTGCCTTCCGTCACATTTGAAAGAGGAAGGTCAAATTGAAAACGGAACGGAGTGTAACTGTGATGTTATTGTGCTTAGTTACAAACAGAAATGTCGTGAAAAAGAATTGAAACATATCGAATACGTTAATAAGACTGGCACAACTTGGAACACCGGTAGGAATTTCCTTTACCAATACGCAATGAACAGATCAACAAATTACCTGTACTACGTCCTCCTAGACGATGATATTAGACTTCGGCTGAACGATGACAGCAAAAATATTTACAGTGCAATAGGCCCTTGGAGAGCATTCGAAAGGTTTTTGCTTGCGTACAAGCCAGCTGTAGCGGGTACGTCATATTGCTGGAATCACGGTATTAAATGCACGCCTGAAAAAGTTCCTAGTGTTCACGCTGTAAAAGAAAAGTTGGTTATCGATGCGGCATTTAACGCGTTTCACTATAATGCTTTGCCTTACGTTTTGCCTTATCTTACGAAAAGAGAAAATGCCAGCTGGTGGTATAGTCAAAATTATATGATGATGACAGCCAGACGCTACTTCAAAGGATTTACGCTCGTTTTCACCAATGTGACTGCTCTTAATCATAAGCATCGGAAATATCCAAGAAAAAATATCAGTCCGCAAGACAGAGAAATTTTTGAAAAAGAAGTTGACGTGCTAGTTAAAGAAAAGAATAAAAATCTTCCAGCTTGGAAAGGTACAAGGGTTTTTGTAGAAGCTGCTGTAACATGTAAATGTTGATGGTCCCATGCATGTAAATGCCTCATCATGGGATTTTTTTTTGTATTATTTTTAAAAAAAAATTTATATACTGTAGTTTAGTTTAACAACTGTATTTAGACATCACTTATTTACAAACATAATAATAATAATAATAATAATAATAATAATAATAATAATAATAATAATAATAATAATAATAATAATAGTGACAACCGTCCAGAAAAGCAAGTGAACGAACCGAGTCTCGTACATGCGAAGTGTCTAGCTATACCATATACCAGTATATGTACCATCTACCAAATATGTTTGCTGAGTTCAGTGACATTTCTTTACTTCTTATTTCTGAAGGAGCTTGCGTGGTTCGAAAATCGTTTTTTAAACTTGAGCACTCTATTTATATGATTCCGAACTCGATACTAATTATTTGTTCACTTATCTATCTATCTATCTATCTATCTATCTATCTATCTATCTATCTATCTATCTATCTATCTATCTATCTATCTATCTATCTATCTATCTATCTATCTATCTATCTATCTATCTATCTATCTATCTATCTATCTATCTATCTATCTATCTATCTATCTATCTATCTATCTATCTATCTATCTATCTATCTATCTATCTATCTATCTATCTATCTATCTATCTATCTATCTATATATATATATATATATATATGTAATATTTAAAACACGTACTGCGAATGTTTTAAATAGCTTCAAAAACGACCCATTTTCTTGGGCGTAGTCAGTTTGAAAAATAACGTTGCCTAAGCCGAGAAAATCGAAGCTAAAGTTTATGTAAATCAGGAGGTTTCTTTATCAGATATAAAACCACGGACATGGTATTGATTTCCTTTGTGTTTTCCTCATGAATTATTAATGAGTTTTTGAAGTACTATTTAAAACATGAGCAGGAGTGTTTTATCAGATATAAAACACGAGGCGAAGCCTCGTGTTTTATATCTGATAAAACACGTTCTGCGAGTGTTTTGAATGGCTTAAAAAACGATCACCATTTGGTAAGTTCGTTGGCGTAGTAATTTTGAAAAATAACGTTGTCTAAGGCGAGAAAATCAAAGCTAAAGTTTATGTAAATCAGGAGAAAATTTTATCAGATATAAAACCACGATACGGTTATGATTTTTCTTTGTGTTTTCCTCATGAATTATTAATGAGTTTTTTAAATATATATATAACATTCAGTGTTGCAGTCAGTTAATATACCATAAAATACAACAGAAATATTAGCACTGATACACGCTGTTGTGTGCTGCTATTTACGAGAATGGCCAAACATAACATATTCAGTTAGGAACTGATTTTAATTTTTTCCAGATGCCTGTCTCTCTAAATTGCAGAATTTCACCTTCCAGTCACAAGCATACAACAATGTTAAGACACATCACATTTTTCTCTGAGTTTTGAAGGGTAATAACGTCAGTTTGAGATGCTCAAATTCTTCGGTTGGATGTTTGACATGTTCGTTCGACAAGAGCTTTGTAGTCAAATTTTAGAAGCCCAAAAAGAGTGTAGAACATTATTTGAAACACATGATGAACAACACATGTTGACTAATTTATACGTCCAAAACATTTGAAGAACCGTCGACGTCTCCATAATTTCCTAAGCCTTAATAGCCTTTGAAACAATTGACAACATTGATTCTACAATCATGAATCATGAAGCAGAGGCCATTCTTGTCTAGTACAGTGTTTATCATTAAAATTTTCAGCTCTCTATTTAATTTTTATCTTCAAAGATAATATATTATAGAGTACAAAACATTTTCAATTCTGTCCGAAAATCAAGATAAGTTCATGCTATACTGTATACTCCGTGCTCACATTTGCAAATTGTAGTTTATACAAAGTATAGGCAATTTTAGCGTTTTAATTTTATATAATCCTGCGAGTGTAAAACGAAAAACCCCCCAATAAATCCAGTTCTATAAAGGAGCTGAATAATTTCAACTTTTACCTTGCATTTAATACTTTCTAGACTCTCCTGCTCTCCACAGCATAATTTTGTTCACGCCACTTGCGGTCTTGCGACAGGTTTTCGATTTTCGAAGAGGTTTTGACTCAGTATTAACAGTACACAGACGGAAATATGTAAAGAAGCAAATAGTCAAATACTAGTATAATATAATGATGTATTTTTAATATCACGGTGATTTTATAGACGAGAAACAAATGGCCTCTTTATGTAAATGGTCGCTGATTGGGCCGCCCTTGCCACCGGATGCCCCGTTTCAACCAATAAACAACGACCTTCCGAGATGTGCTATATTCTGCTCTTTTTATGTATGTTTGTGGCGTTGTAGACTCCAGTCCACAGAATAAATATTGAGCAGAAGGCCCACTCTCGTCGGAACCTTTGAAGATTATGTTCTCGCGCAAGTCGCCTCGCGCATGTTGGCCGCCATGTTGAAAGCAAGTAAAAGCCGCTTCTCTCAACAGTAAACAATATGGCGAAAAGTGCGTTCTGATCGTTTAAATGGCTATAACTCGCAATTTTGGTGGTAATAGTAGCTCTCTATTTGGACGGATTTTAGGCTATTATGATTTGACATATATTTGTTAGGCTGCCAAACAAGTGCAAGTATTCCTCCAATTTCATTTAATATTTGTAAACATTGCTGCTGATAAAAAGATTAACCTGAAATATCAGGTACTTAGAGTTGAAGTCTAGGTATTTTACTTTATTCTAGAATAAAATGAACGAATTTGCACGTTAGCTTGAAATGGCCTGCTATAGCTTAATTCTCTAGGTTGGACAGTTTGTCTTGAGTTTTTTCCCCCAAGCTTTTTAAATATTTCACGATTTGTTGCTTAGATGGAGGTTTAGATTATAGATGTGCAACCTTCAAATAGTTTCTCTCCTTTTGTTAGCTGAGACAATAGATTTGAAATGAAATCTTAAGAAACAATGAACTGTAGAAAATCAAGAGAGGATTCTTCACAGCACTGGCCACTGACACAGGAATAGTGGCAAATGTTCTTCAGCAGCTTCAGTCATACTAGCCTGCGAATACAGCCGCCTCACATCGGGACCCCCGAGAGAGACGTCTGCGACTCGAGAGTAAAAAGTCCGTACTGATGACGTAAGTCCGTTCTGAATCAGGACGGAGCTGCTGATTGGCTTAGAAGCTTAGAAAGACTCTAAAGAGAAAAGCTTAGTTATTGCCAAACAAAGGAAAACGGATAGCTATTCTTCTCACTACGAGTTCGATTTGCGATAAATTGCAAGATTTCCTATCGAAATCGAACGATTTCCCAGTCATCAAGCGGGACATCCTGTCCAGACAGTTGAATAGTTATTCTCACGGTTGAGTGAAATTTGAAACGCACGTTGCTAGGTTACGACTATTTAAAGATTCAAACGACTATTTAAAGATTCAACAGGAAGTCCCGCTTGATAACTGTAAAATTGTTCGATTTCGATAGGAAATCTTGCAATTTATCGCAAATCGAACTCGTAGTGAGAAGAATAGCTATCCGTTTTCCTTTGTTTGGCAATAACTAGGCTTTCGCTTTAGAATTTAGGACAGAAACTGAGCATTGACGTTGATCTTGGTGAGCGTCTGAGTCTTTCTAAGCTTCTAAGCCAATAAGCAGCTCCGTCCAGATTCAGGACGGACTCTACGTCATCAGTACGGAATTAATTTTTACTCTCGAGTCGCAGACGTGTCTCTCGGGGGTCCCAATGTGAGGCGGCTGTATTCGCAGGCTACAGTCATACTGGAGTGTAAACATTTTGAACAAAAGACTTTCTACTTACTTCATGTTTAAGAACAAAAAGGTGTTAATTTCATGTCTTTATAATAAATAAGGAAAAAAGGTTTAGTTGGTCTAGTAAAATAATAAAGGACCAGTTACTACTATTTGTCCTGTGGTGGGCAACTGGTAATAATAAATTTTCTTAATTTTGCACCTTGTATACACAGAGCTTGTAACAGTAAAATTTAGTGGTCAAAATAACTGACCTTTACCTATTGTGTACTGTATATATATGAAATAAATGTTTAAACTTATTGGGTTTGGTTAACATTGTAACTTGCAAGTTTGCAAAAACGTTTTGTAGTCAGTGGTAAACACAGTCAGGCATATGGGGTATGCAATATGTATATAAATTATGCAAATGCTTAAATGTATACCAACAACTCAAATGTACAGTATATCCTCTATTACATGCAGGGTGGATGGTTTATACCTAAATTAATCTACATTAAGGATTTGGAACACATTTCCAACAGCTGTTAACAGCTGTCAACATTTTTGCAATTTATCATCTACACATCAACTTGACAAATTTAAAATAATGCTTTTAAATGAAATGTACACTATGCAAGCCTTTGATACTCTAGCAAATACAGCTGTGGGTTTTGAGACTTTCTGAACCAGATAGTTTTAATAGGTACTGCAGTAATATTATATCATCATCACAATCACAACTGACAACACATATATACACTTGAATAGTTTTAGGTGGTGTTTATCAGTTTTTCTTTTTTTAAATCCAGTAATACAGCAATACTAAAATAAAGTTCGACTATTAATGTCACTTAAGTGAAACAAGTGAATAAAAAACATGTAAGTTTTATAAAAGTCTCCATCAATTCAGGCAGCAAGCTGTGTCTTTTCTGATGGAAGCTTCTGATTTTCATTCAGTAAGTTGTCATGTCCAAATACACGCACAATCCAAACAAATTATTTACTAAAATTACAAGAAAAGAACAAAATCAAATCAACTTTTCAACAGCTTGTCAAGTGTATCAACTTTAGCCATGCCTGCCATGGTAGGATAATGACAAAAATAAATCTTGTTCAATGACATCAATCACAATTCACTTAATACAACAGACAAACAATTGGAGTAAGAACGTTACTAGAAGAAGGTAAACAAACACATAAAGATGGAATTCTGCAGAATTGGTATTTTTACCCATTGAACTGAACCAGACTGAAATACTTCATCAATTTACATGTAACAAATTTGGAGTGAGTGAGCCCTCGTGCGTATATTATAATATCTTTAAATATTCGTAAAAACAAGAGCACATTTTACACACTGTGCAATTCTCAATTAAAAATATGTAACTGATGTGAAATGATGTTTAAAAATTATTGATAAGAGTTCTCTGTAATTTGAAATATGTACCGAGATTACCGTACCCGACTGACGCACTTCAGTCATTGAGGAGCGGGCAGGTCATCGCTCACAAGTTGCTAAATTCCACGCGAAAACGTGTTTGTATGCCTTGTAACCTCAAGTAAATTGGTCGCTTACCTTTCATTTGTAAAATATCAAAGTTAAAAGGAAATCGTCCAAAAACTTATCCTGCTGGGGCCGTTTTGGTGACCCGACTTCGTTTTCCGCCATGTTGTTCCTTGTTGATCCGCTGGAGTTTACTTGCTTTCAACATGGCGGCGTGTGACATGCGCACTAAAAAAGTGAGGACACCTCGTACCCCTGAGTGGGCCTTCTGCTCAATATTTATTCTGTGCCCAAGTCCAGGCAGGCAGGTCGTTCATACGATGGCTTATTAGGGCCATCACCCTTTTTTGTGACTACCGCTGACCTGTCAGCGGGAGCCACTATGTCGGCGAAATCTTGCTTGCTTGAGTGTCTTGGACCGCACTTACGTCATACTCGACAGCCATCGCCAGATATTCGACACGATCGTTCACGATCGCCATATGGTCGAGAAGATCGCCATTGATCGCCAGATATTCGAGAAGTACTCGAGTTGTTTTCGTGGACATCTCGATGGCTGTTTTGATTTTTGAAAAGTATTAATTATTACTTTGCAAATCGTTTCTTCTTGGAACAGTTTTTGTCATTGATCAGTTTATACAAGGTAAGAAGTAGTTTCAAAACTGTGACGTTGTTTATCTTATATATACATAAATCTTTAAATATACTTGATCGGAAACAAATTGTCTCAAAGCCAAACCTCGTACTTAGCAATACTAAAAATATTGAGCTTATAAAGTTCGCTTATAAAGTTGGGCCTTCAACTGTGCCCTGTTTCAAAGCTCTTCTTCTTTTATCGTAAACTGTCAGTATACACCATTGTCTTGGATAGAAGTGTTTTATAATGATAAAAACGCTTTTTGAGTTTAAGTTTAATTTTAGTTGAATTGTGTGTTGTGCTCACTGGTCAGTGACTCATGTCTCATGTTTAGTAGAATACACCGTATTCATAAAGATGACTGCACTTTATATTCTTTTATGTGTATTTAAATTAGCTTTTCAAGCCTTGTTCTTGTGTTTTTTATTGAAAAGAAGTTTTATGAATACGGTGTGTAGTATATCATACACTAGGAGTGAGAATGTGTTTAACCAACTTTGAGCTAGGTGTTTTGATATTAGATCATGAAACACAACTTTCGAGTGCTTCAAGATCAAACAAATTAGGAAATGAATCAGTTCTCAAATGAATCAGTATTTTAAGATAAGTTTGAGGTAAAAGTTGGCTTAATTTTATATCCAAGTGTTTGATCACATATCAAACCTTTGTCCGGCTTATGATTTTGTTATGTGTTTAGTTTATGAATTATTAATGAGGTTGAGAAGTACAGTATATAGACTTCTTTAATAATGGCAACCAATTTAAATATTCTTTTGTGTGCATCTCAATAAGCCTTTCTGGCCTCATTTGCGTGTCTGCAATTCAAAAGAATCTTTGCTCCCTAACGAGGCTAGAAAGGCTAATTTAGATGCACATAAAAGAATATTTAAAGCGGTGGCCATTATGAAAGTGGTCTATATCACAGTGTTCTGTATTTACACTATATACATGTATTTAAGAAATTTATGTGGACAAAATATGTTGGCTGTTACATAGACATTACCAAACTTTGACTTGGTGCTTTGTTTACTTGTTTTAGGTGTTGTTCAATATCTTGTATAATGAAATTAAGAAACCAAAGTTTGTGCACACCATGCACACCAGAGCTGTTCCAGTGGTCTGACCACAGAATAGTAGATACACCAGAAGTATGACTCTTGTGAAAACGTGTCCTTTTTTTTTCAAAAAGAATTATGCCATCCTACACCACCTTGGTAAGTTCCACTGACACTTGTGAGTTTTGACAGTTAAAGCTGCTGCTGGAACTTACCAGGATGATGAGTGATGTTGATGCGATAATGCTGAATGAGATGCCAGAAAGGTGAAAATTACCAGTGGAGTTTACCAGTAGGATAGTGTAAAAATAGAAATGGTGATGTATAGCAATGTCTGAGATGTGCAAGGCCACATGTGTGTGGACATAAAGTTCAAAGATGTGGATGGAAATCGCATTTCTGGTGAAGTACTAAAATTGTTACGGATATGCCTATCCTAAGACAGTTAATTAACTAGACGTTATTTGATCACTGAACACTTAATAAGTACTTGTAACCAATTAGTAAATACTTATGACTTGGCATGAGTCAGCTATGATGTCATTTAATAATTACGTAAATATATTATATATAGAATGAAGTATGTTACTATAATTATATACTCTAGAAACTATATAAGCAGCCATCGAACATATATCAGGCATGCATATGTATGAGAGTGAGCTATATGTATCAAAGTGGTTACGAAGTCAGTCCTGGAGTTCCTGCCGTTGGTTTTATTATTCCCTCCTTTTCAAGTCCATACGGATTGTTAACCTGTGTCGGAATCTCCTATTGACTGTTTCGTTGTGTGCAGACGACAGATAAGTTTCTGAACTTTAGTTTAGTTTTAATCTTTATAGACATTTTCAATATCTGTTCTAAGTTTCTTATTAATTAAATAAATAATTGTAAAAACCAAACAGCTGAGGTTACACTTTTTGTTGCGTATAGCGGTCACGTAATAATTGGGGGCTCAGGCGGGAACGTATACGTTAGTGTCTCGGGAACGTATACGTTAGTGTCTCGGAAAAGTGTACGTTAGTGTCCGGGGAATTTCATTCAAATCAAAGTTCGGTAACTTTTGATATTTTTTTTATTCGGAGGTAAATTTCGAATTTGTGTGAGCTCAGCTATTTGATAAAATGTCAGAATTTAAACCTGGGGAGTTTATGTTAGAGCCCGATCAAGAGGTTTTTAATAAATTGAGGAAGGATGACCTGATCTCATTAGGTAATCATTTAACTATAGAGGTAAAAAGTTCTATGGTAAAGAAGGACATGCAAAAGACAATTATGGAACACTTAGTTAAATCTGAATACTTTGAGGAAAATGTTTTAAATTTGTATAAGGATCCCGATGCAAACCCAGAAATAGAAATAGAAAGAATGAAATTTGCAATGGAAGCAGAAAGAATGAAATTGGAATTAAAGAAATTAGAAATGGAGAGAGATAGAGAAAGAGAAAGAGAAGATAGAGAAAGGGAAAGAGAAGATAAAGATAGAGAAAGGGAAAGAGAAGATAAAGAAAGGGAAAGGGAAAGAGAAGAGAGATTAGAAAAGCAGAAATTTGAGTTGGAAATGAGAAAAATAGAGTTCCAAGAAAAATTGGGATCTGTTCATACTGGAACCAAACTAGATTCGAGTTTTGATGTTACTAAGCACATTAGAATGGTTCCACCTTTCCAGGAACCGGATGTCGATAAGTATTTTTTACATTTTGAAAAAATAGCCGAAAATCTTAAGTGGCCCAAAGAAAATTGGACCATGTTATTGCAAAGTGTTTTAGTTGGAAAAGCTCGTGATATTTACGCACAGCTTTCCTTAGATATAGCTTCGGAATACGATACCGTTAAGGAATTGATTCTTAAGGGGTACGAGTTGGTCCCTGAGGCATATCGTCAAAAATTTCGAATATTTAGAATTCGCTAGAGAAAAAGAGCAATTGTTTGATCGCTGGTGTGCCTCCGAAAAATCCGATAAGGAATACGACCAATTGAGACAATTGATTTTGATTGAAGAATTTAAAAGATGCATTCAAAGTGACATATGCGTATTTCTAAATGAACAAAAGGCGACAACCTTAACAGCTGCCGCGCGTTTGGCCGACGATTTCATTTTAACACATAAGGTTTCATTCACAAGTAAGGCGCCACAGTCTTTGTCTTTTCGAGGCAATAGTTCTTCATCATTTGATAGCAAGCGTGTGTTTGGTCCTAAGAACCTGTCAAAGGAATATTCAGATAATTTTAATCCTGACGCTAAAAAGTCCAAACCACCCACTGCTAGATTTGAACCACCTTCTCAAGGGAAGCCTTCAAACTCTCCTTTTAACAACATAGTTTGTAGTTATTGTAGAAAGAATGGTCATGTAATATCACATTGCTACAAATTGAAACGGAGACAACAAGAGCAAGGTGAAGTAAAACCCAATGGCTGTACTTCAAAACAGTCCATGCGTGACAATGTGCAAGACACATCTGTCATTAAGCCACTTCCTTCTCTTAACTGTGAGGTTAAGTCCTCTTTTGACCCTATTATGGAAGTCTTTCAGCCATTTATTCATAATGGTTTCATATCACTTACAAGTGATCTGTTAAAAACAGTTCCTATTAAAATTTTAAGAGATACTGGGGCTTCCCAATCTCTTTTGTTGGCAGATACTTTACCATTTTTTCAGGAGTCTTACTCTGGTAAGAATGTTTTGATTACAGGAGTTAATTCTGATACGTTCAGTTCTCAACAATTACACCAGGTCAATTTGTCGTCAGACCTAGTGTCTGGTACCGTTCTATTGGGTATTAAAACGACTTTACCATTTGAGGGAATTCATCTACTTCTCGGCAATGACCTTGCAGGCGAGAAGGTAGTCGTTAACGGCGTTAACCCAATTTTGACTGATAAACCGTGTGTTAATCAAACTCCTGATCCTATTGAGCGAGAAATTTCAAATTTATATCCCGCATGTGCGGTAACTCGAGCCATGCGTAAGCAGAAGCAATTAGAACGTGACGCTAGTGAAGACGTCATCGATATGTCAGACACCTTTCTTGGCCAAGCTTTCGAAGGCGTTAATTCAACATCTGAATCGTCTCAAGCAATCTTTTCAAAGCCAAATCTTATTAATGCACAACAAAATGATCCTGAGATCTCTGTCTTATTTCATAAAGCAGTTGACGAGGCCGAAATTGCGAAGAATCTGGTCTGCTACTTTATTAAAAACGATATATTAATGAGAAAGTGGAGACCGCGCCTGATGTTTCGGCAGACGATGAGTGGTCTGTCAGATATCAGATCGTTGTGCCAATTAAGACCTACCGGTCTGACATACTTAGCCTAGCGCATGAACCCCCCCTTTCTGGCCATTTAGGTGTTACCAAAACCTATCTTAACATTCTGAGTCATTTCTACTGGCCTAATCTTAGACGAGATGTAGTGCAATTTTGTAAAACTTGCCACACTTGTCAGGTTGTTGGGAAACCAAATCAGGTGACTCCAAAAGCCCATTTACAGCCAATTCCAGCCTTCGAGGAGCCGTTTAGTAGAGTAAGTGTAGATTGTGTTGGCCCATTACCTAAGACTAAGGCAGGCAATCAATATCTGTTGACCATTATGTGCGCTTCTACAAGGTTCCTTAAAGCTATAAATTCTTCACTTTAGTTGGCCTTCCGAAGTCTATTCAGTCGGACCAAGGTTCAAATTTCATGTCTGGAATTTTTCAACAGGTGATGCACGAGTTAGGCATCAAGCAGTATAAATCTACTGCCTATCATCCTGAAAGTCACGGTGCTCTCGAAAGGTTCAAGAATCTCTGGGCTTTAGCCCATTTGAGTTAGTTTTCGAACATACGGTTAGAGGACCACTTAAACTCCTAAAAGAAAAATTCCTTTCGGAAGATGGCGGTTCGTTAAATCTTTTGCAGTACGTTTCGGACTTTCGCACAAAACTTACGAAAGCATGTGATCTAGCTAGGACAAATCTTCGATCAACACAGAAAAACATGAAAAATAGGTTTGATCGAAACGCAGTAAACCGTAAATTTAAACGCGGTGATAAGGTTCTTGCATTGCTCCCAGTTCCTGGAAATTCCCTTCAGGCTAGGTATTTTGGTCCCTATGTTGTAGACAAGAAAGGGAGTGATTTAAATTATGTCCTAATAACTCCAGATAGGCGTAAACAAAAACAGTTGTGCCATGTAAATATGTTAAAGCCGTATTACGATAATGATAGGGTAATACATTATGTAAATGTAGTGAGTTCTGAGTCTGATAAAGACAAAGACGATGTAGACCTAGGAGAACTTTCTAGTCTGTCTGCCACATCAAAACTCAACAACTCTGATGTCCTACATAATCTGGATTCCAAGCTATCTCATCTTCAACCGAATCAACGTGAAGATCTTCAGAACCTGGTTGAAGAATTCGAACACCTTTTTCCAGATATTCCTACCAGAACAGACAAAATTTTCCACGATGTCGACGTTGTTGATGCTAAACCAGTGAAACAACATCCCTACCGGTTAAACCCAGTGAAGCAGAAATACCTACGTGAGGAGGTTCAATATCTTTTGGAAAACGACTTCATAGAACCAAGTCAAAGTAATTGGAGCTCTCCATGTATCCTGGTGCCGAAACCTGATGGAAGCTATCGTATGTGTACCGATTACCGAAAAGTCAATAATGTGACTAAGTCGGATACATTTCCAATCCCACGAATGGATGATTGTATCGATAAAATTGGTTCTTCAGGAGGCTCAGCAAGGCAAAACTGACCATCAATTTGATCAAAAGTGAGTTTGGGTGTGCACATGTCACCTATTTGGGTCATGTTGTTGGTCAGGGTTATGTAAAGCCTGTTGATGCCAAAATAAGTTGTATTTCAGAGTTTCCTAGACCTTCGTCAAAGAAACAGTTGATGCGTTTCCTGGGTATGGCTGGTTATTACAGAAAGTTCTGTCCAAATTTCTCCACCATCACTGAGCCTTTGACTCAGCTACTTCGCAAGAACGCTAAATATATTTGGACAGATCAATGTGAACTGGCGTTTGGAAACCTTAGAGCCATGTTGAAAAGTGCTCCGTTTTGTCAGCTCCAGATTTCAACCATCCATTTAAGTTAGCTGTGGATGCAAATGATGTAGCTGCTGGTGCTGTTTTGCTCCAAGAAGATGAAGACGGGATTGACCATTCGGTGTGCTATTTTTCCAGAAAGTTCAAAAAACACCAGAGAAACTATTCGACAATCGAAAAGGAGTGTTTAGCTCTGGTTTTCGCTTAACAGCATTTCGAATTTTATGTCTCTTCCTCAAGTCTGCCGATCGTTGTATTCAGTGATCATAATCCTTTGGTATTCCTCCACAAGCTGAAGAACAAGGATCAACGCCTATTGCGATGGAGTCTAGTTTTACAAGAATATAATTTGGAAATCAGACATATTAAAGGAAAAGACAGTTTGATTGCGGACTGTCTTTCTAGGCCATAGACATGGTTAAACATTTTATATTCTAAAAAAGAAAGTTCTATCAAACTTCTTTTTTTTCATTAAGAGGGAGTTTGTTACGGATATGCCTATCCTAAGACAGTTAATTAACTAGACGTTATTTGATCACTGAACACTTAATAAGTACTTGTAACCAATTAGTAAATACTTGTGACTTGGCATGAGCCAGCTATGATGTCATTTAGTAACTACGTAAATATATTATATATAGAATGAAGTATGTTACTATAATTATATACTCTAGAAACTATATAAGCAGCCATCGAACATATATCAGGCATGCATATGTATGAGAGTGAGCTATATGTATCAAAGTGGTTACGAAGTCAGTCCTGGAGTTCCTGCCGTTGGTTTTATTATTCCTTCCTTTTCAAGTCCATACGGATTGTTAACCTGTGTTGGAATCTCCTATTGACTGTTTCGTTGTGTGCAGACGACAGATAAGTTTCTGAACTTTACTTTAGTTTTAATCTTTATACACATTTTCAATATCTGTTCTAAGTTTCTTATTAATTAAATAAATAATTGTAAAAACCAAACAGCTGAGGTTACACTTTTTGTTGCGTTTAGCGGTCACGTAACAAAATATTCTATGATCTGGTGTCTAAGTGTCACTCAATTGTACACTTTGATAAATTGTTGAGAAGCTATTGTGAACTGTTGGGAAACTTAAACCCTTGAATATGTTTAAAACATTGAAATGAAGAAATGTATCTGTTGAAACTACAATACTAGCAGAATCACAAAAATATTAGATTAGTGATGTGCATTACACTTGAATGCCACAGCATATTCAGGACAGGTGAAATGTTGTTTTGGAACACAATATTGTTGATGTTCTGGGGCCAGTTGCATGAAGCCCGGATAGCTTATCTAGTTGATACGTCCTAGCTAAAGAACAGCACTAATCATGCCTTGAACAACCTAATTTTAATTTTATCCACTGAATAAAAAAAAAGTGGCTATACAGGCTTCTTACAACCAGCCCAGATGTTTTATTAACATTTGCAAAATTCGGGCACTTTATGCTGGGAATTTCGGGCAATTTTGATGTTTGTGGCTGTGAAATGTTCAAGAAAAATGGATACGTTAAACTAAGAGTGAAAAAATACGACTTATAAAGCAATATTTAACCCTAAATTTTTCGGGCAAAACTATTTGCCCCCCCCCCCCCGGCCCCGCCAAACAGAATTGGGCTGCTACGCCTATGTATGTTCTGGAAGCAGCCAGTCTTTTTTTTTTATATATTATGTGCCATGTTCAAATTAGCAATAGATGTATAAAATGATTTAAAATAACTATCAATTTCTTTGTGTGCCTGTGTGCTTTTCGCGCATTTTCATGCATTTTCATGCATTGCTTCTTAAGTCTATATCTCTTTCTGTGCTTAACAGTGGTAGTCACATGTACGCATTGCGTACCTATTTTTTTTAATTTCGCGACTTTTTAAAAAAAAACGCTGCAATTTTATTAGAATTGTACACCCTTTTTTTTTTCGCGACTTTTTAAAATTGCAAACTTTTTTTTTCGCGACTTTTTAAAATTGCACACTTTTTTTTTTCGCGACTTTTTAAAATTGCACACTTTTTTCTCCGCATTGTTGTATTTCGAAATGGTGAACACGCTGTCGTTTACGTTTTTCTTGGCTTGTTTTTCTTGTACTTGCGGCTTGTACAAACTGTTATTCCATCTTATCTACCAGTACTTTCACCTTTACAACGTGTCCATGGTCCAGAAAATCGGACATTTTAAGCGAAAGCTTGTTGTAGAATGATATATCACCTTGTTGGGTTATTTTAGTTTGTTTATTTTAATCTTGTTTTGTGATATTGGGAAGTGGTGACGGATCACGAACACGCTTTACTTTAACCAATTATTAATGATAGGATTAGCCAATAGTTATCTTTAGGAATGTTAAACACTCAATAATGTAGTGTGTGGGAGTCTTTTAAGTCTTGTGTGTCTGTGAGTGAGAGCGTATAGAGTGATTAAACAAAACTGTGATTTAAAACGTGATTGTGAATTGTTGGGCGACTACAAAAGGGAGGCAATCCCCAACATAGTGGCACCTCCGACGGGATCTACGTCAGTGATACGGAGTGAATACAATGGAAGCGCTTCTGAAAGCGATAAACACGAAAGTACAATTCTTAGAGATTAAGACATCAAAGAGCAAAGAGATTATCGAGAAAAGAAACATCGAAACAATCGAGCGCCATCGGGATAACCTTAAGGTCCTATCAAAGGAAATAAACGAGCTCAAAATCAAGAGAAGCTATTAAAAGACGAGTCTGTTGAAGATGTTTCGAAATGGAGTGGGGAAATCGAGTCGAAACTTGAGATGATCGATGCCGACATCGCGCACCTTGGTAAGTGTCTAAACAAAACTGAACATCACGCGAGCCTGGCGACGAAGGAATCGAAAGAGGCACTTCTAGCAAAGGAAAGACAACGACAACTTGACTTCGAGCGAGCGCAACAGGAGTTGAAGTTCGAGTACGACAAGAAAGCTGAGGAATTTAAGAAGAAAACCAGCAAAGAAACATCCAAGACACCAAGTGCAAAATTACCTAAGCTATCAATTACCAAGTTCGACGGGTCATATGAACAATGGCTTCCTTTTTGGAATAAGTACGTCGCAGGATTCGACTCAACAGACTTAGCTCCTGTAACGAAATTTGCGTATTTGAAGGAATTGTTGGTAGCAAAAGTACGATCAGATATCAATGGATTACCCTTCACAACAGAAGGGTATGAACGCGCAAAAAACATTTTGGAGTCGGAGTATGTAAACAATATCATGGGACTTCCTACAGTCACTGGAACTAATCCAAAGAAGATAGATGAATTTTATAAACCGCTTCAATACAACGTTCAAAGTTTGGAAACCTTGGCAAAGCTAAAAGATGTGGTCGGAAATGTCAGAGCTGTTTTGGATAAATTGAAAGGAACTAAAGCCGACCTGGTACGAGGTCACGACAGCTGATAAGATTGGAACTTCGCACAACTTCTACAAGCCCTTAAAGGATGGAAAGACATAAACCCGGTTGAAAAAAGCGAGAGCACAAAACCTGCCCACCAAAATCGTCGATACGACGGATATCTCCCACCGCGAGTGAAATCCTACCAAACACAACAACAGAGCGTACGAGGGTGTGTTTACTGCGAGAGTACTGAGCACAAGTCCAGCAATTGTCAAAAGTGCACGACGGTGGATGCACGAAAGAAAATCCTTGCCTCAAAACGTCTGTGTTTTAATTGTACAGGAGCAGCTGAGTGCAAAAGCCGCTCGGGATGTCTTACATGTGGGCAACGACACCATACCTCCACATGCAACAACTCGTCTACTTATGGACTGTTACTGACAGCCCAACGAGAGAGCAGCAACAAGGTGATCTACCCAGTAGTAGTCGTCGTAGTTGAGGGCGTCCAGTGCCGAGCTCTTTTAGACACAGGCGCCGGGAGTTCTTGTGCGTCAGCGGCTCTACTAGACCATGTGAAATCTCGTCCACGCCAAAGTCAAGTGAGAACAATCGAAATGATGCTTGGAGTCCAAACCAAGAGAGTGGAGCTGTTCTCGTTGAAGGTAGAAAGTCTGAAGAAAGATTTCAGTTTGGAAGTCTAGGTCACTCGTGTTGAAAAGCCAAAATTATTAGAGACTGACAACCCTGGATATAGTGAGATCTTGCGACGTTACTCCCACCTGCAAGGAGTCGAGATGGACGATAAGGACACTAAGTCGAAATTACCAGTGCATCTAATTCTTGGTGCAAGCGAGTACGCGAAGATCAAGAGAAAGTGTGCGCCACGTCTAGGGAGTCCAGGAGAGCTAGTAGCTGAACTGATCAGTTTCGGATGGACCATTCTATCACCTGGCGAGGAAGCTGAGATATCCAAAGTACTGTTGACCCAGATCTCGCAAACCGACTACGAGGCTTTATGCAATATGGACGTCCTGGGACTACAAGATCCTCCTGGTGGAGGTCAGGCAACGGTCTACGCCGAGTTCAATGAACAGCTCAAAAGAACCCGAGGGGTGGTATGAGACCGGACTGCCTTGGAAAGGGGACCGTCCGACCTTGCCTAACAACCAAGCTGGCACTTTGCGGAGACTTAACAACCTTTTACGGAAACTAGAGAAATCAGAGATGACAGAGAAATACAACAATGTCATACAAACCAAACTCCAAGATGGCATCATCGAACGAGCTACTGATCCACCAGTAGGACCTGAGTTCTACATTCCACACAAGGCAGTGGTCAGAGAGTCGGCCGAGAGCACTAAACTTCGAGTGGTATACGATGCCTCAGCGCGGGCCTTTGATCAAGCTCCGTCCTTGAATGATTGTCTGCATACAGGACCACCATTACAAAACCAGCTGTGGGCCGTGTTGGTAAGGGCAAGATTCCATCCTGTGGCCATCACAGGCGATATCAAGCAAGCTTTTCTTCAAGTGAGGATTAGAGAAGAGGACAGAGATGCTCTGCGGTTTCACTGCATCGCTGATCTAGAATCTAAACGCGTGGAGACTTTATGATTTGCCAGGGCGCTGTTTGGGCGTGGCCCATCACCATTCCTTCTGGGAGGTGTGGTGCAAAAACATCTATAAAACTGTAGAAACGAGTACAAAGAGATGGTGGAAGAAATCGAAAGGAGCCTGTATGTCGACGATCTGATTTGTGTAGGGTCTACCGTTGAAGATGCCCAGCAAGTGAAAGTAGCGTCGACTGAAATATTCTCTCAAGCCTCATTTGAACTGCACAAGTGGCACTCAAATGCCGCCGAACTGGAGCCATCCAGCGACGCATCAGAAGAGGAGCTGGAGACCTTCGCAAAAGAGCAGTTAGAAGTTCCTAGACGAGGGGGGAGACTACACTTCGTGGCCTCACGTGGAACAAGAGCAATGACACAATACAAGTCAAGTTTCCCACCGAGCAAGCGGAGCTCACCAAACGAGGTATCCTGGGAAAAGTGGCAAAAGTTTACGACCCTCTGGGACTAGTTTCTCCAACGACGTTGGCCGGCAACCTTCTCTACCGCGAGGCTTGTGACCTGAAAATCGCCTGGGATCGACCGCTTCCGGAGCAGGTGACGAACAGATGGTCGAAGTGGGAATCAAGTCTTCCTAGGTGAGTAGCTGAACCGAGATCCATTCGAAAACATCGCGAGCGAATCAGGACCATCAATTTACATTGCTTTGGTGACGCCAGTGGAAAGGGAGTGTCTGCAGCCTTGTATGCAGTGGTGTCTCAGCCATCGGGGGTAGCAGTTGGCCTGGTAACAGCCAAGGCTAGACTGGCTAAGCTGGGCCTTAGTATTCCACGCCTAGAGCTAGTCTTTGCTCATATGGCAACAAATCTCATCGTGAATGCCAGAAATGCGTTAGAGGGATTTCCAGTGTGGGAGCTGCATTGCTGGCTCGACAGCACCGTGGCGCTTCACTGGATCCGTGGAGCAGGAGAGTACAAGCAGTTTGTCAGTAATCGAGTCAAAAAGATCAAGGAGCACGAAGAAGTTCAGTGGCATCATGTTGGTACGAAAGAAAATCCTGCAGACCTGGGAAGCCGCAGTGGGAGCGTAAAAGAGTCCAGGTTATGGTGGAAGGGACCTGAGTGGTTTGCTGACCGCGAGCGCTGGCCTCCTAACATTACAACAAGTTCGACAGCGGAAACACGAGCTGAAGCTAAAGTGGTTCGGGAGCTCTTCGCTGCAGCAGTGGTCAAGTCAGCTGACGAGATCGTTGGTGTGCTGACCAAATTCAACCTGTGAAAAACGCAGAGAATCTGTGGGTGGATCTGGCGGTTTGTACACAACATCAGACTCCCCAAGAAACAAAGAGCCAAAGGATTGCTCACCACTGAAGAGATCAACGAGACAAGAGCATTCTGGGAAAGATTGGCGCAAAGAAGCAGCAGCGACACAGAGCAATTTGAAGAAGACCGACTGCAGTTAAACCTACAAGCAAATGCAAAGGGAGTTCTGGAATGTCGAGGGAGAATTCAAGGGCATTTTCCGATTTACATCCCAGACAGTTACCTATACGCAAGCAAGTTCGTGGAAGACGCGCACTATAGAACACTCCACGGGGGAGTGAGTCTGACCATGGCCCAGGTACGAGAGCGTCACTGGATACCGAGATTAAGGCGTCTGGTAAAGAAAACCGTGAAAGAATGCCATGGATGTAAGCGATTTCGAATCAAGGCGTTTGACAGTCCGCCTCCAGGAAACTTGCCCAGAGATCGGACAGAAGGAAGAGCTGCGTTCAAGGTGGTCGGGGTTGACTATGCCGGTCCTTTGAAGTACAAGAAAACCAATAAAGTTGACGGAAAGGCCTACTTGCTGCTCTACGCCTGCATTTTGACAAGAGCCCTGTACCTGGAATTACTGCCCAATATGGAAACCACCGAGTTCCTGAGAAGCCTCAAGAGATTCATCGCCCGCCGAGGTCGTCCCGAAAAGATCTATTCGGATAACGGGAGAACACTCGTGGGAGCGGCCAACTGAGTGAAATTAGTCACTCAAGATGAAAGTCTGAATGAATTTCTAGCGCATCATAGAATAAAGTGGCAGTTCAATTTGAGCCGTGCCCCTTGGTGGGGTGGGCAATTTCAACGGATAGTGGGTCTGGTCAAAGCCTCTCTGTCCAAGTGTATTGGAAACGGTTCCTTGGTCTGGTCAGAGCTCCAAGACGTCATGCTCGACGTGGAGGTAGCTCTGAACAATCGTCCACTCAGTTACATTGAAGACGACATTCAGCTTCCTCTCCTTACGCCTAACACATTCCTGTTGGATCAGCCGAATGTACTACCAGAGCTGGAATCTCATCGCCAAGAAACCAAAGATCTGCGAAAGCGAGCAAAATACCTGAGACGGTGCAAGGACATGGTTTGGCAACGGTGGACTGGAGAGTATTTGAGAGGGCTTCGCGAGCGTCATCGCCTAAAACATGAGGGAAAACCAGCGTATCTCAACACAGGGGATGTTGTACTAATCAAGTCGGACCAGAAAGATCGTGGAAAATGGAAAATCGGAGTAGTGGAAAGGCTGGTTCCTGGTCGAGATGGTGTCGTGCGAGCGGTCCATTTGCGGGTAGGGAGTTCACGCCTGGAACGACCCGTGCAACATCTGTATCCGTTGGAACTGTCTTGTGACCGCACCGTGGTCAAGCCTGCAGTAACGCTGAATGCTGAAGCGTTAGAGTTTATTCCAAAGAGAGCAGCTGCAACAATCGCCAGAGATCGTATTGCTGCAATTCCAGAAGAACAGCGAGAGTGACTTAAAGAATATATTCGAACTTTTTATCTTACTTAGTGAACAATTTGAGTATATATAGCATATAGTTACATTTGTCCTCATGCGAGGCAAGTGGGGGGAGAGTGTTGTAGAATGATATATCATCTTGTTGGGTTATTTTAGTTTGTTTATTTTAATCTTGTTTTGTGATATTGCGAAGTGATGACGGATCACGAACACGCTTTACTTTAACCAATTAGCCAATAGTTATCTTTAGGAATGTTAAGCACTCAATAATGTAGTGTGTGGGAGTCTTTTAGGTCTTGTGTGTCTGTGAGTGAGAGAGTATAGAGTGATTAAACAAAACTTGATTTAAAACGTGATTGTGAATTGTTGGGCGACTACAAAAGGAAGGCAATCCCCAACAAGCTATTAAGAGGATATTGAAGAGTTTAAATTTAAAACGAATGATAAATGTTTAAATTCAATAATTAATGGAGCTGCACCTGAATATCTTTGTGAAATGTTTGTTGACTCTACAGAAATTAGTTCCTACAGACAAAGATTAAGATCTTTTGAAATACGACTAAAATATAAATATTTAGCACAAATAAAGCCTTCTTGACTCTCCAGAAACTAAAAAATGCTTTATTTGTGCTAAATTATTGTTTTTTTGTAGACAGTAATTCAAGGGTTGAAAAAATGGCCAAAATCGGTCAATAAGTACAGGGGTTAGCCTTTACACATACATAATTTAGTACACACAAGCATTTTTTCAGCTTATGGAGCAGCAAGGCGGCTTTATATTTGCTAAATATTCATATCTTAGCCTTGTTTCAAAAGTTGAAAAAATGGCCAAAATATATCGCTTAAAAGTAAGGGGTTACCATTTCCTTTTTCTTCGATTTTAGTCATTTTTTCAACCTTTAAAATAAGGTAAATATAGCACAAATAAAGTCTTTTGTTAGCTTATAACGGTGCAACAAGAAAGCTTTAATTTTGCTAAATATTCATATCTTAGAAAAAACTAAAGGAGTTAGCCTTTACTTTTTGATCGATTTTGACCATTTTTTCAATCCTTGAATTACGGTCTACAAAAAAAGAATAATTTAGCACAAATAAAGCATTTTTTAGTTTCTGGAGAGTCAAGAAGGCTTTATTGTGCTAAATATTTTATTTTAGTGTATTTCAAAAGTTCAAAAAATGGCCGTAATCGGCAAAAAGTACAGGGGTTAGCCTTTACTTTTCGTGATTTCGTACACTGCTAAATTCAGCCGAAAAAAGACTCGAGCGGGATTTGAACTGGCACCTTCGAGATTCCGGTCCGCCGCTCTACCTGTTGAGCTATGAGCCGCACAGGGATTGACCAATTTTGGTCTTTTTTTTTTCAACACAAATAATAATGCCTTTTTTGCTTCTGGAGCAAAGGGAAGGCTTTATTCATGCTAAATATTTATATTTTAGCTTTATTTCAAAATTTGAAAAAATGGCCAAAATCCGTAAAAAAAAAGTTAGCCTTTAATTTTTAACCGATTTTGGCCATTTATTCAACCTATAAAATAAGGTCAAAAAACGATAATTTAACACTAATGAAGCCTTTTTTAACTTCTGAAGCAACAAGAAGGCTTTATTTGTGCTAAATATTTGTATTTTAGCCTTATTTAAAAATTTTTTTAAATGGCCAATATCGCTCGAAACGTGTTAACCTTTAATTTTTGACCGATTTTGGCCATTTTTTCAAGTTTTAAGATAAGGTCAATAAACGATAATTTAACAAAAATGAAACCTTTTTTAACTTCTGAAGCAACAAGAAGGCTTTATTTGTGCCAAATATTAATATTTTAGTCTTATTCAATATTTTTAGCCTTTAAATTTTTGACTGATTTTGGCCATTTTTTCAAGTCAGAAAACGATTATTTAGCACAAATAAACCTCTTTTTAGCTTCTGGAACAACAAGAAAGCTTTATTTGTGCTAAATATTTATATTTGCACCTTATTTCTAAAGTTGAAAAAATGACCAAAATCGGTCCAAAGGTAAAGGGGTTACCATTTGCCTTCTCACCGATTTTGGCCATGTTTTCAAACTTTGAAATAACGTCAAAAACGATAATTTAGCACAAAGAAAGCCATTTTTAGCTTCTGGAGCAACAAGATGGCTTTATTTATGCTATAAATATTCATATTTTAGCCTTATTTCAAAAATTGAAATAATGGCCAAAATCGGGCAAAAAGTAAAGGGGTTTTCTTAAATATACTATCAATACAATACGTGTACATGGTAGAACCATGCTATATTTAAGAAATGGTTCATGGTTTGGCGTGCTCCATCGATGATTGGATGCATGCGGGAATTGAAGTTGGGAAAGCACGAAGAAAGCGAGAATTGGTCGAGGCTATAGCCAACTTGCCAATTCATAACTCAATGGAGCACGCCAAACCATGAACCGTTATTTTTATAACAGAGAATCAGACACAAAACAACGGAAAACAATATCTATTTCGCGGATTAAAATTAGTTTCTCATTTAGCCTGCGTGCAGTCTCTCAACGGAAACGGAATAGAGACTGCGAATCGGAACGCGAAAGCTTGTTCTGGTCCAAGAATATGGGGAAAGACATACCTATATCCCATTTTCCCGATACAAGATTTATATCGCCTTTCTTTTTCTTATCGTCGGACATAGAACGCATTCGACAGTAGCCATTTTTAATTATGACCAACCTCGCATACTAAATGAAATTCCATAAAATTAGGCGTGATAATTATTCAAAAAACCCACGTGACCAGAACAAGCTTCGCGTTCCGATTCGCAGTCTCTATTCCGTTTCCGTTTAGAAATAGCCTGAGTAAACAGCTGCTACTTTTCGCTCGCTCGGCCCCTCGCAGAAGTGACGTCTGAGCAACGAGCCAAGAAATTCCATACTGATGACGTAAACTACCGAGATTCGGGTAGTAGCGCTGATTGGTTACTTTGTAATCATACGATAATTAATTCAAAACTCGGCTCGACCAAGATAACTCCAACATCATTCCTGTCTGAAATAACAAAGTTAAAGCTTAGTTTTTGCCAACAAAGAAAGATAGATAGATACTAAAGCGAGTTTGAGTTGCAATAAACAGCAACATTTTCCATCGAAATTGAACGATTTTGCCAGATATCGAGCCCCACTTCCTGTCGAGACTTCAAACTGTCGTAACGTGGCAACGCAGGTTTCATATTTCATTCCAGCAAACTACAACAGTTTGCAGTCTCGACAGGAAGTGGCGCTCCATGTCTGGCAAAATCGTTCAATTTCGATGGGAAATGTTGCTGTTTATTGCAACGCAAACTCGCTTTAGCAAAAGTATCTATCTATCTATCTTTCTTTCTTTCTTTCTTTGCTGGCAAAAACTAAGCTTTAACTTTGTTATTTCAGACAGGAATGATGTTGGAGTTGATCTTGGTCGAGCCGAGATTTGAATTAATTATCTTATGATTAAAAGTAACCAATCAGCGCTACTACCCGAATCTCGGTACATTTACGTCGTCAGTATGGAATTTCTTGGCTCGTTGCTCAGACGTCACTTTTGCGAGGGGCCGAGCGAGCGAAAAGTGGCAGCTGTTTACTCAGGCTAGTTTAGAGACTGCACGCAGGCTATTTCTCATTACGTTTGAAATTGCCGTGCTCCATCGATCGAGTAGTTAATCAGGGGCGCAACTAGAAAATTTCGAGGGCAGGGGTTGAACGCAAAAAAAGGGCAAAGTCGTTCAGTATTCTAAACAATTTGGGACTAGAAGGCAGTGGTGTGGGAAGCAGAGATTCTAGGGGGGTCCGGGGGCATGCCCCCCCCGGAAAATTTTTGAATTTTAGGTCTCTGAAACGGCATTTCCTGCATTTTTAGGACGCTTTTCTCGTATTTTCAGTTGCGGAAATGTTTATTTTGGTCTCGCATTATTGCGGAGAATTGTATTGCGTGCTACAACACGATTAATTATCTGTCTATCTAATGTCTAACCTAGTATTAGAGGTCTCACAAAAAGGGCAGGGGTTAAAAAGGGCAGGGGTTGCAACCCCCCCAACCCCCCCCCCCCCTCCCTAGTTGCGCCCCTGTTAATAGTTATGGAGCACGCACGGTAGGCAATCAGAAACGCCGTTCTATTACATCAATTTTAAATAATAATATATAACAGGTTTACTTCTTTTGGTAAAAACTGGTGAAAACGTCATGAGAAATTTTATGACGTCCTTAAAACAAAGTAAACAAATGTATCACGCAATCATGGCGATTAGTGGAGTTATTTTGAGCTCCCAAAAGTTGCTTCTTTCTCTGTATGTTTTGGAGTCGTTTTACGGATTGTACCATCCAATAAGATGTGATGGAAGTGTGTTTTCTAAAGCCACGTTTCTTTACGTGGGTAAGGGAATTGTCTTGGTGGTTAAATTGTTTAACGGTTTTAACGGTCGCCCTCGCCGAGTAACGGCTGAACTACGGCCTCTAACGAAATTCACAACTTAAAGCTGGGATTCAGACTTTTTTCTACGCCAGTTTATCC
Source organism: Paragorgia papillata (assembly GCA_035771165.1). Classification (NCBI taxonomy): domain Eukaryota; kingdom Metazoa; phylum Cnidaria; class Anthozoa; order Scleralcyonacea; family Coralliidae; genus Paragorgia; species Paragorgia papillata. The sequence goes on from JAWNZC010000354.1 coordinate 5,095,157, forward strand.
GATAAATAATCCTTCGCCCTATTATGTCTGTCCGAAGATGTGGAAACAAAGCCTAGAACTTGTGTCTTGTGTAGTTACAACTTTCTGCAATAGAAAGATCCTTCTCTGCTCGTGTTACAGACCTCCAAATTCAGACTTTGCTTGGAGTAATTAATTTAACAATTTTCTGGAAAAAGCCCGTGATGATTACGGGAAAGTAGTAATTGGTGGGAATCCGTAGATAATACAGTTGGGACTGGAGAAGTCGGATTTATAGAAATTTTAAATAACTTTTTTTTAACTCAGCTGACGAGTACTTCGACCCGTTGCAGTAACGTGCTTGATCTCGTTATCACAAGCACGCCAGATGGCGTGGAAATCCGCGAGACACTCTTGCCATGTGAAGCTGGCATCTTCACAGATCATGCCATCGTCCTGTTTGACATTCAAACCAAAGTGAATCCTCCCGCTACATGCACACGTGGATATGTCTATGATTATCGGCATGCAGATTTCAACGGACTTTGTTCGGCTATTCAAGAACAAGATATGTGCGCTCTCATCGACCCGTCTTCAGGCATCGTTGAAAACTGGATAAGATGAAAAAATATGATTATGTCAGTAGTGATACCCCCCACTATAGGGATGAAAGGGATGCCGCCTCATTAAATATTCAACTTATTATTTATTCATTCTCAGGCTCCTTTGAGACCTCCAAACCCTAATCTCATTAGTATTCATTTTATAGCGGTGCGTTACGTCAGCAAGCCCTAATCCTAATCTCATTATTTATACTTACGTCGTCATTATTTCTCAGACTCCTTTGGGACTCCTAACCCTAATATCTCATTATGCTTACATCTATAGGGATGAAAGGGATGCCGCCTCATTAAATATTCAACTTATTATTTATTCATTCTCAGGCTCCTTCGGGACCTCCTAACCCTAATCTCATTATTTATCCTTACGTCGTCATTATTTCTCAGGCTCCTGTGGGACTCCTAACCCTAACCTCATTATTTATGCATACGTCGTTATTTCTCAGGCTCCTTTGGGACCATCTTACCCTAACTTCCCCCCCAAACCCTAGCTGTTACTCAACCCCCCTGGTTTTCACTACGTCATATAGACTTATTATTTATGCTTACGTCGTCGTTTCATCCAACCCCCCGTGCGGATACGTCATTCCCGATTGGTCTCCGACTGATTCCCGAAGTTACGTCATTATCAAAAGGCATTCGACTTATATTCCTTATAAGTAATAGTAATTACCTTTTCATTTATACATTTTACCCCACTGTCAGTCAACACTTGTGGGACACATAGGTACAAAGAGCATGCGTACAGTAAGCTTTAACGAAATAGACGTTCTTTACAAGGAACGAGAGAGAAATTGATAGAGAAATTTTATATTTTTTATCTGAAACCTCATCTGTGTGAGTATAGAGAGTTTGGAGCAAACTAAATGTCTGAATTGGCATAGATAAGGTGTAGACTTGAATTAATAGTATGTCATGAATATTATATTAGAACCTAAATGGAGTAAGTAATCCTAGAATCACCACTAACTAAACCCTCGTTTATAAGCGAGGGAAATCATAGGAAGATAGAATGAGGAGTCACTTCGAGAAGTCATGAAAAGAACGATTTTAAATGTCGAAATATTAACTAAAGGCAAAGCGATTTATTACTTTGAAAGTGTTGCTACGCTTTCTGTTACTAAGTGTGATATTTGCATATTTATCCTCAGTGCACGTGCAGGAGACAAAAGAGAAACTCATTAGGGGTCATAGGATTAAGCGCTTGGGCAAGTCTAGGCGAGGCGTTGGTGTAACCATGGAGAATGTACAGCGTCGCGTCGCCTCATAAGACAGAATTCAAAGTATTCAGTTTAAAATATTTATTTAGGCTTTGGTTTAAAATTACACATATCAAAACAAATTACCGTTACATATAAATAGTTCACACCGAGCATCTAGTAAGGTCTGCTTCTTAGATTATATTTAGGTGTTTTTATTTTAAAAGTAGAATGATAATCTTTCTTGTCTTCTGATGATAATTGGGACACATCTTCTTTTGTCATGGGTAAATATTTTGATCTAGTCATCAATAGATGATGTTCATACTCTTCTCTATCATCCGGAGTCATCTTTGCCAAGTCTTTCTCTGTCGGGTCGCCCAAACTTTCCCAGTTATGAAAGAAATGATGTTTAAGCGTCGGTTGTTCAACGGTAGGAGGCGGTGTTAGGAAATAGGTTTTAGGTCTAGCAGGGAAACCCCACGGAAGATCGTCAGTTTCTTGCTTTATCTCCGGTGTCATTTCGGTTCAAAATTATTTTCATTAACTCCATCGGTAATATAAGCCTTGGGACATGCAGTACAGAAACAAATTGAATGTGAAAAAGATAAGGGAGATCCTAAGTTACATAATTTACATTGATTGTTATCCTGATAGAAATCTTTCCATGAACATTTAAGACACTGAAGTAAATATACAACATGTAAAATACTTTGACAGTGTTCACATTCTCCAATAAGTTCTTCATTTCTCTCCGAGTCCTCTCCACTCCAATGCTCCGCGTACGACTCTTTTTGTTTTTCGGAGTCAGTTTCTTCGTCTTCGTTTTCGCTTTCTTCATCTTCGCTTTCGGATTCCGGCTCTTGATGTTCGTGACGTGCCAGCATGGTCAAAACTTGAACATTTTCAATGAGACTTTTATCAATTTTCAAATTTGCTAGTCCTTTAATAAAAATATCTAAACCAAGGGGCTCGGAAATCTTGGCATCGTATTCTGTAAGACAATATTCTATCAAATCAGTGATATTTGTTCTTGGTATAGTTCTTCCGTTATATACTATTTCCCCTCTTGAACTCCACGTGAGAAGACTATGAGATATCAGCAAACTGTTTAGCAGAGAAGACACTTTCTCTTCATCGATTTCGTAGTGTAAATGTGATATTATTTGTTGAACGCGATAATTAGCGAGACTTGTTTCTTCCATGATGTTCACGCTTAAACTGACTGTCGTAGAAACTTTTAGTTCTTTTATACCATTTCTGTGAGTCCTTCTAAAACAGGGCCAAGTAACAGGCTTAGAAATCCTTCACCGTTTTGAACCAGTGTTTTCTATTTCCGTCTAAAACTTCGTCGGGGATCAACCAAAATGTGTAGATCGTCCTGGTAAGGGCTAAGTCTTTCAATCACCTGACGAGGTAGTTGGTAGTGCATTTGCCAAAAATTGTGCGCACACTCGCATATACATCGAACCTGCTCAGGGCTCGCAGACTCCAAAACAGCTCGCTGTTGTACGGGTTTTGAAAGACACAAAAACTGAAGAAATGCCCTCTGTTCGTTGGTAAACATCTCTATCTGACAGTCAGTGTCTAAATGAGGAAATCTCTACCAGAAAACGCATTTTAAGAGGAAGATAAGCAGTAGAAAGAAAAAAGAGGGATCACCGGGGGTGTTTGGGGTTACCCGGGGTGTTTGGGGTACCCCAGGGGGTGTTTGGGGTATCCCGGGTGTTTGGGGGTATCCCGGGGTGTTTGGGGTTACCCCGGGGGTGTTTGGGGTATTCCGGGGGTGTTTGGGAGTACCACGGTGGTGTTTGGGGTATCCCTGGGTGTCTGGGGTATCCCGGGGGTGTTTGGGGGTATCCCGGGGGTGCTTGGGGTTACCCCCGGGGGTGTTTGGTGTTACCCCAGGGTGTTTGGGGTATCCCCGGGGTGTGATGGGGTTACCCCAGGGGTGTTTGGGAGTACCACGATGGTGTTTGGGGTATCGCGGGGGTGTTTGGGGTATCGCGGGGGTGTTTGGGGGTATCCCGGGGGTGTTTGGGGTTACCCCCGGGGGTGTTTGGGGTTACCCAGGATGTTTGGGGTACCTCGGGGGTGTTTGGGGTATCCCCAGGGGTGATTGGGGTATCCCAGGGATGTTTGGGGGTTTCCCCATGGGTGATTGGGATATCCCATGGGGCTGGGGTATTTGGGGTATCCCAGGAGTGATTTGGGGTTCCCCAGGGGTGTTTGGGGTACCCCATGGGTGTTTGGGGGTTACCCCAGGAGTGAATGGGATTACCCCAGCGGTGTTTGGGTGTTTAGATCCTCTGCAGAAATTTAGTTAAATAATTTAATATTGCGCTTCCAAATAATAAACTCATTTGGTGTTTAGTACTCATCGTGTAAACATGTCACACGTTTGCAACAAATGTGGAAAAAGTCTATCGAGAAAAGAGCACCTTCTTCGTCATATTAAGAATGTCCACCCCGAGAGCGACGCCTCACAACCTATTCCTATAGCCAACGTATCTACAGTCATGCATCACCCGTTCACGTGTATTGTAGCAGGGTGCACCCAAAGTGGTAAAACAGTATGGGTGAAAACGCTTCTTGAAAACGCCAAAACTACGATTAATCCTCCTCCCGAACGTATCATTTGGTGCTATGGACAATGGCAGCCCATGTATCTTGAGATGATCAAAACAATACCAGGCATCGAATTCTACGACGGTATACCTTCCGACATTGACTCTGATAATTTTCTTGAAGTCTCTCAACGTAACCTGATCGTCCTCGATGATCTTATGGCTCAATCAGGGGGAGATAAACGTATTGCTAGTCTATTTACTAAAGGTAGTCATCACCGGAATTTGTCTATCATCTATATTGTTCAAAATATTTTCCATCAAGGCAAAGAAACCAGAAACATTAGCCTCAACGCACACTATATCTTACTCTTCAAGTCTCCGAGGGATAAACAGCAAATTTCTGTCTTGCCTCGACAGGTGAACCCAGGTCATGTTCAGGAATTTATGAAGAGCTACGAGAAAGCAACAAGCCGCCCTCATGGTTATCTTATGCTAGATCTAAAGCCTACAACGGATGACGATCATCGCCTAAAGACCAATGTTCTACCTGGAGAAAATAGCTCCAGCCTGCAGCAACAGCTGGGTAGTTTCATTCAAAAGCAATCCTATCAATTACCTCCGATCGTTAATGCCATGTACAATACAGAACAAAAAATGCAAGATATTGTACAAGCTCCACAGTTAACAACAGAAGAAAAGAGCATACTCTACTCCAATCAGCTAGGACGTTTTCTAACGTTTCAAAACCAACTGCAGATTCAGTCTCAACCTCTGACTAATCTTGAAACTCAGCCTCGGAAAAATACACCAAACTTGACACCGGACTGATAAAGCAAGAAACTGACGATCTTCCGTGGGGTTTCCCTGCTACACCTAAAACCTATTTCCTAACACCGCCTCCTACCGTTGAACAACCGACGCTTAAACATCATATCTTTCATAACTGGGAAAGTTTGGGCGACCCGACAGAGAAAGACTTGGCAAAGATGACTCCGGATGATAGAGAAGAGTATGAACATCATCTATTGATGACTAGATCAAAATATTTATCCATGACAAAAGAAAATGTGTCCCAATTATCATCAGAAGACAAGAAAGATTATCATTCTACTTTTAAAATAAAAACACCTAAATATAATCTAAGAAGCAGACCTTACTAGATGCTCGGTGTGAACTATTTATATGTAACGGTAATTTGTTTTGATATGTGTAATTTTAAACCAAAGCCTAAATAAATATTTTAAACTGAATACTTTGAATTCTGTCTTATGAGGCGACGCGACGCTGTACATTCTCCATGGTTACACCAACGCCTCGCCTAGACTTGCCCAAGCGCTTAATCCTCTTAATGACCCCTAATGAGTTTCTCTTTTGCACCCTGCACATGCACTGAGGATAAATATGCAAATATCACACTTAGTAACAGAAAGCGTAGCAACACTTTCAAAGTAAGGCCCGTTCCAAACGCCGCTCTTCTCATGCGCCGAACCTAATGCAAATCAGCATAAACAAAGGATTTAGGTCATTATCATTAGGTTCGGCACATAAGAAGAGCGGCGTTTGGAACAGGCCTAATAAATCGCTTTGCCTTTAGTTAATATTTCGACATTTAAAATCGTTCTTTTCATGACTTCTCGAAGTGACTCCTCATTCTATCTTCCTATGATTTCCTCGCTTATAAACGAGGGTTTAGTTAGTAATGATTCTAGGATTACTTACTCCATTTAGGTTCTAATATAATATTCATGACATACTATTAATTCAAGTCTACACCTTATCTATGCCAATTCAGACATTTAGTTTGCTCCAAACTCTCTATACTCACACAGATGAGGTTTCAGATAAAAAATATAAAATGTCTCTATCAATTTCTCTCTCGTTCCTTGTAAAGAACGTCTATTTCGTTAAAGCTTACTGTACGCATGCTCTTTGTACCTATGTGTCCCACAAGTGTTGACTGACAGTGGGGTAAAATGTATAAATGAAAAGGTAATTACTATTACTTATAAGGAATATAAGTCGAATGCCTTTTGATGACGTAACTTCGGGAATCAGTCGGAGACCAATCGGGAATGACGTATCCGCACGGGGGGTTGGATGAAACGACGACGTAAGCATAAATAATAAGTCTATATGACGTAGTGAAAACCAGGGGGTTGAGTAACAGCTAGGGTTTGGGGGGGAAGTTAGGGTAAGATGGTCCCAAAGGAGCCTGAGAAATAACGACGTATGCATAAATAATGAGGTTAGGGTTAGGAGTCCCACAGGAGCCTGAGAAATAATGACGACGTAAGCATAAATAATGAGATTAGGGTTAGGAGGTCCCGAAGGAGCCTGAGAATGAATAAATAATAAGTTGAATATTTAATGAGGCGGCATCCCTTTCATCCCTATAGATGTAAGCATAATGAGATATTAGGGTTAGGAGTCCCAAAGGAGTCTGAGAAATAATGACGACGTAAGGATAAATAATGAGATTAGGGTTAGGGCTTGCTGACGTAACGCACCGCTATAAAATGAATACTAATGAGATTAGGGTTTGGAGGTCTCAAAGGAGCCTGAGAATGAATAAATAATAAGTTGAATATTTGATGAGGCGGAATCCCTTTCATCCCTATAGTGGGGGGTATCACTACTTATGTCTATAGTTTCTCGATTCGTACCAACTAAACGCTTGAGAAAAAACGGGCGACCATGGATCACCGGTGAAATTATGCGTACTATTCATAAAAAAGAAACGATATACGTAAAAGGCTAAAGCACTGCATGTCCGAACGACAACTTGAAAATAAAGTATAAAGAAGTACGAGCTAGAGTTAAACGCATGATCTTCGCTGCTCGAGACAACTTCTTCAATTCGCTATCAGCCAATCTAAAATTCAACTCATAACGCTTTTGGTCTGTCTTCAAACTCTCCTCCAAAAAAAGCAAATTGCTGTAGCCAGTATGGTAGATCCACTGCATCCAGTCCACACACCATAGCAGACCTCTTCAACCGTTACTTCACTTCAGTATTCCACAAGGAAAAAATCCTATCGATGAACATGGCCCGGAACGATCATTCATCTAACTATCGTACACTGACTGACAGTGAACTCACACCAGAAGAGATTCGCACTTCCCTAAAAGCATTAGATGTCAAAGCCACAGGTCCTAATGGCATACCTAATAGAGTTATAAATGAAACTGCTGAACAGTTATCTCCCTCACTTTGCTTGCTCTTTAACTTACCTTACAATCCGAAACTTTCCCAGAGGAATGAAGATCACCAATATCGTTCCGGCATATTCAAGAAAGGTGACAACGGATCTACAGAAAATTACCGACCTATTTCTCTTCTCGCTCTAAGATCTCTAAACTTCTGGAACGCTGTGTTCTGGCCAAAATAAGAAGTTTTCATTAACGAGTTCATTAACGAATGTCAACACGGATTTATTCCTGGAAGATGTTGCAAGACACAATTGGTTCAGGTTCTGCATTATATTGGCAATCTACTCGACAACAGAAAATAAATTGACGTGAACTATCTGGACATGGCTAAATCCTTTGACAAAGTGCTCCACAGTGTATTACTTGAGAAGCTATTCGAGATCAACATCAGAGGCAATCTCCACTCCTGGTTTAGTTCATACCTGTTGGGTCGCAAGCAGTGTGTCACTATACCTGGAGGAACGTCATCTACTCTACCCGTAAAATCTGGAGTACCACAAGGATCAATACTAGGACCAATACTCTTCATGTTGTATGTGAATGACATGCCAGGCTCAATGCTATCCTCTGGTGCCGCTTGCTTTGCTGACGACACTAAACTGTTCAAAACCATCGAATCTCTTCACGACGCAGAGCTGCTACAAAAATATCTGAATAACCTCGTAAATGGTCATTGCGCTCTGGTCTTCAGTTCAACGAACAAAGGACAAAATCACAAACCATTTCACGCAAAAAGATTCCAGTGAAGCATCCATCGCATCTTAATGGCAACTCAATAGAAAAGCTTGAAGCAGAACGAGATCTTGGTGTCTGGATAACAAATTACTAAGCAAGTTGTTGTCCAGGCCACTACTGCAAACAGGATGCTTGGCGTGGTACAACTTACTCCCGCTCACCTACTGGCATGAATACCTCGACATGATCTTATTTTTTAAAACTATTAACGGACTGACTAGAAATATGTTAACACAACAACCCCTCGCCCTCTTTTACACTAATTTTTGTAAACTCCTATTACATCTTCGTGCTCTTTTTTATTGGGAGCCTGGAAATAGTCGCTCGTGTTGGAGCAATTCAAAATATAGTTTTAAACTTTTAGTTGTTTAACTCTAATTTTTAAAGAAAAAGGTAAGGTCGCATCCATGGTTTGAACTCGACCATTTCCGCATGCAAATCGACGATGTTACCACCAGACTACGGAAGCAGGCGTCAAAATATGAACAAACTATTAGGATTAAATTTTACAGTTCTTTCTTTCCATGTTTACAAAGAACATTGCTATAGCATCTAAAAATATTTGCATTTTTCAAAGGTATTGAACATTTGAATTGATTGAAAACTATTCAAACATCTTACTGGTTGCCACGGCTATATTTCAAATTTATTTAGAATAGCTTAAAACAAATTTTATCCCAAAATCTGAAGTGTTGAATCTGTTTTCACCTTAGACTTTCATGTTGTTGACGTTTTTTGTCAAGAAAAATATTTTATTGTTCCCACAATCCTTACCGCGCAAGTGAACGTACCATGCATAGAAAAATATAAATAAATAAATATTCATATCACAGAAATTTGTTCGCATATCACGCTTGTCCACGCGTGTATATGACTCCACGCGTGTCGAGATTAGCACCCTCACCGGGCTCCGGGCCTTCGGCCCTACGCCCGGGCTCGGGGACAAATATTGATCCTGAAACCATACCAACACCATACACACCAGTAAGATCAACAAGATCCAGCTCGACTGCCAATCTCATTCATTTTAGCCAACGAAAATGTAGAACACTGACTTTTCAGCGTTCCTTTTTTATAAGAGCGTGTAGGACATGGAACGTTTTACCAGTTGAGATGCGGCTACAAGGAGCCACGTTCTCCGAATTCAAAAGAGGTCTGCTGTCATACTACCAGACAGCTGTGGACGAGCTCTACGACCCATATGATCCAAGGACGTGGAGAACAATATGCATAAAATGAAACTCAGCTCGTGGGGCTTGTCTTGAGTCCTTCGCTGTTGTATTTAGCTGAAACAAATTTCTATTATTATTATTATTATTATTATTATTATTATTATTATTATTATTATTATTATTATTATTATTATTATTATTATTATTATTATTATTATTATTATTATTATCTTGAACGCTTTACATGGAGGCACAATTCAATTCTTAACTTTCTGGCAAATACCTTACAAACTGTTAACGGTTCAAACCTCTTTGTCGATCTGCCTGGATTCAAAAGCCCGTCTATCCTAACTGGTGACACGTATCGTCCAGATTTGCTATTGCATTGTTCAAACGGCCGTCTTTATGTTCTCGAAATTACTGTTGGTTTTGAATCAAACCTTCAAAACAACGTCAAACGGAAAGAAGATATAGTGAACTAGTAAAACAGCAAAGTGAACATTTTAATGATGTAAAATTTATAAATATCTTCATGAGCTGCCTAGGTGTTTTTGCGAATGAGTGTTCTACTTTTTTAGATATGCTAGATAAGGTTGGTCTTGATAACAAGCACTAAATGTACTGCGTAAGGAAAATGGTGACTATAGCTATCAGAACTACGTATTACATTTTCTGCTGCCGAAATAAGGAATGGGGAAATCCCGAATTATTAGCTTTTTGAAATATTTGTATATAAATTTGCATGTTTTATTATATAGTCATTAGTTGTTATTATATATTATTAGTTGTGATTCAAGTAGACAATTGTAAATTACCTTATTAAGCGAGATTTATAATTGTATATGTAGAAAAGAAAAACATTTAATAAAGTTTCCATTATTATTATTATTATTGTTTGCTGTGTTATTAAATATGTGTTATCAGTAGTTGTGAATCAAATTATTTGTTGTAATAGAGCAAAGTGAAAAGATGGTAAACTGCTGAGATTAATAGTGACGAAATACTGATGTTTCAAGTGGAGTCCTTCATCAGAGTAAAATGCAAGGGCTCTTCTCAAAACGTCAGTATTTTGTTACGAAAACTCCCGGCAGTTTAGCACCTTGTAATTTATTTTGCTCTATCCAAAACACTGCCTACGCAGCACTCTACTTTTTTGATCCGTAGTAATACTTCATTACGTCTGGTCGTTCATATTCTCTTCCCGTTTCTATAGTTCTTCGATTCGGCATCTCGCGGATATCATGTACATTTACCACTTCATGCAGGTTGAAGCTAAATTAAGGCGAAGTGAAATAAGCAAATGTAAGGGTAGGTACGTAACGTAAATACGTAGGTACGTAGGTACGTAGGTATGTAGGTAGGGGTAGGTAGGAAGGTAGATAAGTAGGTGTGTAAGTAAGATCACCAAGTAATAACTTACAGCGCAGCAATGACCAAGCATAACGAAGTGAAGAAAGAGATGGCAAGAATGGCAACAGTTGCTGATACCAAATGTTTTACCCGCTTCACATCCTCATCCAAAACTACAAAACAGAAACACCATTCTATTTACTAAAATGTAACCCGTTATACCAAGAACCCAACGGGCTGGTATCTGCGCCTAATCTTTACGTTACTCCCAAAAACTATAACTTACTGTCATTAGCTGTGACTTACCGTAAACTCCCGGATCTATGTCTTTAAACAAGAAAAAGAAAAAAATTATTTAGAAATATGCTTCGAAACATCAGTCACAACCACCACCATCGCCAACACCATTATATCCATCATCAACAGCATTATCACCAACACCATTATCACCAACACAATCACCATCATCACCACTACCACAACCACCACCATCACTACCACCACCACCATTATCGCCATGGCCAACACCATTATCACCAATACCATCACCATTATCACCAACACCATCACTACTATCACCAACACCACTAGCACCATCACCATCATCACCTCTCCACCACAATTACCACCACCATCAACATCATCACCATCACCATCACCACCATCGCTACCACCACCATCGCTACCACCACCATCACCGTACCACCATCGCCGCTACCAGTCTTTCTCAAGACTATATACTAACCTGGATAAGCACTTTTTCCAAACATGCACAAGACAGTCTATTTGTGTACGGTGCACTGAAAAAAACGTACCTGAACCGGTAAGTTCTACCCGAGAAACATTCAAATCTCCGAAAGTTCCATTTGAAACAGCATCTTTGATGTCCTGTGTTGGTTCCTCGATTGGCTCGTCGAAAAGTACAGTGACGTTAGCTTCGACGCTACCCGGTCTAATACCACATTAAATAGAGAGTTTGTAAATGAAATAAGATTAGTAGAGGAAACAAGAGAGCACTCAAAAACTACATATCTCCGCAAGCGGGTTCTTACTGTATTAGAGATGTTTAAAGAGAAAACGAGGCATCCCGCTAACCAGGTTAACTCATGTATCAGGCTGACCTACTCGTGTACGAATAGATCAAAATGCTTAATCGCACTCATACCAAAATTATACAAAAAATTAAGATAATGAGCGCATCAAACATTTCTTCTACAGGGAGAATGTTGTGGTCAGATTTTTATGAAATTCTCGTTCAAATGTCAACCAAACTCATGATCAATCTTTTCACAAACTTACATGAAAACCCGACCAGTATTTTGTATGATATCCCGGCGACAGACAGACAGACAGACAGACAGACAGACAGACAGACAGACATTTTAATAGACTGGAATACGCATCGAAACAAAACACTTTCGAAGTTCTGATTTCGTTTTACCTAAATCCACGTACGATAATGCCTCGATAACCTCGCCGATTTCTGTAAGCTTTGTTGCACTAGTAAGAAATAATAAAATAAGTGCAAGTTTAAGATAAAAGTACGAAAAAAAGAGAAAGAAGGAGGGAAGGGAGGGAAGGAAGGATGGAGGGAGGGGAAAAGGAGGGACGAAAGGAGAAAGGGGGGAAGAAAGGGAGGGAGGAAGGGAGGTAACGGAGGGGAAAAGGGATGGAAGGAGGGAGAAAGGGAGGAAGGGGACAAGGGAGGGAAGAAGGAAGAAAGGGAGGCAAGGAGGGAGAAAGAGAGAAAGAGAGGGAGGGAGGGAGAAAGGCCGGGAGAGAGGAAGGAGATAGGTAGAAAAAGAGTAGGGTAGATTTTACTTACCGCGCGTCGTACTCTTCTTTCTAGGATTATAAAAGCGACACTAAATCTGTTATACAGGTCCACAATGAAAATAGCAACAATTCTTAATCTACACCGATACGAAACTCCTAAAAAAGAAATTTAATATACATAATATCGTCTTTTGTCTATTTAAAATAACACCCTCTTTAAGAGAAAATATTGTTCATTAACCTTTTCCAGTCAGTGGATATTTCTGACGACTCGAGAGTCGAATGCGGCCTGGGTAAAGCAAAGCAGCTTCCCAGTTGCATTTTTAGTCAGATCTTATTCATACCTCTGATACATTTGTAAGAGCCTTCATTGTTTACACACTTCTGACGGGAAGAACAAGGACTAGTGTTTTGACATTCGTTGATATCTGTAGAAAAAAGATAGAATAATTAAGAAAGGCATGTGTGGTACAAGCTGTTAGCGCGCTGCCTCTCACCACTGAAGTTAAGCCTGGTCAAATGGGGTTAGTACTTGGATGGGTGACCAACTTAGCGAGTAGAGTTGTTGTGGGGTTTTTCAGCGACAGAGATTTTCCCTGAGTTCTCTGGTTTCCTTCTCCCGCAAAATCAACACCATCGTAACGTCCCCCGGTTAATTCCATCAAGGCGGAAGGGCCATTGGGTTATCAGTATCTAAATACTGTCTTGTTACCCTCAATAAATAAAGTCGCTTTACTTTATATTTATAAAAAAAACAGTGTTTTTATATGTGTTATAGACACGCTTGTGGTTTCCCATTTTTTTTCTAGAGGATTTTGCGGCTCAAACAATAGCAAACTTATAAGAAATTATCAGTAATATTTTTCATGTTAATCGGTTCACATACTGTACCTTGACAGTCTTTTCCGTCACCAGTATATCCGGAACGGCAAGTACAGATGTGAGAAGTTTCAGTATCCTGGCATATTGCATCTGAATGACATGGGGCCACGCTACATTTCATTGCTAAAACAGTTTTTAAAATTGAAGATATTGAGTTGTTTGTTTGTTTGTTTGTTTGTTTGTTTGTTTGTTTGTTTGTTTAGTTATTTCTTTGGTTTTAATTATCTTATTCAAGTTACTTTGTTTTTGTTTGTTTGTTTGATTGATTGTTTGTCTGCCTGCCTGCCTGCCTGTCTGTCTGTCTGTTTGTCTGTCTATCTGTTTGCCTGCCTGCCTGCCTGCCTGCCTGTCTGTCTGTCTGTCTGTCTGTCTGTCTGTCTGTCTGTCTGTCTGTCTGTCTGTCTGTCTGTCTGTCTGTCTGTCTGTCTGTCTGTCTGTCTGTCTGTCTGTCTGTCTGAAAAAATTGTGTCCATACAAAGCTACCGGTCTTGATAATATTTCCTGCAGAGTTTTGAAAGAAGCTGCTCTAATTATTTCCGCTTCGCTTGCTACAATAATTAATAAAAGTAATGATACTGGTATTTTCCCATCAAAATGGAAAATAGCAAAAATATTTCCTCTTTAAAGCAAATGATCCTACCGATCAACAGAATTATAGACCAATCTCTTTATTATCAGCAGTATCAAAAAGATGTGAAAGGGTTGTGTACGATCAGCTGTATGCCTATTTAATGATACATGATCTATTAACTAAGTACCAGTCAGGGTTTCGTTCCGTTCACTCTACCGTCACTGCTCTATTAGATGCCACAAATGAATATAGTGCCAAAACATTGACAAAGGTATGACCAATATGGTTGTTTTTTTGGATCTTGCTAAAGCATTTGATACCGTATCTCACACAATTTTATTGAGAAAGTTAGAGCTTTACGGTATTGGGGGGACAGCTCTTGGTTGGTTTCAATCGCATTTATTAAAAAGGCAGCAGCGATGCATTGTCGAAGGTAGCATTTCAAAGCCACAAACAGTTAGCTGTGGTGTGCCGCAGGGTCCATTTTAGGCCCGTTGTTTCTTATATATATTAACGACCTCCCTTCTTGTTTATTGCATACCAAACCACATATGTATGCTGATGACACCATGCTGAGTGCTGCTGCAGTATTAACGTCTGAGTTACAATTTAAAATAAACGAAGATTTAGAAAATATCAGATGATGGCAAATAAGCTAAGCTGTCTGTCTGTCTGTCTGTCTGTCTGTCTGTCTGTCTGTCTGTCTGTCTGTCTGTCTGTCTATCTGTCTGTCTGTCTGTCTGTCTGTCTGTCTGTCTGTCTGTCTGTCCGTCTGTCTGTCTGTCTGTCTGTCTGTCTGTCTGCCCGCCTGTCTGCCTGTCTCTCTGTTTGTCTGTCTGCTTGTTGTCTGTCTGTCTGTCTGTCGGTTTGAATTTGAATTTGAATTTATTGAATATGTTGTCAACCATTAAGTATAAATACAAAGCAGTGACAACGGGAGCAAGAAACAGGACAAAGTCCCAATTGATATCAAACCCCCGAGTCCTATTAGTTTAGATAAAATACAAAGAACCTATTGTAAATAAAGACTAGATATGCTAACAGATTAATGAAATTATAGTAATTAGTATACAAGAAATTAAATATTATTAAATTAGTTAAATTTACAGTATAGATCTTTTGTCAGGTAAAATATAATACTGGAGTTTTGACAAATAGTAGTTTGAAATTACATTTTTAAAGGTATTTAGGGTAGAAACACTTTTGACATGCTCAGGCAAGGCATTCCAGATGGTAGTAACCCGGTAATAATAAGAATATTTTAAATAATTACGATTGGTATGAAGTAACCTATAATTAAAGGGAGAGAAGTTACGAGTAGTAATATAACTATTTGAACGCTGATGTAAAGAAGGATGATCTAGGTCTACCATGCCTAGTCTTGATTTAAAAAGGAGCACAAGGTCTTTTGATTCTCTTCTATACTCCAGAGGTAGAAGGGATAAATTAAGGAGAGTTTGTTTGTTTGTTTGTTTGTTTGTTTGTTTGTTTGTTTGTTTGTTTGTTTGTTTGTTTGTTTGTTTGTTTGTTTGTTTGTTTGTTTGTTTGTTTGTCTTTCTCTCTGTGTCTGTCTGTCTATGTCTGTCTGTCTGCTCATTTATATATCATATAGCACCTTGTAGATCAACAATGTTCAGGCTACTTGGAACCACTGTCATATCGCCAAGTTTACCATCTATTACGTCTAGCTGTAGACTTGAAAGTGGCGAGTTGGTAGCGGAGATGAATACCAGAGTAAAGCCGGCTATAACACTACCCTCTCTAATGAAACACAAAGGAATAAAGTTAAATAACTGTTAAAAAGCTGAAACTTAAAAAATCTTGAAGAATAAAGTGCTGTGTAGGCCACTACTGTTTCAGATCGAGCAAAACAAAAAAAGTGATAAACTAATGGGATTTCTATAAACGGAATACTGACGTTTCTAGAAAAAATCTTAGTAAAGAATAGAATGCTGAGTAGGCAGTGTTTTGAATAGAGCAAAGTAAAAAGATGGTAAACCGCCGTACTGACGTTTTACTCCAAACCGTTACCTCTCGTAACGTCAGTATTTCGTCACTAAAAACTGATCTCAGCAATTCACCATCTTTTCACTTTGCTCTATCCAAAACGTTGCCTATGCAGCACTCTATTTTTTACTCTGATGAAGGACTCCCATCGAAACGTCAGTATTTCGTTATCAAAACTCTCAGCAGTTTACCACCTTTTCACTTTGCTCCATCTAAAACACTGCCTACGCAGCACTCTACATTTTACTCTGATGAAGAACTCCACTCAAAACGTCAGTATTTCGTTACTAAAAATCTCGGCATTTATCATCTTTTCACTTTGCTCTATCTCAAACACTGCGTCACTCATGCTACGAAGCACTCTACATTTCACTGTTAAAAAAAGGCTGCGCTCGTAACGTTAGTATTTCGTTAATAACAACAATTTTAAAAGTACCTGAATCCAGTTATGAACACGGAAATGAAGTTAATATTGTTTGCAAATGCGGCGTTTATCTGTTAAACAAAAACAATTAGTTGTTAGCTGCAAATGCGATTACATTTGATAGTGTAGTAGATAGTTACATTTGTAGGAGTATGATTATAGTACATGTTTGTAAACGTTGCTCACCAAGGTTAGTGTAGTCTTATAAAAGACTGTTAGTTTAGTTAGTTATTAGTTAGACTGTGGCACAGTGGTTAACGCACGTGCATTCCTTTCACCTCTGCGACCCGGGTTCGATTCCTGCTCTTAGCAGTTAATATCAGATTAAAATTTCATGCACCTTGGCTGCGCATGTGAGCCGAGTGCTTTCAGTTTGACTCTACCAAACGGCCACAGATTTTCTCATGCAGGTACTCCGATTTCCTCCTGTAGTAACACTGGACCAATGAGGGATGGCCCTTACTAGACCTCTAGGGATAACAGTTTAGATATAACTGATAGAGTTATCCAGTATAAATATATAGCTAGTTTAATGGTAGTGGTAGTGACGTTCGCGCTAGTTACTGACGACGTTATAAAGTAAATGGTTTGGACTTTAGAGGAGTATTATTAACACATGTTTGTAAACATTCCTCGTCTAGGTTGATGTAGCCATAACCCTAGATACATAAATATAGAGGCAAACCTGACAAATATCTCACTTGACTTTGAGGATGACCGATGTTGAGGCCGTCGAACCGTCAATCACTAACATAACAATACATTTCAACAAACATCCACAGATACTCCTAAATTTAGACCATTTTTCTTATAACGTCAGTCACCACCGCCCTCAGTCTTTCCCAAGACTACACTAACCTATAGATAACCAACTTCAACAAACATCTGCTGATACTCCTATGTTTAAACCATTTATTTACAACGTCAGTCATTACCACCAACAGTCTTTCTCAAGACTGCACCAAACTAGACAATCAACTTTCACAAACACGAAGGCATACATTTTTAATGATTAATAATAGGAAAGAAGTATAAAAATAAATCAATTAAGATAATGCAGTCTTAAAATATATACGTAAAAAGAGTTCTACTAACCAGAGTTGTTAGTCGGTTACTTAAATCTATAAATGCCGTACTCTGTTTGTTTTTCAGATCTCCTGTGAATGTCAAAACTAATGTAATTTCAACCGTATATGTCACACCTGTTTTAAACAAATAAAAATAGCGTTAATTAGTATCGTTACTATAATAGACCTTATTCAAAAATGGCCGCCGAATTAAAATTATTTTATATACATATAATTTAGCCCTTATGAACTCGTTTTCATGTGTGAAATTCAAAATAATTTTTACTTTAAAACGAGGTCATAAGGGCTAATTTATATGCACATAAAAGAATTATAATTCGGCGGCCATTTTTGAATAAGGTCTATAGATTTCTCTTAAGTCTTTTCAATTTCCCCATGATGAGTAGAATCGTCTGGCGTTAGCCAAAGTAAACTAAATTAATTCAGAGGGACTTGAGTATGTGATCTGTCTTGTGCATGTACCTCGCTTTCTCTACATTCATGTCTACTCTACATATATATGCCTTCTATTTCCTTTAAATTTCTCCTAAATCTAACTGCATAGTATATATATATTATTATTTTTATTATTATTATTACTATTATTATTATTATTATTATTATTATTATTATTATTATTATTATTATTATTATTATTATTATTATTAACGTTTGCCCAAGAGGACACGGGCTCATTAATAATGGGGCTTCATATGTCTTTCACAGAGGGTGTATATTTCCCTCGTATTTCATCCTCCACAAAAAAACTCAACTTTCAGTACCTTGCCCTTTTTATGGAAGTATCCCTATGTATTTTATTAATATTTTCCTTGTATCCCCTCATGTTATCATTATTTCTTACCTTGGACACATCGGTAAGAACCAATATTATTTACACAGTACGGTGTTCCTCCACTACAAGGACTACTTCCTTTGCATTCGTTTATATCTAAAAGGATAGTGATGCTACAGTTTTATAACGATAGAAAGACAGGCAGGCAAACGGACAGACAGAAAGACAGATAGGCAGAAAGACAGACAGACAAACAGACAGACAGACAGACAGACAGACAGACAGACAGACAGACAGGCAGGCAGGCAGGCAGGCAAAGAAACAATGAAACAAACAAACAAACAAACAAACAAACAAACAAACAAACAAACAAACAAACAAACAAACAAACAAACAAACAAACAAACAAACAAACAAACAAACAAACAAACAAACAAACAAACAAACAAACAAACAAACAAACAAACAAACAAACAAACAAACAAACAAACAAACAAACAAACAAACAAACAAACAAACAAACAAACAAACAAACAAACAAACAAACAAACAAACAAACAAACAAACAAACAGACAGACAGACAGACAGACAGAAAGACAGACAGATAAACAGACAAGGTGGCAGGGGGGCGGAGGTCTAACCTCCCCCCCAGCTGGGGTTGCAGCTGGGGCGCCAAAACTAGCAAAGGCGCCAAAACGTCACAAAAAAATCCTATTTCTTTCTATACCTAGGTATGCGCGATTTTCCAATTCGTCCAAATCAGAGGAAAGTTGGGGGAATATAAAGATCTGAAATGTGTAATCTTTGGTGTTTTCTATGATGTTTTATAATCTTCAGAATTCTGTAAAATCTGACTCCAAAATGCAGGAAGTGGCATATCAGAGACTCTGGTGCTACCTCGGCGCTTCCCTAATTTAATACGAAAAAAAGTTTGGTGAGCCCAAACTTTTTTCATTAAAACTTTTCTTGAAGTATGAGTAATCAATAGGCCGATTTTAAAAAAATTCTGTAGAACGAATACTTTTTTTTCCATGATTGTTAATCTTCAAAACATTTGGATCAACAGAATTCTTTTAAAATCGGCCTATTGATTACTCATACTTCAAGAAAAGTTTTAATAAAAAAAAAATTGGTGGTCACCAAAGTTTTTTTCGAATTAAATTAGTTTTTAAGGGTAATTGGCAGCCATTTTGAAACGTCGTTATTGCCATAGAAACAACTGTTGCTATTTATTTGATTGTCAGACTGTTTTACTATACATAACATTTAGTTTTATTCTTTTCCCTAATTGTTTATGCACGTGTTTTGGACTCTCAAACTTGTATTTTCCATTTTTCAAGAAACTGTATGGAGCCACCTTAAATTAAATTCTACTTCCTTTGGAATTTTTCTCGTGAATTATTAATGTGTTTAAGAATAAGATGTAAAATCATAAAATATTAAACAAAAATACCTATAGTCAATCAAATGTGTTGTAAATCAGGTTTTCATAACACAACTAAAAGCCAACCTCGTACCCAGGGCCTTCTCTGCTTTCAAAATGGCGCGAGGAGTAGACCCTGGCAAAGGCTGGTCACGTGAAACCAATCATTTTGGAATATTTTGATGAGTGACTCACACTGTACCGAGGGGCGCGGTATTCGAATATGCCGTTTGAGTATAAATTTGAGGCAAAATTGAGGCAGATTCGAATATGCCGTTTGAGTATAAATCGACAGATACAACAATTAAATTTCCACAAATCCAAAACGTGTGGACAAGAAACATAAATGTGCTATACTGGACGGTAAATATACTTCCAACAATCAACAGCATTCGAAAATTTTTAGTGTATGTATCAGTACCTGTAACCGCAGACTCGCAGAGCGGGTTTCTGTTTATCATATCAGTTTATGATCCTTCGTCGCCTTCGGCTTCATTTCTGGCGATTGACGGCAACAAATATGAATTATAAAATGCATAATATCAAAACCATTGTTAACCTACCACTGCAGCGGGTTCCATCTCCTGAATGTCCAGTTTTGCACGTGCACTGATAAGAACCACCATTGTTTGTGCATGTCGCATCAGTATGACATGGGCTAGAAGAACACTCATTTATGTCTAATATAATAGAAACAAAACTTTATTTGAGTGCGTTTTCTATTGTTGAAAGTTGGTCTAAAGTAATGCAACAGAACACTGGAAACAGCAGTTGCATATTCGTTGTAATTTACAAAGTAAAATGCTTAATTCATTAATCAACTCAACCTACCACTACAACTGGTTCCATCTCCTGAATATCCAGTTTTGCACGCGCACTGATAAGAACCACCATTGTTTGTGCATGTTGCATCAGCATGACATGGACTAGGTGATGCAGTGCACTCGTTTATGTCTATAACAAAACCATAAGTATTTTATATACCCCAATGTTGCAGAATACTGAAAACAGACAGTGTAAACATGTCATAATTAACGGGTTTCCAGATGTAAATAAATTTAAAAAAAATGCATCCTCGACCTACCACTGCAACTGGTTCCATCTCCTGAATAACCAGCTTTGCACGAGCATTGATAAGAACCACCATTGTTTGTGCATGTTGCATCAGCATGACATGGACTAGGTGATGCAGTGCACTCGTTTATGTCTATAAGAAAACCATAAGTATTTTATATACCCCAATATTGCAGAATATTGAAAACAGACGGTGTAAACATGTCATAATTAACAGGTTTCCAGATGTAAATAAATTTTTAAAAAACGCATCCTCGACCTACCACTGCAACTGGTTCCATCTCCTGAATATCCAGCTTTGCACGAGCATTGATAAGAACCACCACTGTTTGTGCATGTTGCATCAGCATGACATGGACTAGGTGATGCAGTGCACTCGTTTATGTCTATGATGAAGAAAGATAACATTAACTTCATTTGAGTGTGTTTTCCATGATTGAAAGTTTGTCTAAAGTAATCCAGCAGAACACTAGGAACAGAAGTTGTATACTTATTATAATTTATACTGAGTAAAACGCTTTATTCATTAATCAACTCAACCTACCACTGCAACTGGTTCCATCTCCCGAATACCCAGTTTTGCACGCGCACTGATAAGAACCACCATTGTTTGTGCATCTTGCATCAGCATGACATGGACTAGGTGATGCAGTGCACTCGTTTATGTCTATAAGAAAACCATAAGTATTTTATATACCCCAATGATGCAGAATACTGAAAACAGACGGTGTAAACATGTCATAATTAACGGGTTTCCAGATGTAAATAAATTCAAAAAAACGCAACCTCGACCTACCACTGCAACTGGTTCCATCTCCTGAATATCCAGATTTGCACGAGCATTGATAAGAAATACCATTGTTTGTGCATGTTGCATCAGCATGACATGGACTAGGTGACGCAGTGCACTCGTTTATGTCTATGATGAGAAAGATAACATTAACTTCATTTGAGTGTGCTTTCTATGATTGAAAGTTTGTCTAAAGTAATCCAGAAGAACAGAAGAAGAAGTTGTAACATTGTAATTTACACTGAGTAAAACGCATTATTCATTAATCAACTCAACCTACCACTGCAACTGGTTCCATCTCCTGAATACCCAGTTTTGCACGCGCACTGATAAGAACCACCATTGTTTGTGCATGTTGCATCAGCATGACATGGACTAGGTGATGCAGTGCACTCGTTTATGTCTATGCCAGATACAAAACAAAATAATCCTATTTACGTGTGTTCTATCGTTAAAATTTTACGCTAACATCGAATTTCGTTGAAGACAAAAATTGTAAGCCTAAGGGCTATAATTATCCCGTTCCCATTAATAGATTTTCAAACCTAAATTGCATTCTTAGGAACGCAAGCACAACCTACCACTGCAACTGGCTCCATCTCCTGAATATCCAGTTTTGCACGTGCATTGATAAGAACCACCATTGTTTGTGCATGTTGCATCAGCATGACATGGACTAGGTGATGCAGTGCACTCGTTAATGTCTATAACAAAACCATAAGTATTTTATATATTGCAAAGAATACTGAAAATACTGAAACAGACGGTGTAAACATGTCATTAACGGTTTCCAGATGTAAATAAATTCAAAAAAACTAACTTCGACCTACCACTGCAACTGGTTCCATCTCCTGAATATCCAGATTTGCACGAGCATTGATAAGAACCACCATTGTTTGTGCATGTTGCATCAGCATGACATGGACTAGGTGATGCAGTGCACTCGTTCATGTCTATAAAAAAACCATAAGTATTTTATATACCCCAATATTGCAGAATACAGAAAACAGACGGTGTAAACATGTCATAATTAACGGGTTTCCAGATGTAAATAAATTCAAAAAACGCAACTTTGACCTACCACTGCAACTGGTTCCATCTCCTGAATATCCAGATTTGCACGAGCATTGATAAGAACCACCATTGTTTGTGCATGTTGCATCAGCATGACATGGACTAGGTGACGCAGTGCACTCGTTTATGTCTATGATGAGAAAGATAACATTAACTTCATTTGAGTGTGCTTTCTATGATTGAAAGTTTGTCTAAAGTAATCCAGAAGAACACTAGGAACAGAAGTTTTATACTCATTGTAATTTACACTGAGTAAAACGCATTATTCATTAATCAACTCAACCTACCACTGCAACTGGTTCCATCTCCTGAATACCCAGTTTTGCACGCGCACTGATAAGAACCACCATTGTTTGTGCATGTTGCATCAGCATGACATGGACTAGGTGATGCAGTGCACTCGTTTATGTCTATGCCAGATACAAAACAAAATAATCCTATTTACGTGTGTTCTATCGTTAAAATTTTACGCTAACATCGAATTTCGTTGAAGACAAAAATTGTAAGCCTAAGGGCTATAATTATCCCGTTCCCATTAATAGATTTTCAAACCTAAATTGCATTCTTAGGAACGCAAGCACAACCTACCACTGCAACTGGCTCCATCTCCTGAATATCCAGTTTTGCACGTGCATTGATAAGAACCACCATTGTTTGTGCATGTTGCATCAGCATGACATGGACTAGGTGATGCAGTGCACTCGTTTATGTCTATAACAAAACCATAAGTATTTTATATACCCCAATATTGCAGAATACTGAAAACAGACGGTGTAAACATGTCATAATTAACGGGTTTCCAGATGTAAATAAATTCAAAAAAACGTAACTTCGACCTACCACTGCAACTGGTTCCATCTCCTGAATATCCAGATTTGCACGAGCATTGATAAGAACCACCATTGTTTGTGCATGTTGCATCAGCATGACATGGACTAGGTGATGCAGTGCACTCGTTTATGTCTATAAAAAAACCATAAGTATTTTATATACCCCAATATTGCAGAATACAGAAAACAGACGGTGTAAACATGTCATAATTAACGGGTTTCCAGATGTAAATAAATTCAAAAAACGCAACTTTGACCTACCACTGCAACTGGTTCCATCTCCTGAATATCCAGATTTGCACGAGCATTGATAAGAACCACCATTGTTTGTGCATGTTGCATCAGCATGACATGGACTAGGTGACGCAGTGCACTCGTTTATGTCTATGATGAAGAAAGATAACATTAACTTCATTTGAGTGTGCTTTCTATGATTGAAAGTTTGTCTAAAGTAATCCAGAAGAACACTAGGAACAGAAGTTTTATACTCATTGTAATTTACACTGAGTAAAACACATTATTCATTAATCAACTCAACCTACCACTGCAACTGGTTCCATCTCCTGAATACCCAGTTTTGCACGCGCACTGATAAGAACCACCATTGTTTGTGCATGTTGCATCAGCATGACATGGACTAGGCGATGCAGTGCACTCGTTTATGTCTATGCAAAATATAAAACAAAAGAATCCTATTTACGTGTGTTCTATCGTTAAAATTTTGCGCTAACATCGAATAACGTTGAAGACAAAAATTGTAAGCCTAAAAGCTGCAATTATCCCGTTCCCATTAATAGATTTTCAAACCTAAATTACATTCTTAGGAACGCAATCACAACCTACCACTGCAACTGGCTCCATCTCCTGAATATCCAGTTTTGCACGTGCATTGATAAGAACCACCATTGTTTGTGCATGTTGCGTCAGCATGACATGGACTAGGTGATGCAGTGCACTCGTTTATGTCTATAAAAAAACCATAAGTATTTTATATACCCCAATATTGCAGAATACTGAAAACAGACGGTGTAAACATGTCATAATTAACGGGTTTCCAAATGTAAATAAATTCAAAAAACGCAACTTTGACGTACCACTGCAACTGGTTCCATCTCCTGAATATCCAGATTTGCACGAGCATTGATAAGAACCACCATTGTTTGTGCATGTTGCATCAGCATGACATGGACTAGGTGACGCAGTGCACTCGTTTATGTCTATGATGAAGAAAGATAACATTAACTTCATTTGAGTGTGCTTTCTATGATTGAAAGTTTGTCTAAAGTAATCCAGAAGAACACTAGGAACAGAAGTTTTACACTCATTGTAATTTACACTGAGTGAAACACATTATTCATTAATCAACTCAACCTACCACTGCAACTGGTTCCATCTCCTGAATACCCAGTTTTGCACGCGCACTGATAAGAACCACCATTGTTTGTGCATGTTGCATCAGCATGACACGGACTAGGTGATGCAGTGCACTCGGTTATGTCTATGCAAAATATGAAACAAAAGAATCCTATTTACGTGTGTTCTATCGTTAAAATTTTGCGCTAACATCGAATAACGTTGAAGACAAAAATTGTAAGCCTAAAAGCTGTAATTATCCCGTTCCCATTAATAGATTTTCAAACCTAAATTACATTCTTAGGAACGCAATCACAACCTACCACTGCAACTGGCTCCATCTCCTGAATATCCAGTTTTGCACGTGCATTGATAAGAACCACCATTGTTTGTGCATGTTGCGTCAGCATGACATGGACTAGGTGATGCAGTGCACTCGTTTATGTCTATAAGAAAACCATAAGTATTTTATATACCCCAATGTTGCAGAATACTGAAAACAGACGGTGTAAACATGTCATAATTAACGGGTTTCCAGATGTAAATAAATTCAAAAAACGCAACTTTGACCTACCACTGCAACTGGTTCCATGTCCTGAAAATCCAGATTTGCAGGAGCATTGATAAGAACCACCATTGTTTGTGCATGTTGCATCAGCATGACATGGACTAGGTGACGCAGTGCACTCGTTTATGTCTATGATGAAGAAAGATAACATTAACGTCATTTGAGTGTGCTTTCTATGATTGAAAGTTTGTCTAAAGTAATCCAGAAGAACACTAGGAACAGAAGTTTTATACTCATTGTAATTTACACTGAGTAAAACACATTATTCATTAATCAACTCAACCTACCACTGCAACTGGTTCCATCTCCTGAATACCCAGTTTTGCACGCGCACTGATAAGAACCACCATTGTTTGTGCATGTTGCATCAGCATGACATGGACTAGGTGATGCAGTGCACTCGTTTATGTCTATAACAAAACCATAAGTATTTTATATACCCCAATATTGCAGAATACTGAAAACAGACGGTGTAAACATGTCATAATTAACGGGTTTCCAGATGTAAATAAATTCAAAAAAACGCAACTTCGACCTACCACTGCAACTGGTTCCATCTCCTGAATATCCAGATTTGCACGAGCATTGATAAGAACCACCATTGTTTGTGCATGTTGCATCA
This sequence comes from Paragorgia papillata, assembly GCA_035771165.1. Classification (NCBI taxonomy): domain Eukaryota; kingdom Metazoa; phylum Cnidaria; class Anthozoa; order Scleralcyonacea; family Coralliidae; genus Paragorgia; species Paragorgia papillata. The sequence continues at coordinate 5,121,226 of JAWNZC010000354.1, forward strand.
GCATGACATGGACTAGGTGATGCAGTGCACTCATTTATGTCTATGCAAAATATGAAACAAAAGAATCCTATTTACGTGTGTTCTATCGTTAAAATTTTGCGCTAACATCGAATAACGTTGAAGACAAAAATTGTAAGCCTAAAAGCTGTAATTATTCCGTTCCCATTAATAGATTTTCAAACCTAAATTGGATTCTTAGGAACGCAATCACAACCTACCACTGCAACTGGCTCCATCTCCTGAATATCCAGTTTTGCACGTGCATTGATAAGAACCACCATTGTTTGTGCATGTTGCGTCAGCATGACATGGACTAGGTGATGCAGTGCACTCGTTTATGTCTATAAGAAAACAATAAGTATTTTATATACCCCAATGTTGCAGAATACTGAAAACAGACGGTGTAAACATGTCATAATTAACGGGTTTCCAGATGTAAATAAATTGAAAAAAACGCAACTTCGACCTACCACTGCAACTGGTTCCATCTCCTGAATACCCAGTTTTGCACGCGCACTGATAAGAACCACCATTGTTTGTGCATGTTGCATCAGCATGACATGGACTAGGTGATGCAGTGCACTCGTTTATGTCTATGATGAAGAAAGATAACATTAACTTCATTTGAGTGTGTTTTCTATGATTGAAAGTTTTCCTAATATAATGCAGCAGAACTAGAACTAGAAGTTGTATACTTATTTGTGTATACTTATTGTAATTTACACTGAGTAAAACGCATTATTGCTCGGGCTGCCTATGGTAGACCGAGTCTAGGTTTCGGCTCCGTTATTTTTTTGTCTATGTTTCGAAGTGGCAATCATTACGTCATCCCATCAGGCATTGCGCGGCTGATGCTAATCTTCATGCTTTCTTTCTTCGCTTTCCTGAATTCTGATATCTGATCAAGTTGTTTGAAGTCAAGTGTTCTTTCTTGGACGTCTTCAGTGTGTTCACAGTCGTCGTTATTGTCCAGTAATTATGATTTCGCTGGCAGGTATCTTGATCTTATACACGCTTACAATCGCTGATTAAACATGATCGTGCTGTGTTGATATTTAACAGCCGAAGGGACTCGACATATGAACGCTGTGTGGAAATACGTTAAATACAGGCAATCATGTTTTGCGTATTGCGAATTGTGTTTTCTATCGGAGAATTAGATTGTGTTTTGGCTATTTTCTGTGACCAATGATGTTTAAACTTTTATAGATTTTAGCACTGCATGCGATGTAACTGCAGCTGCGAGTTTGCAGTAGCCCGAGTGAACGCCTGACCAGGCGTCTTGTTCATTAATCAACTCAACCTACCACTGCAACTGGTTCCATCTCCTGAATATCCAGTTTTGCACGCGCACTGATAAGAACCACCATTGTTTGTGCATGTTGCATCTGCATGACATGGACTAGGTGACACAGTGCACTCGTTTATGTCTATGGAAAATATAGAACAAAAGAATGCCATTTACTTGTGTTCTATTGTTAAACTTTGACGCTAACCTCGAATAACATTGAAGACAAAAATTGTAAGCCTAGGGCAATAGTATTCAAGACAGAAGCTGTAATTATCCCGTTCCCATTAATATATTTTCAAACCTAAAATGCATTCATAGGAACGTAAGCACAACCTACCACTACAACTGGTTCCATTTCCTGAATATCCAGTTTTGCACGTGCATTGATAAGAACCACCATTGTTTGTGCAGGTTGCATTACTATGACATGGACTGAGTGAAGAACTGCACTCATTTATGTCTATAGTAGGACAATCAAGAAAATGTTAACAATGATGTATATTGTATTTGCAAGTTGCTAAGACTAACAAAAACTGCAAACGCATTCAAATTAATGTTATACAATAAAAAAAATGATCTAAATTATGAAAATATAAATGAAGTACAAAATATGAAAATTGATCGTCTGGATTATTGTAGTCAAAGCATTTACTTTAATAGATAACCAACGTTAATGAACATACCACTGCAACTGGTACCATTTCCTGAATATCCAGTTTTGCACGTGCATTGATAAGAACCAACATTGTTTATGCATGTTGCATCAGTATGACATGGACCAGTTGGAGAATTGCACTCGTTTATGTCTATAAGAAAGAAAGTAAAATCTTAGATAAGTTTGTCCTCCATGATGAAACTATCACAAAACGATTGCAAGAGCTAGGGAACACAATAATAATAACGACAGCAATAATGATGACAATGATGATAATATTAGTGGTGGTTGTTGTTGGTGGTGGTGGTGGTTGACGCTGTTGTTGTTGGTAGTGTTGGTGGTGGTGGTGTTGTTGCTTCTGCTAATGATGATTAAGATAATATGATGATGATATTGATGATGGTGGTAACAATGATAAAGATAATGATAACGATGATAATGGTAGTGCTAGTGGTACTGGTACTGGTAGTGACGCTACAGCATCTGATGATGATTATGATGGTGGTTGTGATAATGGTGGTATGTGGTGGGTGGTGGTGGTTGGTGATGGTTAGTAGCAATTGGTGTTGGGTGGTGGTAGGTTGGTGGGTGGTGGTGGTGATTGGTAACACAAGCTAAAACGCATCTCAGGTTAGTCAGGCATCTAGGCTGGCTTGCCTCCATCTAAATACCTCCCTAGTGTACCTTGGCACGAAGTTCCATTCCAAGTATATCCTGTGTTGCAAGTACAGTTAGGAGTTCCTGTAATGTTGTTGCATTCTGCGTTTGATCCGCAAAAATCACCAATACAACTCAAAAAAGCTAGATAAAATATAAACACAGCTTTGTCCACATGATTCATAAGTTGTGCTTATTAATAATAAAGACACAATACGACTTTTATGAAGCATATATTGTTGGCTAAAAGACATTGTAAAATCACTGTTAAGTGTTAACATACCACTGCAACTGGTTCCATCTCCTGAATATCCAGTTTTGCACGTGCATTGATAAGAACCACCAACATTTGTGCATGTTGCATCAGCATGACATGGTCTAGGTGAAGAGTTGCACTCGTTTATGTCTATAAGAAAACCATAAATATTTCATCTAAATGGGTGCTCTATATACACTCCAATGTTGCAGAACGCTGAAAACAAACGGTGTAAGATAAGATAAGATAAGATAAGATAAGATGAGATGAGATGAGATGAGATGAGATGAGATGAGATGAGATGAGATGAGATGAGATGAGATGAGATGAGATGAGATGAGATGAGATGAGATGAGATGAGATGAGATGAGATGAGATGAGATGAGATGAGATGAGATGAGATGAGATGAGATGAGATAAGATAAGATAAGATAAGATAAGATAAGATAAGATGAGATGAGATGAGATGAGAAGAGATGAGATGAGATGAGATAAGATAAGATAAGATAAGATAACATAAGATAAGATAAAAACTTTATTTCAAGAGGGTAACAACTTACAAATAATTGATAAACTTGTGGCCTTCAATTAAAACTAGGTTACAAGCTAATACGAATATGGTCTAATTAAATAAATACTGAATTAAATATTAGAAAAAATGTCAAGAATAAAATGTATTATTTCGTATTAAAATAAAAAAATTCAACTTAAAAACGTTTAAAGAGGGAACTTTGCGCAAAATTATAGGTAGGGCATTCCAAATCTCTGCCGCTACCACAGAGAAAGATCGTCCTCCTTCCTTTTTCTTTTAGTGTCTGGTTGTCGAATAATAAAATTGCTGTATCTAGTGGTTCTTTGATGGAATTCAGAATTAGTCTGAAGAAGATTGTTAATATATGGCGGACAGTTTTCATGCAAACGGTTATATCAGACGGCTGCTTTCCTAATCTTGACCTCTTCAATAAATGGTATCCGCCCAAGCTTTTTGAGTAGTGGGGCACTTCTGGCTCTTGTGATGATGCGGGCGGCACGTTTTTGCAACTTGGATATACGTTCGAAATTCTCTTTAGACGTATTGGACCCGAAATTACTTCCATACATCATTATCGACTTGACTATAGCATTTTAGTATAATTTCATAGTGGAAAAGAGGCTTTCCAGCCTTCTGATTGGTCCGCTCAGCGGTGAATCTGAAGTAATAGTCACCGCCTAGCGCGGTGACTATTAGCCATTTCCCAAAAGAGCAGAGTACTGGGTTCGAGTTGAGACCACAAAGCATGTTGGGGTCGTTTGGAAGGATAACAATGGCGGCAATACAAATGAGCTGTCGGAGTGTCGGTGTCCTTTGTCGTTGCCGACACGGTCGTATCTTGTCTTTTTCGTCGATGAAGTGAGTTCTGTTTAAGTGTCTCATTTATCCAAGGAAATATCGTAGGTAAATGATTACGACTCAATTTTTCTCCTCCTTCGAAGTGAGCTGAACAAACTCGAGTGGCGTCTGGTTACTTAAGTGTTTTGTTCCTTAGAATATGTTCATATGTTTTTCTGTGCTCCTGGTTCCTTGGAATCCTACAATAATGCAGCTGTGGTGCATTTCTAAAACTATTCGTGCAGCCTGGAACGCAACAATTATAATGATGAGGCATCTTTCATATTTTATGCTCGCTCTTCAATCTCTGCCAGTATTTTGTCCTTCCAAACGACCCCAACATGCTTTCCGGTCTCCACTCGAACCCAGTACTCTGCTCTTTTGGGAAATGGCTAATTGCATCACAGAAATTGTTCTTCAAAAGTAGTTTTGGAAAAGAGACTAGTACTTATTCAACACTGCACTGACCTCACTCGTTTCAGTCTTCCGCTCGGAGTTGTCGTTTTGAAGTATGAGATTTTAGAATTTGTCGATTCATTGAACTGCTGATATTTTTTTACAAAATGGGGTCTGTAGTTTTTGAGACAAACAAAAGAGCATAATACTGAAAACATTTATCACTGAGATGTTGTAGATAGATAGATAGATAGATAGATAGATAGATAGATAGATAGATAGATAGATAGATAGATAGATAGATAGATAGATAGATAGATAGATAGATAGATAGATAGATAGATAGATAGATAGATAGATAGATAGATAGATAGATAGATAGATAGATAGATAGATAGATAGATAGATAGATAGATAGATAGGTAGGTAGGTAGGTAGGTAGGTAGGTAGGTAGGTAGGTAGGTAGGTAGGTAGGTAGATAGAAGAACTTTATTTAAACACGCTATACCTTATCAACATAAGTTGGTTTCCACAAGGGGCGTGTAGTTAATATATTATAAGTAAAATCAATCAAGTTAAATATAAGGCATTAATAAAAATAGATGTCAATAAAGTCCACATACATTAGTTCCACATATTTACAATAAATAAAATAAATAAATGTCAATGAAGTCCACAAATTGTTTACAATTTTACATTATATACTGAGCCACTATATATCAAGTTAATCAGAAATGGTATGAGCAGCAATTTTCCTTTTAAATGAAGATAGCGATTTACGTTCCCTCAATTCACTTGGTAAGGAGTTCCATACAATTACCCCATCATACATAAAGCTTTTTTTCATCATATTTGTACGTGGTTGTGGAAAGTAAAGAGAAGTGTAGCTATCTCGGAGCTAATAATTAGTAATTTCACGTACATATCAAATGTTGTGTTATGTTGTACATATCAAATATCGTAAAAACAAAACTTTATAAAGGTAAGGAAGTATATTTTCTATAATTCTTCGTATTTTTTTAATGTTTTGGTTAGGTCTTGGTCGTAGCGATGTTTTCGAAAATTTCGCCATGAGTGAAGAACATATTGAACATGAATTAAGTGCAAAAAAGCCGTAACACAGGATCCAAAACACCAGAATAAAAGTCTTTTTAGCATATATTTGAATGTATGTACAAGTTCAATTACCAAAGTAGGATGTTGTTTACTCTTTTTTTGAAATTATTTACTGACAAACTCTGTGGCTTGCTCACATCGTCTGTGAATAAACAGAATCACCACTGTTAAAATGAAAGCAGTTGTTTAAAAGTTTTTGTTTCAACGTTATTGGTTTTTTATCAACCTCTGAAATTATACTAAAACAATTAGTCACCTCAGTCTCGGTGACTAATTGTTAAATAGTACGCAATTCGTTCTTTTACAGGAACATAATTTTTGAACTTCTTGAGTAGGCCGATGCGCTGAGCTAATTTACACAAACATGTCATAATTAACGGGTTTTCAGATGTAAATAAATTCTCAACCTACCACTGCAATTCGTTCCATCTCCTGAAAATCCAGTATTGCACGTGCATTGATAAGAACCACCATTGTTTGTGCACGTCGCATCAGCATGACATGGACTGGTTGAAGAACTGCACTCGTTTATGTCTATAGAACAAGAATAATATAATTTTTATAATAGTTTGTTGCGGTTACGGTTTTTAGGTTGCACTTGAATTGTTAATTAATAGTTTGTTAAAAAACTCATCATTGTGATTCGTACAATCATGCATCTTTGACCTACCACTACAACTGCTGGATCCATCTCCTGAATATCCAGATTTGCACGTGCATTGATAAGAACCACCATTGTTTGTGCATGTTGCATCAGCATGACATGGACTGGATGAAGAGTTGCACTCGTTTATATCTATACAAGGAGAATGAGATTCTAATAATGACCTGTAGTGTTTATGGCATGCAGGCCGGAAGCAAATCTAAATTATCATATAATTATTGTATTTTGTTATAAAACACATCATAGTAAGATAATTGTCGACCTACCACTGCAACTGGTTCCATCTCCTGAATATCCAGTTTTGCACGTGCATTGATAAGAACCACCATTGTTTGTGCATGTTGCATCAGCATGACATGGACTAAGTGATGCAGTGCACTCGTTTATGTCTGTAGTAAGAAAAAACGGTCTTACTGTCACTTCAATTTAACAGAACGCTAAAATCGGAAGGGCTCACGCGCAGCTAGTTATAGAATTTGAAATAAGATGAAGTAGAATAAAATGAAACAGAACAAAATAGAATGCAATTAAATGGAACGGAATAGAATGAAATAAAATTGAATTAAACTTCTGTTTTGTAATAATGTCGTTAGAAACCTACCACTGCAACTAGTTCCATCTCCTGAATATCCCGTTTTGCACGCGCATTGATAAGAACCACCATTGTTTGTGCATGTTGCATCAGCATGACATGGACTGAATGATGCAGTGCACTCGTTTATGTCTATAAAAACGAAAAAAAAGATTTTAGTGTGTTTTCTATTGTGGAAAGTTTGTCTGAAGTAATAAATGCAGCAGAACACTGAAAACAGAGATTGTATATTCGTTGTAATTTAGAGAGTAAAATGCTTAATTCATTAATCAACTCGACCTATACCATTGCAACTGGTTCCATCTCCTGAATATCCAGTTTTGCACGTGCATTGATAAGAACCACCATTGTTTGTGCATGTTGCATCAGCATGACACGGACTAGGTGATGCTGTGCACTCGTTTATGTCTATATATTAAGAACAGTAAAATGTTAAAAATAATCTGTAGCGCTTTCTAGCACTGTAAGAGGCTGGAGACGCACCTAAATTTAAGAAATGCAGCATTGAAAACCATCTTTAACCTACCATTGCAACTGGTTCCATCACCTGAATATCCCGTTTTGCACGCGCATTGATAAGAACCACCATTGTTTGTGCATGTTGCATCAGCATGACATGGACTAAGTGATGCAGTGCACTCGTTTATGTCTGTAGTAAGAAAAAACTCTCTTACTGTCACTTCAATTTAACAGAACGCTAAAATCAGAAGGGCTCACGCGCAGCTGGTTATAGAATTGGAAATAAGATGAAGTAGAATAAAATGAAACAAAACAAAATAGAATGCAATTAAATGGAACGGAATAGAATGAAATAAAATTGAATTAAACTTCTGTTTCGTAATAATGTCGTTAGAAACCTACCACTGCAACTAGTTCCATCTCCTGAATATCCAGTTTTGCACGCGCATTGAAAAGAACCAACATTGTTTGTGCATGTTGCATCAGCATGACATGGACTAGGTGATGTAGTGCACTCGTTTATGTCTATAAAAACGGAAAAGAAAAAAGATTTTAGTGTGTTTTCTATTGTGGAAAGTTTGCCTGAAGTAATTAATGCAGCAGAACACTGAAAACAGAGATTGTATATTTGTTGTAATTTAGAGAGTAAAATGCTTAATGCATTAATCAACTCGACCTACCATTGCAACTAGTTCCATCTCCTGAATATCCAGTTTTGCACGTGCATTGGTAAGAACCACCATTGTTTGTGCATGTTGCATCAGCATGACATGGACTAAGTGATGCAGTGCACTCGTTTATGTCTGTAGTAAGAAAAAACTCTCTTACTATCACTTCAATTTAACAGAACGCTAAAATCAGAAGGGCTCACGCGCAGCTGGTTATAGAATTTGAAATAAGATGAAGTAGAATACAATGAAACAAAACAAAATAGAATGCAATTAAATGGAACGGAATAGAATGAAATAAAATTGAATTAAACTTCTGTTTCGTAATAATGTCGTTAGAAACTTACCACTGCAACTAGTTCCATCTCCTGAATATCCAGTTTTGCACGCGCACTGATAAGAACCAACATTGTTTGTGCATGTTGCGTCAGCATGACATGGACTGGATGATGCAGTGCACTCGTTTATGTCTATAAAAACGAAAAAAAAGAAGATTTTAGTGTGTTTGCTATTGAGGAAAGTTTGCCTGAAGTAATTAATGCATCAGAACACAGAACACTGAAAACAGAGATTGTATATTTGTTGTAATTTAGCGAGTAAAATGCTTAATTCATTAATCAACTAGACCTACCATTGCAACTGGTTCCATCTCCTGAATATCCAGTTTTGCACGTGCATTGATAAGAACCACCATTGTTTGTGCATGTTGCATCAGCATGACACGGACTAGGTGATGCTGTGCACTCGTTTATATCTATATATTAAGAACAGTAAAATGTTAAAAATAATCTATAGCGCTTTCTAGCACTGTAAGAGGCTGTAGACGCACCTAAATTTAAGAAATGCAGCATTGAATTAAAACCATCTTTAACCTACCATTGCAACTGGTTCCATCACCTGAATATCCCGTTTTGCACGCGCATTGATAAGAACCACCATTGTTTGTGCATGTTGCATCGGCATGACATGGGCTAGATGATACTGTGCACTCGTTTATGTCTGTAGAAAACGAACAATGGGATTTTAATAATAAATTAAATTGCTTTATATTATAAAATGCATCATAGTAAAACCATTGCTAACCTACCACTGCAGCTGATTCCATTTCCTGAATACCCAGTTTTGCACGTGCACTGATAAGAACCACCATTGTTTGTGCATGTTGCATCAGTATGACATGGACTAGAAGAACACTCATTTATGTCTAATGTAATAGAAACAAAACTTTATTTGCTTGTGTTTTTTTATGGTTGAAAGTTGGTCTAATGTAGTGCAACAGAACACTGGAAACAGAAGTTGCATATTCGTTGTAATTTACAACATAAAATGCTTAATTTATTAATCAATTCAACCTACCACTACAACTGGTTCCATTTCCTGAATATCCAGTTTTGCACGTGCATTGATAAGAACCACCATTGTTTGTGCATGTTGCATCAGCATGACATGGACTAGGTGATGCAGTGCACTCGTTTATGTCTGTAGTAAGAACAAAAACTCTTGGAGTCACTTCAATTTAACAGAACGCTAAAATCAGAGAGTACTAACATGCAGCTAGTTACAGAATTTGAAATAAGATGAAGTAGAATAAAATGAAACAAAACAAAAGAAAATAGAATGCAATTTAATGGAACGGAATAGAATGAAAAAAAATTACATTTAACTTCTCTTTCGTAATAATGCCGTTATAAACCTACCATTACAACTGGTTCCATCTCCTGAATATCCAGTTTTGCACGTGCATTGATAAGAACCACCATTGTTTGTGCATGTTGCATCAGCATGACATGAACTAGGTGATGTAGTGCACTCGTTTATGTCTGTGGTAAGAAAAAACCCTCTTTGTGTCACTTAAATTTAACAGAACGCTAAAATCAGAGAGTGCTAACGTGCAGCTATTTACAGAATTTGAAATAAGATGAAGTAAAATAAAATGAAGCAAAACAAAACAAAATAGAATGCAATTTAATGGAACGGAATAGAGCAAAATAAAATTAAACTTCTCTTTCGTAATAATGCCGCTATAAACCTACCACTGCAACTGGTTCCATTTCCTGAATATCCAGTTTTGCACGCGCATTGATACGAACCACCATTGTTTGTGCATGTTGCATCAGCATGACATGGACTAGGTGATGCAGTGCACTCGTTTATGTCTGTAGAAAACGAACAATGGGATTTTAATAATAAATTAAATTGGTTTATATTATAAAGTTCGTCATAGAAAAACAATTGTTAACCTACCACTACAACTGGTTCCATCTCCTGAATATCCAGTTTTGCAGGTGCATTTATAAGAGCCACCATTGTTTGTGCATGTTGCATCAGCATGACATGGACTAGGTGATGCAGTGCACTCGTTTATGTCTGTAGTAAGAACAAAAACTCTTGGAGTCACTTCAATTTAACAGAACGCTAAAATCACAGAGTGCGAACGTGCAGCTAGTTACATAATTTGAAATAAGATGAAGTAGAATAAAATGAAACAAAACAAAATAGAATGCAATTAAATGGAAAGGAATACAATGAAATAAAATTATTTTAAACTTCTCTTTCATAGTAAAGTCGTTATAAACGTACCACTGCAACTGGTTCCATCTCCTGAATATCCAGTTTTGCACGTGCATTGATATGAACCACCATTGTTTGTACATGTTGCATCAGCATGACACGGACTAGGTGATGCTGTGCACTCGTTTATGTCTATATATTAAGAACAGTAAAATGTTAAAACTAATCTGTAGCGCTTTCTAGCACTGTAAGAGGCTTTAGACGCACCTAAATTTAAGAAATGCACCATTGAAAACCATCTTTAACCTACCATTGCAGCTGGTTCCATCTCCAGAATATCCAGTTTTGCACGCGCATTGATAAGAACCACCATTGTTTGTGCATGTTGCATCGGCATGACATGGACTAGATGAAGAGTCGCACTCGTTTATGTCTATACAAGGAAAATGAGATTCTAATAATGATCTGTAGTTCTTACCACGTGTAGGCTCAAGCAAATCTAAATTATTATATAATTATTGTATTTTGTTATAAAACGCGTCATATTATGATAATTGTCGACATACCACTGCAACTGATTCCATCTCCTGAATATCCAGTTTTGCACGTGCATTGATAAGAACCACCATTGTTTGTGCATGTTGCATCAGCATGACATGGACTAGGTGATGCTGCGCACTCGTCTATGTCTAAATAATAAGAACAGTAAGATGTTAAAAATAATCTGTAGCGCTTCAGTGTAAGAAGCTGTAGACGCACCTAAATTTTAGAAATGCTGCATTGAAAACCATTTTAACCTACCATTGCAACTGGTTCCGTCTCCTGAATATCCAATTTTGCACGTGCATTGATAAGAACCACCATTGTTTGTGCATGTTGCTTCAGCATGACATGGACTAGGTGATGCAGTGCACTCGTTTATGTCTGTAGTAAGAAAAGCCCCACCTTAGCGTCAATTTAACAGAAACGCTAAAACCAGAGAGTGCTAACGTGCAGCTAGTTACAGAATTTGAAATAAGATGAAGTAGAATAAAATGAAACAAAACAAAACAAAACAAAACAAAACAAAACAAAACAAAACAAAACAAAACAAAACAAAACAAAACAAAACAAAACAAAACAAAATAGAATGCAATTTAATGGAACGGAATAGAATGAAATAAAATTAAATTAAACTTATCTTTCGTAATAATGCCATTATAGACCTACCGCTGCAACTGGTTCCATCTCCTGAATATCCAGTTTTGCACGCGCATTCATAAGAACCACCAATGTTTGTGCATGTTGCATCGACATGACATGGACCAGATGATACTGTGCACTCGTTTATGTCTGTAGAAAACGAACAATGGGATTTTAATAATAAATTAAATTGGTTTCTATTATAAAATCCATCATAGTAAAACAATTGTTAACCTACCACTGCAGCTGGTTCCGTCTCCTGAATATCCAGTTTTGCACGTGCACTGATAAGAACCGCCATTGTTTGTGCATGTTGCATCAGTATGACATGGACTAGAAGAACACTCATTTATGTCTAATATAATGGAAGGATAACTTTGTTTGATTGTGTTTTTTTATGGTTGAAAATTGGTCTAATGTAATACAATAGAACAATGGAAACAGAAGTTACATATTCGTTGTAATTTAAAACGTAAAATACTTAATTCATTAATCAACTCAACCCACCACTACAACTGGTTCCATCTCCTGAATATCCAGTTTTGCACGAGCATTGATAAGAACCACCATTATTTGTGCATGTTGCATCAGCATGACATGGACTAGGTGATGCAGTGCACTCGTTTATGTCTGTAGTAAAAAAAAACTCTCAGTGTCACTTCAATTTAACAGAGCGGTAAAATCAGAGAGTGCTAACGTGCAGCCAGTTACAGAATTTGAAGTAAGACGAAGTAGAATAAAATGAAAGAAAAGAAAAGAAAAGAAAAGAAAAGAAAAGAAAAGAGAAGAGAGGAGAGGAGAGGAGAGGAGAGGAGAGGAGAGGAGAAAAGAAAAGAAAAGAAAAGAAAAGAAAAGAAAAGAAAAGAAAAGAAAAGAAAAGAAAAGAAAAGAAAAGAAAAGAAAAGAAAAGAAACGAAACGAAACGAAACGAAACGAAACAACTTCTCTTTTGCAATAATGTCGTTAGAAATCTACCACTGCAACTTGTTCCATCTCCTGAATATCCAGTTTTGCACGAGCATTGATAAGAACCACCATTGTTTGTGCATGTTGCATCAGCATGACATGGACTAGATGAAGAACTGCACTCGTTTATGTCTGTAGTAAGAAAAAAACCCTCTTTGTGTCACTTCAATTTAACAGAACGCTAAAATCAGAGAGTGCTAACGTGGAAGGTCTGACTGAAGTAATTAATGCCGCAGAACATTGGAAACAGTGAGATTGTATATTTATTGTAATTTAGAGAGTAAAATGCTTAATTCATTAAACAACTCAACCTACCATTGCAACTGGTTCCATCTCCTGAATATCCAGTTTTGCACGCGCATTGATAAGAACCTCCATTGTTTGTGCATGTTGCATCACTATGACATGGACTAGGTGATGCAGTGCACTCATTTATGTCTAGATAGATCAAAAGATGTTATCAATGATCTGTATCGCCTACGGCGTGCACATCTTCTAAATTAATAATTATTTTGTTGCAAAATGCGTCATTGTAAAACCATTGTAAACCTACCACTGCAACTGGTTCCATCTCCTGAGTATCCAGTTTTGCACATGCATTGATAAGAACCACCATTGTTTGTGCATGTTGCATCAACATGACATGGATTAGAAGAACATTCATTTATATCTAATATATAGAAACAAAACTTTTTTTTTTAATGTGTTTTTTACGGTTGATGGTTTATCTAAAATAATTCAGCAGAACACTAGGAACAGAAGTTGTATACTTATTGTGATTTACACTGAGTAAAATGCATTATAATATAACTAGAGTTTCACTGGATGCAACGATGACTGTCATTGGTTGGTTTGTGGTCACATGACTTTAGCTAAATTTCAATGTAGACCGAGCGGGAATAGTGAGAACTTATTGTCTGCTCGGGCAATAAGTTTCAATTGTTGCCCGCTAGAACTTTGAACTCTTCACGGTATCCTATAAACAAAAGTTTGTTTGGTGCGAAAAAAAGAATATTTATAAGTCTTCAAAGCATATGTGAAGATTAACTGGAGATATGTATTGCTGTTCTTTTGTTTTGAGACTCATATTTGTTTGGTTGAAGTGAAATTACGGAGCCAGGCGAAATGTTTTGGTAAGCTTAGAGTTTGTCTTTTATGTACTTTCCCTTGATAAACACGAAATTATTCTGCGAAACTCAAGCTATACAGTGTGTATAAAAAAACCCGGAACCCTTAGAAAATGAATTAGTATTCTTTTAAAGCAACCTATTGTAGTAGTTTGAAAGCCCTAAAAGCGCTGCGTTATAAATTAATCAGCACATAAGTTAAACAGGAAGAGAAAAAGCTTTTAAATACTTTCACCATACATGCATACACTTCAATTTATCTTAATTTCCCAGGTGCATGTATAAGACCGTGTTATTTACGCATCCGTGGCTCAGAGGTGTTTACCTCAGAGGTCTTCCTGTTTAACTTATGTGCTGATTAATTTATAACGCAGCGCTTTTAGGGCTTTCAAACTACTACAATAGGTTGTTTTAAAAGAATACTAATTCATTTTCTAAGGGTTCCGGGTTTTTTTATACACACTGGAAAACGAAACTAACTGTTTCCCTCAGGAGCAGACATTAAGTGTATATTGTTGACTTAATCAACTCAACCTACCACTGCAACTGGTACCATCTCCTGAATATCCAGTTTTGCACGAGCACTGAAAAGAACCACCATTGTTTGTGCATGTTGCATCAGCATGACATGGACTGGGTGATGCGGTGCACTCGTTTATGTCTATAAGAAGAAAGAAAATAAAACTTTATTTGAGTGTGTTTTCTATGGTGGAATGATTGTAAAAAGTTGACAAGATAATTAATTAGTTATTGTTGCTGCGGAAATCAACAATATTCTACCGGACAAGAACATTACCATTCCTGTCATCAAAAAAATCACCTGAACATTGAACCCCTGTTCCAGTATATCCACTGTTACATGTACATGTATACGAACCCACGGTGTTAACGCAAAGAGCGTTTGAATGGCAAGGTGATTGTAGAACGCATTCGTCGACATCGTTGTCTGAAAATAACCAATGTTTAGACAGCTACTTCAGCTGTTTCTTAAAATCTCGCTGTAGTAGCAAAAGAAAAAAACACAACAGCAGCAGCAATAGCAAAAAAAAAACATCAACAGCAGCAGCAACGACAACAATAGCAAAAATAACAGCAACAACTACAACAACAACAACAACAACAACAATAACAACAACAACAACAACAACAACGACAACGACAACAACGACGACAACAACAACAACACAACAACAGCAATAGCAGAAACAACAACAACAGCAGCAGCAACATAACAATAGCAAAAACAAAAACAACAACAGCAGCAACAATAGCAAAAACAACAGCAATAGCAACAACAACAACAGCAGCAGCAGCACCAACACGAGCAACAACAACAGCAACAGAAACACCAGCAACAACAACAGCATCAGTAACAACAACAACAACAACCACCACAACAGCAGCAGCAATAGCAAAAACAACAACAGCAGCAGCAACATAACAATAACAAAAACAACAACAGCAGCAGCAACAACAATAGCAAAAACAACAGCAACAACAACACAACAACAACAACAACAACAGCAGCAACAACAGCAGCAGCAGCAGCAATAGCAAAAACAACGACAACAACACTTCAGTAACAGCAGCATGCACAATATTTAATGATGCTCTTTAATATACTCTCGAATAAGAATGTATTTCAATTCCAAAGTGTTTAGGTTTTAAAAAAAATTAGATTATCATATCGTTACTAATTGCTTACCACAACTAAGTCCACTGTCAATACTTCCACCAGGCCCTGAATAAGATACCGTACAGTCCGGACAATTCCATCCCGTATTACAATGACAATTACCATTCTGATTGCAAATCTATCGTAAACAAAACAAATATTTGCTAGTAACAATTGTCACCATACAGTCAAACCTTATTTAACGGACACAATTTGAAATTACAAGATAGGTGCCCGCTTAAGAGATCGTTCCCTCTTAAGAAAGGTGTCTGCTTAAGAAAGGTGTCTGCTTAAGAGAGGTGTCTGCTTAAGAAAGGTGTCTGCTTAAGAGAGGTGTCCGCTTAAGAAAGGTGTCTGCGTAAGACAGGTGTCTGCTTAAGAAAGGTGTCAGCTTAAGAGAGATGTCTGCTTAAGAAAGGTGTCTGTTTAAGAGAGGTGTCTGCTTAAGAGAGGTGTCCGCTTAAGAGAGGTGTCTGCTTAAGAGAAGTGTCTGCTTAAGAGATGTGTCTGTTTAAGAGAGGTGTCTGTTTAAGAGTCGTGTCTGCTTAAGAGAGGTGTATGTTTAAGAGTGGTGTATGTTTAAGAGAGGTAAGAGGTGTCTGTTTAAGAGAGGTGCCTGTTTAAGAGAGGTGTCTGTTTAAGAGAGGTGTTCACTAAAGGAAGGTGTCACTTTAAAGGGGGTGTCCTCTTTCGAAAAGTGACGTCTTCTTAATAAGAGAGGTGTCCTCTTAAGAAAAGTGTTTACTTGAGAGAGGTATCTGTTTAAGAATTAAGTTGTCGTTCTAAGAGAGGTGTCCGCTAAAAAAGTACTTACGCCATTTCCATTACAGTTGTTGCTGCAATTTGGTTGTCCCGCGAATGCGACTGTAAGTGTTTTGCATTCATTGTTTATACAGACCTAGGAAATTTAACACCATTGAGAATCTCGTTGTACTAAACAAGCCAAGACTGAAATAATATTTGAACGAACGAACGAACGAACGAACGAACGAACGAACGAACGAACGAACGAACGAACGAACGAACGAACGAAAAAAGCCTCGAGCAAACGCTGAAATAAACGAGCACATTAGCCCACCTTTCCATCACCACATTTAGTACCATCTTCTACCATGCCAAGGTCTGGTGTGTCTCCTGATTGGAACACAGTAACTGTCCTGTGATATAATAATGGTTAGCAACATTGTCATGATTAAGCAACGGGTATCAATTATCTAACAAAAACACTGACTAATTTCAATAAGCGGCAAGTCATGCACTGTTTTGGTATATGACATAATTGAGAGTCGGGTACTACACGCGTAAAAACGCACAAATTGTTCACGGTTGCTAAAAGGTGTGAACAATGCAGGTTGTGCGTAACAGCCGTGAACAATGTTGCGCTGCACCCGGTGAACAAGTTGTCAACAAGTTGTTCACTTTCACGGATAAATCAACAGTCATGGACAAGTTGTTTTAACAGCACATTTTTATAGCCAACAACGGTGTTTGCACATACATGATACAACATGTCGTAACTTGTAACAGCATGATGAAGTAACAAGGCTGAAAAACGATGTTACAACAATTGTGAACATGACTGCTGTACCAACAACAGTTGTTGTTTCATCAAGCTGTAACAACATAATGAAAGAATGATGAACAGTATTGTTAATTCATCAAGGTTGTTGACACATGATAACAACGTTGTTACAGCATTGTTCAGGCAACAATGCTTTAATAACTTGTGAGATTTTTACGCGTGCATGAATGTCGTTGAGAAAGAGTGTTTCAAATATACCTGCACTTTGTTCCATCAGAAAAAGACAAAGTTCCCGTTCTATAACCCTGACCAGTAACTTTGACTGTCAGACCATCGCCTTGACATTGAAGTTCTCCACATTCAACGTCTCTGAAAAATAATAAATTTAAGATGTTGCATCAGAAATTTTAACTAGTACTATCCCACAAACAGTTGTCACCGGCGATTGCTTGGGGTAAATATAAGTGGTGTTCTCAAATATAGATTGTTCCAAGCTACACTGATGAGCTGTAGTACACCGAAACACGTATCTGTAGATTGAACTATTTATGCTCTTTCACTCTGTGTTGTGAGCACTCTGTGAGAGTGGTGTAGGTGTCCATTAGCGCTAATGCAAGGTCCACTACCCTTGTGGCAGTTTGAGCACTCTGGCCCTATACCACCTTATATATGCTCACAAGCAGCGGTTGTCATCGGCTCTTGCTTGGGTATATAGAAGTGGTGTTCTCACATCTGGATTGTTTCAAGCTACACTGATGAGCTGTATCAGCGAAACTCGTCTCTGTAGATTGATATATATATATAGCGATAATGCAACGCTCACTACCCTTGTGGAAGTTTGAGCACTCTGGGCCCATGCGCACTTCACGCTATCTGAATGTATTTCACCGATGCTTTCCCACATGCGGTTGTCACCGACGATCGCATGTGTATAAGTAATTGGTGAAATTCATTCAGATTGTTCCAAGCTACACTGATGAGCTGTTGTACAGCGAAACACCGTGTCTGTAGATTGAACTATGTATGCTCCTTCACTTCGGTGTTGTTGAGCACTCTGTGAAGTTGCCGTGGGTACCTATTAGCGATAATGCAACGCTCACTACCCTTGTGGAAGTTTGAGCACTCTGGGCCCATGCGCACTTCACGCTATCTGAATGTATTTCACCGATGCTTTCCCACATGCGGTTGTCACCGACGATCGCATGTGTATAAGTAATTGGTGAAATTCATTCAGATTGTTCCAAGCTACACTGATGAGCTGTTGTACAGCGAAACACCGTGTCTGTAGATTGAACTATATATATATATATATATATATATATATATATATTAGGTGTTACTCCGAGTGGCGAACCATACCGGTCAAGTAAAGAAAACTCTACTTGGCCCAGCTGGGATTCGAACCCACGACCTTAGTCCGACGCTCTACCGTCTGAGCTACAGGTCAAGTTGGGAGCTGGTGGTTGGATGATGGTACTTGGGTTATTTGATATTTCGTAACAAATACTAGTTTCTTCAATATCGAGACATTAGTCTTTATACATGTAGATTTAGAACAATTATTATGGGACAGTGAACTCGGGTGAAGAATAATGATATTTAACCGTTTTATACCATGAGCTCGAGTCGTGTATGAGCTCATAGCCAACGAGGCGCTATACAACGAGAGCGAATGGTATAAATGCTTTATTATATAGTCAAGCACTGTACAAGAGACAAAATTACAGCGAAATGTTTGAAACAACAAATTTCCGGCATAGGCAACTAATACTTCGGCCATGCGTAATGATGCATTGACATAGAGTTTCTCGCTGAGCTGTTCGGTAAACAGCTTCGAAATGTTGTATAAATGTTGCTCGAGAGGCAAAAAATATGTTAACCAGATCAACAAAAAAGATTAAAAGGTACCTTCATGAAGTCAAAAGGTGGTTCAGTTGTTTATATTAGCGTTGCTGTCGTGAAAAAATGAAACTGAAACACCTTCGGCATGCAGTGAAACTAAATTACTTAGTTGGTTGTTTTTGAAAAAGAACATGCTTTTTACTACTCCAAATGCTTATCTAAATCAAAAAAGTATCTTTACTGGTGATCTCCTACGAAATGTGTGTTGTAAGTTTGATTTTAACCGTGAGTTTCTTTGTTTGGCAACAAATTAATATCAACCCGTTAATTTAGTCGGTTTTTTTAAGTGAAAAGACGTAATTTTAAGTGAATTTTACCACAGAACATGCTAAATTGTGTATTTGTTAATGCATTTTTACACAGTGTTGTTTTTTTATACATTGGTTTGAGGGTGGTGATATTTTTCTGTATAAAAATCCGTCAATTTAAACTCTTTTCGGCAGTTTAAAAAAACATGCCGCCATCTTGTTTTTCCTCTACTAGCAGGATATGAGCTGATAGCCTGGTAGTAGGGAACCAATCAGATTACGCAAAAGCTCATACCCGATAGCATGCTATATAATAATAGGCGTTACTCCGAGTGGCGAACCATACCGGTCAAGAAGAGAAAACTCTACTTGTCCCGGCTGGGATTATATATATATATATATATATATATACAAAGAAAACCCATGTTTAATGAAAGTCTATATATGTGATATAGATTCCTTTTGATTTTCATAAGCTTTAGCTTTGATTTTCTCGACTTAGACAACGTTTTTTTAGAAACATTACTACCCCAATGAACTTACCAAATAGATCTGTAAGTAAATAGTACATACATACTGTATATATATGTGTGTGTGTGTACTTTGTGTACTTACGCGTCTTCACATGCTACATAAAAATTGTTAACTATTTTGCAGTAGCCATACTGGTCAGCTCTTTTGTTTCCCTGGGTGTAACATTTATCATCGCCTTTTACAGCTCCTTTATATGAAATAGAGGAATGAAAAAATATGTTAGCTAAAAACAGAAAATCAGCCGGACCTTGGTGTTAAGATTCTGTATGTGTACCTGGTATTACATTTCGACTACCACTACCTGTATAACTACCAAACCAAACACAGTACCAGTACCTAAACCTGCGCCTGCTTCCGCACTTCGTCCGCATCTCGTCCGCACTTTGTCCGCATCTCGTCTGCAGCTTATTCGCACCTTTTTCGTACCTCGTTTGCACACTCGTGCGGACCTCATCTGCACTTTGTCCGCACTTTGTCTGCACTATGTCCGCATCTCGTCTGCAGCTTATCCGCACCTTTTCCGTACCTCGTTTCCACCCTTGTGCGGACCTCATCTGCACTTTGTCCGCACTTTGTCCGCATCTCGTCTGTACCTTATCCGCACCTTTTCCGTACCTCGTTTGCACCCCGTGCGCATCTCATTTGCATCTCATCTGCACTTTGTCCGCAATTTGTCCGCATCTCGTCTGAACCTTATCCGCACCTTTTCCGTACCTCGTTTGCATCCCGTGCGCATCTCATCTGCATCTTGTCTGCACCTCATCTGCACTTTGTCCGCACTTTGTCCGCATCTCGTCTGAACCTTATCCGCACCTTTTCCGTACCTCGTTTGCATCCCGTGCGCATCTCATCTGCACTTTGTCCGCACTTTGTCCGCACTATGTCCGCATCTCGTCTGTACCTTATCCGCACCTTTTCCGTACCTAGTTTGCACCCCGTGCGCATCTCATTTGCACCTCATCTGCACTTTGTCTGCACTTTGTCCGCACTTTGTCCGCATCTCGTCTGAACCTTATCCGCACCTTTTCCGAACCTCCTTTGCACCCCGTACGCATCTCATCTGCACTTCGTCGGCGCTTTGGACGTATCTCATCTGTATTCTATCTGCATCTCTGCTGTATCTCATCTTTATCTTATCTGTAATTCATACGTAAATAACTAAGCTGGTTATATTTCAACGCACATACATACCACCACTCCACAAGTAGTCGCATTGGTGATCATGAGTGGTACACATTCCTTGGTAACAATAACCCTAAAAATATAACAAATAGTTTTCAACCTAAAATTATTTTACAATTTTGTTAGTTAATGCTGTACAAGCTGTCGCTACGTTAGAAGGTCGACCGTAATTAGAAGGTTGCAGGTTTGAACCATGTCTGGGGCTCAGAAATCTTTTCACCAGCACCAACAACAACACCACCAACAGCAACACCACCAACAGCAACACCAACACCAGCAACACCAACAACACCAGCAACAACACCAACATCAACACCAACACCAACACCAACACCAACACCAACACCAACACCAACACCAACACCACCAACAGTAACACCAACACCAGCAACACCAACAACACCAACAACAACAACAACACCAACAACACCAACAACACCAACAACACCAACAACACCAACAACACCAACAACACCAACAACACCAACAACACCAACAACACCACCAACAACACCAACAACACCAACAACACCAACAACACCAACAACACCAACAACACCAACAACACCAACAACACCAACAACACCAACAACACCAACAACACCAACAAACACCAACAACACCAACAACACCAACAACACCAACAACACCAACAACACCAACAACACCAACAACACCAACAACACCAACAACACCAACAACACCAACAACACCAACAACACCAACAACACCAACAACACCAACAACACCAACAACACCAACAACACCAACAACACCAACAACACCAACAACACCAACAACACCAACAACACCAACAACACCAACAACACCAACAACACCAACAACACCAACAACACCAACAACACCAACAACACTAGCAACAACAACAACAACAACAACAACAACACAAAGAAACAAACAAAACCAACTGAACAGCAACAAATACACCAACACCACACACCAACATCAACAACACTAACACTAACACTAACACTAACACTAACACTAACACTAACACTAACACTAACACTAACACTAACACTAACACTAACACTAACACTAACACTAACACTAACACTAACACTAACACTAACACTAACACTAACACTAACACTAACACTAACACTAACACTAACACTAACACTAACACTAACACTAACACTAACACTAACACTAACACTAACACTAACACTAACACTAACACTAACACTAACACTAACACTAACACTAACACTAACACTAACACTAACACTAACACTAACACTAACACTAACACTAACACTAACACTAACACTAACACTAACACTAACACTAACACTAACACTAACACTAACACTAACACTAACACTAACACTAACACTAACACTAACACTAACACTAACACTAACACTAACACTAACACTAACACTAACACTAACACTAACACTAACACTAACACTAACACTAACACTAACACTAACACTAACACTAACACTAACACTAACACTAACACTAACACTAACACTAACACTAACACTAACACTAACACTAACAACTACACCGGCAACAGCAACAACAACAACAACACCAACAACACCAGCAACAACAACTGAGCAATTGAGCTTGATGAACGTCCTCCCAACGTCTGTTACATTGGACCAAACTCGAAAACATACAACATGCAATACATGTATATACGTACAACTTATCATGTTACATTAAAAGTTGTTTGTATGCATGTAGTGCGAGAAAACGCATTGGCAAATGCTGGGTTTTTAACGTTAAGAAATGTTTCGAAGATTTTCCATTATAAGTTCAGCACGGTGGAAGTACCAAAGACTCAGTAAGAGTAAAATAATTTGTTTGCTTTTCACAGTCCGCTGTCATGGACTCAATGGCCAGCTTTTGATTTGTCTCGTTTCCTAATATTTCACCATAACAAACCTCATGCTTAGTCAATAAGAAGTAAATTCCTCCCTTACCTTGTTACTGTCACAAGATTCTCCATTCAGAACAACGATATCAGAAGCACACTATAAATAAACAACAAAACATTTAAAATTTTAACTTTTTCTAAGCACCATCAAACTCTGAAAAAGCTTCTGTAACTTCTATTACCAACCAACCAACCAACTAACCACCCACTCACACGCCCATCCAATCAATCAATCAACCAACCATCCATCCATCCACCCAACCAATCAACCATCCAATCAATCAACCATCCACCCAACGAAGCAACCAATCACCCAACTAACCAATCAATCAATCAATCAATCAATCAATCAATCAATCAATCAATCAACCAACCAACCAACCAATCAACTATCCACCTAACCAACTAACCAACTAACCAACCAACCAATCATCCAACTAATCAAACAAACAAACAAACAAACAAACAAACAAACAAACAAACAAACAAACAAACAAACAAACAAACAAACAAACAAACAAACAAACAAACAAATAATCAATCATCCAACCAACCAACCACCTAACCAACCCGCCAACAAATCAACCAACCAACCAACCAACCAACTAACCAACCAATCACCCAACCATGCACCAACCAACCAATCACCAACCAACTAACCAACCAACCAATCAATCAATCAATCAATCAACTAACCACCCACCCACCCACCCAACCAACCAATCAACCATCCACCAAACCAATCAATCGACCAACTGACCAATCAACCATCCACCAAACCAATCAATCAACAAACCAACTATCCAATCATCCAATTAACCACCCACCTAACCAACTAGCCAACAACCCATCCCAAGCATAGCTAATGAGAAATATTTACAATTACCTAACATCAGTAATCGATTGACTCACCGCTTCACTTGTTCCATTACAATATTCAGGCAAATCACATGAATTAACGGCACTACGACACACTGTTCCACTGGAAATAAACTAAAAATACAAGAAAACCACCTCAGTACTAACCACAGACTAACTCCTACTCTCCATAACTCTTGTTAACTTAATTTGAGAACGTCACAGAATTAAAAAAAATCAAGAAAAAAACACTGAAAGGCTACGTTGTGAGGGAAG
The DNA here is from genome assembly GCA_035771165.1 of Paragorgia papillata. Taxonomy (NCBI): domain Eukaryota; kingdom Metazoa; phylum Cnidaria; class Anthozoa; order Scleralcyonacea; family Coralliidae; genus Paragorgia; species Paragorgia papillata. The sequence goes on from JAWNZC010000354.1 coordinate 5,145,247, forward strand.
CGGCTACTGTAACTTGAAATCAATCTTTTTTCAAGAGGTATACCCTTTCTCATCCGTTTATAAACTATCTATCTAAGGGGTTGATTACATGAGCCGGGCTAGCCCGGTTAACATTGCTCACGCGATTGATTAGGAACTTACTGTGTTTTCAGTAAAACTCGCATAAACTAAATTTACAAAGAAGAATTGGTTTAGTCTAGTTTAGTTTAGTTTAGTTTAGTTTAGTTTAGTATAGTTTAGTTTAGTTTAGTTTGGTTTGGTTTGGTTTGGTTTAGTTTAGTTTAGTTTAGTTTAGTTTAGTTTAGTTTAGTTTAGTTTAGTTTAGTTTAGTTTAGTTAAGTTTAGTTTGGTTTGGTTTGGTTTGGTTTGGTTTGGTTTGGTTTGGTTTGGTTTGGTTTGGTTTGGTTTGGTTTGGTTTGGTTTGGTTTGGTTTAGTTTAGTTTAGTTTAGTTTAGTTTGGTTTGGTTTGGTTTGGTTTAGTTTAGTTTAGTTTAGTTTACTTTAGTTTAGTTTAGTTTGGTTTAGTTTAGTTTAGTTTAGTTTAGTTAAGTTTAGTTTAGTTTAGTTTAGATGAAAACAAATCTAAACGTTTATTCAAATCTCGTTTTGCGGCCGAGGAAAGAATTTCGTGACACGAGTCAGACCAATGTCACAAAACAGAAGTATAACATCGAGCGCGCGACATTATGGGCCTACGAAAATCCAGCTTGACTCTTTTCTGTCCCTATTGGTCTTTGGTATCATTTTCTGGCTACAGACAAACGATTTTATTCACATTTAGGGAGACTTTCGGACAAAAATAAGCTAAAGTCCATGGTGTCTTCGACGTTAGTCAATCTTTCTTGAAAACAAATCTGGATTTCTTTCTAACTTGATCGACAGTTCGCAGCAAAGATTAGTTTAGAGGATTTCATACCTGACAGTTACTACAACAAGGTCCATCGCTGCAGTCCTTCCCTGGATACAGTTGACAAGTCGTGTAATTACAGCACGTGTCGCCAATGCTTTCACATTCCTTCAAAAAGTAATATATGTTAATATTAGTGACGCACAGCCGTACGCAACATGGGTGAAGGGAACGGTCATATATCTCCTTTCTTTCAAATAATTCATACCTCTTTTGTTCCACAATCGCATTCTTCTCCTGTTTCGATAAAGCCATTTCCGCAAGCAACGTCTGTCACCAACTAAAATTATAAATTAAAATATATAGATAAAAAAGGCAAACAGCAATGTCGACGATGACGACAAACAAACAAACAAACAAACAAACAAACAAACAAACAAACAAACAAACAAACAAACAAACAAACAAACAAACAAACAAACAAACAAACAAACAAACAAACAAACAAACAAACAAACAAACAAACAAACAAACAAACAAACAAACAAACAAACAAACAAACAAACAAACAAACAAACAAACAAACAAATGAACGAACGAACGAACGAACGAACGAACGAACGAACGAACGAACGAACGAACGAACGAACGAACGAACGAACGAACGAACAAACAAACAAACAAACAAACAAACAAACAAACAAACAAACAAAAACAAAAACAAAACAAACAAACAAACAAACAAACAAACAAACAAAAATAAAACCAAAAATAAAACAAACAAACAAACAAACAAACAAACAACATTACTTTATCTGGAACATTAAAAAGACAAGATCCAACGTTTTCCAAGAGGAGACCCTCAAGATCAGACACACTGCATGTGGAGAATACCTCAGGTGGTGTAGCTCTAAAAACACCCCCGAAAAACAAATATTGTAATCAAAACAACAAGGTCTTCGATAGTTTGTCTACAGACTCTTTCCTTCTCTCTTAGGGAAGGATGGGTGGCACAAGCTGTTAGCGCTTTGCCTCTCACTGCTGAAGTTAAGTCCAGTCAAAAGGGGTTAGTAGTAGTACTCGGATGGGTGACCACCGTAACTTCATGTGAGTAGAGTTGTTGGTTCGATTCTCTCCTGTGCCTCGCGGGTTTTTCACCGGGTTGTCTGATTTTCCTCCCTAGCTCCGTAAAACCAACACCACAGTTTCCCCAGTTAATTCTAATAACTAGTTCCGTCAAGGGGTGAGGGCTATTTGCTCTGTCGGTCCACCTTTCACCTTATATATCACTACTTTGTGATTAATGTGATTAAGTAATTAAATTAAAAATTAAATTAAATTAGGTTATCAGTATCTAAATACTCTCATGCGTTACCATCAATAAAATAAGGTCGCTGAAATTTATTGCCCCACCCCCTCATAGAAAGCGTGTTAGCAAGCTAGGAGTTACTAATTCAAGAGGCATCTATCCTTCTAACAGTGAAATAAAAGTAGTGTCCTGCGTAAGCAGTGTTGAAATACAAATCGAAATATAGTAAGGTTTGAGTACTGCCGAAATTATTAAAAGTAGATTTCTAAAGTTTCGAGCGAAGGCCCTTCGTCAGAGAGGAACGTATCCTTTCGACGTTAACCACCAGTTTGTTTTCTTAAATACTCACGTCTGAACAGCATTCATTATGCATCCTGCAGAATTAGTTGATGGACAATTGTTACAACCTTAAAAGACAATTTCGTAAAATCTATCAGCGTTAAAAGACATGTTATCTTATTTTTTATTCATTTAATCATATTTAAACACGGTAGCCTTGTCAGCGATCACAATAACAATAAAAATAAAATGCTGTTTTTCAAAGGTCCGTGTAATTCAAAGGGCCGTGTAACTAACACATGTTAAGAAAGCTTGCTAATATAATATAATATAATATAATATAATATTTAACAATTAGACAACGAGCCCGAGTTTTCTATGAGCGAATAGTCAACGAGGCGAAGCCGAGTTGACTATCGCTCATAGAAAACGAGGGCGAGATTGTCTAATTGTTTTAGTATAAATTTACCAACAAAAGTTAAATAAATTATCGACCATAACATATTCTTTGAGGCTCGTTTAATACATTTCATTGGTTTATCCCAGAGGTTTATATCACCATTAAAAACTCCTGCAATAGCCAATGAAAATTCGAGGATTTGCGCTTATAAACTTGTAAATTTATACTAAAATATAATATAATATATTAGTATAAATTTACAAGTTTATAATGCAAATCCTCGAATTTCATTGCTATTGCAGGAGTTTATAATTGTGATATAAACCTCTGGATAAACCAATGAAAGTCATTCTTTTTAAAAAAATTGACCCAATGACAAAATGCGTAGTATAGCACGAACAGTGATCATTAGAGCCAGCGTTGTTCTGTTAAGCAACAATGGCGCCGAAATTATAACGGAGTATTGCGCAAATGAAAGAAGAAATATGGACATTTAGGCGAAGCAATACTTCTACAGAAAACAAAAACGGCTACAAAATGGTTAGAATGGAAATTATTAATGGTAAGATCGTTAAATTGTTTATCTGTGTTCGTTTAAAACGAAATAACTGCAAACAAAACACTTTTCAAAATTACGCTAGCTGTTGACAAGATTTCGTGATGTAAACTATATGCTAAATTGAATGTTTCTTTCAACTTTTTGTCACTTTTACAAAACAAATGAGTGGATATATATTGTTTCAATATTGTACATGAAAATCCATGCTAAATTATGCAAGAAAACTTTAATTTTCTTTTTCATCAATTACTGTACGGGCCAAGCAGATGTCCGAAATGACTGTTGAACGTTTGTTGTTGGCTGTTAAAAAATGTATTAAAGGAGCCTCAAAGAATATGTTATGGTCGAGAATTTATTTAACTTTTGTTGGTAAATTTATACTAAAACAATTAGACAACTCGCCCTCGTTGTCTAATTGTTAAATATAATATAATATAATGTAATGTAATGTAATGTAATGTAATGTAATGTAATGTAATGTAATGTTAATGTAATGTAATTTAAATGAAATGTAATGTAATGTAATGTAATGTAATGTAATGTAATGTAATGAAATGTAATGTAATGTATGTAATGTAATGTAATGTAATGTAATGTAATGTAATGTAATGTAATGTAATGTAATGTAATTTATTATATAAAATAGAGTGTTTTATTGAGTTTTTTCCGCCTCTAATATAAAAGTGATAATCTCACATGTGCGATTATTTATGATAATCGCACATGTGACGATTATCGCTGAATCAGCATTATAGTTTTTAATGCAATTTTTGCAAGGCAATAGGAACAATTTTTTTATATAATAAACAGAACAGTACAATGGATGCTTGGAAATATGAAATTTATATTCTCGTGTTGAACAGGATGTCACACTCGTTTCGCTTCGCTCACATCGTGAGATATCCTGGTCAACACTCGAAATAAAATTTCATATTTCCGCACATCCATGTATTATTCTCTATATAATATAATATAATATCATATCGTATCATATCATATCATATCATATCATATCATATCATATCATATCATGATCATATCATAATCATAATCATATCATATCATATCATAATCATATCATATCATATCATATCATATCAATATCATATATCATATATCATATATCATATATCATATATCATATATCATATATCATATACCATATACCATAATACCATATACCATATACCATATACCATATACCATATACCATATACCATATACCATATACCATAATACCATATACCATATACCATATACCATATACCATATACCATATACCATATACCATATACCATATACCATATACCATATACCATATACCATAATAACCATATACCATATACCATATACCATATACCATATACCATATACCATAATAACCATATACCATATACCATATACCATATACCATATACCATATACCAAATACCATATACCATTATACCATATACCATATACCATATACCATATACCATATACCATATACCATATACCATATACCATAATACCATATACCATATACCATATACCAACTCTATACCATATACCATATATCATATATCATATATCATATATCATATATCATATCATATCATATCAAATCATATCATATCATATCTATATTACAATACAATACAATACAATACAATACAATACAATACAATACAATACAAATACAATACAATACAATACAATAACAATACAATACAATACAATACAATACAATACAATACATAATACAATACAAATACAATACAATACAATACAATACAATACAATACAATACAATACAATACAATACAATACAATACAATACAATACAATACAAAACAAAACAAAACAAAACAAAACAATACAATACAATACAATACAATACAATACATACAATACAATACAATACAATACAATACCATACCATACCATACCATACCATACCATACCATACCATACCATACCATACCATACCATACAATACAATACAATACAATACAATACAATACAATACAATACAATACAATACAATACAATACAATACAATACAATACAATACAATACAATACAATATAATACAAATGTCAAATATATAATATGCATGTTAGGAGAAGAAAAGGATATGCTAGCTTGGATATGAGAATTGAGTGTAAATGTTCTTCGAGCTATTTTACTCATTTTTGCATTACGACATTAACATATATCATCATACTTGCACATAGCAGTAGATAATGTCACACATCGAACTCAACCTACGTTCAACTCAATGGTTAAAGCTTCTCACTGGTGATCAGGTTGTGGGTTCTGGTCTCGCTTGAGAAATGAGAAATTTTTCTGAGTACAATAGTTCGAAGAACACTGATTACACACAAGAGTACGTCTGTTCTTCTGTCTGCTATCTCATTACGGCTACAAATATAAACATCTCACTATCGTCATGGTTAAGTCCAAAGTTATGTCCCATCTCGTGAGCCATAATTGCTCCTGTTGTTGCTGCGTTTGAATTTCTATCCTAACAAATAAAAACAAAGCAAAACAAGAAAATCATAAATTTATAAAAAGAACACTAAATTTAAAATGCCTATATCATGTTTAGGCTTGTTATATATTTATAATTGCTTTGTTTGATCCTCATCAGCATCAGCATCGCTCTGTTTCCATTCTCTGTTTCAATTCACCAAATAAACATTCATTTCTTTTAAATAATGTTGTGAAATTCATGAATAATTAATGAGGTTAAGAAGCAATCAAAACGTAGCATTCAAGTCACATGTATACGTCTGTAAATCCCAACAAAGATCATCTTTTGGACAAAGTGATCTGTATCAAAAGTTAAGAATACTAATTAGCCTTCTTGGTGATCTTTATCAAAAGTTATGAATACTAATTAGCTTCATTCACAAGATACAAATCGGTCGCTCATGCTTTATCTATTAATAAAAATTAATGTTAATAAAATACACTTGCCGCGTCAATCCCAGCAGATGATGATGTACAGATTGTTTTCACATACGCTAAACCAGCAATATTGTTGTTGTATTGAGTTTGCCTTTGTCAAAAATAAAATATAATTTGTAACGTTCTTTTGAGGAAAAGTGGAGTAGAGTGAAGTTCAGTAAAGTGAAGTGGAGTAGAGTAGAGTGAAGTAGAATAGAGTGAAGTGAAGCGAAGTAGAGCGAAGTAGAGTGAAGCAGAGTGTAGTAAAGTGAACTGAAGTAACGTAATTTAAAGTAATTTAAAGTGAAGTAAAGTGAAATAAAGTAAAGTGGAGTGGAGCGGAGTGGAGTGGAGTTGAGTTGAGTTGAGTGGAGAGGAGAGGAGAGGAGAGGAGAGGAGAGGAGAAAAGAGAAGAGGAGAATGAAGTAGAGTAGAGTGAAGTAAGTAAGTAAGTAAGTAAGTAAGTAAGTAAGTAAGTAAGTAAGTAAGTAAGTAAGTAAGTAAGTAAGTAAGTAAGTAAGTAAGTAAGTAAGTAAATAAGTAAGTAAGTAAGTAAGTAAGTAAGTAAGTAAGTAAGTAAGTAAGTAAGTAAGTAAGTAAGTAAGTAAGTAAGTAAGTAAATAAGTAGAATAAAGGGGATTAGAGTGGACCGAAGCGGAAGAGAGTAGAATGGAGTAAAATAAAGTGGAGTGGACTAAAGTGCAGTGGAGTAAGGCGGAAAAGAGTAGAGTGAAGTGGGGTGAAGTGGAGTGAAGTGAAGTGGAGTGAAGTGGAGTCATGAAGTGAAATGAAGTGAAGTGATGCAAAGTGAAATGGAGTGAAGTGGAGTGAAGTGGAGTGGAGTGAAGTGGAGTGAAGTGACGTAGAGTGGAGTGACGTAAAGTCGAGTAGAGTGGGGTAAAGCAAAGTAGGGCAAAGTAGAATGTAGTGGAATGGATTGGAGTAGAGAAGTAGAACGGAGTATAATACAATGGAGTAAACTAAGTGAGTAGAGTAGAGTAGAGTAGAGTAGAGTAGAGTAGAGTAGAGTAGTAGAGTAGAGTAGAGTAGAGTAGAGTAGAGTAAAGTGGAGTAGAGTAAAGTGGAGTAGAGTAAAGTGGAGTAGAGTAAAGTTAAAACTACCATTGCGTTTTCTACTATAAAATAATTCCTAAATTCAGTAATCGTATCACTTACGAAAGCAATTGAGCATTATCGTGGTTCTTCGTGGCATCATTGACGTCTAGGATAGTGTTTTTATACGTTCTGAAACTTGCCAGTGTTGAAGACGAGTCAGTAACGACTGAAATCTGATTCCCTGATGACCATGTTTCCACTAACACTAAACCAATGCGGATATTATGAACACGGTAGATCTAAAACAAAAATATATATTTTAATGTACTAATAGCAGTACTGATAGCAGTACTAATAGAAACACTGTACAGTAGTTTAGAAATTTACTTACTGAATCGACAACATTAGCAATGCTTATTGCTCTCAATTTAGTCTTTGCTAAGTTACTTTCATAAGCCTGGAACTAAAAATAAATAAACAAGAGGGCACTCAGAGACTGTATATACCTCTGCAATTGGGTTATTAAAGAAGTTTAAAAACAAAACGAGTCATCCCGCTAACCAGTGGCGTAGCCATGGGGGGGGGGGGGGCAATGGTCTCCAAGACCGTTCTCGTGAGAAGTTTAAATCCGGTTGAAACTTGTAGGGGGGTGTTACATTGTTTTAAGGCCAAATGAGTAGACTTACTGTTATATGTATATTGCAGGCATGCATATGCTATACTTAAATTACAATACTATACGACTTGTTTATAAATAAATGTAAAGATATTCTGACGTCGTATTCTACGTTCTGGTTTGATTTCAACAAACTTATGTAATTTATGGCTTTCAGATTACTCTTAAATACTTGCCTCAAAATGCAGGAAACAGTGTTTCAGAGACCCTAGAAATCCAAACTTTTCCGTGGGGGCATGCCCCCGGACACCCCCCTAAGAGATCGAGGTTCTTGCCCCCCAAAATCAAGTCCCTGGCGACGCCACCACCGCTAACTAGGCTAGCTTACGAGATCTACCCATGTATTTCTTCTACGCGGATAATTTTCTGGTCAGATTTTTTATTAGATTCTTACCCAAATCTCAACCAAATTAAACTAAAAAGACAGACACAAACACACACACACACGCACCACGCACACAGGCAGACAGACAGACAGACAGGCAGGCAGACAGACAGACAGACAGACAGACAGACAGACAGACAGACAGACAGACAGACAGACAGACAGACAGACAGACAGACAGACAGACAGACAGATAGACAGACAGGCAGACAGACAGACAGACAGACAGACAGACAGACAGACAGACAGACAGACAGACAGACACGCACACAGACACGCACACAGACACGCACACAGACACGCACACAGACACACACATCACCAGAAAGTTGGGTCATTTGTGCCGCTGCTCTCGGTCGCCTAATAATATAATTATGTATTCTAATGCGTTTGCTTCTATTGTATTCTATTGTATTATTATTCAGGTCATTGAGTTCTTTAGAATTTTTTTTCCAACGCTTTTGGAAGTACTATGCTAGGGACAAATCAGGATCTTTGTGTGCTCAGGAAGTAGACTGACTCGTGCCGAATGCATCGCGAGCTGCGCACTTCGCATCGCCCGGAACGTTGTTGGTCAATTTGGCCAATTTTTTAGCACCTCTTTACAAAGATTACTATGGCTAACACAATGGATAGTGGCGCTTTTAGTGAAAATATCACAGGAGAACAAGACGCGAACCCAGGCTCTTATTACATATACGCCCCCATAATTTGAGTTGTACATTTTATATATAAACACGATAAAAATTTACGACAAATATCTGATTAAATACACAAATATTGAAATAATGTAAAGATAACTTGACCAATGTCTTTGTTAATATTCTTTGGTGTACTAATGTCAAGTTAATCGACGAGTTCACACGGATTCTGCAAATCCGCCCTATTGAATTATTGTGTGCTCTCCTTATTATTTACTGTTGAGCCAATCGCCACTATTATGGTCGTTAATGCGCACTATTATGGTCGTTAATGTGCACGCGCGCTATCATCTTGTCCCAAATTTCTGGCAATGACACACACAGGTGAAAACACAACCTCCTGGTGGAAGTAACAAAAAACGATAAAAAAAAAGAACTAAAAAAAATAGAACTGAAAGGAAAGTCAAAATCACAATTGTCAAACCTGACTGTAGTCATTCACAAGCATCAGTTCAACATATTTTGTTTCAGTCAAAACATCACGACGAACCTTTGAATTAAGAATGAGATAATATCCTTAATTAACCTTTCACTACCAAGTATGTTACGCTGCCTAACGCCAAACGATTTTATTGGTCGCTAGGGAAACCACTGGTACTCTAAGGGCTAACATAAAACATAAGAGCAAAGTGAAAAGGTGGTAAACTGCAAAAAAAATAATTATATTTTTGATAAGGAAATACTGACGTTTTGAGCGGAGCCCTTTATCACACTAGTAAAAAGTGATGAATGGCTCCTCTCGAAACCTCAGTATTCGTTATCAAAAATGTTTTTGAAAATTACCACTGAAAACTACTGAGATTTATACTAAACTAAACTACTGAGATTTATGAGTAATAAAATGCTGACATTTCGAGCAGAGCCCTTCATCACATTTTACTCTGATGAAGGGCTCCACTTGAAACGTCAGTATTTCGTTACTAAAAATCTCGGTAGTTTACCATCTTTTCACTTTGCTCTATCTAAAACACTGCCTACACAGCACTCTTTTCTATAAAACATAAGATATGAGCATTTAGACAAGTTAAGTTTAGAAATTGAAAAACTTTCACGGTTCTTAGCACTTTAACTCTTTCCTGCCCGAATCGGTCTTTAGTATTTTAGTCTTAATTAATGTCTAATTAATGTTTAATTAATAGACTAATTAATGTCTAATTAATGTCTTTAGACATTAATTAGTTAGATTAAACTTTAAATTAAACTTACTCTGTGATGTTTAAAAGAACTGAATGCTTCATCCGCGTAATTCGTAACATGTTCATTGTGACCTAAAAGTAATGGTCATAAAATATTTAAGGTGGCTCCACACAGTTTCTTGACAAATGGAAAATACAAGTTTGAGAGTCCAAAACACGTGCATAAACAATTCGGAAAAAGAATAAAACTAAATGTTATGCATAGTTAAACAGTCTGACAATCAAAAACTGTTACCAAATAGCAACAGTTGTTGCTATGGCAACAATGACTTTTCAAAATGGCGCCCAATTACCCTTCAAACTAATTTAATTCGGAAAAAACTTTGGTGACCCCCAAATTTTTTTTCATTAAAACTTTTGTTGAAGTATGAGTAATCAATAGGCCGATTTAAAAAAAATTCCGTAGAACGAAATTTTTTAAACATTAACAAACATGATTTTTCCGGAAAAAAGATTATTCGTTCTACAGATTTTTTTTTAAATCGGTCTATTGATTACTCGTACTTCACGAAAAGTTTTAATGTAAAAAAAATTGGGGGTCACCAAAGTTTTTTTTGAATTAAATTAGTTTGAAGGGTAATTGGCAGCCATTTTGAAACGTCATTGTTGCCATGTTGCTATTTATTTGGTAACAGTTTTTGATTGTCAGACTGTTTAACTATGCATAACATTTAGTTTTATTCTTTTTCCGAATTGTTTAATCACGTGTTTTAGACTCTCAAACTTGTATTTTCCATTTTTCAAGAAACTATATGGAGCTACCTTAAAACATCAAATCAAGCTAATGCATATGATAGTTTAAATATTCAAGATCCATTCATTTCTTTATTCGTTTATCTTTTTAATTCGACAGAATATGTCCTTTTTTAAAAATCGAATATCGTTTCACCATCTTACCACATTGGAATGGCTCGGAGTTGATATCATTTGAACTGTAAACAACGTGAAGTGTTGTCTGAAAAGAAGTGAACGATGTTTTATCAAGCCCTTTCATGTATGAGTTATTACGAGTGCCAATGGTTTTACAAGCTAAATTACGTCTTAAAAGACAATCAAGGTTATTGATCATACCTTTTGGTCTTTCGTTACCAGAGGCTGGATGTAATAGGTATTGTCATTAATCCTGAAATAGCCACTGCAATTACAGGAAATAAAACATAGCATGTGTTAGCGTAATTAGCGTTATAGTGTGGTGTTAATCTTTACATAAGTTTTAATGTTGTTGTTAGTTTTAGTGTTGGTGTTGGTGTTGGTGTTGGTGTTGGTTTGATAGTAGTGACAATGTTGGTGTTGGCGTGTTAGCGTTATAGTGTGGTGCCTGTGTTGTAATTTGGTAGTAGTAGTGGTGTTGGTAATGGTAGTGGTAGTGGTGTTGGTAGTGATAATGTTGTTGTTGACGGTGGTGCTGTTTGTTGGTGGTGGAGTTGGTGATAGTGTTGGTAGTAGTGATGGCGTTGATGGTGATGGTGATAGTGATGGTAGTGTTGTTAATGATGTTGGTGTTGGTGTTGGTGGTGTTGTTGATGGTGTTGGTGGTTAGTTATAGTGGTAGTGTTGATGATATTAGTGGTAGTGTTGGTGTTGGTGGTGTTGATGGTAGTGGTAGCGTTTGGTGGTGGTCTTTGTGGTGGTGACGATGTTAGTAAAAGTGGTGGTGGTGGTATTGATATTAGTGGTAGTGATGTTGATTATGATGTTAGTTTCACAGAAGCAAATATTTCTGGCTCATATATATTGTTCACTTCTACTTACTGATATCCATCGCATGTGCTTAAAGCAAGAATTGAATTTTCTTCTTCCCCTTTCACGTGTCCATGATAAAAACAATCATGCGTTCTCTATAAAATATATAGTCATATATTTCGACACTTTTATATTTATAACAAACTAAAATATTTTTGAAAATACTAAATGGCTTTCGAAACCAATGCAGGTCTTTATTGAATGTTGTTACCTTTCTTAGAACAGGCGTTCCATCTTTGAGAAAATATCTTTCTTTGTATTTTGGCGAAATCAAACCTCTTAAACAGAACAACCAAAACGAGTTTTAATATTTTTAATTTATACACGAACACAATGGCATAGATAAACGTATTCGGTCTTGTTAAAAACCTTCATACCTGTTTGGAACAAGATCTAAGATAATTGTTTTGCCTTGATAAGAAAAAGATACGCTCTTTTCGACTTGTTCATCCTAAATTAATTAAGAAGTTATAATAATAACAACCACCATAGTGCGGCGTTGGTGGTAATGGTGGTAATGGTAATGATAATGATAATGATAATGATAATGATAATGATAATGATAATGATAATGATAACGATAACGGTGGTAATAATGGTGATGGTGATAATGGTGGTGGTTGTGATGATGATGGTGGTGGTCGTGGTGATGATGATGGTAGTAGTAGTGATAATGATAATTGTGGTAATAATGGTGATGGTGATAATGGTGGTGGTGGTGAGGATGGTGATGGTGGTGGTCGTGGTGATGATGATGGTGGTAGTAGTGATAATGATAATGGTGGTAATAATGGTGATGGTGATAATGATGGTGGTGGTGATGATGGTGATGGTGGTGGTAATGATGATGATGATGATGATGCTGATGATGGTGGCAGTAATGATAATGATAATGGTGGTAATAATGGTGATGGTGATAATGGTGGTGGTGGTGATGATGATGGTTGTGGTCTTGGTGATGATGATGGTGGTAGTAGTGATAATGATAATGGTGGTAATAATGGTGATGGTGATAATGGTGATGGTGGTGATGATGATGATGATGGTTGTGGTAATGATAATGATAATGATCATGCTGATGATGGTGGCAGTAATGATAATGATAATGGTGGTAATAATGGTAGTGATGATGATGATGGTGGTGGTGATGATGATGATGACGGTGGTGGTCGTGGTGATGATGATGGTGGTAGTAGTGATAATGATAATGATGATGGTGATAATGATGGTGGTGATGATGGTGATGGTGGTGGTAATGATGATGATGATGCTGATGATGGTGATGGTGGCAGTAATGATAATGATAATGGTGGTAATAATGGTGGTGGTGATGATGATGGTGGTGGTGTTGATAATAATGATGGTAATGGTAGTGATAATGATAATGGTGGTGATAATGGTGATGGTGATAACGGTGATGTTGATCATGGTGGTGGTGATGATGATGGAGGTGGTGGTGGTAATAATGATGGTGGTGGTAGTGATAATGGTGGTGATAATGGTGATGGTGATAACGGTTATGTTGATCATGGTGGTGGTGGTGATGATGATGGTGGTGATGGTGATGATGATGATGATGGTAATGATGATGGTGGTGGTGGTGATGGTGGTGATAGTGATAATTGTAATAGTGGTTATATTAATGGTGATGGTGATAATCGTGATGATGGTGATGGTAATAGTGGTGGTGGTAATGGTAGTGATAATAATGATAGCAATTGTGATAGTGTGGGTGATTATGATGGTGGAGTGATAGTGATGATGGTGGTAATAATGTTGGTGTTGGTAATTATAGTAATGGTGGTACACCCCCCATCTTCATACCTGCTGATGTCCATTCGTAAATATTCCGTTGGAATTTATGGGAATTTCCTGTGGATGAACTAATTCATAAGCTTTAAGATTATCCAGGAGTTCTTTGTCTTTAAAATGGAGCACACTATAAATGCCGTGAGTTGTTTCTTCCAACTGAACATCTATAAAAAAAACAAAATTGACGACGATGAAAATTGCTTAGAATACCGTAAAATCACCGTATACCGAAAAAACATTGAACGCAGAATACATCACAGTATACATTGAATTGTGTGTAAGTGTTCTTCGAGCCATTTTATTCAGAAAAAAATTCTCTGAGTTCCTAAGCGGGACTCGAACCCACAATCTTCTGATCACCGGTGCTCTAACCATTGAGCTACTGAGACCGCTCAGATGGCAGAGCAAAGATTACATATGTGTCCAACTTGTACTCTTTCTGATCGCTGGTGAGACGCTCTAACCATTGAGCTACTAGGACTTAAATGATTTAAACGTAGGTTGAGATCGATGTATGACAACATACGCTCAAACCATCTGAGTCTCAGACGCTCAATGGTTAACTAGAGCATCACTGGTGATCAGAAAGTTACAAGTTGTACATATATATATTTAATCTTTGCTCAGTAGAATCTCGAAAGTAGCGGCCCCCCTTACTTTCGGTTTTATCCACTGTTGGGAGCCGCTACTTTCGGGGGACCGCTACTTTCGGAGGGCCGCTACTTTCGCGGGGCCGCTACTTTCGGGAGGCCGCTACTTTCGGGGGCCCGCTACTTTCGGGGGACCGCTACTTTCGGGGGACCGCTACTTTCGGGGGACCGCTACTTTCGGGGGACCGCTACTTTCGAGTGGTAAAATACATTAATTAACATACTGTGAATAAGTAAGTAAAGTAAATACAAACTAAATTTGCTGTATTACTTCAAAAACGCATTAATAATTCATGAGAAAACACAAAGGAAATCAGTACCATGTCCGTGGTTTTATACCTCATAAAATTTCTTGACCATGACGTCAGAAAGAATACTAATGAACATACAATTTTATATAAAAAATACTAATGAACATAACATTCAATAACGAATCGTTTTTGAAGCCATTCAAAACACACACATCAGGTGTTTTATCAGATCTAAAACACTCGGGCTGCGCCCCCGCGGTTCTAAATCTGATAAAACAATCCTGCTCGTGTTTTAAATATTACATAAAACGAATGCAAGATATCCTCTTAACATGAACGCGAAATAAAGTTTTTGGTTTGATTTTCCCTCATCAATCGTATACAAATCGTATACATATCTAGTGATCTCTTTTCTTAGTATACATTTAGATTTAGCTTGCTAATCCTAACCAAAACCCTAACCCCAACCCCAACCAAACCTGTAGATTTTTAATAAACGAGTAACTTCAGTAATGGTTAGAGCATTTAGCCAACAAGCAATATTTTACAACACGTCACACTGTTTATAAGTCAGCAAAAAATCGCAACGCAAATTGCAGTCAAAGGTTTATAACCTTTTTTGCTTTAAAATGTTCGATAGCAGAATTATATTTTAGTATAAGATTCTTACCATGCTCGTACGATCCACAAACCAAGAACAAGATCAAAAAGACCAACATCTTTAAGAAATAGAGGAAGATTTTAAGACATACAAATATGCCGAACGCCTACTGCAAACAACATGACTGAGTCTCAGCAAGCGGCAACTATATTTAACATTTTAACTTCTAAAACTCCATATGACTGAGGTCGTCGTTTTTGATAGCCATTGAAAACCCACGCTTTAATCTAGGACAATGCAAAGGGTCAGCTGTTGATTTTCACAAAAACGAGAGAAGCACAATGTTCACAAATAATGTTCAAATATAATGGAGTTCACGTTTTTTTGTCCGCACAGATACCCATAAGCCTGTATCGCCAGACGAGTTTAGTCACCTCTAGAAAAAGTCCTAGACAGGAATGAGTTCATATTATATATCTTTAATTCTTTCTTGTTGACATATTGCTAGCCTATATAGGTGTTTAGCCAGAATTACGGAGTGTAGAGAGTGTTTTAGAGAGAGCAAAGTGAAAAGGTGGTAAACTGCTGAGAATATAGGTGTTTAGCCAGAGTTACAGTCTTAGTAGCTGGGAAAGTAAAAAAAGTGAGAGTACTGCGTAGGCAGTGGCCGTAAACTGCCGAGAATAGTCTTGATAACGACATACTGACGTTTCGTGCAGAACCAGCTTCATCAAATTAAAATGTAGAGTGCTGGGTAGAGAGTGTTTTAGATAGAGCAAAGTGGAAAGGTGGTAAACTGCCGAGAATAGTCTTGATAACGAAATGTTGTTGCGTAGAGAGTGTTTTAGATAGAGCAAAGTGGAAAGGTGGTAAACTGCTGAGAATATAGTTTGGATAATGAAATATACTGACGTTTTGAGCGGAGCTTTTCATCAGAGTAAAATGTAGTGTACTGCGTAGGCAGTGTTTTAGGTAGAGCAAAGTAAAAAGGTGGTAGAATAAGACTGCCGAGAATAGTTTTAAATAATGAAGTACCGTGACGTTTTGATCTGAGCCCTTTAATTCGTCACATTTTATCAAAACTAATCTAATCACACGTTATCACAACTAATCTCAACAGTTTACCATCTTTTCACTTTACAGAGGTGTTCAGAATAGTGTGTTTTAGTCAGCGTCTTCTCTACCACGAGTAGCCGGAGATATAAAGGAGTATAAAAATGGCTCAAATTTAATATTTACCTTCAATTTCCAAAGTAATACACTGTAGTCTCCTTACAGAGGTGTTTAGAATAGTGTGTTTTAGTCAGCGTCTTCTCTACCACGGGTAGCCGGAGATATAAAGGAGTATAAAAATAGCTCAAATTTAATATTTACCTTCAATTTCCAAAGTAATACACTGTAGTCTCCTTACAGAGGTGTTTAGAATAGTGTGTTTTAATCAGCGTCTTTTCTGACCAATGTACCTCATATGCATGTTTTCACAACAGGTAGCTATACCATGTATATATTGTATACTGTCAAACTGCTCGCCATTCATATGTTAATTCCTCGTTACCAAGACAATAAATATCAATATATTTTTCTCTGCATGACAAAAGCGCCTTTGTTAAAAACGTTAGACTTCCTCAGCGGTAAACCAATTTTTAACATTCTCTATTTGTATTACGAAACTGCATGCCTACGCAAAATGACCCATTCATTTCTCTCTCCTCCTATTACTGTTTAACTGGTAAAAATTCACCACAAAGTTATATAGATAGAACTATATTCCATTTTGTTACTCGTTTGCAATTAACAACCTCTTTCGGTTTCGACGGGTTTTATAAGAACCTATTAAGACTATTTTTCAGCCAACGCAAATAAACCCAGTGTGTGGTCAGCAATTAAGATAAGTGACACAATTCAGTAATTGAATGTAAACTGGCGGCCATCATCGTTCTCATGCTATCGAACTTCTTAACGGAAATCGATTCCGGAATGTACAGCTGATCGCCGATTAAGTACTCTGCGCACATGCAAGCACGGTAAAACGCCGTTTAGCAGATGTTCGTCAAGCTCAGATACACAAAGCTATATCCAAGACGGAGAATGGGTCGAACCTGCAACTTTGTAAATACTGCAGTTGGACGCTCTAACCATTGAGCTACTGAGGCTCGCATGGACGCCTAAGGTTGCAAATTCATAGTCGTATATGTGCTCCTAAGTGGTAGTTTGCATATGAATGCAGATGTTTGTTAGACGTTCGTCAAGCTCAAATACTCAGAAAATGTTTCTGATCCCCAGACAGAGATCAAACTTGCAATTTCTAATGACCAGTTAGACGTAATCGTTGAGCTACCGAGGCTCGGATGGAGAGCTAAGGATGTAAATTCATAGTCACATTCTTATTGAGATATTTCTTATTGTTTCACCACCCCCAATAAAGGGTCACTGATCTCGTAAGTGAAATTGATCCAGTTTAGGTCAGACGCCTTAGTACAACGTTGCCACAAAATAAAGATAGTTTTTTTTTCACACCAGCAAAACCACTTGCGGTTTCCACGGTACTGGAGTGCACTGATTCGCATTCGCTGAGTCTCTCTAGGACTGCTGAATACCAAAAGAGATTGAGAACTATTGATTTTAAACTACTAGCATGTTACGGTGCAAAAAAGTAATTATTATAATACTTAACATTTTTTAAGCCATTGCATGTGACTTCTCATGAGGCACGTTCACATACGGAGCGACCATAAACGATTAATAAATTCATTAATAAATCATGTCAACTCCTCGTCATTCAAAATTCCGCTTCCAGGAAGAATAACATAGTCTGGCATAGAATTAAAAAAGAAAAAAACCCAACAACAATAAAGAAACACTCTAATATGAGGAGTTATACAAAGGGCATTTGCTGGAGTTAATCGGAAATGATTTAAATAAATCTTAAGAGTCAATTGCAAAAAAGTCGTTCAACCGTTGTTAACGATAATCAGTGTTTAAACGACTTTCAAAATACCTAGATAAGCTGCGAAAATGATGTCTATGTTAATCGACAATTAACTATTGTCTTTGGTTTTGCAATGTTGTGGTCGACGACGGTTAAATCCGAGGTTAAATTTTGTTTAGCTATAGTCACTGTCTAATACCTAAACGTCCTCTAATGTTTAAGGAATACTGAATATGTGAATAAGGAATATGTGTTCGAGGGAGCATGATGGGCTAAATTTCTGCGAGTGTCAATGCAGACTTATTTACGACAGGTACAGGTTATATACTAAATGAGTAGACAAGGAAACTCTTTAAATTATTATATAACGATTAAGCCTGGTTTCCATATAGCCGTAAGAGCCGGCGGCATGTCTGCGGCAAGGGGCGATGGTCCAATCATAGACAGTGTTGAATTAGCCAGCAATAAAAAGCTGTATGCGATTGGACCGTTGCCCCTTGCCGCAGCCATGCCGCCGGTGCTTACGGCCATATGGAAACCAGGCTTAACAATTAGTATTTGTGCCACTTAGATTTACAAAGAATATACTGTATTCAAAAAAAGTTATAAAGACAAAATTTTTAGCACAGGTTATCTGAGTAACAGAATTAAGAAAGCAAATATAGCATTATCTTATATATAGATTTGAATAGAACAGATTACAGATTGGATGAGACGAAACTAAATTAAAACAAGCACAGAACTAAAGAGCGGTGCTCTGTTTGGTGTGAAAAGTGTCGCTTGCTATCGATTCTGGACGGACGGACGAACGAACGAACGGACGAACGAACGAACGAACGAACGAACCCCATCAGGGCAACGCCTACTGCTGACCATGCAGTGGACGGGACAGTCTTTTTCATTCTGGTTGTCAAATGTAATGGATGGTAGAAATTTTCTTCGTTACCCCTGTCCCCTGGTGTCTGTGATGGCGAGGCATCTGGCACCGAATAAGTATCTTGCTTTGATGATGGCATTGTAGTGGTTTCAGCCGAAAATTACTGAGGCAGCATTCTGTTGTGTTCTTTGATTCGTTGCGTTGGCTCTTCTTCGGCGAATCCACTGACTTCCATACAACAAACCAAAGCCAAAAATAATTCCAACAATGAGAAAATGAAAACAATATACCACTCAATTCCCTTTTTGAAATTTTCCAGAAACTTTGCCTGACCCGTAGCTTTATAGTAAGAAAGAGAGAAAATATAAAAGTTGTAGTTATAAATATTAAGTTCAACGTTGCAGAAAAGAGCCCTATCGATTAATTTTTTAGTGTTGGTATTGTTGAAACATGATTGGTTCCTCTATAGCTCGGCATATCCTGCACTATTCACCTGCGGGCAAAACAAAATGGCGGCCACTTTTGCTTTGTTTACCGAAGCAGGAGATTTTGTTGATAAACAAGGCTGATGTAGTAGAATAACGAGAAAAGTCAGCAAAATTAAGTAGAAGGGTGTCCACAGGTATGTCTATATACAATTTTCTGGCCATTAATGTATTCAAAAGTTGTAAAAACTGTTTTGTCGCCAAATATCGAGTACGCTAAGTTGCTAGCGGCCGTGTCTTCACTGTTTTGTATAAAATACCGCAGTGGCGTAACTCCTATAGGCGCTGCCTGGCAAGAGCCGGGGCCCCTGCCACAGGGGGCAGGTACGAAGTTTCAAACAGTTTCAAATTTCAAACAGGATCAATTTCAAAATGCAAATTTGTATTGTCAAAAGACCTGTATTATCTCAGGCATTGCATTTAGACTAACCATTTTTGTGTTCACCCAAATCATAAATACAAAATGTTTTATTCTTGCTTTTAATGCTGTAGTGTAAGAGCCAGGTTAGCTTGTTTTGTTTGTAAATAAATCTGTGTTTATATTGTAAGGTGAGTTTTCAACGATGTAGTTACGTGATTAGGGTATTTTCGTCAGTGACTATATTCTTGATATAAGACGGCTTCACCTGCCGGTATCAACGGGTTGATAAATATTCTTATAATATTTCCAACAAACGCTTGATATATATATATATATAATGATGAATTTCCCCATGTTATATCGATTAATCTTTTGGAAAATTCTTCGCAGTAATCGCCGAAAATACACTTCTGGGGCATGTAAAATTCAATTACAAGTGTATGTACCATGGAATACCACAGTACCACAGAATACCAGTTTGTTTATTTCTTATATAAAATTTGGCGGAAACATGCTATATACTTTATTTTTGTGAATATGTATTAATTTTAGTCTAAACGAACATATTAAAACAAAAAAAGGGTATTACCAAATCAATTCTTAAAAATAATCTGGTTTAACAAGAAATAAAATTCTATGTTATTTTATAATTTTCCCCTCTTAATGCCTATAAAATCCCGAATTTTGAAATCAAGTTTGCAAACCAGCATAATTTAAGTTTCTCAATATGTCATAAATTAACACTTAAATTCCCGTCCAGTCCGAAAACCAGTCACAGCAGGTGGTCTTGGCAATTTGTGAATTAACATGGCATAATAACACAAAAATAATACCACAATATATCATTTGAATCGTTTTTACCTCTACTATTCAAATTTTGGGTTTTCGGGTCTTGTTAGACAACCCATTTTGCAAATTATGCTAATTTATGCTAATTACTATTATTAAAAATATTATTATAATCCAACAAAATGTTAAATATTTAACGAGAAATGACTTTACACCAAACTTTGGATCATGTAAAATGAAAAGCAGCATTTCACAAATTCAAATTGAAAAAATTAAAGCAATACAACAAAAAGCAAATATTATATTGATTTTTTATGATTTTCCATTGAGACCCCCCATTGTGACCCCCCATGGTGCGCCCGCTCGTGATCATATAACTTATTTTGAAATTTACAAATTAAAACAGAATTATACAAGAACATACGACCATAATACATCAGAAAGATCGTTTTTAAGTCAGCTATTCAGATTTTAAGTTATTTTGAGTGATATTTACTCCTGTTTGCCATTACAACGCCGACAACTCGCCGACAACTCTCGGCAAATTTTGTTCGATATTTGCCTGCTCGGCCGAGATGGTTTTCGTCAAATTTTACCAAATTATTGCTAATCTACGAAATAATTACAACAAACAAATGCTTATACTTACTTTCGGGAAATTCACAACCCGGAATTCAGGTTGGAGCTCGGGTAATACTTCATGGCATATCGTTATAAAGATTTCGTTTTAAAAAGGGATATTTCAGGATCATTTTAAGCCCATGGGGGGTAATTTTGGTCAAAACCTCGCAGGTTCACAACAAATCAAAATGATCTATTAGTACTACCGCATATATATCTTTGAAAAATGGGAGTTACTATTTATAATACATTGGATAACCATTTGACTGGTATTCTGTGGTACATGTATCAAAATGTTGTTTTTCAACATCCTGTAGAAAGGCATAAAATTTGCATTGATATATTTTATTTAAGGAACATACTTAGTAAAAGAACTATTACAATGCAACTATTTAAAAATTATGTACAGAAACTGAACAAAGAGTTTTTAATAAAATTCTTCAGGTCTCTGCAACTAAACATGTCCGGTCAATCTTCTTCACAAGTTCGAACTGAGACTTGAGATTTTCATAACACGGAACTAAAAACTGTGTTGCACCCTTGCAGGTATTACTTCTAAAGGACCTACAATGACATTTGAAATGTTAAATGTTGCTTCATCTGCACGCAGATGCTTAGGTGTGTCTTCCAAGATGTTTCCGGAACCAACTTTTGGTTTCAAACACTTCATCAGAATGTTGTCTACTAGCCCATCCTTGTATTTTAAAAATCGGCGGTTTGCTTTGGCGACTAAGAGATTTACGGATCATTTTCCATCGTAACACACAGCATACCACTTTCCAATGATGTTGGATTCTGCATTGGGTTGGCTCAAAAATCTAGATCTCCATGTTTCTTTCATTGACTGTAACGCCTGCTCTACTGTATCACATATTTCTGAATCAGACTCCTGCTCGTCTTCTGATTCATCTTCGGATTCATCTTCGTAATTGTCATTGTTTGACTCGCCATCGTCAGTATCATTCTCCTCATCAACACTTTCTTTGTCACATTCTTCAATTTTTTTACTTAAGCTTTTACGAACACCAAAGCTTCTCTTTCATTTAGTTTCCTTCTTTTGCTTTCTGAGCTTCCACCTTCTGGGCCTTTTTATCTTTTATTAACTTCACCACTTGGAGCATTTCCTTGCCCTCTATTGATCCACAAACTTGTGTGATCCGGATGTTTGTTCCTGTTTTTTTTCGGCTTAATATTCTTGATTGTAAGAAGTCCAGGAATTTGGTCATGTTGTAAGCTCCTTTCGTGCGTTTCTTCAATGAGAGCTTGTGCTGACATGAATTTTGATTTCCAGTACATTGCAGAATTTTTCTGGAGGTGTTTAGGTGATAATACATCAGTATGTGATGTTACTGGTACTTCATTAATGTGGTAATCTTCTAGAATGCTTGCTGCTTGATGAAATTTGTCTGTCTGCATAACGTTAACACTTAATCCAGTCGCTTTAACAACGACACGTTTTGCAGCTTTTACTAGCGATTCTTTAGACACCCATCCATCCCACATTTTTCCAAGGATGTGCACGAATCCTTCTCGGTTGATGCTTCTTTCAGTGGTGAACAGTTCGCGTTTTGAGTTTTTGTAGCTTATAGATGCAGAGTGTTGGTATAGAAGTTGCGTCACTCAGTCCACTCAGTTTCCGCTCTATTCAGAGAAGCCTGATGTAAAGATTGGAATAGAGCAGAAGCAATCAGGTGAACTAGATTTTGTTCTACTTAATTAATTCAGTTAACTTTGTAACTTCTTTATTATACGATCAAACATTGCCGTTTAAACGGCAAGCTCAAGTTTCGCATATACATGTGTGGTTTAGCTAGGTTTAGCTTTATTCGTATTATTGCAATGGTTGCCATTTTTTTGTATTTTGTATTTTTGTTGATTTCCTATTAAACACTGTTTTTGTTGCCTATATACTGTTGTTTTGTACACTGCGTTAGCTTCAGATGTGTACAAAAAATCATTAAAAGGAACAGCTAAGAATTGAAGATGTTGCGGTTTGGATTTCCCCAGACGGTCTTGTGAGAACAATGAGGGACCCCCAGGGATGAGTGACCACTGGTCACTCAGCCCTTAGGGATTTCCAGGGATGAATGACCCCCTAAATTTAACTAATCTAAAATAACAAAGGATAACCCAACACCAACC
Source organism: Paragorgia papillata (assembly GCA_035771165.1). NCBI lineage: Eukaryota > Metazoa > Cnidaria > Anthozoa > Scleralcyonacea > Coralliidae > Paragorgia > Paragorgia papillata. The sequence continues at coordinate 5,168,847 of JAWNZC010000354.1, forward strand.
CTATCCCTAATCCCAACCTCAACCCTAACAAGGTCACTACTGATAACTAGGGTGGAATGATAGATGGGTCATCCAGCACGGGGGTCATTCATCCCTACGACACCTGCACGGGAAGAATGCGTCGATACCATATATATATATATATAGGAGGTATAGATCGCCGACTCACAACAGGATCACTGTTTCGAAAGTGGTTCCACTTTTGAGCTCCAAAATGGCGGATCAAGCGGACAAATTCAAGATGGCGGCTGAGGTGACCAAATTAGCGAAAACCAAGAGAGAGCTTCTTCTGGAAAGTTACTGCTTCAAATTAACAGAAAAAGTTAATATATACATATATATATATATTCAAACACATAGCGAGGGTGGCTGAAGCAAGTTCAATTAGTCACTGGTTTAGTGGTATTCTTCCAAAGTGAGAAGCTCATACATTTTGGCCACCAGTGTACATGCACGTTTGTGCCGTAAAGATTAAAGATGGGGTGGGGGAGGGTGGGGGGGGGTGGGGGGGGGGTTGTCTAGATCTGTTAATCTAGTTGTATCCAAATAAGCCGCCTCACTTGAATAAAATGATATTACATGTCTACGTGAGTTGTTTTTGTAATGCATGCACCTGAGGGGCGGATCCAGGATTTTTTTAAAGAGGGGGTTGACACCTCTAGGGGGGTCCGGGGGTAAGGTCCCCCGGAAAATTTTTTTATTTCTGATAGCCTGAAATGCTATTTGCTGTATTATACACTAAACACAGTTTATATATTATATATAATATAGTATATCGTTCAAAGAATACATATATAATAGGCCAGGGGGGTTGCAACCCCCATAACCCCCCCTCCCCCCCTTGGATCCGCCACTGCACCTAACTGCGTTTTTGCTTTGCAAAAAAATAGGGAAAAATTGTCTGTTGAACATTTGAGCTGTAATTAGGTTTACCTACTCAAAACCAAGCGCAAACAAGTCGGCTCGATTCAAAACTGAACGAACTTTCCAGGCTGAGGAATAGCTGTCAGAAATTAAGGGGCTTTATGTTTGCTAATTATTTTTATTTTAGCCTCATTTCTAAAGCTAAAAAACTGCCCAAAATCGGTCAAAAGAGTAAAGAGGTTAGCCTTTACTTTTTGGCCATTTTTTCAGCCTTTCAAATTAGGTCAAAAAACGATAATTTAGCCCAAATAAAGGCTTTTTTTCCCCTCTGGAGCAACAGAAAGGCTTTATTTGTGCTAAGTATGCATATTTTAGCCTTATTTCAGCTGTTGAAAAAATGGCCAAAATTGGTCAAAAAGTAAAGGGGTCAGCCTGTACCTTTTGACCGATTTTCAAACTTTAAAATACGGTCAAAAACGAATATTTAGCACAAATAAGCCACTTTTTAGATTCTGAAGCAAGAAGCTAGAAAGCCTTACGTGTGCTAAATATTCATATTTTTGTGGGTCTTATTTCAAGCGTTGAAAAATGGCAAAAATCGGTGAATTTTGACCGATTTTGGTCATTTTTTCAACCTTTAAAATAAGGTAAAAAAATAAGCCTCTTTGTAAGCTTCTGGAGCAACATAGAAGGCTTTACTAGTCCTAAATATTCATATTTTATCCTTATTTCAAAAATGTTGATCAATAGCTCAAATCGGTCAAAAAGTAATGGGGTTAGGCAGTAATTTTTGTCCAAATTTGGCCATTTTTTCAACCTTTCAAATAAGGTAAAAAAATAAGCCTCTTAGTTTCTGGAGCAACAAGAAGGCTTTACGTGTGCTAAATATTTTTTTCCTTATTTCAAAAGTTGAACAATGGCCAAAATCGGTCAAAAAGTAAAGGGGTTAGCCTGTAATTTCTGACCGATTTTGGCCATTTTTCAAACTTTAAAATAAAGGCAAAAAACGATTATTTAGCAGAAGCCACTTTTTAGATTCTGGAGCAACAAGGCTTTACGTGTGCTAAATATTCATATTTTAGCCTTATTTCAAAAGTAGAAAAATGGCCAAAATCGGTCAAATAGTAGGCCATTTTTTCAACCTTTTGGGTTAAGGTCAAAAACGGTTAAATAAAGTCTTTAGACCTGTGAAAAGGAGTAGGCTGTATTTGGGCTAAAAAATGTTTTTTTTGATTTTTAAAAAAAAATCGGGAAAGAAAAGTAAAGGGGTTAGCCTTTACTTTTTGACCGATTTTGGCCATTTTTCAAACATTTGAGTTAGGGTCAAAAATGGTTAAATAAAGTCTTTTTAGATCTTCTGTGAAAAAGAGAAGGCTGTATCTGGGCTAGAATATTTTTTTTAACTTTTAAAAAAATCGGGGAAAAAAAGTAAAGGTTTTGACCGATTTTGGCCATTTTTCAAACTTTTGAGTTAGGGTCAAAACGGTTAAATAGTCTTTTTAGACCTGTGAAAAGGAGAATCCTATATTAAATTTGGGCTAAAAATGATTTTTTTTTATTTTTTAAAAAAAATCGGGGGAAAAAAAGTAAAGGGGTTAGCCTTTACCTTTTGACCGATTCTGGCCATTTTCCCAACCTTTAAATTAACGTCAAATAAAAATTATTTAGCACAAATAAGCCACTTTTTAGCTTCTGGAGCAACAAGGCTTTATTGGTGCTAAATATTTATATTTTAGCCTTATCTCAAAAGTTGAAAAATGGGAAAAAACCCCGATTATTTAGCAGAAATAAGCCACTTTTTAGATTCTGGAGTAACAAGAAGGCTTTATGTGTGCTAAATATTCATATTTTACTTTATTTCAAAAGTTGAAAAATGGCCAAAAAGTAAAGGTTAATTAGCCTTTACTTTTTGACCGATTTTGGCCATTTTTTCAACCTTTAAAATAAGGTCAAAAAACGATTATTTAGCACAAATAAGCCACTTTTTAGATTCTGGAGCAAGAAGGCTTTACGTATGCTAAATATTCATATCTTAGCCTTATTTCAAAAGTATTCATATTTTAGCCTTATTTTAAAAGTTGAAAAATGGCCAAAATCGGTCAAAAAGTAAAGCAGTTTATAGCCTTTACCTCATGACCGATTTTGCCCATTTACTCAACCTTTAATGTAATGTCAAAACCCCCGATAATTTAGCACAAATAAAGCATTTTTAGCTTATGGTGCAACAAGGCGGCTTTATTTTTGCTAAATATTCATAATTTAGTCTCATTTCAAAAGTTTAAAAAATGCCCCAAATCGGTCAAAAAGTACAGCGGTTGGCCTTTACTTTTAGCCATTTTTTCAACTTTTAAAACACGGTTGAAATTCTTTACATTCCTAGCATTCTTTCCATTCCAAGCATTCTTTCCATTCCAAGCATTCTTAAAATGCTTTAGATTCCTAACATGTTTGAAATTCTTTACATTCTTAAAATTGGCTTTCAATTTCTAATTGTTAAAATTCTTTTCATTCCTGACATTCCAATGACTTCGAAAAATTTGAGGAATTATTTCATTGACAACAATTTGAACAAAAATGTGTTTGAAAAACAGATTTATTAGAAATTAAAACAAAATATTAATCTAAAAACATGACAATATTTTTCCCAAATGTGCTTGGCTCTCATCAGTTTACTAGTAAAAAAAAGAAAATAAACATTGAACTAAAATAATACCTTCTCCAATATAGGGGGTGTTTACATGAGGCCGGACTTACTTTACCGATGCTGTCCCACATGCAGTTGTCACCGACGATCGCATGTGTATAAATGATTGATGAAATTAATTCAGATTGTTCCAAGCTACATTGATGAGCTGTAGTACAGCGAAACACCGTGTCTGTAGATTGAACTATATATATATAGATAGAGAGAGAGAGGCGTGGCTTAACTGTTACTTCAACTGTTACTTAAGTTTTGTGTCAATTGCTTAAGAGCTCTTGACCGCTGGAGAATCATTATTTTATGTGGATTTGACGGTCTAGTTTCAAGACCGGCCTCATGTAAACTAAAACAGAAATGCAAAATTCAGGGCGGTCTCATGTAAACACCCCTTTCGATACCGTAGAATCTCGCCCCGCCCCCCCTACTTTCGATTTTATCCGCTGTTGGGAGTCGCTACTTTCGGGTGGTAAAATACGTTAACATACTGTGGATAGGTAAGTAAAGTAAATACGAACTAAATTTGCTGTATTACATAAAACGAATGCATGATATCCTCTTAATGTGAACGTGAAATAAAGTTTTTGGTTCGATTTTTCTTCTTCTTTCAAGCCATTTTATCATCATCAATCGTGTGCACTGTATCACGCGGAAGAGAGCTCTTTTCAAAAGAGCCGCTACCTTACAGGGGCCTCCGGTTCCACCCGGGGGGCCGCTACTTTTGGGTTCTACGGTATTTCACCTTAAGCTGAGGTAATACGGGCAACATTTTTCTTCAACTTTCAACGCAACTTTGTTGCGTTGCGTTGCAAGTTGAAAAGCGTTGTTGCACGTATTACCACCCTCCCACCTTAAACATTGTCACGCAACAATGACTTTACTGGAAGTTGAAATAATTTGTTGAAAAAAGCAGACTCCAGTTCTACTTGCTGCAACATGCTGTTTCAACTTGCAATAAAAGCATTGTTGCGTGACAATGTTTGAGGTGGGTGGTAATACGTGCAACAACGCTATTCAACATTTCAACTTGCAACGCAAAAATGTTGCAGCAATTTGTTGCCCGTATTACTTCACCTTTATATACAAAGTTGAAAAAGTGACCAAAATCGTCTCCAACTTTTGAAATAAGGCTAAAATATGAGTATTTGGAACAAATAAAGCCTTCTTGTTGTTAGATTATCATTTTTGGACCATATTTCTAAAGTTGAACAAAAATGTAAAGGGGTTAACCTAAAAATCAATTTTTGAAATAAAGGCAAGAATGTGATAATCTGTCTCAAATAAAGTCTTTCTGTAGCCACGAGAAGGCTTTATTTGGGCTAAATATTCATATTTTAACCTTATTTCACATTCAAACATCTAGAGTTGTTCTCAACTATCATCTCGAGTAACACTTGCGCTTTTTTCGTGTTTTCCTAACTTCCCGCGTGCATCCATAACTCAATGGAGCACGCCAAACCATGAACCATTTCGCACAACAAAAAAGAAGCATGCTTACCTCTCCATCCATTTCCACTTTTTAGTTTTCCGTTTCTATTCACTTTCTTCTTTAATTTTCTTCTTCTTTTTCTTTTTTTCTGAACTTTTAGAAGTTTCCTGGCAAATAACAAACAGAGTAAAATTATTCTCAAGTTATTAAAAATATAAAAAAAGCAAGCTACGTTATACGACGTTACGCTACGTTATAACATGTTACGCTACGTTGTAAGACTTACGCTACGTTCTACATTACGCTAGGTTAAGACGTTATGCTACGTTCTACATTACGCTAGGTTGTAAGACGTTACGCTACGTTCTATATTGCGCTAGGTTGTAAGACGTTACGCTACCTTCTACAACATTACGCTACGTTTTAAGACGTTACGCTACAATTCTACAACATTACGCTACGTTTTAAGACGTTACGCTACTTTCTACACATTACGCTACGTTGAAAGATGTTGCGCTACGTTGTATGACATTACGCTATGCCTTTTTAAAATGTTACGCTACTTTCGACATTGCGCTAGCTTGTAAGACGTTACGCTACGTTCGGCAACATTAGGCTGCGTTGAAAGATGTTACGCTACGTTCTACATTGCGCTACGTTGTAAGATGCTACGCTACGTTCTACGATATTACGCTACCTTCTACGACTTTACGCTACGTTTTAAGATGTTACGCTACGTTGTAAGACGTTACGCCACATCGTAAGATGTTACACCCGGAATTTCTTATGTTCATCATGTTGGTTCACCGCAAACTCATGACTGCGGGCGGAAAAGTATCCGGATTAATCGGAATAACCGTTCACACTACGTATTATTTCGGATTCAAAAGTATTCGGATACGAAGTTTCAACTTTTTTTCCGGATTCGAAATCTCCGGATATGTGACCAAACTGGAAAGTTTTTATCCTGGATTTATTCTCTTGTGTGTAAAAGGCTAAACGAATCCGGTATCAAAACGGTTCGAATCCGGAAACGTTTGCTTTAGTGTAAACGGGGTCTATAATTTAAGATCACCGAAAAATTGGCACTACACTTATAGTGCAGAAAATACGGTATGTACAGAGCTTTATGTTTTATCTTATCTTATCAACATTTGTACCTAGCGGTACAGGAGAAGTAACAATAGGACTCTAGGTCCCTTACAAGGTTATCCTCCTAAGGTCTAGGTGTTGGTTTTACGGAGGGAGGAAAACCGGAGAACCCGGCGAAAACCCCTCGAAGCACAGCAGAGACCAACTAAACTCTACTCACATGAGTCCTAAGCTCGACAACGGGGTCATTCCCAAGCGGTCACCCATCCAAGTACTAACCCCACCCAACCGGGCTTAACTATTGGCGAGAGGCAGCGCCCTAACAGCACACGCCACCCGTGCTCCCCTATTTGTTAAGTAAAATAAACTCGACTGTGCTTTATCAAACATTTGAGATTATTAGAACAGAGTAAAATTTTTGAGGTGCTTGGCTTGATTGTACCTCTTCTCCAGCTTCTTCTTTTTCTTTCTTTATTTTCTTTTTCTTTTCTTTCTTTCTTTTCTTTTCCTCAGTAGCTTCTAAAAACCATGTTAATATAATTCCAAGTATAATTATTAAAATTGGTGTTTGGGCGCGGGTGGTAGGCGGGCAACGGGAAATACCGCCTGCCCAAAAACCATGTGTTTTTGAATTCCGCCCACCGAATATGTTTGTTTAAGAGAACCAATCAGAACGTGAGCTAATAATAGTGATGTCAATATTTTGACAACTTTGTTTCAATGGCTTTCTCTGCTCTGCTGTAAATAGATTGAGGCGGTGATCGTACTACGTACGCAACTGTTTCATCGGAGAGTTCAGCTGCTGTGTAGTTAAGCGATTCAAGAGAAAAGATTAGATCGTTTATAATACCCTTTCAAGGGAGAGACCACGAGTACAGAACAGCCATCATTAATAATGCCAAACATTGTCATCATCTCATGCTTCAAAAAAGCATACACGGTAAATATCATACTTTTACAAAATCCAGTTGGCAAAATTGCAATAACATCTCCACCAAGAAATAGATATTCAATTGCAATTCGTTGTGAACAACGAATCGACCGATGTGACGACGAAACGACGTGACGACCGATAGCGCTCGATTGCCCACTCACGTCTGCCAATTTCGAAGCCGTCAATCAAAATCAATATTCTGACCAATCAGAATTCTCCGTCACCCAACGGACGGACAATTAAAAAACACATGGTTTTCGGGCATGCCACGATCGGAAATCGCATAGAAAATCGGTCACTCTCATGGGTCAGTTCGCAGATCGCACCTTGTTCTTCGTCTATTTTTCCGCCATATTTGATTTCAAGTCAGGAAAATGCTTGATATCCTACAATATCCCTAGTATCCTCTTCAATGGATCCATTATTTTCCTTTATCTTCCTAATTTTATCGTATGAACCCAGATGTACCACAATGCTCCTTCGCTCCTCATTCATCTCGCGCCAGCCTCGCTTGGTCTCGATGTATTGATGACGTTTACAGGTCAGCCTGGATTTCGCGAGCTACGACAGACGCAATTTCCGATCGTGAGGCGGTATTTCCCGTTACCCGCCTACTGCCCGCGCCCGAACCCCCCTAATACCGCCAGCTACACAGGCTAGCTAAAGAAAGTATATTTATTATAATATGCAAATTTAAGACCAATTTTTGGCTAGGATTGTAGGTTTGTCACTGTCAGGCTTTACTCTCGTCTTCCACTAAAAGGAGCGAGTGGGGACGAGGCAGGCAGGCGCGCGGGCGAGAAGACGAGAAAAATAAAGCCTGATACAATTCTCCACCTGGCCGCTTTCCGCCACCAAATGAATTTTCTGAATCTCCAAACGACGCAGCTTTAATCGCACAATCCAACCGCTCCAAGTTTGAATTTTGCTGTTTCCTAATTAAATATTCAAGCCGACTCACGACTGCAATCCAGAATTATTTCGAAGTAATTCCTTCATGAGCTTGCTTATACGTCTCTTCGTAGACGCTTGGGAGAAGTTGGTATGTTAAACTCTTGCCATAACCAGTATGGAGTAGAGCTAGCACATCCTCATTAAACAGGACTTGGGGGGTGTTTACATGAGGCCGGCCTGAACTTGGACCGGCCTGAATTTTGCATTTCAGTTTTTGTTTACATGAGGCCGGCCTTGAAACTATATAGGCTTGGTTTCGCTGTTGCTTCAAGATTTGTACGTGTCAATTGCCTTACAGCTCGTGACCGCCGGAGAATCATTATTTTGTGTGGATTTGATACCAATCTCATTTAAAACAACGTACTGGGTTTGAGAGATGAAAGTGCTTCAGTTCGATCTAGTGGGCGACCTGAGATTAGGCCGACGTAAACTGAATCTCAGACTGTTCTCATGAAAACGATCTATATAGTAAAAACACTACAAACGACCTAGAGTTAGTCCGGCCTGAGTTCGGGCCGGCCTCATGTAAACACCCCCTAATTCGTTCTTTCTTTATATTTTTTATTTAAAGCTTCCGTAAACATCATCTGTGACATCGTTGCATTGCCAGATTCGTTAAGCCGGTTTTCCACTTGCGAATTTCTTCGCGCGAATCGACATTTTTCTTTTGTCTTAATTAGAAATCTATTCAATATTTACAATAGAAATGTCGATTCGCCCGAAAAAATTCGCAAGTGGAAAACCGGCTTTAGACGCTTTGTTAATTATGTAAATAATCATAATTCATAATTAAATGTACACAAACCAATCAGAATAGACCTTTTTTTGTTTGTCTTAGGTACCAATGAGACAAAAAAAGCGGCAAGGTAAAGTATCAGGTATCAGGTCCTCTTTCCCTTCCTCAGCCTGCAAGTTTCGTTGTATCAGGCTCACTTTCAGGGCAAAGCGGGCCTGATTCTGTCAGGTTAGGTTGTCACATGTTGACAGCACTCCTACCAGTACACCTTAAAGTTATGCTGAAAGTAATTGTGAGCTATTTTGACAAACCTTCAGTATCTTGTGCAGTTCCTGGCTTTGCGTCGTGATCATCACCGTTACTCAACTCTTCATGTTTTCTCTTCGCTGATTTTTTCGTGATTGTTGAATCAGTAGCAGGGTTGTAACCTTTCACTTCACTAACAAAATCAAATAAAATAATGATTATTGCTCGTGAGCTTGTCCGTTGTCGATTTGCACCAATCACAAACGTGCCTGCACATTTTCATCAGGCATATATTATTGGGATGATTAGGATTAAACGTTTGGTAGACGTTTGTCGTTACATAACACCAAGCTCGCAAACGTACCACATGCACTACATGTATACGTACAACTTATCATATGATTTGGATTATAAAATGGCGATCAATTGTGCTGAATGCTGATGAGTGAGGCATGCGAACGCATATTAGAAACGTTTAAGATTGATTGTCTAGAAGATTTAAAACAGCAAGCTCTAGAAAAAATGGTTAATAGACCTTATTCAAAAATGGCGGAAAAAATTAAAATTCTTTTATATACATATAAATTAGCCCTTATGAACTCGTTTTCTTGTGGGAAATTCAAAATAATTTTTACTTTAAAACGAGGTCATATGGGCTAATTTATATACACATGAAAGAATTCTAATTCGACAGCCATTTATGAATAAGGTCTATGGCCAATATATTTTCGTCGATTAGCCTACAGAATCAGGGTCCAGCCGTCTGTTTCGGGAGAGGTATGTGTACCAGGGCCCGGGAGACGGTTGGAAATCGAGCCTACCAAGATAGCCCATCAAATGAAAGGTCAAAACAAACTTTAAAAATTTTGTAAGGAACTTCTGAAATACGTGTACTGTACTTACCCTTTCATTTCATATTTCTCCGCTTTAGCAGCAGATTTCCCTGAACCACTTAATTTCTTCAACTGAAAGGCAAATGATATGATTTATAACAGACATTTGGTGGACGTTCGTCAAGCTCAATTACTCAGAAAATATCTCTGAGCCCCAGACAGGGTTCGAACCTGCAACCTTCTAATGACCGGTTAAACGATGTAACCATTGAGCCACAGAGGCTCAGATGGAAAGCTTAAGTGGTAGAGTTTGCATATGTGCTGTAGTTAAAGTGATATGATAATTAACAGTTATACCATGAGCTCAAGTCGTATATGAGCTCATAGCCAACGAGGCGCTTCGCCGAGTTGGCTATTAGTTCGTATACGACGAGAGCGAATGGTATAACTGTTTTATTATATAGCCAAGCACTGTACAAGAGACAAAATTACAGCGAAATGTTTCAAACGACAAACTTCCGGCATAGGCAACAGGCAACTAATACTTCCGCCATGCGTAATGATGCATTCACACAGAGTTTCTCGCTGAGCTGTTCGGTAAACAGCTTTGAAATGTTGCATAAATGTTGCTCGAGAGGCAAAAAATGTATTAAGAAAATCAACAAAAAAGATTAAAAGGTACCTTTATGAAGTCAAAAGGTGAGTCAGTTGTTTATATTAGCGTTGCTATCGTGAAAAAGGTTTTGATTTCATGCAAAAATGAAACTGAAACACCTTCGGCAGTGAAACTAAATTACTTAGTTGGCTGTTTTTGAAAAAGAACATGCTTTTTACTACTCCAAATGCTTATCTAAATAAAAAAAGTCTCTTTACTGGTTATCTCCTACGAAATGTGTGTTGTAAGCTTGATTTTAACCGTGAGTTTCTTTGTTTGGCAACAAATTAATATCAACCCGCTAATTTAGTCGTCTTTCTGAAGTAAAAAGACGTAATTTTTTAGGTGAATTTTACCATTTGACATGCTAAATTGTGTATTCGTTAATGTATTTTTACACAATGTTTTTTTTTTATACATTGGTTTGAGGGTGTTGATGTTTTTCTGTATAAAAATCCGTCAATTTCAACTCTTTTCGGCAGTTTAAAAAAACATGCCGCCATCTTGTTTTTCCTCTACTAGCAGGATATGAGCTGATAGCCTAGTAGTAGGGAACCAATCAGATTACGCAAAAGCTCATATCCGATAGCATGCTATATAATAAGTCGGTATATACGTTTACATGCAGTGCATGTGGTACGTTTGAAAGCTTGGTGTAATGTAATAGACGTTTGGTCTGTTACATTACACCAAGCTCGCAATCTTACCACATGCACTACATGTACATGTAAACGCACAACTTATCATATCAATAGAATTTATCATGAGCTAATCACGTGGCACAAATCAAGCAAGAGGGTGTGCATGTAGTTCTGACTGGGCAAGTGTTCTCAAAAACAAGAAAACAGGGTCATACAGTAAAAACCGCATAAAAGAACCCCTATTTTTTCAAGTCAGGCTGAAATGGTTCTTATATGTGTGGTGTGTAGTGAGAAATCAGGCTGATACGTTCTTAACAGGTTTGGATTTATATATAGAGCAAAAACAATTGTTCCTGAGATGGTATATTTCCAATTATAGAGTACAAGATGCATCTGATTAAAAAGGAGTGTATTGATACATGTATATCCATGCAGTACACAATGTATTGCACTATAATTATTGCTATAAAGAAGCAAACGAGCAATAGAATACCACCATTTACTATTAAATAGGACTATTTTTCTGGCATTGATTTAGCAACATTGATAATGTTCTATCTCGGCGATCGTGGCGATCGTAGCAACATTGCAATACTGAATAAAAATTTGCATTTTAAATATCGGACTTCACATAATATGAAGTTCCATTGAAAGTCAGAACAACTAACTCTAAGTAAACTTCATGTTATGTGAAGCTCGATATTTAAAATGCGAATTTTTAGCAACTTGCCAAGGAGTCGCCGTGTATCGTTAGCTAGTCAACATTACAATGTTGCTGTCGATATTACAAGGTCGCGCGGCAAAGAACATCGGGTTTGACTGTTAAAGCATGCTCTATACTTGTGTGTTCTTTAGCTTTCTTTTATGCGGGTTTTTACTGTAGTATAATAATAATAATTTCTTTATTTTAACAGGGTATATATAACCTCTTGAGCATAGTTGCTGGTATCAACGAGGGCCCTGGTGTAGATTTAAAGACCTAGGTGTTGATTTTATGGAGGGAGGAAAACCGGAGATCCCGGCTAAAAACCCTCGAAGCACAGAAGAGACCAACTAAACTCTACTCACATGGATTCCAAGCTCGAGAACGGGGTTAATATTCCCAGACGGTCACCCATCCAAGTACTAACCCGTCCAACCGGGCTTAACTATTGGTGAGAGGCAGCGCGCTAACAGCACACGCCATCCGTAAGACTAAGGTAAGCTAACCTGTCCTTCTTCCAAAAATTTGAGTCTTGATTCCAGTTTGGCACGACTTTCCATGCCTAACTCAACGTTAGAGTCCTCTCCTAATGCGTCAACTCTGGCGGCCAAGGATGCTTTAGCAGCTAACATTCTTGCCACCTAAAATAACATAAATTATATTTTTTTTAAAAGTGAAGTAATACAAAATCAAATTTCTGCAATTGTTTCGCACGATTGTTGTATATACATAAGTTGTACAGGGAGCAATAAAATAACTGAAAACTAACCTTTCCTTTGTTTTTGGCATTGGTTTGGCCAACTAGTGAAGCATGATAAATCAACCCATATTTTGGGGTATCATGTTTGGTTTTCAAAGCCCTTGAAACGAAGAAAATACAACATTAACAAGAGGGAGACTGCATATACCTCCACCAGGGGGGTTATTATTAGAGTTGTTTAAAAAGAAAACGGACCATCCCGCTAACCAGGCTGGCTCTAGCCTGCGGGCAGGCCCTCCTGTTGCTGTGAAATGTGGGCCCGCAACAAAGCATAGGTTTTTTTCATCACTCGCGGCCGTCAGAGGCCGCGTATTTCTATTGGTCGAATTTGGCGGCCGCGAGTTTCTATTGGTCGAACAAAATTAATCCAGAATAAATTATTTCTAAAGTTATTGTTTACGGACTTCAACAATGCATGGAGTGAGACATATTTCAATAAGACGGCTATTAAAGACGCCGTAGCTCTTAATATTTTGAAAACACATCGCTGTGGAACAAAAGAAAAGAAATAGCAAAGTTGATCCGGATTGAAACTCCATGAATCCCTCTGTCTGTCAGTGTCTGGCTTTATAATACAGAAGCAAGTGTCATCACAAATCGAGTCCCGTCCGTCGCCTTGACTCAATATAATGTGCCGTTCAAAACGTCAAAACATATTAATAAGAGGAGATTACACATTCACTTAATTCGTGTAGTAAAGATTATTGCTAAATGAGGTAAGCTCTTTTTCAAACGAACGAAGTTTCTTTCTGCCATTAAATGTCTGTGCTATTGTCTGGAACTTAATTGATATTATCCAATTTGTGCGTCTGGTATTATTTATATTATCGAAGCCGACTGGCTAGAGGCTACCGGCTACCAGTCATTCAGTTCTAGAATGACCCGTTTTTTAACTCAACAGCCAGAAGGAAAGTCTTGCTAAATTTGATAAAACAATTGAATTTCTTAACTATTAATATGTCGCCGTTTAGACTATATAGTCTAATATAATGATACGCACCTGGATCAGTGAATCCCGTGCAGTGAATCACAAACACCTAATCTCGAATAACGATTTATCAATGTTTCTTGCAAAATCAAAGTTATGTTTGTCTTCCACAAATTAGAGATAGCAAACTTATAAAACTAAGATCTGAGGTTGTCATGACTCATGATCCAATCTTTATAGTACATTCAATTTGATTCAAACTGAGACGTTAGCACGTATCGCTAAACTGTTTCGCTACACGCTTCCAGTCCAAAGCCGAACACCCCAAACTCCTAACTACATACCCGATAATCGTTAGATGCGTTACATTGCTTCAGGCTTTCTTATAAACAGATTTTTTGAGTTTTCAGTAACGAGTATAGTTGATAGTGTGAAATTTACATCTTCGGATTGTGCTTTGAATGAGGATTTTTACACAGACTTCCGGAAGAATGTGATTGGTTTGATTCGCGACATTTGCATATTAATTAAGTGGGCGTTATCGATTTACCCCTAGGATTGTTGCAGGCTCTCATTTCACAGCGCCGCATTGAGAGAGCCTGCTCGCAGGCTAGGCTGGCTCACAAGGCTTACACATGTAGGAATGAACATACTCAAACTCATTAATAATTCATGATTATCGTAGCCAAACTCAATCTCGTTCCCAGAGCCCACGTTCCCCACCCGGAAAACGAGAGACTCTGGGATAATCCGTTTCAAATCACAGGATTCTTGTTATTCCGGTTGAGGTAGGCATGCGTAAATATCCGAGCGGAATCTGGATAGTATGTTCTCCTTGTTTGACTTTTCCCCAAACAAGTCAATGGGGTTGCTGGCGAAGCTCGAATTACAGCATCTACACACATACGGCGAATATATCGATCGCGGCAACGTCTTCACTGGAGTCTTGTCGTCCGACATCTTGGTTATTTTGGTTGTATTAATTCTACTTCCGGTCACTTCAGACCAACTCATGCTCACTATACAGCCAATAACGTAACGATTTGAAACGGATTATCCCAGAGTCTCTCGTTTTCCGGATGGGGAACGTGGGCTCTGGGAACGAGATTGAGCCAAACCATGAACGTATACCACATCACATACATGAGTTTTGATACCCAATGAAAACCTGTAGGAAACTCCCTAGTGAACTGGATCACATTTCTTCATCTGCATATTCAAATCAATGAAGAAAACACCGCAAATCGCGATGCGAATACTCGTTTGAGAAGCAAGATCAAACACTCGTTTATCGTGTTTCATCGAGGGCACTCCAAACACTCGAAGACAATAAAGACCTCGGGGCTACGCCCTCGGTTTTCATTTGTTTTCCCGTGTTTGGAACCCTACCCTGCGAGTCAGAGCCACTTTCCGACCTACGCAGGATTCGGGGGAAAGTGGGCTCTGCAACAAAGCTCTGCTGTTTTGGGCCCAGACCCTAACGCGTCACTTCCTATTTGCTTACGCGTGTTCGTAAACTAGAACTTGTTTGACCAGTTTAAAACCTGGCTGACTCGCCCCAAACTTGGGGCGAAGATCGAGTTTGTTGCCAGAGCCCACATTCCCCCGAAGCTTGCGTAGGTCGGAAAGGGGCTCTGACTCGCAGGGTATTGGAACCCCTGATGAAACACTCAAACTCCTGTGTGATATATTACAACAAAATATATAGTAAGGTTTGATATGCTGCCGAAACAGAGAACGTATATAGGAGTCTAACGCTTCGAGCAAAGACCCTTCGTCAGAGAGAAACGTGGGCCTTCGCTCGAAACGTTAGACTCTTTTACGTTCTCTGTTTCAGCAGTATATCAAACCTTGCTATATTTCGATTGTTGTTTCAATACTGCCTTTACAGCACACTACTATGATTTCTATGAATGAATAAAATATATTGATTGCATTCGTACAAAAATTATGCAAAAATGTTTGCATAAAATAAGGATAATGAGCGAGAATTTTGTGGTCAGATTTTTATTAATTCTTTGAAAGTTTTCATGGCGATAATGTAATATAAGTAAGTTTTGTGGAAACACCACGTAAAATATTTCTTTGCTAAGCTTTCGGCCTGTTGACTCAGGACTTCATCAGAGCAATGACAAGTTGTTGGCTCACGCCATTTATAAACTAAGCAACTGATCAATTAAATCACGTAAGAAGTGGGTCAACAGGCCGAAAGCTTAGCAAAGAAATATTTTACGTGGTGTTTCCACAAAACTTATTTATATTAGATTTTTATTAATTTCTCATCCAAATTTCAACCAAAATCAACCTTTTTCCAGCTAGGACCTTAAGGGGTCCACGTGACACTTTTCGGACAAACAATCTCAGATGAATATTCGGACACTGAGAAAACCTCACAATAAGAGTGGTTAAAATATGGTTTAGAGTGCTGTAAAAGTGATTCTCGACACCCAGAACGATTAAACATAAAAGAAATAGCAGCTATAGCTATAGTAGAGAAAATGTAAGTCAAAATTTGTGGGATTTTTTTTAAACGCGACAATTATGATCAGTGTCTTGCCGTGTTTTAACAGGTTATATTTATACGAATATTGTGCAGTTGTATAGCAAGCGAGAGTCAGCGACAAACAAGAAAGCGCATGGCGAATGATTTACAACAAATCACGAAAAATCTACCGTGGAATCATTGTTGATGCCCATACATTTAACGTTCGGTTTGGTCATTCAAACAAAAAAGCACGCCAAAAAATAGACGCCGCGGGATACAATGTTGTTGTGATGATGGCATATTAAATGGTCAGTGTCATGTTTCATGTGTCAGTTGGCTGGTATATCGTTAGTTATTATATAGCATGCTATCGGATATGAGCTTTTGCGTAATCTGATTGGTTCCCTACTACGAGGCTATCAGCTCATATCCTGCTAGTAGAGGAAAAACAAGATGGCGGCATGTTTTTGTTAAACTGCCGAAAAGAGTTGAAATTGACGGATTTTTATACAGAAAAACATCAACACCCTCTAACAAATGTGTAAAAAAAAAACATTGTGTAAAAATACATTAACAAATACACAATTTAGCATGTCAAATGGTAAAATTCACCTAAAAATTACGTCTTTTGACTTCAAAAACACGACTAAATTAGCGGGTTGATATTAATTTGTTGCCAAACAAAGAAACTCACCGTTAAAATCAAGCTTACAACACACATTTCGCAGGAGATCACCAGTAAAGAGACTTTTTTTATTTAGATAAGCATTTGGAGTAGTAAAAAGCATGTTCTTTTTCAAAAACAACCTGCCGAAGGTGTTTCAGTTTCATTTTTGCATGAAATCAAAACCTTTTTCACGACAGCAACGCTAATAAAAACAACTGACCCACCTTTTGACATCATAAAGGTACCTTTTAATCTTTTTTGTTGATCTGCTTAACACATTTTTTGCCTCTCGAGTAACATTTATACAACATTTCGAAGCTGTTTACCGAACAGCTCAGCGAGAAACTCTGTGTGAATGCATCATTACGCATGGCGGAAGTATTAGTTGCCTATGCCGGAAGTTTGTTGTTTCAAACATTTCGCTGTAATTTTGGTCTCTTGTACAGTGCTTGGCTATATAATAAAACAGTTATACCATTCGCTCTCGTCGTATACGAACTAATAGCCAACTCGGCGAAGCGCCTCGTTGGCTATGAGCTCATACACGACTCGAGTTCATGGTATAACTGTTAAATATGCTGTGGTGCGCTGTGCGGGCAAGTTCGATGACGTTGACGCTTATTAAACCGCGCATATTTCTAATAAAACAAGCTGCGTATTACACGAACTTAACGATTATAACCATATATCATGATCGCGTCTCAGTATAATGTACAAATTGTGACTTACGTGTACCGCCATAGTTGCTGTTAGGGTTGGATTTTTTATCGTTAGACCATGTTAACGCATGAAACGAAGGTTGTAGATGTACAGTAGATGACTTTCACGCAAACGAATTTACATGTAATACGCTTTTAATATATAAAGCATTATCAAACTGTTTCTCCGTTCTCTACATTTTCGCTGCTGAAGAAACGATGAAACATAGCAGCCTAGTCACGTCTTTTCTCTTTAGCTTTTACCAAGAATCACTTTTACAGCACTTTAAGACCATCTTTTAACCACTCTTATTGTGCGGTTTCTCAGTGTCCGAATCTTCATCTGAGATTGTTTGTCCGAAAAGTGTCACGTGGACCCCCTAAGGTCCTAGCTGGAAAAAGGTGGATTTTGGTTGAAATTTGGATGAGAAATTAATAAAAATCTAATATAAATAAGTTTTGTGGAAACAATAACGTAAAATATTTCTTTGCTAAGCTTTCGGCCTGTTGACTCACTTCTTACGTGATTTAATTGATCAGTTGCTTAGTTTATAGTTGCTTAGAAAGGTTTGATCCTTGATTTATACAATCAATCTTTCCACAAACTCTCACGAAAACCTGTCGAGTATTGTGTGAGATATCCTGGTGACAGACAGACTCGCAGAAAAAACAGAAAAACAGACAGACAAACAGACAAACAGAGGTAAAAACAAAACCTCATGGTGGAGGTAATGAACCAACTTGCAGCCATCTAACACAACATAAAATAGAACAAATATAAAAGACTGAATCCATTGTTTTCTGATTTTTTCAGACACTTTGTGATTTCTCCAGCTGTATTTGAGCACTATTACCAACGCTAAACTGTAACCACGTCAACTGAGGTCTTACCTGAAAAGTGCCTTTTCTGCTCCCAAGATCTGCACTGTTGATGAAGGATGCTTGGCCAAGTTAACCAACGAGCCTAACATGAAACACAAGTTTCACAGTTATTTTACTACAATATTAAAGGATAAGAAGTGCCTAAGTGATGAATTGCGCGCTCACAATCTCGCTGGCGGCCATTTTTCGGGCGACGAAATTCCTTTGCTATTTGTATCCCTCAATATCTGAACAATCCTTTGTAGCAATTACTAGTTTATACTAAGAAGACATAGCATCGTTATGTTATTTCATCGGGTACTCGACGCTGTTGTTTAAAATATACAGCTAAATCATGTCTTTCACGGATGGTGATCCGTAACAGTTTAAAGTGCATATGACCCCAACTTTTTTATCACCTAAATACTTTCCACCTTTGCCAAATAGTTGAACAACGAAATATTTTTTAGATTGGAGCAACCTTTAATGCGCTAATAGAGATTTTTGTTTTCAAAATGGTAATGAGATGACGCCAAAGTAGTCTTCACTATCTATGCAATATTTATTTGCAGGAGTGACATGACCCAATTCTTCCATTAATGGTGTGTTTGAACAACATGTTCCACATTATAAATAAGTTTTGTGGAAACACCAGGTAAAATATTTCTTTGCTAAGACTAACAACGGTTTTCCTGAGAAGATGATTCAAGCTTCTATGACACCTTCGGTACATCCGGAGCTGAATACTCAGTCCCAGCAAGTACCTCCTTCAGTTTCTCTTCCGTACATCGGACCAGCATCCCACAAGATTGAGAGGATTCTAAATCGTGCTGGTATGAACGTATTTCACAGTAGTCAATCTAAGCCTGGAGTGTATCGCATTCCGTGTGAGTGTGGCATGGTTTACATCGGGGAAACGGGAAGAAATCTCTCAACTCGCCTGAAGGAGCACAAGACATGTTGCATTAAAGCCCAACGGGATAAATCTGCTGTTGCCAAACACGCTTGGAAGTATGACCATCGTGTTAAGTGGGAAGAGTCGTCACTCTTAGCCAGCGACAAGCAATACTTCACGCGAAGAACAAGGGAGTCTATTGAGATTGCAAAACATCGCACTATTTCTCAGGAAGGACAGCCATTAAACAGCACGTGGTGTGCCCTATTCGGAGAACATTCTTGATTTTGTTTTCTAATTAATAAAATTAACGTGATACGCCATTTTATTCTTACGTTCCATATTGTATTAGTTTTTCCACAAAAATTCTCAGGTAGTTTATCTTGCCAAAAAGAGAAAGAAAGAAAGCCAAATGCCTACATAAACGTCATCTCATTACCATACTAGAAATGAGAATCGCCAAAAAACATTGAAGAATAGCTCCAATAAAAAAAACAATCCACTGAACAACTGTCTGCTCTATGTAGAACGTATTCAGATAATAAAAACTTTGGGTTTATATGCACTTTAAGTCGTCTTCTGGTTCGTAAATAGACTCATTCAACTCTGAAGCTGATTCGAAGTCAGACATTTAAAAAAAAAACCAGGACCAAACTATACACAAGGTTGCGGAGAATCGCTATATTGAAGTATTCGCTGTGATCGCTAATCTCGTTCCCAGAGCACACGTTCCCCACCCGGTAAGACTGGGATAATCCGTTTCAAATCGTTACGTTATTGGCTGAATAGTGAGCATGAGTTGGTCTGAAGTGACCGGAAATAGAAGTAATAAAACCAAAATAACAAAGATGTTGGACGACAAGACTCCAGTGAAGACGTTGCCGCGATCGATATCTTCGCCGTATGTGTGCTGTAATTCGAGCTTCGCCAGCAACCCCATTGACTTGTTTGGGGAAAAGTCAAACAAGGAGAACATATACTATCCAGATTACGCTCGGATATTTACGCATGCGTACCTCAACCGGAATAACAAGAATCCTGTGATTTGAAATGGATTATCCCAGAGTCTCTCGTTTCCCGGGTGCGGAACGTGGGCTCTGGGAACGAGATTGTGTGATCGCCCAAACACAACGCGTGAGCTCTGTGAACGGTTAAGTTCCCGTATGTAAACACAAGCGCGCAATGCATCACCTGGATACTCATCCTTTAATTAATACTGCATATTACAATCGATTCATTCAAACCCCACTAACATATTCGACCTACAGTACCTGCATGAGCTATGAGTCTTGCGCCAACCAGTTCACCAACAAGGATGGTTAAATTTGGAGCAATTGCTGTCATTCGGTTCTTCAGATAATCATACAATTGACCCCGGTAATCAGATATTTCAATAATCTGGTTAAAAACAAACAAAACAAAAAAACAAACAATTAAAATTACTAATTATTAGTGAGTAAGTCCTGACGAAGCAGGCTTATAACCAGAAGGTTGTCATAGGACACCTACACTGTGCAGACACATTTACCGATGTCCACAATTTTCAGGAATTTTTTTTTGCCTTAGTCAAAGCCACTTAACATTAAAGTTCACGAGTTTGGGGCCTCTGTATTGTAGGGGTGAGCCGATAATCGGAAATTAATCGCTAGAAGCCGATAAGCGGCAAAGTTACCGGCCCGATCACATCGACATATATCGGCGGTGCAATAAATACTATTCTAGCTTTTATATACTTGTGAATTTCATTCCTCTATAGTTCTCTTTTAAGAAAAATGCTAAGTTGTAGTGACTCCACAAAGAAACTGTCAAATTTAATTAATCTGATAAGGTGCATCATGTTTAACATGTCGTATTTCTTGTTTGGTGAAAATGTGAAACAACATTTTTTGTTTCCGAGTTCCGTCAATCGTATTTCATTTTTCATGTTTCAACTTAAACTCCGTCTTGCAGATGACTGATGGTTACTGATCACATTATCTTTGCCAAACAATATACAATAGGGCCTTTTATTATATGGCACAAGTTACTTCCGTCGAAATCGTGTGTTCTCATTGACTGAGACGCGTCACGTGCCGGTCGATAATTTTCCGTAATCGACCGATCGATTACGGATTTTGGCAGACATGTTGTTTGCAACTAAACAATGAAAGAAAACCGCAAATTTTTTGTGAATTCAATAACCTGAGGACTAAATTATGTATGAGTGGGACGATGAGCAATCTGGCAGTGAGTTTTAGGATTCCGAAAGCGATGACAACAAGAGCAACAACATTGAAAACAATGAGTCTAGGTCACACTATTGACAAGGTAATGTAAGATGTGTTGTTTCAAAATGCCATATAATAAACCTCTTATTAACCTCGTCCGCTTGGTCATTACGGAAAAATATCAGACCTCGGTCTTTATGTACAGACCTCGCCCAGTACTGTCAAGACCTCGGTCTGATATTTTTCCGTAATGACCGCGCTCTCGGGTAATAAGAAGTTATTACACGGGGCAAAATAACCCGTAGCTTAAATAAGCCGCGAACAGCTCGTATAAACGGTCATGTAATCAATATAAACCGCGATTAAAATAAGCCCAGGGTTGAAGCTAGTCCAAAATAAGCCGCGGCTTATTCAAGAATTGATCATGACCGTTTATACGAGCTGTGCGCGACTTATTTAAGCCGCTATGTTTTGCTGGTGTTTTGCCGCAAATTCAAGACGTTTTATGTTTTGCTGGTGTTTTGCCGCAAATTCAAGACTCAGCAGATATCGGTAATCACCGATAAATTGAATTTATCGGATCGGTAAATTTGATTTTTCTTCATCGGCTCATCCCTATTGTACTGAGGGAAAGCTCTTTTAAATACTTACTGTAAATTGCTGTACATTTTCTGGAAGGAGGGGGGGGGGGGGGGGGGGGGAGGGTCAATCACCACCACCACTGATATCAGGTGGTTATAAGTTTGTGTTAAAGAATGTAGAATGTGAAGAAAGCATTGAACTTGTGGTCAACCTACCTGATCACAAAGGTACAAAATATTCTCAATGTCTTCATCAGAAATCTTTGAAATAATAAACAAAGTATATTATTTTTTAATGCTAAATTGATAAAATCATAGCATACTATCCTGTATATACCTATGTTATACCTTTCATGCACTAAAGTATTATCATATTTTTAGTATAATTTCAGAGGTATTAAAATTGAAAGATTCCTACATTTTGATTGGTCCACTGAGCAGTCACACCGCCTATAGCGCGGCGACTATTGCATCACAAGAAATTGTTCTTCAAAAGTAGTTTTGGAGAAGAGAGTAGTACTTCCTCGAAACTGCACTACTGACTTTACTCGTTTCAGTCTCCCCTCGGAGTTGTCATTTTGAAGTATGAGATTTTAGAATTTTTCGATTCATTGAACTGTTGATTTCTTTTTCAAAATAGGCTCTGTATCGGTCGGTATAGTTTTTGAAACAAAGGAGCATAATATTGAACATATTTATCACTGAGGTGTTGTACACATCAAATATCATAAAAACAAAACTTTGTAAACGTGAGGAAGTATATTTTCTATAATTCTTCGTATTTTGTAGTAAGTTTGGTTAGGTTTTGGTCATAGTGACCTGAATGGCCAGAAATCGAGAACAGTATGGCGGCAAAGCATGCGCACTGAAACCCTTATTAATTAATTCAATATGGCGTCCTTCAATAGATTTCTTAAGGAAATATAAAGAACAATCATTTTCGGTTATTTACCATTGTAAATTCCGACATGCGAACGCCGAAAACTTCACCAAATTGAACAATCGTTGAGCACTACAATTTTTATTAAGTTTGGAGCGTCCTAAATAGGTTCCCGAGCCCTTCGTAAGCATACCTCTTATTCGCTGTTTTAGACGGCCAGCCAAGGATCCAAAATATTACTGTTGATGGCATTCTTTGTTACAAGCAGGCAACCACGCTAGATCGCATCGAATAGTGTTTACTTTGAAGGATTGGGGGGTTGCCATCCGTAATTCGGGATTTCAATATAAAAATTTGGAGTTTTTTGAAAGCACACTACGGCTTTGATGTTC
This sequence comes from Paragorgia papillata, assembly GCA_035771165.1. NCBI lineage: Eukaryota > Metazoa > Cnidaria > Anthozoa > Scleralcyonacea > Coralliidae > Paragorgia > Paragorgia papillata. The sequence continues at coordinate 5,191,986 of JAWNZC010000354.1, forward strand.
CGCGTTGACGACAGATGGAAATTTGGTGAAGTAATGAAATGAGTCCTAATGTTTTACGATGATTGGCTAATGTTTTTCTGTCATCCAATCAGCGCGCGTAAAGTTTCGGATGTCATAATTCGCATCAGCCACAATGACAAACAAACAAGAAACATGGCGTGGATACACCTAAATTTGAACACAACACCTCGAAGAAAGGCGACAAGAAGGTAAATTTGTAAAGTTTTATAATTTTTTTGGATCTGGTAGCTACGGTAAAGTCCTTTATATTATGGGCTACAGTTGGTTTTGGTAATTTGCAGATACAACCATAATATATTTCCTTTTAAAGCAAAGCAGTCGTCCCAGAGCTAGCGAACCAAACTGAGTTGTTGTACGTTATGACTTAAACATAAATATTAACTTTGGATCTGGTAAACGTGTGTACTGTCTTTAAGTTTTATATTTCATTCTGATTTCGTTTAACAATATTTGTTTACCGTATTTGTGTTCGCTAAAGCTTATGGTAAGCTTATAATTATTTTGAAAAGTGCTGTCCTAAATATCGTTGAGAGGTTGGCCTTCTTGAGAAATAGTTTGATGCTTGTGAATTCTTGTTGATTTCCTAATCCAAGCAGAGAAGTAGTTATCTTCAGTACAGATGAGAGAAGCTTCTTTCCAAATAATTTTGTGGTCCGTTGCCCAGATGTATTTGGCAGCAGAAGACTTTTCACAGCGACCATTTGAACAACAACCATTTGAACAACAACCGAGATGTTCTCTTCCAGACATTTGGCCAATTTTCCCCAGTGTTTTGGTTGAAAGCCAGAGTTAGTTATTCAGATAGTCCATGAAATTAGAGATTCTTGTCTGTCTGTATAGCCAAGTATTGAAAGTATACACTGCTGTCAAGAGTTTGGTTTGGGCTTCCAAAGACTGAGAAGAATATCCCATGGCTGAAATCTCACTCTCTTGTCTCTATTTCAAATAGCACCTTAATTGCTGCTGAAATAGTCGCACCAAATCGTCTTCGGTTGCCAAACACAATTGAAGAATGAATCGCAAATTATCTGCAAACAATCTTCATTCATTTGCACCAAAAGCAAATAGAATGAAAAGGTACAAGCTATCTGGTATAACTCTGGTGACATGCTCTTGGTCAATGCCAGTCCATCCAGCATTATGACCTGGCATTTTTTCCAAATTATTTTGGATGTGTAGGGCAGTATGGATCAAATCTACTAACATGTTATTTTGCAGAGGAACAACTTCATTAGAGTTGTCATCAGCAACTAACTCATCATTAACTGTAACCTGTTCAGTAGTCAAATGTTCAGCAATAACAAAATTACACTTATCACTGGGGTATGTGAGGAGGTGTGATCTTGCATCAATCGGTTGAACAAAACCAGCCTTTTCACCTAGTAGTTGTTTGACATTGTTGTAAAAAGAACTTCACCATGTAGTATACCATTGTGGAAGTTCAACATTTTCTTTTTGACACATTTTGGTGTAGTACATGTAAAGCCAGACCCTTCCCATATCATACACATGGCCTATAAACCCTAACCCTGTAATTATGTCTGCACATAGTAACTTTATGCACCAGGGAAAGCTAACTAGGCTATGAAAAAAACATGAGGCAGTTTTAGACGAAGCAGACTAATTGAATTGTACAAAAGGTCTAAGTACTAAGCAACCTTCTACACATAGTAACAGGAAAAAAGCTATTGACTGGAAGGTGTGTATGTTTTGCCAAGTGCAACAATGGAGCTCTCCCAAAAAATAATAGATCTGTCAGAATTAGATTCTACCATGCATGTCAGACTGGCAAACATTAGTAGTAGCAGAGGGTACAGTAAGTATCACTTGAAGTGCTGGGTACAGTTTCAAAGAAAGGTAAGTAAGGTTAAAATAATAGATGGACAAGGGAATAGAGATGACTGCTTAGCTCGACTTTAATATGCATGATTCCATTTTACATCCGAACAATTTTGGTTATTGCCAATGATGTGAAGTACCCTATCAATTATGCTACTTATGTAACGTCGTTTAATTCCCTTCTTTCTATTGCAGATTGTACAACTCTCTTCCATCTGCAGAGAAACAACGCAGGTCACTGGGTTTTTGGCAAAACAAACAAGCATCTAGAGAATTATATGGGGATTATATTCGGCAAGCATCTAGGGGATTATATTCGGCAGTTTACGTTTCGAACCCGATGTTGAAGCCATTGTTTAACATTTATTTATTTAGTCGCTTTGTTGTACACGAGTAGAAAACAGTAAACTTTTTAAATAAAAACGCCAAACGATGCCAAATTGACAAAGTCAAATCTGCACCTCTCAACACCCCGACAAGATAGATGTCAACACCCAATAAAATTACGATATTGTAATAATATTTTATAACAATAAACGCTTGAATATATCTACAATCTTATACAAACTTTCAGTTGTTGTACTTTTGCCTTCTTGCAATAAAATAATAGCCTGATTTCGCTCAATATAAAAACTTGAGATCGAATATTAAATTTGCATGAAATGCGCCGGTATCTATGTGCCGGGGGGCTTGTTTTAATTCGCGTATTCTCATTGGCTATGTAATTATAACCTGGCCAATCACAAGAAAGTACCCGAACGAAATTGTTGCTAGGGAAACCGAACTTGGAATTTTCAATCCAGCTCGTAGCGCGTGAAATAGCTGTAGAAAACCTCAAAATTTTCACATAAAAATCCCGAAACTCGGATGGCAACCGGCCTAGTCGTCTTTGTCGAAGTCTAAGCTACATTTCTGTGGTGGTTGCCTGCTTGTAACACGAAATGCCATCAAAGGTGTTTTCCAGGCACTTTTATTGAGGTTGGCCGGCCGTCTATTTAAAGTCTCTTAATCTGCTTTTGCACTTATTTTGGAGCTCCAATTTTGGCTGCTTCTGTGTTGTTTGTCCACGATGCGAACGTCTGAATTTGCTCGGGATGAACGTTACTTTGTTTTGCGGAGTTGTTCGTTCCACTTTTTCGTTGTTTAATAGGTTCCCAAACACCTTAAAATGTACGATTTTAGTGCAGCCGAGTCGTTGTAATTTAATCCGTCAAGCGCCGAGATAAATACTGAACTCGGCGGGCGTGAAGAAGCAATGTATTGCTCGATAATTTCGGGTTCTTGTCCGCCGTTTCTTATGGAGCTAGGTTGCCAGGATCTTAACCGCTGTTATTATCATAAAATGTGACTGTGGATTCAGATTGGGTAAGAAATGGGTCAAAAAGACATTTTAGGGAATAACTCTACTTTAATTTATTGTTATAGACTTTTGTTTATAGCCGAAATGATCGATATTTAGCCAACAGAATCTTCAAATTAATATTTCCATCTAACTCTGAGCCCACAGGCCACTGCCGCTGGCTGTCCTCGATTTCTGGCCATGCAAAATTTAGTCGAGTGGAGAACGTATTGAACATGAATTAAGTGCATAAAAGTCCATAACACAGAAGTCAAAACTCCAGAATAAAAGTCGTTTCAGCATTGAGTAATGAGTAATGATTTATTTAACGTCGCAAGCACAGGATGTGGTCGCCCAATCATCCGAGCCATAGGCTCGTGTTAAAAGTGCACGACATAAGCTAAGACCTAACGTGTTGATTTTACGGAGGGAGGAAAACAGCAGAGCCCTGCGAAAAACCCTCGAAGCACAGGAGAGACCAACTAAACACTACTCACATGAAATTCAAGTTCGAGAACGGGGTTATTCCCAGACGGTCACCCATCCAAGTACTAACCCCGTCCAACTGGGCTTAACTATTGGTGAGAGGCAGCGCCCTAACAGCAAACGCCACCCGTGCTCCCACATTTGAATGCTTGGAGAAGTTCAGTTCTAAATTAGGTACCCTGCGAGCAGAGCCTTCTTTTCCTTATTTCTTCGCTGAGAGAGGAAGAAAAGTAGGCTCTGCTGTATTCGTGTTTGGCTTCGTCCAAGATTTAGGACGAAGTAACTCGTTTCAGACCCGTTTAATCGGTTCTCGTTTTGTTTTCTGCTCTGATTGGGACTGGGTTCGAGATTGTAACCTAGCCTGGTAACCACTAAAGACTTCTGCTTTCCTATTGGTTGAAATTTCGCGCGTTTTTAGTGGCTATGAGTGAAATTGCAATCGTCATAAGTGGATTTAGCCCTGATAACGCGAGAATGAGATTAGTGGTTACCTGGCCCATATTTCTTTTGAAATTGGGCCAGGGTACCAAGCTAATTGTAACCAAGCAACTGACATGCATGCGCAATGGAAACCAGTCACGAATACAGCAGAGCCTACTTTTCTTCCTCTCTCTCAGTGAAGAAATAAGGAAAAGAAGGCTCTGCTCGCAGGGTATAAATTAGGATGTTGTTTACATTTTTTGAAATTATTTACTGACAAAGACTGTGGCTTGCTAACATCGTCTGTGAATAAACGTAGTCAACACTGTTAAAATTAAGGCAGTTTTTTGAAAGTTTTTGTTTCAACTTGGTTTTTCATCGACCTCTGAAATTATACTAGTCTCGGTAAATATTCACCGATAGTCACCTCGACTTCGGTGACTAAGGCCCGTTTCAAACATCGCTCTTCTCATGCGCGCCGAACGCAATACAAACACTAAGTGCGGCCATAGTTAATAGAACATATACATGGTTTGGAAGCTCTATTGTCTTTCAACATGAAGCATGGTCATGTTGAACTGACAATGGAGTTCCTTATATGGAAGTAAATTCTATGGACACGTGACGATGAAGCACCACAACACGTAACGATGAATTCTTAATATTATCTGGTATAGCGTTCCACAAATGAACAATCCTCACAAAGAATGAATCCCTAAATAAAGATGTTTTACAAGATAACAGTTTTAGGGTACCAGAACGTCTTGTACGATTGTTTGAATAAGACAAATAGTTGTTCATGTTTATTCTAATGTCCCCTGATTTACACTTAAAGAAAAATATTAAATCCAAATATTCCAACCAATAGTTGATAGGCAATAAATTTAAAGTGAATAAGCGGTCTTTATAACAAAGTTTATTTATTCCGCATATAAATTGTGTAGCTCTTCTTTGTATGTTTTCTAACACCACTAAATTATAAATAACTGATTGAGGAGCCCACACCTGTGAACAAAAGGACAAATGCGAATGTACTAAAGAAACATATAAAAGTTTTATAGGCTTCTGACTTGTTAGCCCAACGCAAGATCTCCGAATAAATCCAAACATCTTATTTGCTTTAATTCCCCGTAATCACTTTTATGTGCTGGTTCCATTTCAGATCTCTAGACACTAAAATACCAAGATCCTTTACCATAGAAACAACATTCATTTAAAATTTCAATATTCATTCAGTTTCATTTAAATGATATTCTCGATCAACACTCTGATGCTTTCGGCTAATTCGTAGGTTTTCACCTTTTGCCCGTTGGAAATGCAGCTCATTGTTTAACGACCATTCACCTAAGGCAGTTAAGTCATCTTGAAGAGAAATACACTTTTCTGCTCTGTCTATAATAGCATAACACTTCGAATCGTCTGCAAACATTGCTAACTTGCTTGTTGAAATAACATCAGGCATATCATTCACATATAAGAGGAACGTATAAGAGGAAGCGTGAACGGATTATCCCAGAGCCTCTCGTTTCCGGCCCGCTGGGTAAGGGGAACGTGGGCTCTGGGAACGAGATTGTACAATACCGTGAAATTGCACAAATTTCCATAAACTTGAACAAAAACATAGAACAATCACTTTGGACGAGTTTCCAAACCATGTATATGTTCTATTAACTATGGTGCGGCAGAAGAGCGACGTTTAAATAAATTAAGAGCGGCAGATTGTATTTGGAGCAGCAGATTGTATTAAGAGCGGCAGATTGTATTTGGAGCGGCAAGGCCTGTCGCATTATGCGACGCTGGAGCGACTGTGATTCAAACGTCGAACTTCTATGTGCCGAACCTAATACATAAATTACTTTAATGTATTATCGCTGCCACTGATCATGCGGAAGGTTTTTGCCGGTTTTTAATAGTTTGAGGAATTAGGTTCGACGAATGAAGTTCGACGTTTGAATCGACGCCGCTGCAGAACCGCTCCAACGTTGAATCTATTTGTATTAGGTTTGGCGCATGAGAAGAGCGACGTTTGAAACGGGCCTAATTGCTAAATAAAGTTCAACTACAATGTAACAGATCTCACCTCAGTACCCATGGATATTTCAGCTGCAGCTTTGATTTCTTCCTCAATTTCCTCTGGCAGGGTGTCTGACAGGTCAATTTTCTGAACATTTTCACGTAATCCTATTAAGATGTAAGAACAAGTTTTGGAACAAACTTAACTAAAATTATATTCCAGAATCTACCTAAGCCACCAGCCCTGTTGCACTGAAGAGATGTATTTAATTTTTTAACATAATTTATTTATTCTTTCTTTCATTTATTCTTATTCCACATTTTCATTATTTTTTACTTTTTTTGGATGCTGGTTGCTAAACCATATCCGCCACGTCATAAGATTAGGGTTAGGCGCGATTGTATGTATTTAAGAACGTGTCGTCTGATCACGTGATTAAGGTAAAATACCAATAATCGGCATAGATCGATAGATAGATAGATAGATAGATAGATAGATAGATAGATAGATAGATAGATAGATAGATAGATAGATAGATAGATAGATAGATAGATAGATAGATAGATAGATAGATAGATAGATAGATAGATAGATAGATAGATAGATAGATAGATAGATAGATAGATAGATAGATAGATAGATAGATAGATAGATAGATAGATAGATAGATAGATAGATAGATAGATAGATAGATAGATAGATAGATAGATAGATAGATAGATAGATAGATAGATAGATAGATAGATAGATAGATAGATAGATAGATAGATAGATGTTTAATAAGAATTACATTGCAGCCCTAAAGCTGAATTGCGTAATTTACAAGTTTGATAGATTAAGTAATAATAACTAAATTAATATATATATACAGTGAATCTAAAAATTTACAAAAGGTTAACATCAAGAAGGAAGGCTAAAAGTTACACATTGTCGGAATAAATGTTCGCTTAAAGCGATTGGTACGTGCTAATGGAACGTTGAAGACTCTTTTATTCGTGATATTATACTTTGATTCGTGCTTAGGAGGAAGGAGGTTGTGCAATTTATGCGACCCAGAACTCAGAATGGATGAAAACATACTCTGGCATAACTGCAGGCGTCTTTCTTGTAACGAAGCTACGTTAAAAACCTGCAAGTTGTAATTGTATGGCTCACAAGGCGATATGATTGCTAATCTTGAGAAGCCTTATTCGTATGTTGAAATCTCAATTCTGAATACCCTTTCAACTAACATTTAAAGTGTTGGCATGTTAAGCGCTCGGCCATAAGTTTACATGCAGTTTACATGCTAGCTATAAGTTTACACGCAGAAATCCAATTTGCTTGGTACCGCTTGGGTTACATGTAGGCGTATCTAATACTTATTCAAAAAGTGTGTTGATAATTTTTCAGACAAATCCGATGCCTGTATTACCAGAATCTAACATAATAACATTAGAGCGAGAGCAATATAAGTATCACATTTTTTAACAACGCGATTAGCGACCGCGTTTTCTGTTTTTACCGATTTATACCTAAAGCCTGGATTTTATATGTCGTATTTCATCGCCGATACAGCTTTGCGATGAATTGCGACGAAATAGGATTATGAAAACCAGCAATCGGGGACAATCCCCGATCATCGCAAGAACCAAAAAATTTTGTTTCCCCCGATGACCGCCGATGAATAAGACAAAAACAAATGAAAAACCAAAATCCGATGAAATAAGACACATTAGGATCCAGTCTCTAGAAGAAAATCAAGCACTTCAAACACGCACTAACGTGTGAAATTGTCCTGATTCTCCCTTGTCTCGAATATTTTTCTCACCATGCAGAAACTCTTCTTTCTATACTTTTTACGCCACTTGAGCCTTTTCTTTTTCAGTAATAGCGCTATGACGAGTAAAAGCTTCGTATAGAGTAACTCTTTATTAATTTGTTGTTTAAGGGGCGCCCATTTTAAAAATAAATAAATATTATTTTCCCGACTTGATCGGCGACCGTCGTCGATTGTCTGGGATCATCGCCGATCATCCCAGATCCCCGATCGTCGCAAATGTGAGCATCGGCGATGAAATCCGACAAATCAGTGGCGTAAACTCCTATAGGCGCTGAGAGAGGGCTCCCTTGCCGGGGGCCCCCTTTCACTGGGGGGGGGGGGGGGGGGGCTGAGCCAGGATGTCGGATGTCCTTTATGGGGATTCCGTCATTTTCACGTATTTATTGGGAAATCGTCAGTCGTCGTTAAACTGGATATAGCTTTCCATCATTTAAATATTGGTACGAAATTTCATAAAAAATACAGAACGTTGCAACAGGTTAATAAAGGTACGAAAATGGATGTCAGATGGCTTGATATAAGACGGCTTCACCTGCCAGTATCAACGGGTTGATAAATATTCTTAAAAAACTCATTAATAATTCATGAGGAAAACACAAAGAAAAATCATAACCGTATCGTGGTTTTATATCTGATAAAATTTTCTCCTGATTTACATAAACTTTAGCTTTGATTTTCTCGCCTTAGACAACGTTATTTTTCAAAATTACTACGCCAACGAACTTACCAAATGGTGATCGTTTTTTAAGCCATTCAAAACACTCGCAGAACGTGTTTTAAATAGTACTTATAATCCAACAAACGTTTGATATATGTAATGATGAATTTCCCCTTGTTATACCGATTAATTTTTTTGAAAATTCCACGTGGAAATCGCCGAAAATGCACTTCTGGGGCATGTGAAATTCAATTCGGGGGCTTCGCGCCCTAGGTCCCCCAGGGCCGGGGGGCCCTTTCAGTTTGGGCCAGGGGCACCCTACTGACCCTAGCCCAAAGTTACGCCAATGCGACAAATGAAAACCAGGCTTAATTAAACGGGACTTCAAACAGGCAAAAAATGTCATTTTAGGATTAGGAGAGTAACATTGTTCAATCAGTATATGTAAGCCAAAATAAATACCAGTATCCGCCTGTACGCAATGCGTACCTATTTTTGTGTTCAAGCATGTTCAAATATTAAATTTTCTATTTTGCTCATAATTTCTGTTCTTATGTTTGTACGACTGTACAATTAATAAATCTGATTCGTTATTTTATAATAATCAATAAATCAATAATCTTACGGGCCCGTATGCAGTAATTGGTGTATACTGTTGCGGTGACCCTGCCATTTATTATTTTATACATGGCGAAGTTAAATAAATAAATAAATAGTTAACATTATTTTTTCATGTACTGTACCTATCTTTTTAACTGCCTTTGCAAATGCCAAGTTATCGGACACAATCTTGCAAAATTCTGGAAAATGCCAGCCATACCACTCCCGACAACGCATAACATAATTATTCAGTTCCTTGTCCAAGTCATCCAAAAGAGAAATTGCTTGAACAATCATTGTGTCCACTTTGTCAGGACTGAATTTCAGCTTATAACGAGAGAGACTACAAAAAACAAAAATAACAAGAATACTATACTGTATACTGTATTATCAAATTCATTAACAATTCATGAAGAAAATTCAAAAGAAACGAATATTTAATCAATATCTGTAAATCGCATACAGGTTCGTCCTGATTTACTTAAACTTTTTCCTCAATTTACTTAGCTAAAATCACTCCAACTTGAAAAATAGTTTCAAAACATGCCTATTTAGATGCGTCCATTTGATAAGTACGATCGCTTGCAGCTCGCCTTGTAAATCAGATACAGATCGCTGCTCATGCTTTATCTATTACTTAAAGTGATGTTTTATTCTGGCTACTGCTAGATGATTTTATTCAGTTTTACAATTACCATAAATCAGGGCCGCATTACCTGGAAATTCCAAGAGCCCCAAAAAATAACAGTCATTCAGTAAATCGCGACAAATAAATATTTGCCTTAATGTTTACGATACTGTACAATCCATTGATCTCTATATAAACTGGATAGGCCATTCCCTATGGCCAGCAGTCAAACATTTCGGGGTAGTCGCTGCCATCTTACGTAGTGGAACATATGACGCATTGCGGCCTTAGAACTTGTTCCCAATCCTAAAGTTGCCTGGCATAAGCAATCTTGACGTCAGCACGGTCATATTATCCGGGGGGGCAATATTAAGTACTACGTGCCGGGGGAGTCGGAAAAGCCGTAAAGCAAACAACAGATGCTGGTTCGTTTAGTTTTCACTGTTTAACAACAAATACAGTCAAAAGATGGCAAGTACACAACACGAGATATTGTTAAGGCGTTAAGATTCCTATAAAAGGTACAATGTAAGACTTGGAATTGAATTCTGTTTTAGTCTGTTTTACAGTTTATATTATCGTGAAGTTTCTTCGTTGTCGGCACTGAAGAAAAACAACGAAATTTAAAGGTTTTACAGCTCAGTAACAGAAACAAATGCAATAAATTAGTGTCTTAAACCTTATTAAGTACTTCTTTTGTCCTTACATACGTTTAAATTTTCTTAAAATAACTCTTTTTGCCTGTTTTCAATCTACGAAAGCTTATGAACTTTAGTGGCAGCCATCTTAGGTAGTGGTCACGACATCATACAACTGGCACGCTAAATTGCCCCATCCAGTTTTATTGAGATCAGTGGTACAATACCTAAACGAAGCTGCTGAACAGCTGTTATGTATTAATCTATTTAAAACGGCCAACCATAAACTTTAGTGACCAATTTGCAACTTGATTGGTGACCAATTTGGTGACCAATTGCAACTTGACTAAGGTGCATGGATTCTTCAAACTATCAGAACAACAAGAAACAGCTCGACTCCTGATACTTTCCAACGCTCCTTTATTACAATCTTCCCCCTTTATTCACATCTTCCTGAAAGTCTACGAGTGATTTATCGCTCCGCAAAAGCTATTTCAGTATTTCAAATTTTTAGCAGGTAGCCAACTATTCTGCTTTCAATATGAATCATTATCTTGATTTTGATGAAGAAAACGACTCTTTTCAACGGGGAGGATCATTCGAAGACTTACAAAAGTTTATCAACGATATACTGAATATAAGCGAACAAGATGTCAACGATGCTGAAGTGAAAGAGGACAAGATGCATAAAGCCTACATCTACAAAGTGAGGAATTGTTCTGTCCGTCTATACTCAACCACCCAAAACCTTATGGTACATGGCTCCGATCAAGAAATCTTAAAAGCAAAACTCCATCAACTTTGCGATACAAACAAGGATTTGAACACCGACGCCATGACTGAAGTCGTCGAAGAAGAAATGTCGGAAAATGCCAGTTTAACAACTGGTGATGAAGTACATAAGGACGAAGTTGAATATAGTTCAACCCAATGTATAGAAAAATCTCTTAACGTTGATCTTATTGATGCCACAAATATCAAACCAACATCTCAAATACAACTCGAGAAGAGAGATGAACGACATTGTATATGCGATTGTTCGAGGAATGAAATAATAACAGAACTTGAGGGAATAAAACTAGAAATGGTAATCCTTCAATCGCAAGTTAATTCCATAAAACCCGTTACTTCAAAGGAAATTATTAAAGATCTAGAAAATACTAAGATCAGTAATCTTAACGAAGAATTAATTCTTATGAAAGCTGAACATAATTTACAGGTTAAAAAGTTGAGGGAGCATGCATTAAAGCAAGAACAAAGAGCCCAGTGTGCAGAGGAAGAAAGATATTCCCTTCAAATGGCCCTCAGGTTGGTCATGAGAGACTTAACACTATCTGAAAAGAATAAAAGTCAACATATAAGAACAAACACCGACTTTGAAGTGGTTAGAGGGAAATCTAGAGCTGGAAATATTCACACGGAAAAAGAAAGTGTTCACTCTATGAACAGATTTACATTACTCACTGTTGAAGACAGTGATAGTGAATCTGAGGAAGTTCCTATTAATCATCCCGAGAATAACGACCACGGAGAATCATCGAAAACTAAGAATACCGACAACATAAAGAAGTCAAGTTATAAGAAAACTAATCACCCGATGAAAATTATCGAAAATCAAAAAAATACAAGGAAGCTCAAAGTCCCTCATACGACTGTATTGATTGGTGATTCGATCATTAAAAACATTCAAGGTACTAAACTTGGCAAAGAAGTTGGCACTCGAGTGGTTGTTAAATCTTTTCCTGGAGCCACAACAAGTGACATGGTGCATTACTTAAAGCCCACTATTGAAAGATCCCCAAATCGAATTGTTCTCCACTGCGGTACGAATGACTTATAAACTGCAGAGCCAGTTAAAGTTGCCGAAAATATTGTCAATCTTGCCAAGGAGATCGCAAACAGTTCTAAAATCGAAGTTGTTATTTCTGAACTTGTACCTAGATGAGATATGAACGATTCGGTTAAGATTGTTAACAATCATCTCAGGTCATATTGTACCCAAAATAGATGGAAATTTATTTGTCATGATAACATTTCCCTCACTGGTCTGAACAGAGGTGGTCTGCACCTGAACTATGAAGGTAATAGCCAACTATTTAAGAATATTGTTGATAACTTAGTTAAATTCACTTGAAATACTATTTCCGTGGTGCCGATCCTAATCATTTCTTTAATAATGAATTCTTTATTTCTAATTCTATATCTAATGATATTGATAGTCTAGTTACACCTAAGCCTACGGATACTGCCGCTATTTCGTTACCTGTTAAACGTGGTTTTAAATTAGCCTCTTTAAATATAACCAGTTTAACCAAACATATTGATGAACTTAGAATTCTGCTTGATAAAAATTCAGTAGATGTTCTTTCAATTAATGAAACTAAACTTGATGATTCTATTAGTGATTGTGATGTTCATATCCCTGGATATGAAATAATTCGACGTGATAGGACGAGAAATGGTGAGGGTGTTTGTTTTTATATCAAAACCTCGATTAATTTCTCTCAGCGCACTGATTTGAAAATGAATAATTTAGAAAATTTATGTCTTGAAATTCGTAAACCTCGATCTAAACCATTCATTGTTGTAAATTGGTATAGACCACCTAATTCTCTTGTTGAAATTTTTACTTCCCTTGAGACCCTTATTGGGCGACTTGACTCTGAAGGTATTGAATTTTATTTAATAGGGGATATGAATTGCGATCTGATCACTACTAGATATGATAACGATAAACGTTTACTTCTAAACATCACTGATATATACGGTCTTCATCAGCTCATTAATGAACCTACTCGTATTACTGAAACATCATCTACATTAATCGATTTAATTTTTACTAATTGCCCTGATAAGAATAAATATGCTCCAATGCGTACAAAGCGTGTACGGGCAGCCAAATCTCCGTGGATCACGTCAGACTTGAAGAAAAACATGCACAATAGAGATGTACTGAAACTAAAAGCAATGCAAACTAAAGATTCTCGTGATTGGGGTGAATTTAAAAGACTGCGTAATGCGGTAAACAATGAAATTAAGTCTGCTAAAGCGTTTTTTTATAAAAATACCTTTTTTGAACATAAAGGCAATTCTCGAAAAACATGGCAGACTATCAATGAACTTACATCACGTAAATCAAACAAAACATCTGTAAATGAACTAAAGCTTAATGGTGTTTCTATAACCAATGCAACTGAGATATCGGATGCCTTTAATGACCACTTTTCAACAATATAGGACCCAAACTGGCTGATGAGATTCCACTGTTAAACAATAACAACAACAATTATCTCGAATATCTTAAAATACTAACAAGAGGTTTCAGTTTGGTCCAATTACCAATAATATCGTTCTTTCACTTTTAAAAAAGCTTTGTAAATCAAAAGCTACCGGACTTGATAAGATATCTGCCAGCCTTGTTCGTGAATGTGCAGATCTTATTTCTATTTCTATTACGAGTATTTTTAATACATCTTTAACTTTGGGTGTATTTCCTGATGATTGGAAATGTGCCAAAGTTACTCCGTTATTCAAACAAGGTGAACGGAGCGATATGAATAATTATCGCCCGATCTCGGTGGTTTCTATTGTGGCCAAAGTGTTTGAAAGAATAACATATGATCAACTTTATGCATATTTGTCAAAACATGATATTATTTCAGAACATCAATCTAGATTTCGTTCTTTACATTCAACCACTGCGGCCTTGCTGGAGGCTACCCATACTTGGGCTTATAATATTGACCGTGGTAATATTAACGCTGTGGTGTTTTTAGATCTAAAAAAGGCATTCGACACCGTCAATCACGAGATTCTTTTGGCCAAACTAAATGCTTACGGAATACAGGGTATCGCCTATAACTGGTTTAGGTCGTATTTGGAGAATCGCATTCAGAATTGTTTTGTCAATGGCTCACTCTCTAAAAGTTGCTCTCTGAAATGTGGAGTTCCGTACGGAACAGTCTTAGGTCCACTTTTGTTTTTATTATATATCAATGATCTACCAAATTGTCTATATAATTCACAGCCTAGGATGTATGCAGATGACACTCATTTAACATACGCTGCAAATAATATAGATCTCGTTGAGTCTTGCCTTAATGAAGATTTAGATAATATAAACAAATGGCTGATTGCGAATAAACTTACTCTAAATATGACTAAAACCGAATTTATGTTAATTGGATCTAGGCAAAGGAAAGCCACTCTGGCTTATCCACCTGCTCTTGAAATAAATGGTACTCCAATAGATCAGGTTTCTTCAACTAAATCTCTTGGAGTACTTACTGATGAAAATCTTACATGGAGTAGGCATATCGAAAAAATAGCAAAAAAAATTGCTTCTAGTATTGGGGCTTTACGAAGAATAGGACCATTTGTTCCCTTTGGAACATTGCTTTTAATCTACAATTCTTTAGTTCAGCCATATTTCGATTATTGTGGTGTAGTTTGGGGAACTTGTGGAAAAACTTTATCTGAGAAGTTGCAAAAACTTCAGAATCGCGCAGCCCGAGTGTTGACCTTTTCAAACTATGATACCAATGCTGATAGTCTATTTGAAAGTCTAATGTGGAATAATCTAAGTACAAAACAACAAATCCAAAAAGCCTCGATGGTCTTTAAATCTTTAAACGGTCTTACCCCACATTATTTACGTTCTAAATTTTTGAATCGTAGCGATATAACTTCTTATTCACTACGAGACTCTGTGAACAAACTAGCTGTTCCTTTACCGCGTACCAACTATTTTAAGAATAGTTTTAGCTATAGTGGTGCCGTCCTTTGGAATAGCTTACCTTGTGAGGCAAGGCAAGCTAACTCTCTGTACGAGTTTCGACTGTTATTGAATTCTTATACTGAAGATGGGCACGGCATTCATGGAAAACAGGTTTAATTAATGATAGCATGTATTAGTGTATTAGCAATAGATTGTATTAATGTATTTTGTATGATTTCAACATTTTTGTATATAGTTTTAGACACCTGATGATTTTACCGTGGGTAAATAAAGTTTCAATTCAATTCAATGTGCAGGACTTGGAACACTTTAGCGTCCAAATTACGTGCAAAAGGGACCGCTTTCTCCAGTTTTAAAAGCAACCTCCTGTCCTACTACATAGCAGCAGTACTTCAAATTTACAACCCTGAAGACCCTAGATCATGGAAATCGATTTGCACAAAATGCAACTCAACCCGAGGTCTCAACGAAGCGATCCGTTGCTGCATCTGATGTCTGAGGCTTATATTATTATTTACTTATTTACATTGTTTACCTGGGACCAGAGTAATTGGCATTAAGCTATTGTGGGCACCCTGCCACGTAATTGTAAATTTGTTATTGTGATTTAATTGTAAATTTATACTTATTTATTATTTTATTATTATCATTAACTATATTCAAATCTAATTACTTAAAGCACACTCACTCACACAACACACCAATGTAATTATATAAATATAGTATACATACTGTATGTGGCAAAACGTAACAAAAATAAAAAATAAAAATAAAATCTTATCAAGATGCGATTCATATTGGATCAATTGATCATGTCAACTTGTTTATGAAATTCTAAACATTTTATTGAATAATTGGAAGAACTTGGCTTGAAGGCCTAAATAAAAATTTTGATTTGGGTAAAATTTGTACAAAGATTTGGGGCAAAGCATAAAGGACTGGAGGCTAATCATCCTTACTTCAGCCAGTGGCTGAATTGCGAAGGACGCAGATCAACGTGGCCGTGTCGAGACGACAGTTCAGACCACGGATCACATCTATGATGTATAGTGTTGATTTTATGGAGGGAGGAAAACCGGAAAACCCGGCGAAAAACCCTCGAAGCACAAGAGAGATCAACTACAACTCTACTCACATGAGTTCCAAGCTCGACAATGGGGTCAATTCCCGAGCGGTCACCCAACCAAGTACTAACCCCGTCTAACCAGGCTTAACTAAAGGTGAGAGGCAGTGCGCTAGCACACGCCACCCGTGTTCCCCATGTCCAAAACGATCCTGCGATGATTCGAGATCACTCTCAAAACGCAGGAAATGCCTTTTCAGATACTCTATTTCTCAAAATTTTCCAAACGAGATGTCCCCGGACCCATAGATTGTGGACTTTCCATTTGAGCTACAGCTAGATTTTATGTTGGATCCGCCCCTAGGTCGAGGGCCCAGACTTCGTCTAGTGCCCAGGGCCCCACCAGAGCTTAACGCGGCAGCTCTGCCATAAAGTAACCAAACAATTGTGTGAAAATATTTTTAAAAACTACCATTAATGGTCCTTACTTGTGTAAAAAAATATATTTAGAACTCCTTACAGTACCTATGAGCTAAACCCAGTGCCATTGTGGATATATCCTTCTCTGGTAGACCTAAAGTGATTCAAATAATTAACATTCAAGCTATAGTTTTTTTTAATTAAGGTTACAGAACACCCTAGTTAGACTCCTTCGCAAACGTTTTTATGACTCGCTCACACTCCCCAACCAATGTCTGCTGAAACGAGCAACGCATTCTATTCCCTTTGTGTATATGGAACAATGAAATTACACCATTGTCGTGCTAAATAAAGCCGTCCTGGGCTAGTGTTATTATGTGTATTTAATTTGTTCAGTCGAAAGCTAATATTTTGAAAAGCTTAGCCTAGAATTTCACGAAATTTACGAGGAATATTGCTTTGACTATGTTCTTGCTTGCTATGCAAACAAATAAGCGTGAAAGTCAGTGTAGAGCATAAGAGAAATTTAACTAGATTGTAAACAAAAGCTCAAAGCTAAGGTGCTTAATGTCTGAAGCGACTGCCCGAATTAGTTTACTTGAAAGCTAATATTTTGCTTACTATAGCTCAGAGCTTTACAAAATTTACGAAGAATGCTATTATGGATATGTTCTAGCTGGTCGTGTAAATAAATCTGGGCGAAAAGCTTTAAAAAAGCTACAAGTGTTCGCGAAATGTATCTAGCGGATAATAATTTTTCACCAGGATGTCTGGCCATGTCTGGGTAGCAACCTTGATATTAGTCAGCTTCATATACTCCAGGCAGTGAAGCTTTTAAATTTATTTCATGTACATGTATTCATATCGCGATTCACAGTTACAACATCATCTTATTGGTTCTATTTATGCAAAATATTTACTAAACTATAAGGAATAGTCTTCGAAATATTGGTTAAAACGGTCAGCTCAAGCCCCAAGGTCAGAGTTCAGGTTTCCAGAACCTGGAAGCTTCACTGTGATTGGTTGGTTTACGGGAATGGAATGTGTCACTCGTCACTCACACTCCCCAACCAACGTCTGCTGAAAGCCATAAGAACGTCTGCGAAGGAGATTACACCCCAGTAAGCCATTTCACGAAAGTTGTTACTGACCGCGCAATTTTTCTCCAATTCGTCTCAAATTTGCACCAAATGTATAGTTAATTAAGTATATAATACTGTATGTGAATGAAACTATCATATTATGAAATAAATAAAAAATACAATATTGTTCCAGATATACTCATAAGTTTAAAATCACAGTACTGTATCTTCGCGTCGTGGTTTAAGTTGGTCTTTGGTTTTACCAAAAAGCTCTCAATTTACCATATTTACACTTCTCAATGTTTGTTCTACAAAAAGTGTTTGCGCGTTTTATTTATGTAAAAACTAACTGCACGATCGGAAATTGCGGCTGTCGACTGGGACCTAATCCAGGTTGACCTGGATTAGCTACGCATGCGTAGAACGAATATCTTGCGTGTAAACGTCATCAATACAGGCGAGACCAAGCGAGGCAGGCGCGAGATGAACGAGGAGCGAAGAATGAGGAGCGAAGGAGCGTTGTGGTACATGTGGGTTCATACGATAAATTACGAAGATAAAGGAAAATAATGGATCCGTTGAAGAGGATACTAGGGATATTGTAGGATATCAAGCATTTGTTGACTTGAAATCAAATATGGCGAAGAACGAAGAACAAGGTGCGATCTAGTATCGTAAACTACTAAACTTCCATGTTAAATGTATGATTGACGAAGTGACGAGTTGACATAAAATAAACCCAAATTATCCACTATGGAGCGTGAATAAAGATCTCAACTATCAGATAACTTTTATTGATTTTTTCTTTGTCTTGATTTTGTTTTTGGCTATATATGGACAGTTCACTTGTCATTGTTTTGCGTGTGTGTGTTTAGAATTAGTATTAAAATTTCCAGACGAGTTCGGCCGACAACTTGAGCCAGCACGCACGTGGCCTGCGAACTGCCCCATGAAAGTGGCCAATTGTCTATGCGATTTCCGATCGTGAGTTACAGGCCCTCATTTGTCTTCCTCCACAACATAGGTCGAGAAATAAAATATCCTAGCTGCTAAACCCCTACAGTAATAACAAAATGCAAACCCCCTTTTTTAGAACAAACATTGAGTTAAGTGTAAATATGGTAAATTGAGAGCTTTTTGGTAAAACCAAAGATCAACTTAAACTGTGAAGGTACATGCACATGGAACAATATTGTATTTTTTATTTATTTCATAATGCAATAGTGCCCTTCTTTATAACTACATTTGGTGCAAATTGGAGACAAATCGGAGAAAAATTGCGTGGGTGGTAACAAATTTCGTGAAATGGCTTACTAGGGTACCCGTGCCATTGATTTCCTAAGCTGATCTGCACGAACAGCACCTTTGAAATAGTTTAAAACAACAAGAACTACAATCCAGGACAAAATTATGTGGACACCATATAATGTCTTTGTTGTTGATTTGCAAATATCTTTCTTTGTCTTCATTTCAACAAAAATAAAATGTGCCCTCCCCTTTCCCCAACGTCAGTGTTGTGTCGCGAGTTTTTTTTCTCGTTTAGATTCACCAACATTGAGTAGGGGGAAGGGGAACACCGCATTTCGTTGCATTTGGTTTGAATTTTTTCTTAAGAAATGGCTCGTGGTTTAGCGTGCTCCATCGAGTTATGGATGCACGCGGGAAATTGGGGGAGCACGAAAAAACCGTAAGAGTTGGTCTCGGCTACGCCTCGACCAACTCTAGATTTTTTAGTGCTCTCCCAAATTCCCAAGTGCATCCATAACTCGATGGAGCACACTAAACCATGAGCCATTTATTTTATAACATAGCATTAAATCCTTTCACAAGCCGGCGAATCGTTTTGGTTGTTGTGTTTTTCTACTTTCGTAGCCAAGTCTTTTTTGTTCACTAAAATCCAACCAAAAGGACAGTTTAAACTCGGTTACCCGGACCCAGTTTATGTCTTCTGGGTCGTTGTTCTTTATTACTCAATAAAAACTCGTTTTTTAAAATTCAGTTTCGTTTTGAAATTTTCCCCCGCGCTTTTTTGCCGTGCTCCATCGAGTTATGGAGCACGCACGACAGCCAATCAAAAACGTTGCTATATCAAAGCTATGTTATAATAATAATTAAAAAGAGCGCGCTGGGTCCACATGAATTTTGTCCAGGATTGTAGTAGCGAGCATTTAAGTCAGCAGACCTGTCAAGAGATTGTTCATTTGGGTTCTGATTCCTCTCATAAGTTCTTGTATTGCTGAACTATATACACACGTTAAGTTCAGTTTCTCCTATCAAACCAGAAAACAAGATTGAAAACACTGTCAGTAGAAAATAAAGAGTAGACCTATACTTCCACCCAATTGGCATTACAAATATTACATGTAATTATGTTGGGTTTTTTACCTTGATGGAGTTGCCAAGTTTAGCATCAGCTACAGCTAATTTCTCATTGATGTCTTTAGAAACAATTTTCTTTAAAACTTTCTTCAAACTCTTCGACATCTTGCCCTCCACTGCTGCTGTAGCAGCTAAAATTGAAAATAAATAAAAACCGATTACTATATGAAACACTCATTATATCTCAATTTCAAGACATATAAAATAAAACTAGAATTAAAAGACGAATGGACGTGCAAATGCGGTCACTAGCTGTTACTGTAAAACATTTTATTAAAAAGAGTTAAGCTTTTATCTTACAACGCCATATCATTTAGAACTAGAAAAGCATGCTGTGGCCTAGTTTAATTACTGTATATACAAAGTATGAATAAATTTAGGGTCAAAATTGTAGGAATAAAATTAGGTCTACGTTAAAATTAGGTCTATAAAATTAGTCCTACGATTTTAACACTAAATTTATTCGTATTTTGTATATACATGCAGTAATTATATAAACTAGGCCACACATGCATGCTTTCTTAGGCCTGCGCTAAACGTCGCACAATAGACGAATTTAAGGTCTTCGTATATGTTTTCAAGGCCATTTCGGTAAAGCGCTCTCAATTCGTCAGAATTTATGCCACAAAAATAAAATAGATATCGTTAGAAAGCTATTAATTTGTAGAATACAATGGTGTCTTTGGTTTCGCGATAAACACAGGCCGTTAATAGTTGTGATTTTTTCAATTAAAACCATAGGGCTTCACTCGGGGCGACTCGAGTAATACCCCTGAATCTTCTGTAGGTTTGTGCCATTTTGGAAACTTATACCGTTAGATAGAGCGTTAATTCTGTACAACAAATGTGAATTAGAAAAAATCGTATAATAGCAACGGAGAAAAATCTATTTGAACTGAGATGAGCGTCAAATATCAAATGGCAATTATCGGGTCAAACGCAATCATATTTAAAGTATCCCTGAATCGTCTGTAGGTTTGTGCCATTCACGAAACTTGTACAGTTAGATAGAGCGTTAAATACTCTACAACATAATTATTAATGTGAATTAGAAAAAATCGTATAGAATAGAACCCTGAAAACTCATAGTGTTTTACTCAAAAACTTTGTCGGAAAGAGAATTTAACGGCTAAGCAGTTGAGCCACTGGATACCGCGTGTTTAAAGTATACCCCTGAATCGTCTGTAGGTTTCTGCCATTCACGAAACTTCTACAGTTAGATAGAGCGTTAAATTCTGCACAACATATGTGAATTAGAAAACATGGTATAGAATAGCAACGGAGAAAAGGCTATTTGAACTGACATGAGCGCAAATATCAAAGTGCATTATTACGCTATTTGCTTGGCGTACGGTCAAACGCGGTCATATTTAAAGTGCCACTAACCCCAAAAAGTTTTTTGCAAGAATAAACATCGCCAATCCAAATGATGAAGAATGCAATATAAATTAACTAAATTGGTAAAATCCTCTTGATTTAAGAATCGATTGAAGTGGCGATGACGGACACGACGGAGCACTTGGGATACTGCGTCGAGAAGGGTTTGTGACGTAATACCAGGAATTCTATATTTTTTTTACTGTAAAGTAAATAGGAAAGAACGTACCCAGGTTACGTTTATAGCCAGTTTAGCGATATTTTCATTTTAATTATTTTATTATAGTTCCAGTGTACTACACTTTATAGATTTTTGAAGAAGAATTCCTGGTATTACGTCATACGCATCCTATACCCATTCCCCTCACTGCTCCCCTCACTGGGCATAAAAAATGAATAGTTCAATAACAGAAAAGATATGTTGGTGCTAATATACTCAACAAGGGCTATTTGAATCCCGAGAAAAAAACTTTGGGGTTAGTGACACTTTAAAGTAAAACCCTGAATCGCCTGTAGGTTTGTGCCATTTGGGAAACTGCACGGTTAGATAGAGCGTTAAATTCTGTACAACGTATGTGAATTAGAACAAATCGTATAGAATAGCAACGGAGAAAAATCTACTTGAACTGAGATGAGCGCAAATATTAAATTGCATTATTATGCTATCACTTGGCGTACGGTCAAGCGCAATCATTTTAAGGTATCCCTGAATCGTTTGTAGGTTTGTGCCATTCACGAAACTCGTGCAGTTAGATAGAACGTTAAATTATGTACAAGATATGTGAATTTGAAAAAAATCGTTTAGAATAGAACCCTGAAAATCGTAGTATTTTAATCCAAAACTTTGTCGCTTCGGAGGACTTCGTGATATGGCGGACGAAATATTGTAAACACGATCGGATTAAAAATACTTGTTTCCATCGTTCAAACTGACAGCTCGTAGGTGACACCAAAAAATTCTGAGCTTTGATTGGCCCTGATGTAATCGTCGCGCATTAGTTATAGTTACACAACAGCACACACTACAGGTCAGTGGTTACACAAAAAAGTTGACACACACACGATAGCAATATATCTGCTGCGCAGATACAAAAATGCTGTTTTTCGACCAACATTTGGACAAAATAAGTCAAATTCGAAACCAGGCAATAAATTAAAAAAACGCTGACACCGTTTTGCAGGACATTTATCTCGGAATCGAACTGCGAAAATTTTTTTTAACAAAATGAAACGCTTTGTTTTTAAGTCACCCCGAATGAAGCCCTCTGGTTTTAATTAAAAAATTCACAACTATTAACGGTTTGTGTTTATCGCGAAACCAAAGACACCATTGTATTCTACAAATTCATAGCTTTCTAACGATATCTATTTTATTTTTGTGGCATAAATTCTGACGAATTGAGAGCGATTTACCGAAATGACCCTGCAAACCTCAACAAAGACCTTAATTCAGACGAATTTAATTCAGATGAACTTAATTCAGATGAACTTAATAATAACTTTGTCGGTAATGAGACGTAAACGCGACGTCGAGTTAAACGTCGAATTTCAGTTGAATATATTAATTGTTTTTACTTGGACACGTTGAATTGGACACGTTGAATTTGCCACAGATGGAAGAGAAACATTTAATTCGACGCGACCATGAACTCATCGTGTAACTCGAACACGCCCAGACTTTTTAATAATTTTTTTTACAGTAATGGCTGTATTTGCACACTCAGTCTCTACAACTAGAGTTAATATTATGCATGTAAATATTTTTAAGATGGTTTAGGCAGATTAATTACAAAATTAGATATTTTTTCACATGTTCTCACCTGCCAACGCCTCAGTTGTGTCATGAAATTTCTCAAAATGTTTCAGTTTTAAACTAAACAAGAAGAGAAAAAGCCCAATCAAATAACCATATCTAATTACTCACAAGACTTAATTTTGTCATCTGTTCAAGAATGTCAATTTTGTACATCTGTCTACAGGGTTTTCAACTGGGGGCGAGCGATCGCACGCGCACCCAGACGAATCTTAGGGGGCCTTTACACGTACCCGGGTTGAGAGCCAACCCGGGTTAGCTCGCCAACCCGGGTCAACCCGTCTACGAATAAACCCCTGTTAGCGTTTACACGATAGCCGGGTTGGAGAGGTGCGACGGTGCGGAACTTTGGTCAATTCCTTCATGTAAACACGGGTTGACTTGACCCGAGCTCGTGTAAAGTGTTTGCAATATGATAATTTGTGTTGAGAAAAGCTGACCCGGGTTGAGAAAAGCTGACCCGGGTTGAGAAAAGCTGACCCGGGTTGAGAAAAGCTGACCCGGGTTGGGAAAAGCTGACCCGGGTTGGGAAAAGCTGACCCGGGTTGGGAAAAGCTGACCCGGGTTGAGAAAAGCTGACCCGGGTTGGGAAAAGCTGACCCGGGTTGGGAAAAGCTGACCCGGGTTGGGAAAAGCTGACCCGGGTTGAGAAAAGCTGACCCGGGTTGGGAAAAGCTGACCCGGGTTGGGAAAAGCTGACCCAGGTTGGGGAAAAAAGCAGCCAACCCGGGTTCATGTAAACACGAAAAAAGAATAACCAGGGATGGCGAGCTGACCCGGGCTGGCACTCAACCCGGGTTCGTGTAAAGGCCCCCTAAATCGGTGCGCAATATACAGTCAAACCGGATGTTCTTTCGCGCGCGACCTTGCAATATTGATAGCAACATTGCACTTAGGAAGTTGCTAAAAATTCGCATTTTAAATATCGAACTTCTTGGCAATGTTTAAATTACAGTAGAACCTGAGATTTACGACCACCCAGGTGGTCGTACATGGCAGGTAGTAATGTGACGTCATAGCAGCCATTTGCGGTTCTTTATATAAACATTGTTTCAAGGTTAGGAAAATGACGATTTATAAAGATTTACAAGGGAAATGGAAAAGCAAGAACACTTCAAAGAAGTGCAGTCTTGGTTTATTAACTAAGTTAATATGTTACTTGGTTATTAAAATAAAAGAAATTTGACATTTGTGTATTTAATATCATGGCCTTAGAGCGATGTTCTCCACATCAAAATGGTCTCGTACTGTCGTTCACTTCAGTTTTTGCGCTGTGTTTTTGTTACGTTTGATTCAATTTTTGCGCTGCTTTCGTCTTGTTAAAAGCTCTTGGCTTTATTTACGATCTTCCAGTAGTATATGTATAGGTAATAGCATGGCTTCGAGTGCAATTTGGAAAAAAAACATGCACGAGTGAGTGGACGAGTGCTATTTGAGGTCTTTGAAAAACTCACGAGTGCGTGTTTTTCCAAAATTGCACTCGAAACCATGCTATTGCTTACATACCACTCATTGCTCCACTTCTCGAAGCATAAATGGTTAAAAACTTCTTCGCTTTGTTCACTAAATACGTAAAACGTTTTACTCATAGCATCTAACCTCTTCTTGCAGGAACTTTAATGACAATATTAAAGCAAAATTCATTCTGTATTTCATCGAAATGTTCTTCGACAACTCTATGTTTTGGTCGCCATATTGGATTTTCTCGTAAGGAAAAACCATCCTTCAAAATCCGCATAAGCATTTCATTGGCTTTCCGGTAGTTTTCGGTTGTTTATTAGCCAATCAGAATGCTTAATACTCATTGAAATTTGCACTGTACACCTTTTCTGCATTGTATTATATTGGAATTGCACTCCTCTCGACCAATCAAGATGCAGTAATTTTGTCATGTATATTATTAAGATGTGAACACTCAGTTTTGACACTTTCCTTTCCAAGTTATTAAAAAAGCCGTTGTAAAATATACAAACTTGTCGTGGTAAACGATCGACAAGACCAACTTGTCTAAAGTTAACAAATATTGCTCATGGTTTTGAATTGTTCAGTCATTGTATTAACCTTCAAACATCAACTAAAAAAGTATTTAACTCTGACAACAAAAATTCACACAGATTTCCATCAAATAATGCGCAAAAGAGAAGCAAAACAAGACTAAAATGCAGTAACACGGCAATTTCGCAACACTTCCGGTTTTTTGTTTTCGCATGTGGTCGCATTCGCGTTTGTTTACTACGTAAAAATGGGTATTTCTTTAACGTATTTCGGCAGTCTTATGTTGAGGTGGTCGCTCGTTCCAGGTACATTTATATTACAAATCGTCCGTGCCAGAGAAAATGGTCGTAAACAGCAGGTGGTCGTAAAAAGGGTGGTCGTAAAAAGGGTGGTCGTAAAAAGGGGTGTCGTAAACCCCAGGCTCTAAGTGATTAGAGCCTTACCCAAGTATCAGTCAATCCAATCTGGCTTTGAAGGAATATCTATTTCACTGAATCACAAGTCTGGTAGCTAATATTGTTGCGTTGTGGTGCTTAATTTCACCAAATAATATTGTTTCAATAAAAAAAAATTCAGCAAGGACAAAAAAATACAAAATGATGTATATTAATTAAAAGATTGCATATTTCGAGTGCTGGGTGGAAGGGTCCGTTTTGGTGCGAGTGCCGGGCACCGCCGCCGCCCACCGTGGGCAGAACCCTGTGTGTAAAATAATTCCCAAAATATTGCGTTTGTTTTTAATATAAAACATCAATATCCAGTCGATCCTTTTCTCCAATGTTCTAGCCTGTGCTACAAAATTATATATTTTATTAATTTAGTTGAAACTATATCAAGGTGGCTATCAAATCGTGTTTATCTTTTATTATGGTGGAATTTGAATCAATATATATGTATGTATACTCTCAAATTGTCAAATTTCTTGGTTTCTTATCGTATTTTCCAATTCTTCGACTTCTTCTCTAGATCGGGTCGATCTAGATACCATGGACAAACACCTTCAATTCGAGCTCGTGTATTTATTGCAAGTCTACCTAGACTAGTCTGGACTAAAATCAGACGCGGAGAAAGACTATATTTCTGTGGGATGAAATCAAAACATACGCTTTGTTCTTTTGACAACACATATCAATCATTAATTTTTAAAAATAACAAATTGGGCGGAAGACAGTTTTAATAAGAGTTTCCTCAGGCCTTTATTTTTCACGCCTTCTCACTCGCCTGCACCTCTGCCCACGCTGCCGGGTTTAGTGGAAGGCGGGAACAAATAAAGGCCTGACATTCAGGTTACTGACATTGGCTTGAGCAAAACATCTTTTAGAATTTCTTGCAATTGCATTTG
Source organism: Paragorgia papillata (assembly GCA_035771165.1). Classification (NCBI taxonomy): domain Eukaryota; kingdom Metazoa; phylum Cnidaria; class Anthozoa; order Scleralcyonacea; family Coralliidae; genus Paragorgia; species Paragorgia papillata. Next base: position 5,218,660 of record JAWNZC010000354.1, read on the forward strand.
ATTCGAATCAGTGGGATCTATTCAGGCATAGTTGTCTGGCTGCATTGGCCATCAGCGCCAGTTGTCAGTGGAAAATAAAATTCGCTATTAAATTTAACTATAATAATTGATATGCGTGTGGATGTTGTGGGATGTTATGATTATATTATATTATTGATCATCATAGTTGTTACATACACATGTTTTATAACTACGAAAATAATCTGTCTGAGCTTTTTGTAGCCACTCAACATAAATTGTTTAATTCTTTAAAAGATTTTTGCAGTGAATGCTATTAACTGTAAACCAGCTAACATATACATGTAGCCACAGCAGAATAATATAATGTTGTCAGACGCTGACACAGCAAACATATACCTGTACAACACAAATTCCTGAATCAAGAATGCACTTTGATACATACACACAGTGTTTCAAAATAAGCCGGCACCCACCGGTTGCCACGAGGTTTACTCACTGCGAGCTACTTTTCTTTCAAATATCAAAATATGTGCTCTGCACCTTTCTCTCTATTTTAAGTATCAAAATAAAGTTATTCTTTACTCAACCTTGTCTATTTTTATCCCTTTTTTAATCGATGTTAAATTTGTATTCGTTCAAAAATATTGACTTCGTCCATCTTGAATTGCTTCATTTGATTTGGTCAGTGGAAAAAACAAGAAATTAGCTTTGAAGTTTAAAAACAAGTGAATAAGCGATATTTCACACTTAACGACTCAAAACAGAGTGCACTAGAAAAGGCAGGCTCAATGCAGGAAAACATCTTCCCTTGCACATGTAACCGATTACATTTTGGTTTTGTGAGAATGAGGGAGAAATTGGCCAAAATGTCCATGCAGAGCAATCAGTGGACGGCCCTATCCGCGCGTTTTGTGCAGAATATGGCTGGTGGCCGAACGTTATATTGCACTCTGCATTCTGCAATCATCCCTAAAATTCAGTAATATTCATACATGTTTGAATTTGCCCTAGCAAAGCGAATAGTTGGCTGAGGTTTTCAGTAACATATATCAGTTTCAGATTACTCTTATAAAAAGCTCCCCTTAAAACATATTCACTATTTTGTTACTAAAAATCTCCACATGACGTGTGAATAAATGGAGGAATTGTTCTGACCTGTGATGGGATGATAAAAATAGTAAGCGTGGTGTAGATTTACCACATGGAGTTTAATACCCTTGCTCCCAGAGCCCATATTCCCATTAATACACTTCAACATTTGAAATTCTGGTTCATTAAGTAAGTGTTCAGGCAGTTGTATTAAATATACAAAAGTTTTATCTATCTGATTATTCTATATTTGAAGACGAAGCCAGCTGTGTTTAGTCAACGATGGGTTCTACACGTAGTTAAATAATTCACCATCATTATAGTGGAAGTCTTTGAATTTAATTAACACATGTTGAATAAAGTCAAGACCGACCAGTCTCGTGTATAAATCTCTTTCATGTTAATATTGCTAAATAAGTTTCCAATATTTTTATAGTGATCGTAGCAATACATAAATAGAAAACCAATCTTTCTTTAATATTACGAGTAAAACTACATAGTTTCAATACTGTGTATTTGTTGGTCTCTACAATTGGCATTTTCATAGATATCTAATATAAAGAGTGTTGGAGTATTACCTAACTCTACAAGGCTCTTACTATTTTTATGATCCAATCATAGGTCGGAGCAATTCCTCCATTTAGCCACACGTTCCCTCCAGCTTCTGATTGGCCGATAAATTTAGCACTTCTGCATGTCGTTATCTGGCGTGGTGTATGGCGTGGTATGGTGTATTTATGTATGTGGTAGCACAAATATATTGCTCTTTGAGTACGGATTGATTCTAGATTGTAGTTCTGTTGCAAATACTGTGACTCAGCTTCAAAAACAATTCCAAATTTTTGTTAGAGCACACGAACGCACCATGTCAATAACGTTGAAAGAGCAGTCTTGGATTTGAAATCAGTATTAAAATATCAAAAAGAAAGATTCACACTATTTGATACGACAACGTGTTTGCAACTTAGTTTTACCCACTCTTAAGCTTTGTTTGGCCAAGAGTGGCTTGGGGAATTTGTATGCGATTGGGCATAATTATAACTTAAACAGTTTAATGAAATTATGATACTTAACGCTTTGATCGCGGCATCGGGCTTCAAGTATTTGACTCATTCTATCGCCAAACATGCACAGCAATCTCTTCAAAGAATTAATCTTTAATTTTCATTCACAATGCGATACTTCGATTTTATTAAAATTTGTTATTCGTCGGCTAAGCTTCAGTCAAATACATTTCAATTATTTTTTAATCCCAATATTTATATATTCATGCAGACGACAAATCACCTGGACAACAGAAGTGCTAAATTTATCGGCCAATCAGAAGCCGGAGGGATTCCTGCTAATAACGCCATATTCCACATGTACAGTCAACATCTTTTCACTTTGCTCTCGTTTATTTATAGTCTATACTCACATTTTATGAGCACTTTCCGGTGACTCAAAATCTTGGTAAAGATTATCAGCTGCTTGAAGTTTACCTTCATCTAGAAGCTAAAAAAAAGAAATTATATAAAACTGATGAATTGCCTGAAAACCAGTCTATAATCAAAGAACTTTACAGAATTTGAAACACGAAATTATCTATTCTTGAGAGCCTCATTTATTGTACTAAAATACCTCAGAAATACTACAAAGTGACCAATGATGTTATTCCATACCTTAAAAATAGCATATCCCGCAGAAGTTTCGAATAAAACCAGCATTTTTCGACGAAAAAAATAGCTTTTCCTTCGCTAACTTTGATTTTATAACATTTGTTTATTCGCACGTGCAAAGTTGCAAAATGCCAACTGACCCCAGAGTATCGCAGGCGTAAATTGCTCCCTTGTACCTTATTATCCATTGATGGTCCTCTAATTGTTTTCGGTTATTACTTAGCCTGCGTTCTGTTCTGGACAAGGGTTGAGAGGGACAGCGGAAAGAGGCTTGAGAGAGACGGTGGAGCGCGCGCGAGAGGCGAGAAAAAAATAAGGGGGGGGGGGGGGGGATTGGGGGGAAAGGCGAAGGAACGCCTGCCAAAATCGTATTCATAAACGAGACAATTTTTAAGTAGATATGACTGGAACTTTTAATCAACACCTCTTCAAATAACCAATGAAAAACTGTTCCGGGAATTAACGTTGATTGAGATTGAACATGCCTCGCCATAGGTGTTGGTTTTTCGTGGGAATTGCTAATTACAATTGATGAAGAGAACACTCGCGTGAAACGGCTTTTGCCAACGTCAGTTTTCTGCACCAGACCGAAGTCCTGGCAAAGGAAACAGATGAAATCCGCGCAATCGCAGCAATCCGAAGGTGAAGTTAACAGACTGAGAAGTGCGAAAATAACGAGATACTGCAATCCAGCTTGTGTTTGGTTTGAAAGCTTTTACGGTGTGTTGACAGGTTTCATTGAGGACTCACTGAGTGTTGACGCCAATACGCATATGAACCAATGGGAATTTAACCGAAGGTTTTGGACACAAAAGTCTCGTTTATGAATAGGATTTTGGCAGGCGTTCTTTGGTTAATGCTTTCCCCCCATTCCCCCCCCCCCCCCCCCCCCCCACCTATTTTCTTCTCGCCTCTCGCGCGCGCTCCACCGGCGCCCTCTCAAGCCTCTTTCCGCTGCCCCTCTCAACCCTTTCCCCCAGAACAGAACGCCTGCTACGCAGGCTAGTTATTACTTTGTGTTTCGCGCACGAATATGCATTAGGGTTATGCAATAACCAAGGTTAACAGCCAAGGAACTGCGCGCGGAGAATGGGGAGAATCAGCGTGAGAGCGTTCGATAACTAAAGGCGCATTGGCCAGCAAGGAGTCATTAGGCCTTTAGTCGGCATACTGGCTATTTGGAGGAAACGTATAACAGTGAACATATTTGCCACTTATATGAGGGAGGCACACCACGCTTGGCCGATCATTGCGCCTTTTGACGGCACAGCGAAGACATAGCTGAGTATCAGTAGCATACAAGAAGTAAAGAAAATTGCGAAAATGAGAATTCTGCGTAGGCCTAAGCCAAGTGGTAGCGCAAGCAGTGGCTCAAGCGATTGGACCGCGGGGAAAGCACACCATTAATTAACAGCCGGCTCTGGCTCTTGTCGCAGCATTGGAGCGATTGAAGCAGCATTCTCCTGGTTACCACATCAGGTAAAGCAGTGACGCCAAGCCCAGGGCACAGCAATCAAGGTATGTTAAATATACTCTATATTTCTTCGTGTGGCAAATACTTCGGCTACTTTCGGGACAGAGGTAAGACAAAACCAGGGACTAACAAAGCGGTGTCGGAGATACCTTCACGGAAAGAACGCAGGAAAGTCAGGCCTTAAAAGAAAGTAAGACTTTGCGCGAAGAGAAGTAGAAAAGCGCCAGAGGCTGAGCACAAAGGTCACACACCATGTGGTTACTTCCCCATGGGCCAAATGCGCTAACCGACACCAATTTGGTCAAGTGGTTTGAGGAACAAGGGGGAATACCCAAGAAATGTCGTGTTTTCGTTGCGATAAACGAAGATACTGTACCCAAACTGCAAAGCAGCCACGACCTGCTACGAGCGTTGTGACAGTTTTAATTATTTAAAATACCCTGTAGAAATGTTCGAGCGTCTATGTAGTTACTTCCGTTGAAATCGTGTGTTCTCATTGGCCGAGACGTGTCACGTGCCGGTCGATTATTTTCCGTAATCGACCGGTCGATTACGGATTTTGTCAGCAATGTTGTTTGCAACTAAACAACAAAAGAAAACCGCAAGAATTTTGTGAATTCAACAACCGGAGGACTAAATCATGTATGATTGGGACGATGAGCAATCTGGAAGCGAGTTTAGGAGTCCGAAAGCGATGACAACAAGAGCAACAACATTGAAAACGATGAGTTTATGTCACACGCTTGAGGTCACACTAAACTGACTAAAGTACCTATCATGATAAGGTATAAATGTAAGGTAGTTGTTTCAAAATGCCAAATAATAAACTTCTTATTAACCTCGTCCGCTTGGTCATTACGGAAAATATCACACCTCGGTCTTTATGCACAGACCTCGCCCTACGGGCTCGGTCCGTACTGTCAAGACCTCGGTCTGATATTTTTCCGTAATGACCGCGCTCTCGGTTAATAAGAAGTTATTAAAGGTGCTGATTAAACATTCATTTCTTTTGAATTTTCGTCATGAATTATTAATGAATTTGATAAACGTTGTTAAAGAATTGACCTTTCGTAATGGTAATCCAAAGTCCAATTCATAAACCACAATTCATAAACTTTGTTCATTTCCACTTAAATCTTAACTTTACAATGACTCAACACTCAATCTGCATAAACGTGATATTATAATTATTTCATATTTGGTAACTGTGGTCCGATCCGATACGACTACCAAACAACTTTTCCAATCCAATCCCGCCGAAATGTCGGAATGTTATTGCTCCAAATCTTTCCAACCTTTGAAATAAGGCGAAAATATGACTAATATTTAGCACAAATAAAGCCTTGTTGCTCCAGAAGCTAAAAAAAGCTTTCTTTGTGCTATATTATCGTTTTCTTTACTTTTTTTTAACGTTTGAAAAATAGGCACGCATGTATCTACTGCGTTTAATGGTCCGTTTAGCTACGGTGAACACAATGTGGTAATTACACTACCATTATGTAATGAAACAGTAGTTGCCAATTTCGAACATGCACTTTTAGTGAGTTTTTAGTGAATATGCATTTTGCGGAGGTTCATGAAGATGAAATTTTAATATTTTTTTTTAAATAAATAATATTTTACTGAGTGGTTGTTTTATGCTATAACATTTTACAGTTCCTTTAGACTACTTGCCTAGCTATTTTTCTATAAAGTATAATCTAATATGAAGCATTGTTTAATTTTTTACAGTTAATGAAGTGTTGAATGGCTATAGTATTAAAGCCATGGTAATAAAGTATTGTAGTAGTAAAAATTAGAAGACTAACAAGGAAAGTAAGAGAGAAAACCAGGTTGGGGTGGGGGGGGGGGATTGACAATTATAATTTTTCTTTTGTTACAACATCAAAGTACAAGTAATAATGCAATCTGATTAGTACTGTAGGTAAAGAAAATTGATCGAGATGAAAACTATCTCGCCTACCAGTGGCGCTGCTGTAAAGTTAGATGGAGAGGAGAATATTCAGGAATGTCATCAAAATAACAGTCAAAATAATAATAAGAATCATAGATTGAATGCTCTTTAAGGTACGTGCTATGTATATAGTCTGGTATTATTGAAAGAATGTTTTGTACATGTATTTCAAATATTTTATGTGATATATTGACAAAGGGCGAAATGCAAAGAGTTTAATTACGTAATTGTTACAGCAATAACTTATGTTTGTAGTGCACTTGTTTCAACAGTAGTAGATGACATGTTGCAAAAGTATATGCCGGTTGTCACAGTAGTACTGTATATGATTCGTTGTAGGAGTTCAGTGAGGACGTGTTGCAGCCCTATAGAAATCACATCATTATTCTGTACAATCAGTAGTTGACGGAGGAAGTTTGCTCTTGCTGCGGCGATGGTTGATGTAGTTACTCTAGGAATAATTTCATACACGTAGATATATTTTTAAGCACCATCCTGAAGTGGCGATTCAGTTGTTTATCAAACAGCACTTGAATTATCCCCCAAAGTGAGTTTAATGATTATAACAAGAATCCTGTTTTCTTCCAAGGTATTCAGAATCAACTTTTGAATAGTAAATGCTTTGAGTTTGAAGGATACTTCATCAAAAATACTTTGACAATGTTTTTGTTTGCTGCTTTCTGTTTGGTACCAATTTTAAACTGCCAATGGCTCGATACTGCTGTAATCACTAGTAAAAATTAAAACAGAACAGAATAAGGTGGATTCAAAGGAAATAAAGAACGGAGTTATATACGTAAAAAATGGCGAGGGTGTAACGAAGAGTTGTGAAAAGGGGGTCGCTTTTTGGTCATGTACATCTATTGTTTTTCCCAATTAAGATTAGAACAAGTATTTATTCACTAAATTAACCTCCTTACAATCAACCTTCACGCAGTACTTAACATTCATCCAGGCAAGAAATGTAAACCTTGTATTCGTGAACAGCTAGGCGACACAGGGCCCAAGCATTGAAGACCTGTACAATTTCTCTTACAGTTGCGAAAGGATAGGGCGTAATCACCGTTTCTAATTCCTCTATTTTTGCACCCATTAGCAGAGAAGAGTGCCAACATATTCGAAGTTAATTATTAAGAGAATGAATACTTACCTGATGTTGTACTTTACTGTAAGAACTGTAAAAGTAACTACTTATGTCTATTACACCAATTTTTCTTTATACTATGCATGTGATGCATCTGTAACCAACCACTGATCGTAGCAATATTAATCACTAATTAATTGAAGCACATATTGTCTTGTGATCAGTGAAATAGGTTTCTAAAATGTGAGCACTAATTTGTGATTCTGGTATATTTGTATAAATATGATCTATAGTGGTTTGGTTGCCAGTAGTATAACTGGTGATTAATTGCCTATAATTATTTTCATTAACAAATTGCATCAATGTCATTAATAAGATGATGTTGTGGCTGTGGATCACAATATAAATTAATGTACATCAAATAAAGCTGTGAAATAAAGTTGAAAGCGGCTGCGAGGGTGACTAGGTTATCGATCAGTTCCGGTCTTTGTTCCCGATTTTAGTACTAGAGCTGTGATTGGCTAATCGTCAGGAATGGAATGTAGTGCTGCAGTAAGACAGGAAGTGCTAGAAAAATCTAAAACGAAGAAGGTTTGAGCAGACGGCAGCAATGACCTTCAAATCACTCAATGGCTCCAAGTATTACAAATCATTTTACTTTATATATTTTAATAAAAATTACGACTTAATGAGTAATAATTCTATGCTCAATTTAGTAGTTCAGCATCGCGTGAATAAAACCACGCGCCTCGACTTTCTCGCTCAAACGACAGGCTTCCAATGGACGAAAAGACAGAGCGAGTGCTTGTTTGGCTTCGAATCAAGAACTTTCTGAAATCTGAATAGCCTTTTAAGTAATGTTTCAAGTGTACAGTTGACATGTTAGATCCTCGGCCAAGATGTCTTAGCTATCAGTTTGAATGCAGAAATCAACTGTACTTGGCACTGCTTGAGTTATATGTAGGCGTATACAATACTTATTCAAAAAGCGCGTTGATCATTGTTCAGGCAAATCAATGAATGTGTTACCAGAGTCTAACTTAATATAGTAAAGTTTAATAGAACGAAAACGATATAGTGTGACATTCTTTTAACAATGCGATCAGCGACCGCGTTTCCTGAGCGAGTGCTCAGTTTGGCTTCGAATCAAGATCTTTCCAAAATCTGAATAGCCTTTTAACCAATGTTTCAAGTGTGCTGTTGACATGTTAACTATACGTTTATATGCGAAATTATCAGATTAACGAGATTTGTTCACGTGTTAAAATATAATTAACTTGCTTGGTTCTTTGTGAACCTTTCTGATATTGGGTTATTAATAACTTAGGTGCTTGACCTTGACGCACAAGTGGTTCTGGTGACCGGGTTCAACAGTTGACGTTACTATTGGCCAGCGGAACCGCGCACCAAAACAGAAAAAATATGGCGGCTTCTTTTTCGCGAAAAGAGCGATGCAACGTTTCTTTCTAGATGCAGCAGAATGAATTACATTTTATTGAAAATGAGTTGAGGTGTAGTAAGGTATCTATATGATTTCAGAGAAGTTTGGCTAGTAAATACAGATTAAATTGCTCAATGAAACATCTACAGTGTTGCTTCAAACTCTATGTTTTGTTTTGTTTTATGCATTCTTTATATACTTTGATTTGAAGTTTGGTGGGAAAATTTCTAAAGTCAAACGATGAAACAACTGCATTGATTTTGTGCTTGTATAGCTTTTATCTATAGTCTAACTAAGAGTATAAGTTTCGATTAAAGTGTTAGAAATATGAACAACAATATGGGATAAAATGATACTAGGCAGTTTGGCTTTAAAATTTGTGTTTGCGGAAAAACTATCCTGCTTGCAGTGCGAAATATCCAAGAAAAACCTTTTTTTTTCAAATAAACTCTTAAACAGTACATACATTTAGTAACTTAACATTTACAACATTATACTGTCAGTTTTTGTTAAAAACATTGGTTCATAATAAAAAGAAATTTTCATCAATAATGGCTATACACATCTAACACTAGTATTTGTAATAATAAAACCATGTAACCAGTTCATGTAGGAAATTTGTCCCGGTTAACCTCGCTCATGAATGAGATGCCAGCTAACTCAATAGGCCGGCCCAAATTTTAGCAAGGAAATTCAGTATTGTAATAGAGGAGTCTGTCAATTTAGCCATACTAGTATAAACATGGACTTAGAAGCAACCAAAACATGAAGTAATAGTGGCCTGGGCCTATGTCAACATGTCCAATGTAGGTATTAATACTGTCAATGTAGGTATTAATACTGTCCATGTGGCCAGACTCATATTGATACTGTATATGTACATGTAGCCAGGCTCGTATTAATAATGTCCATATAGCCAGGCTCATATTGATACTGTACATGTTAATGGGGCTAAGAAACAACAAAGTCATTAATAATGTGGCTCTGCAGCCAAGTCCATGTACATGTAGTTAATAAACCAGGAATTACTATCAACCAGAACCAGAAAAACAGATTGTGACATGTTGATGCATCTATCAATGTACCATCATTCGTTGTTCAGTACTATCAGCTACTGTAAAGGCTAGCGTATAATATTTGACGATTAGACTGATCATGCCAGTAACTGTAAAAGCAGGTCAAAATAGCATTTGTGTACATGCAAATTGCTTTATATATACATGTGACAGTAAAATATGATTTCAATCTTCAGCAACTAGAATTTATTAGCAAAAACCACACTAGTTTTGACTGTACCATTGACTTCATTAAACCAGTAATGTTAAAACATATCTGTAGTACACAACAAATTATTTAAGGTAATCTGGCAAAGACACCAAGTAGACATTTTCCAGGCTGTTATAAGGTCACAGGGTAAATGTTATTAAAGACATATACTATGTAAACCAGAACAAAAAAAAATACACGTCCTGATGTCAGTGCCAGGCTGCTAGATACATACAATTAAAATGAACCCAATATTGTTTTTTTTGTTTCGTTCCCCGCAGGAACGAAACTGTTACTGTGTTAGCTTTCCATTGCCGTCACAAAAGAAACTGTCATCACAGATGAAAATAGTCCAATCGCAGTGCAGTGTTGTTGGCAGCATAAGCCAAAACTTCGATCTTATCCAATGAAATCAAAATTCCGCATAAAAAATTTAGTTGTAGGCGTGGTTAAACGCCAAAACGAAGTGAAATAATATTGCTGATCTAGCACAATTACCTGAACGACGTAAACAATCCCATGTGAAGTGAATCATACAATACTACGAACAAGCGAATGCCGAGTACTGTAGGAACTTTCCCCTTTTTGAATTCTCCGAAATTGCATTCTAACTGCTCGTTGGCGCTTTAGATTTAACAAGACGCCTGGTCAGGCGTTCACTCGGGCTACTGCAAAATCACAGTGCTATATATAGTACGTGAAGGTCAGCGTTTTGGGTAAAAGGTACTGACGTGTTATCGAAGCTGCAATCATATACATACGCAGGCTGTCACATGCAGTGCTAATAAGATCTAAAGTTTATTAAACACATTGGTCACAGACAAAATTAAGTCAAAACACAATCCAATTCTCCGATGATAGAAAACACAATTTGCCATAACAAAACATGATTGCCTGTATTTAACGTGTTTCCACGCATGTACACAGCGTTCATATGTCGAGTCTCTTCGGGTATTAAATATCAACACAGCTATTAACGGCGTGTGCGATTGTAAGCGTATATAATATCAAGATACTTGCCAGCGACATTACTGACCAATAACTATGTCTGTGAACACACAAAACACATCCGAGACGAGAAAGACTTGACCAGACATCAGGAAAGCAAAGCATTTGGCATGCACGCATCAGTTTCGCAAAGCCTGATGGGATGACGTAATGATTGCCATTTCGAAACATAGACTCGGCTACCACAGGGCTACTGTGGTAATAATAAAGATATTGAGATTGGGCGAATAGCATTCCGAAAGGTCGAGTCGAGTCAGTGGCCTTGGAAAAGCTACTCAATCACTCCAGTATTTATTCCAAGCAAATACAAACTTTGAAAGAATTACATACAGATTGAAGATTATTTAATAAATTTTAACTTAAATATAGGTGGCATAAATGACCGCTAATGTAGCCGGCTTTCCTAAACAGCGACATTTTATGTATCTACATATAAATAACTGCAAAATTTCCGTCGTACTGACGCCACATGTACATTTCTCCTATTCACCTCTGACCGTGTATAGGAGGCAAATAAAACGTTGCCAAAATAATTGCGTTCTCAAGAAAATTGCGAGACGCTAGCAGGTAAGGCCTGGTTTATAGATCGCACAATCGTCGCATTTAATTATAAAGACAAATTAATAATTCATATTAACTTCGTCGATTGTCAATGCGACTTCGTTTACGACGAAATTAATTCAGACCAATGTAATGTTTTGCACATTAAAACAAAAAATTAAATTAAGAGCAGGAAATTTATACATTTAATTCGTTGCGCCGTGACGTCGCATTTCAATCTGATCACGACGGATGTCACGGATACAACGTCTTAGACGAATTTACTCCCCATTTAATTGATTAAATTACTGTAAATTCGTCTGAAATGCGACGATTGTCCGACGCATAAACTAGGCGTAAAAGAAACAGGAAGTGTGACTGTCCCGCTGTATGTTTTGTGGATGATTATCAAGAAAACGACTCCATTGAATGACATCAAGTTCAAATTCAATCTGTTCAAATTCAGTTCCCCCGTAGGCCAACAACCAATTGTACTTATACGCAGAACGTTACCTCTCCGCGACAGCGTAACCATCAAAAAATTTTGCTTCCAAAATTGTAGGCCTTGTCGCGTCAGACCACTGGCGGGAATTGGCCGAGCTAAATTTCGTCATGACTGCCCCCAATCGGCATGCAACACCCTCTTGTAAGAGGCCGACGGGAACGAAACAGCTATTTCTTTTTAGAAATAGTTTCTTGTTCAACCTATTATTGTGGATTTCTCAAAGAAACAATTAGAAAATATTTAAAATATATTGAAGACTCTTTCAAGACTCTAGCACCATGCTACAAATAGCAAATAATTTCGACTGTTTACATTCCTTACATTATAAAATTTCGCATACTAATCAGTAATCACCTCCATTAGACAAAGTAGAAACTTTGAAATGTCAAATAATGTGAATATTCCCTTCGTTTCTTAATGTATTTTATGTCCATGCATAAGCCCAAACGCACGTTGTTGGCCTGAGATGCCTCGGAGAAATTCTCAAATAATCGAAAATCTAAGCTTAAACTTCCAAAACCAAAAAAGAACAGATTTGAGACCAAAACTCCAGGCATCAGTTGAACGAGGAATTCCACCCAATGATAATACTGTTAAAAAGATAAAACAAGCCTCAAAATTTTTGAGCAGCATCCTATTCTTCGAAAATGCATAAAGTTTGACGCTTCCTACAAAGAAGTCATTGGAAGAAAACAGCATGTTTGGAATCACAATGAAGCTTTAGACAAGCTCTGTTCATTTCTGACACTCAATTTTTCTCCGAGTAAATACGATCGTCATCCGAGGGCTTCAAATTCGACGACGGGTCTGGGTACGAGATTGCGACTCGGGCAAGATCGGTATTAGCCTGGTACCCTGGCCCAATCAAAGAATATGGGCCAGGTAACCACTAAAGACATCTGCTTTCCTATTGGTTGAAATTTCGCGGGTTTTTAGTGGCTATGAGTAAAACTGCAATCGTCATAAGTGGATTTATCCCTGATGACACGAGAATGAGATTAGTGGTTACCTGGCCCATATTTCTTTTGAAAATGGGCCAGGGTACCAGGCTAGATCGGTATTCGTCACCAGACTCCCACATTTGCCGCTCGTCCAACATGGCGGAATGCGCACAATTGACGACACCGAAAAAGATGGCGGTGGTACATTTAACCACAATGCTTTGCGACCTCAAATCAGCTCAAATAGCAACTAAACATTGTTTATCATGCTAACATGGATTAAGTAAGCAAGAACTTCATTCCTACCAAAGTTGATCGTTTTAAAGACCTATCATCCGATTATTGTACAAGAAACAACATTTACTATGCGCAATGGATTGTGGTTAAATGTACAAGTCGCCATCTTTTTCGGTACGGTCAATTACCCCGGCGATTTTGGCGCCTTTTATGCCCGGCGTGGACAGCTCAAGTGAGTTTCCCATTCCAAGATAGCGTAAAATATGTATGGATAAATTAAGTTATAATAAATTTGTTTAAGATGAGGAATAGAGAGATAGTGCCTTAATTTGCATATGATTCCAATATTTCGAGATATTTTTGGGCAGATATATGAAATGTGGTATTTCCACGATATTGATTCATCAATCATTACTCCTAAATATTTAATACTGCTTTTACGATCCAAAGAATGGCACGATCCATCTTTGCTCCTGATATGTATATCAATGGACGCATCCCTTTTTCTTACAGACTTTACAATCATGAAGTTTGTTTTTCTCATATTAATTGATAATTGATTAATGTGACACCATTCCTTGACATTGGCAAGATCAGAGTTCATTAAAGGTGACGTACAGTCCGTTCTGCGCATGAACGAAACTAATGTTTACATCTTCATTTACAAAAAATAAACTGATACCTTATTCAAGATTGTAAGCTTTTGTTACTTCCTCTTCATTACTTCTACCCAAAACAAAACATTTTCAAAAGAAATAGGAGAAATCCGAAGAGATATCCTCGCCAAATCGCTTGGTTTTCTGCCATGTTGCTCCTAACGGTTTACATTGAGGTGAGTACTTCATGTAATTATCTACGAATGTCTGTTTTGGGGACCCCATGGCGGTCATGCGCAGAACGGACTGTACGTCACCTTTAAGGTTTCTAAAGTATTCAAATTACTTTCAGAAGCAAATACATTTGTATCATCTGCAAGTATTTTAAAATTCAATTTTTTGGAACAATTTGGTAAATCACTTATATAAATTAAGAATAATAAAGGGCCTAACGTACTCCCCTGTGGAATTCCGCAGACCGTTGTTTGTTTTGGAGATTCAACATTTCCCAACGCAACATATTGTTTTGTATTTGCATGAAAGGTAACTATCAAACCATTTTAAAGGAAGCCCTCGGATTCCATATTTTTCCAACTTTTCAAGCAGTATAGCATGATTCACAGTATCAAAGGCCTTCGAGAAATCCAAGAAAACTCCGCATGTGTACAGACTTTTATCAATTGCTTTTTTAGGCTCTCAGTAATTTCAGTTATGGCATGGGCTGTTGAACGCCCTTTTCGAAAACCAAATTGGAATTGAAAAAGAATATCTTTTTTTTTCAATGAAATTTATGAGTTTTTTATATTTTATTTTTAATGTACACCGAGGTAGCGATAGCTTACACTTTCATTAACTGCTGTGTGGTTCCTGGCAATGTTAATCTTCTCCATTCTCCTAAGTTTCTGCGACGTTCCAAAAACTACAAATTCAGTTTTCCCCTTTTTAAGATCATGAGAATATCGACAGAGCACTTCAAGTCGTGTCCTGCCTCCACGAGCACATGTGACGCCTTGAGGCGAATTTTATCCAATTTAAGTGCACGAGATATTCTCGCGACAACTTAACACTTATCCGTGAGGAAGTACAGTGTTTCATGATATTCTGAAAGTCCTCACGGATGAGTTCGCAAGTTCGGAAATGAGAAATATTTTAGAATGACTAGTCACTTGTTATATGCGCGCCGTGCATTGTGGTATGTTTGAAGGGACGCTGTGGGGGACATAGCTATCATAATATAATACCAGAGGGGGAATTCCTATGCTGAGTCCAGTCAAATGTGCGAGGAAAACAGAGCGCCGTTATTAGAGGGAAAAATCTACTATCCAGTCCCTTTGAAGACTTGCCCATGAGGCTTGCCAATACGCGGGGCCACAATTTATATCCAAGGAGTGGAAAAATTCAACACATAATAGAGGCCTCAATAAAGAACTAAGGTAAGAATTTATAATAGTAAATCGTGATGAAAAGTTAGTAAAAGGCTTGTTTTATACGAATTTTAGCTCCATTTTCTCCTCTAACAAGGCGGTCGCCATATTTCTTCCAATTCTTGATCCCATGCAATGCCCATTCTAATCTTTATATTATGATCTCTATGTGGGGGACGCCGTGATCAAATGGCAAGAATAGACGTTTCAATTCGAAAGTTTCTCGTAATACATCCATCAGAATTTAACGAAATTTACGAGGAACATACATACATACATACATACATACATATTTAATTGTGTTCCTCAATGAGGCTTTTCGACACTAATTTACATGGAATGACAATAATTATTATAAAATCGCGATTAAAATTATTACATAGTTAAAAGTTTACTAGTATAAAATTTCCTATTATTAAAAGTAGTCTATTACTGAGTATGAAGTTTGGCTAACATGTCTTTCTTTAATTTGTTCTTAAAACTTTTCAAGGAGGGCATTAGCTTTATGTTATTGTCCAGATCGTTCCATAGTTTCGCTCCTCCGTACTGGAATGTTCTCTGACCGGTGGTGGTATTGTACATTGGTATTTAGAGGAACTCTCGATTACGAGTGCAACGTTCGTGTAGATTTGAACGTTTTCTAAATTTATTGCACAAGTAAGGTGGGGCTAAGTTGTGAATACACTTGTACATCATGACTGTTTCTCTAAAAAGCAAGTGTTCCTTCACCGGAAGCCAGTTCATGCAGTTCCCGTAGTTTTGGTGAGATGTGGTCGAACTTCTTGGTGTTTGTCACGATCCTACACGCAAAATTTTGTATCAATTGCAACTTATTGATGTTTTTGGCCGAAGTGTTCGACCAAGCGGAAGAGCAGTAGAGAAGTTTATTCATTACCAATGCTGATACCAAAGGGGATAGAGTATCTTTATCAAAACATTTGCTTACTCGGTTGATCTGTGACAATTTAGACATGCAAGAGGAGACCACTTCAGTGATATGGCAATCATATGTCAAATTGGTATCCATTGTTAATCCTAAATCCTTGGCTGAAGGAACTGGCCTGATAGTTTCACCTAGGAAATTTAGGCTCATATCTGAGGGAAGATTTTGTAACAGTTGCCGCGTTCCGATAATCAAGTATTTGGTTTTCTTCGGGTTAATAAGTAGGTGAAGTTCAGAACAGCACTTTGCTACTTGGCCGAGATCTTCCTGAAGGTGCTCTTTGGCGTCATTTGCATCTTTAACAGGGAACGACAAGAACATTTTAGAGTATATTTAGAATATCTTCTTTCTATGAATAAAGAAACCTGCTTGAAATAATGTGCACACGAGACAGCGAGAGACATTCGCCAAAGATTCAAAACAACAATTCTAAATTGCCAGGGCGATCGCGAGATTTCGCCAGTTGTTTGTGAGATATACTTCCTTGACCAGATGGTTCGAGGGATGATCACAAATGTTTTTCACGCGAGGTTCATCGATTACCGCAACGTTTTGCCAGGGTGAGATTTCGCCAGTTGTTTGTGAAATGACTTCCTTGACCAGATGGTTCGAGGGATGATCACAAATGTTATTCCCGTGAGGTTTATCGATTACCGGAAAGATTTTGCCAGGGCGAGATTTCACAAGTTTGTGAAATGACTTCCTCGACCAATTGGTTCGAGGGATGATCACATATATGACTCCAGAGATGTCTCGATTCCAGTCAAGGTTTTCCAGGGTATTCCGTAAGATTTTGCCAGTTGTTTGTGAAATGACTTCCTTGACTAGATGGTTCAAGGGATGATCACAAATGTTATTCCCGTGAGGTTTATCGGTTATCGGCAAGATTTTGCCAGGGCGAGGTTTCGCCAGATGTTGGTGACAGGACTTCCTCCGTTCCTCGACTAGATGTTTCGAGGGATGATCACATATATGTTACTCCAGAGATGTCTCGATTACCAGTCATGGTTTTCCAGGGTGAGATTTTGCCAGTTGTTTGTGAAATGACTTCCTTGACCAGATGGGTCGAGGGATGATCACAAATGCATGTTATTCCCGTGAGGTTCATCGACTTACCCGGCAAGATCTTGCCAGGGTGAGATTTCGCCAGTTGTTTGTCAGATGACTTCCTTGGCCAGATGGTTCGACGGATGATCACAAATGTTAACGTTTTTCACGCAAGGTTGACCGATTATCGGCGAGTTCTTGCCAGGGCGAGATTTCGTCAGTTTGTGAGATGACTTCCTTGACCTGATGGTTCGACGGATAATCACAAATGTTTTTCACGCGAGGTTCATCGATTACCGCAACGTTTTGCCAGGGTGAGATTTCGCCAGTTGTTTGTGAAATGACTTCCTTGACCAGATGTTCGAGGGATGATCAGAAATGTTATTCCCGTGAGGTTTATCGATTACCGGCAAGATTTTGCCAGTGCGAGGTTTCGCCAGATGTTGGTGACAGGACTTCCTCCGTTCCTCGACTAGATGTTTCGAGGGATGATCACATATATGACTCCAGAGATGTCTCGATTACCAGTCAAGGTTTTCCAGGGTATTCAGTAAGATTTTGCCAGTTGTTTGTGAAATGACTTCCTTGACCAGATGGTTCAAGGGATGATCACAAATGTTATTCCCGTAAGGTTTATCGGTTACCGGCAAGATTTTGCCAGGGCGAGGTTTCGCCAGATGTTGGTGACAGGACTTCCTCCGTTCCTCGACTAGATGTTTCGAGGGATGATCACATATATGTTACTCCAGAGATGTCTCGATTACCAGTCATGGTTTTCCAGGGTGAGATTTTGCCAGTTGTTTGTGAAATGACTTCCTTGACCAGATGGGTCGAGGGATGATCACAAATGCATGTTATTCCCGTGAGGTTCATCGACTTACCCGGCAAGATCTTGCCAGGGTGAGATTTCGCCAGTTGTTTGTGAGATGACTTCCTTGGCCAGATGGTTCGACGGATGATCACAAATGTTAACGTTTTTCACGCAAGGTTCATCGATTATCGGCAAGGTCTTGCCAGGGCGAGATTTCGTCAGTTTGTGAGATGACTTCCTTGACCAGATGGTTCGACGGATAATCACAAATGTTTTTCACGCGAGGTTCATCGATTACCGCAACGTTTTGCCAGGGTGAGATTTCGCCAGTTGTTTGTGAAATGACTTCCTTGACCAGATGGTTCGAGGGATGATCAGAAATGTTATTCCCGTGAGGTTTATCGATTACCGGCAAGATTTTGCCAGGGCGAGATTTCGCAAGTTTGTGAAATCACTTCCTCGACCAGATGGTTCGAGGGATGATCACATATATGACTCCAGAGATGTCTCGATTACCAGTCAAGGTTTTCCAGGGTATTCCGTAAGATTTTGCCAGTTGTTTGTGAAATGACTTCCTTGACCAGATGGTTCAAGGGATGATCACAAATGTTATTCCCGTGAGGTTTATCGGTTACCGGCAAGATTTTGCCAGGGCGAGGTTTCGCCAGATGTTGGTGACAGGAATTCCTCCGTTCCTCGACTAGATGTTTCGAGGGATGATCACATATATGTTACTCCAGAGATGTCTGGATTACCAGTCATGGTTTTCCAGGGTGAGATTTTGCCAGTTGTTTGTGAAATGACTTCCTTGATCAGATGGGTCGAGGGATGATCACAAATGCATGTTATTCCCGTGAAGTTCATCGACTTACCCGGCAAGATCTTGCCAGGGTGAGATTTCGCCAGTTGTTTGTGAGATGACTTCCTTGGCCAGATGGTTCGACGGATGATCACAAATGTTAACGTTTTCACGCAAGGTTCATCGATTACCGGCAAGGTCTTGCCAGGGCGAGATTTCACCAGTTTGTGAGATGACTTCCTTGACCAGATGGTTCGATGGATAATCACAAATGTTTTTCACGCGAGGTTCATCGATTAGGCTACCGCAACGTTTTGCCAGGGTGAGATTTCGCCAGTTGTTTGTGAAATGACTTCCTTGACCAGATGTTTCGAGGGATGATCACAAATGTTATTCCCGTGAGGTTTATCGGTTACCGGCAAGATTTTGCCAGGGCGAGGTTTCGCCAGATGTTGGTGACAGGAATTCCTCCGTTCCTCGACTAGATGTTTCGAGGGATGATCACATATATGTTACTCCAGAGATGTCTGGATTACCAGTCATGGTTTTCCAGGGTGAGATTTTGCCAGTTGTTTGTGAAATGACTTCCTTGACCAGATGGTTCGAGGGATGATCACAAATGCATGTTATTCCCGTGAAGTTCATCGACTTACCCGGCAAGATCTTGCCAGGGTGAGATTTCGCCAGTTGTTTGTGAGATGACTTCCTTGGCGAGATGGTTCGACGGATGATCACAAATGTTAACGTTTTCACGCAAGGTTCATCGATTACCGGCAAGGTCTTGCCAGGGCGAGATTTCACCAGTTTGTGAGATGACTTCCTTGACCAGATGGTTCGACGGATAATCACAAATGTTTTTCACGCGAGGTTCATCGATTACCGCAACGTTTTGCCAGGGTGAGATTTTGCCAGTTGTTTGTGAAATGACTTCCTTGACCAGATGGTTCGAGGGATGATCACATATATGACTCCAGAGATGTCTCGATTACCAGTCAAGGTTTCCCAGGGTATTCCGTACGATTTTGCCAGTTGTTTGTGAAATGACTTCCTTGACCAGATAGTTCAAGGGATGATCACAAATGTTATTCTCGTGAGGTTTATCGGTTACGGGCAAGATCTTGCCTGGGCGAGGGTTCGCCAGATGTTGGTGACAGGACTTCCTACCTTCCTCGACCAGATGTTTCGAGGGATGATCACATATATGTTACTCCAAAGATGTCTCGATTGCCAGTCAAGGTTTTCTAGGGTGAGATTTTGCCAGTGTTTGTGGAATGACTCTCTCGGCCTGGTGGCTCAAGCCAAGGGGTGAGCACAAATATGTTGTTTACGTGAGGTTTATGCCTTTATGGATTACTGGGCAAGGCGTTGGCAGGGAGGAGTCTCCAGTTGCTGGTTTGTGATACAACTTCCTCTTCTATATGACCCGATGGGTGCAGGTGAGGGTTGTCGATTACTGCATGGGCAAGAATTCACCAGAGCGCGCTTTCACCAGTTTGTTTTTTGTGCAATGTAATGCAGAGTTGTATTCTGAAATATGGGTGAAGTTATTGACAATGATCACATACAGCGCTAACGGGCCTGTGCGACATCGGCTCTATGTTGATTGTCTTATAATGCGTGAGTGTGTTGGTGTTTTGGGTTTGACAATAGATGACGCGACGTTGCTGTGTTAATTATTACGTCGTATAGGTTTAACGGTAGGCGGAGTTCCCGTCATGGAGTCTTGGTAGTTCTGAAAACGGGGTACCTCAATCAACCCTCCCAGTTTACTGGGTCAGGATTGTCGCTTCTCCACTGGCGGTGGGTTTCTCCTTGTTTTATTATAGATTTTCTTGTTGTCTAACTTTATATGATGTATTTTATTATGCCAACTTGTACAATGTTTTCCTGGAATGGACGTATCGTACTACATTTGCTCCTAAACTGAAGTTACTAACTGCTTAAGCAGGTCGAACGTCCATCACATGGCTGAACTTTGTGGAGGATCCCACTGTCGGTGGCGGGGTGATGTCCTTGGCCTGGTACATGGTACATGATGTTAACGCGTCACTGCGGACATTCCCACCGGTTGTTATCCAATTTTACTATACCCTCATCAGAGCGTGTGCATGGGTAATCACCCTAAACCACAATTGGTTCATATCTTTGTTTAGATTGAGAAAATGTTTCCGCTGAAGTTGCCGTCTTCAACTTTTCTGGGTTTTCCTACAGACGAAAACATTGCCGCATATCGTCTCGATCACCGCGGCTAGTTATATTTCAACAGAATGAACTACTCTACGGTTTCTCAGCCTTTTGGATTCCTTTCTATAAGAAAGTATTAACGATTGGCGCGTAGGGTTTAAGCCTAGGGGAGTCTTCGGCACGCAGAGCTAGGGACTGAGCGCCATATTCTATCTGTAATGTACTATTTTCTCCATGTTAAAGTGTGTTTAGCAATAGCAAACGGCACAGTCTGTGTCCAACTTTACAAAAACCAATAGTCTCTTTTTAGGTGGTTTAGTTTTGGAATTAGGTGTCCGTTGTCGATCCCGTAAAGTAAGTATTATATTATAAGACGAAATGGTCTTCACATGGGACTCGTGTCCTGTTGATCATTCCTTCATCATGTTCAAGTATTGCACTCTTTTTTTAACTGTATATTTGCATTCTTACATGGTTGTAAAGTTAATAAATAAATAAATCAATGATTGAGTTAACATAACTTATAGAGACTGAGTATTATTAGTTGCTGTGAGTTTGTACAAGGCTTCAACAGTAGACCATTACTGGTCTCTTGTATTAAGGGATGAGAATTGGGGTGTAAGAATTGGGGTGTAAGAATTGGCTATGGGGTGTAAGGATTGGGTGTAAGGATTGGGGGTATATGAGCCCAATAATGGTCTCCTGGTAGTGTACAGAAGTATGGAAAGCTACAGAAAGGGTGGGGAGGCGAATTTTCTCCCCATACCTTAATATAGCGATGCGATATCGCTGCGGTGTGAAATAGAATACTATTCATACTGCATAAATTAGAGCATCGCATATAAAGGTCAACAAACTATGAATAAATTGTCATTGTGGTCAAGTACAGCGGTGTAGGTTACATAGCGTGCGATGCAGCCCAGTACTATATTGGAAGGTTTATCGGGATTCCTGATAGTGATGCCGATTTATCGTGAAAAATGACTTCCCACTCACCCACCCAATTCTGAGGATTTGCACTGCAGCTCTTGTCGTATCACCGAATTTTCTCCCCATATAGCGATGCGATATCGCTGCAGTGTGAAATAGAATACTGTTCAACACGAGAAATAAATTTCATTTGTCTAAGCCTCTAAGCATCCATGAATTATTCTGTTTATTTCATAAACACTAACACAAAAAATCTAAATTGAGGATCAATTTTACTGCAAAGTAGATAAACAAGCAATATCGTTGAACCGATATCTTCACACGTAAGTCGTAACGTATTTTTACACGTGTAAAAATACGATTTTGCTTAGTGGCGGAAAACTCTGTATCACACAAACAATCAGCACTAAATAGAGGATATTACACGGTGGTGCGAAGATATGGATTTTATCTTCGAGCGGTGAAAACAATATTTTACGAATGAGCGTAGTGAATGAGTAAAATATCGTATTTACCACGAGAAGATAAAATTCATATCTTCAAGTAGTCCGGGGCCTTATGTCATTCCCGTAGGAACTTCATGATCATTTTAGTTTCTTTGCTGAAATCCATAGTTTAGAGCATGATAAGTCAAATAAACTTTGTCACCAATTTTTTCAACCATGGTGACGTCATTTTTTATGGGATGAATTATGACGTCATAAAGTGGCTATTTTATGGCCATAAATTAAGCTAAAATGAACTACTACGGTTAAATAAATAATATTTCGATCACATTATGATAGATGGAGCTCAATTACCCTGCCTAAAGTATTATTTTAATTTTAATAACCCTGTATCTAATTTATGCCAATTATTTATGACGTCAACATTTACATGAAGCCAATAAACACGGTTACATGTAGGAAATTTGCGAAGGATAATCTCTCTCGTGTCTGAGTTCAATATACCATCAAACTGCCAACTGTTTGCACGCAAGATTTCCTCACGCAGAAACTTCGAACAACGAAAAATTACTTTGAAATCACTCTCAGAGGAATGGTTAACCGACGACTCTATAGCAGCAATTTTTGCTGTAGCTAAACAAAATCGATCGGACTCATTGCGTCGAAACGCACTTACAAATTCAATACCGTCAATATTAGCAATCATCAGTTCCCTCAAATATTTTCTAGAAGGAGATAAATGACAGAGACGGTACTGCAAAACTGTCCAAGTAAGTCTTGTGCGCATCGTCGAGAGACAGTATCTTGCCCTGCTCGAGGAAGCTTCTAATCAAATTCAAGTACTCTATGTTTGCTGCAATTTCGGATTCTTGTTTGTCAGATGTTTCATGTTGTGGATTGCTTTCTGCGGCGCGCACAACATGTTTGTCCAGCATGTACGGTGGTACTAACATCGATGGATAAAGCATCCTCTGGATTAATTGCACTGCTTAGATAAACTTTGTACAATTGATTATCCCAATTTTTAACGAAGTCACAAAGCTGCTTTCCCCTGTTTTCACTTTTTATGGCATGGACAGATTGTTTTTCATCATGGGTTTGACAAAAGAAGCACATTACCTTGTCAGTTACAGTAAACGTGCGCGAAATCCGTTGTGGCACGTCAGTTGTTTCATCGGGTTTGAGCTGGAGACCTGATTTCGATTCAAGTGAAGGTCGTCCCGGAGCTCGAGAGAGGACAGCGACATCTTTGGAAGCAACTGCTTTCTCAAATCTGTTTTGGGCTATTCTTAGTTTTTCTGAACTAACAGTGGTTTTTCTACAACTGCCATGGAAGCTAGCACTATTCTGTTTCAGATCATCTCCTGATAAACCTTCTAAACGTTTACTTGCGTCTGCAAACTTAATTTCATGAAAATAACATGCAATTACAAGGCTTTAACAAAATTGTGACGCAATGCATTGTGGATAAAACAAGCGTGTAATTAAAAACCCCAAATTAAATCACATTTCTTAAGTGTGTAGGAATTCTTCTTTTATTTCACGTTGTTCACTACAATTAAATGTACATATATTCCAAAATTGAGTATTCTACATACCATTTTCGCGGCACACAACATTGAAGAAGTTAGAAGAAAAAACAAGATGGCTGACTCAATCCAAACTGACTGAAAGTGGGAAATAGTATATTACATCTCCTTTATGATTTATAAAACATATATGCATCTAAAGTTTATATTTAATAGAAGGAATACGCATGTTTCTTGACTCTGATAAGGATTTGTCAGCCGTAATAATAAAGATGGAATAGATAATTTTATTTGGTCACCACAGATCGCCCAGTAACTTGATATATTAATCCGCAAAACGGTATCCACTGCAAAACAAAAACATTTACGACAAAATACGATTAATAGACTTATCGGATGTTAAAACAATAATGTTCTATAAATTGAAACGTCAAATGGACAGAACTGGCGTTATTAGCTATTCTACTTGGTTCAAGATATGATCTAAAAAATATTCCTTTATCCGTTAACTCAGAAAAGGTATTGTGTGGACTATATTTTACTATAGAATACTTATTGGAGTGTTTGATATATAATATATTAATCATCTTTACGAAAATCTCTATTTTTTATTGCTTTTTAAATGAAATTTATAACTTTCCGATGACGTCATCATTCATTCCATAAAAAAATGACGTCACCATGGTTGAAAAAATTGGTGACAAAGTTTATTTGACTTATCATGCTTGAAACTATGGATTTCAGCAAAGAAACTAAAATGATCACTAAATTTTCACGGGAGTCATTATTTTGACACAAGGCCCCGGACTAAAGCCAGCGTGTAATTTTCTTTTTATTATATAGATTCAATGCAAAAAGAGGTAAAATTCTTAATGACGTCATCGATATCTTCACTAGTGAGGATATGGAAAATACGACACTGCATATTCTCTAGTAAAACACTCGCATCTAAATAGTAATAATTCATCATGACTACTTCATGTTAGGTCTACATAATAATTTGGCAGTAATTTAGCGACGATAATTTTGGGTTAAGGTTAACATGTCCTGACTCCTGATTCACATTTCACAAGAATCACCGAATCAGACTATTGCCGAGAATTTGAGATGTGTTCATATGTTGATATTTTACTTTATATATAAATACAATAATAGTTATTAGACCGAGTAAGACAACGTTTCGTAACGTTTAATTAGCTCTATTCTCTATCCTCATCGTTTTCTTGGAGACAATTTATAATTTACTCAATTCTTGAATTTCTTTGAAATTTCCTTTACATTTCCTGCAGAATCGTTTTTACTGCAAATTTCCTGCATTTCGTCAAAATTTCCCGCAAAAAGGAAATTTCCTGCCAAGTGGAAGCACTATTTATCAATAATTTATCAATTTTAGCGTTAGGACCATGATTCTTTGCGGCACTTGTCCCTAATTTTGTAAACAACGTTCACTTCACTGTATATATTTATTCTCTTCTGTTGTGGCTGTGTCGCATATTAAAGTTATTGATGATTTGAGAATGTTTCGCAAGGGTCAGAGCTTTCTTAAAAAGGTGATATTGTTTTCAAAGACTCACTGGAAAATAACAGGCGTAAAATTTGGACAACACGTCGCTTCTTTAAAGCCTTTGGGTCGTTTGGGGTTTTTTCTTGCCAGCTCTGGTGTCGTGTTGTTTGTGGTTCAGAATGTATTTACAACGAGTTTAATGGCCTCCGAAGAACGCAAACGAAAGAGAGTCGTACTGCTAGGGACTGGCTGGGCTGCCGTTAACTTCCTTAGGAATTTAAAGCCGGGATTGTACGACATTGAAATAGTATCGCCAAGGAACTATTTTCTTATGACACCATTGCTACCCAGTGTAACAGTTGGAACGCTAGACGCTCGCAGTTTGGTTGAACCCATACGTAAAATATACAGCAAGTGGCACAAAGAGGGAATAAGATTTCACGAAGCTGAGTGTGTGGATGTCGATGTGGAAAAACAACAGGTTACTTGTAAAGACATATCTGGTTAGTTTATACTGTATCTTGCAAAGCATTTTTTATATCTTAATTTAATTTAATCCAATTTGAAATGAACATTATAATATTTACAATTATTAATGCCATATGTGGTCAGCCTGAAACAGAATTCAGGATTCCACCAAGCTTAAACCACCAATGAGTTTCTATAGAAACTGCAACGAGTTTCTATAGAAACCAAACAATTGCAGAAGACAATTAATGCTATATGTACATTGTATTTTTAACCCTCAAGCAAAAACTGTAAGCCTGGTTTTTGTAACATTGTCCCACATCCTGATTGCGAAGTATCTCTTGAATCAGACTAGAGATATCTCGAATCACCACCCAATCTGATTGGATGGATTCAAGTGAGTGGGGCAATTGGGGTGATTGAAATGATCTTATTGAAACCAGGCTTTAGTCAGTATGTTCAGGGCTGGATTAGGGTTGTGCAGGGCCCACTGCATATTTTCAGTGTGGGACACCTTGACACCCCCTCCCCAAGTCCTGATTGGCAATGTGAACACCTTATTAAGTGATACCGTGAGTATAAACAATATCATATTACAGCTTAGTAATATTAGCAATAATTAAACAATTTAACTAGATTATACAACAAATAATAACTTAATAGTATTTACCTGTTGTGAATGCTAGGATCCATAAACTTCTTTTGGGGGGCCCAACACTTCTGGGGGTCCACGCTTTCTGGGCCTTTCTAGAAAGGAAGTGCAGAACAAAAAAAATGTGCAATCAGAAAGCGCAGGGCCTGCAAAAGCATTGGGCCAGTGGCATATGTTGCTTTTGCCATATATGGTTAATCCAGCACTGAGTATGTTGTACTGTAAAATCCTGGTTATAGCCCATCCTCCAGTCATAACCCCTCAGTCATAAGTTGTAACCCTTCAGTTATATGACAATTCAGTTATGACCACCCAAGTTACAGTATAATCCCACCTGTCTGCAAATGTTTACACTGCAAGCCTCAAAATTAGTGCCCATCAACCATCACTGGTCATTGACTGGTAAAATTATCCAGTTTGTCTGGTATGTGTAAATATCATTGCTTACCAGTCATGCATGGCCCTCACCAGGTGAAATTGAGGTTTTTTTTTGTTTTGGAAAAATTGCTTTTATAATCGTTGCAGACATTCAGTTTGGTAAAAATTGGATGTCTTGCATGCACTACACCTTAAAACGGTGCAAACAGATGTCTCACACTACAACCTAAAAAGTTCTGCACAAGTGTATGTCTTGCACTACACCTTAAAACTGCACACTGACTCAACACTTGGAGCTGCCCTACAAAAAATCAAGAGATCCGTGCGGTTTCGGACTCAAAATGTTTGGGTTTTTAACAATATTCAAGCTACATTTTTGCTGCTAAAAGCCTTTAGAAGAAGTATCTATTACTGCAGCATGTTTGCATTTCTTTGTATTGGTTCATAACAAAATATAACTTAAAAAATAAAGATTTTCTTGCATGTAAAGAGGACTGGGGCCACCCTGCATGTCAGCCTCCATGACGGCTTCAAAATTTGGTTTGTAGGTATCATTTCAGTCCTTATATAGAGTTCACTGGTTGTACCCAAGATGTCCCACCAGATGATCAACCCACAAACAGCAGCGGAGATTCTACTCAGCCAGAGGATCAAGGTGCTTCCACTGTCAGTTCCACCAAACCCTCTATCTCAAACACCTATAAAGAGGACTCGTAGTAGAAGGATTGTTAAACCTCCATCCAAGCTGAACATTTAAGTACTGTACCATAGTAGATGTACAGTTGCAGTAATTTCTCTTTAAACATTTTGAAAATAATAATAAAAAAAACCCAACAAGTTCAGAAACATTATTTATTTAAAATTGTTATAACTTTGTTTAATTAAGAAGGGTAAGATGTTATGTGATTTAAATAATTGACAGTACTGCGGTCAGTGGACAGGTTGCAGTATTTAGGTCAGTGGACAGACTCGGTAGGGGAACCAATTTTAGTTTTGTAAATGAATCCTGTAGGATCCTCATTTCTGTGCAGGATATTTGAAATCCTGTAGGATTTCCTGGAATATGTGAAATCCTCTAAGATCTTGTGCATGAGGATTATAATATACATGTATGAAATCCTCTAGAATAATGTGCAGGTAAAAGGTAAAATATATAGTCAAACACAAAATATTGTGCTAGAATAATTTATTTGTCATAATTTAATTATACATGATCATCTTTCAGCAAGGAAAAAGGAACAATACAATGACAGTATGAATGAGAAGTCATGGGCAAGTGATGAGCTTAAATTTATTAATGAAACATTGTCATTAGTTGAGGACATGAGCAAACAAACTGAGCATATGATGCATGATGTTCATCATGCTGTGGCTCAATTACAAAAGAGGTTTGATGTGGGTGAGGTGAGAAATTGTGAGAAGCGAAGGGAAGCTAGGAGAGAAAAAGAGAACAGGTCAAAAGTTAAAAAGAAGAGAAGAATCGTCCAAGAGATTACTGTGCTAGTTTGAGCAATTTGTCTGATGATGAAATGCCGATTGACCTTATAGAGTAAATAGTTCATAGTTAATATTAAGATATTTTTTTACTTTGATTGTAGAAACTTTAAAACTGTCCTTTTCTTGTGATGCATGTAGTTGCATATATTATACATATTTTAATAGTGTGATAAATAGTTCTTTTGAATTTTTGGTATGGTAAATTTTTTTTACCGAACCCTTTCATTCTTGAATATTTTCCCCACCCAACCTTAGACATACTAAATTTTTTGCTTACCCAACCATTTTCTCTTCGGTTCCATCCCTGGTCATAAATAATGACCGGTCCCTTACATGTAATTGTCAATAATAATTATTTGAAGGACTACTGTACAAGAACAAATTTACAGTACTACTATATATAATAAATTAGCTAGTAAATAATAAATTGTAGAAACTTTCGTATTTCCAAACTTTTGTCCCCTGTGCCCAAGACATCTACTACTGTATCTACAGTAATTACATTAACAATTTTAGTGCAAATATACCAGTTGTTATAAGCCCTTAGAAAGTCATGGCTATATAAAACAAAAACTGGTAAAAGGTATAAAGCATTGAAATATGGAAGCATCCACAGACCAGAAGTTAAAAAATAACTAGAAATACATAAATGCAATAAGCCCTCACCCGTTTTTACATGAATTCAGTTTTGTAAATACTCCCTGATTAGAAACATTAATGCAATTCCCCTTGCCCTCTTTTATTGGGGCCCTGAAAATAGGCTGCTGAGGCAGGCGTAACAATTTTGTCAACATATTAAAGTTATATTTTACAGTTCTTTCATTCTGTTTACAAAAATCATCACCACAGCATTTGAAAACATCAAGCGGCGACATCCTGAGAACAACAACTGTCCCGTTTTACATGCATTTTTGTAAATCCCCCCCCCCCCCCCCCCCCCCCCCAATTTCTGTTTTATGTTATTTTAATAATAACACACAGAAAACACCCCAGTTATTGTTGCCTTTTTCTCGCTGTAACGTCTTTCTTTGGTCTTTTCCCATAGTAATATCAATGTACATTTTAGCTGAAACCATTTTTCTGGCAAAGATTTCTTTCGTCAGATCGTTGAAAAATTATTTTGTAATCCAACCAAACTTTTTAATTATAATTTGCTGACGTAAATTTAAATAATTTGCATAATTTAACAGGTTTAATTACCAGTACCCTGCTATCCGAACTGCGCAAGTTGTGGATTTATTAACATATTATATAGATATATAAACAGGTTTTAGAATTACGTTCAGGTTTTCACCTCGTGTGTAATTTCGCGTGTAAATGGTGTCCACGCATGCCGAGATTAGCACCCTCACCGAGCTTCGGGCCTTCGGGCCTACGCCCGGGCTCGGGGAGTAAATTTTAAATCTTAAACTGTATGTAGATTTTTAGTTACAATTTATCTTGAAATTGAAGTCTACGTGAAGCTATTGGCTATAAAGCTATCAAGCACCAAAAATAAGTCGCATCTAGCACATGCAGTCAAAGAAGTGACACTAAATCTCGGGAATAAAATAAGTTTAACCATACCTGAGTATAATCGTCGGTTTATTTTTATACTATACACTCACACTGCGCTGAATAATATTCGTTGTAGCACGTCTCAGCCCAAATTCCGAGTATATATACACTGAAAAGCCGTGATATTTTTTAGTCATCTCATCAACCAAGTCGAGAAAGCTAATTCGTTGTAAATGTTTGATCCAATTGTAAGAAACTTTGTCTCTCTTGCATGTAAACATCGCTAACGACCAATATATACTGTTTCACATTTTGAATTTTTATGCGCTAGTGTCATGTGACAATTACGTGACTCATTACCAGGTCTCGCGTATGCGCCGATAGATTAATGCTGATAGATCGTATGTCGGCTATATTGTATTCTACAAGATTTTTGGCTGGCTTCTAAAAGATTCTCTAAGATCTTAGTAAGATTTTCAACCAATTATTTCTTGAGCCGACCGAAACGGCCCTTTCATTACATTACTCTGTCTGATTTTATTTGTCAAAGACTGAAAGAGGCAACCCTCAGTCTAGCCTGGTACCCTGGCCCAATCAAAGAATATGGGCCAGGTAACCACTAAAGACTTCTGCTTTCCTATTGGTTAAAATTTCGCGCGTTTTTAGTGGCTATGAGTAAAACTGCAATCGTCATAAGTGGATTTAGCCCTGATGACGCGAGAATGAGATTAATGGTTACCTGGCCCTTATTTCTTTTGAAATTGGGCCAGGGTACCAGGCTACCCTCAGTCATTCCAGGCAGCATTATATTCTAATTCGCTCCCCGCTCAACCGATGAACCGAATATAAATAATTTATGATGTAATACAAAACAGGCTTATAGGAGTGTGTCCACACGACGATGCGTGCGTGTCTTTTATTCACTTAAATTAATCAAAATACAGGATACAGATATATTATTATAAGATAACTTATAACACTAGTTACAACAGTGAATATAATCGTCATGATCTGTCAGTATTAACCATTTATAATTATTGGCTATCTTCTTATGATATTATAGGCGAACAATCCAAAACAATAGGTGGGTGTGTACCCGTATAGTCAACAATATGCAGTAGTTCTGACTTCTTTTTTTTTTAACCTGGAAGCTGGATTGACCTAGATTAGTGGAAAACTATTTACTTATAATCAGAATAGTGCCTGGTATCGAACCTACTTATCACTTTTTGGGTATTTAATTTTATTAGACACACGACGCGTAAGGCGTTGGACGCGAATGAGAACCGATCTTCTTTTCAGCCTTATATAATTAGCGTGTCGCTAATCATGCATAACCTCCCTACACAACACTTACATCCCTGGCGCACTACATGCGCCAATTATGTAACCCATAATAAATACATTTATATTCTAATTCGCTCCCCGCTCAACCGAATATAAATCATTTATGATGTAATACAAAACAGGCTTATAGGAGTGTGTCCACACGACGATGCGTGCGAACAAAAGAACGGGGTCAAGGAAAATTAAATACCCAATGAATTAGAAACAGAAAGAAGCGATTCAATGTTATCTTTTATGTATTCGTCCTTTGGCTTTTTCCGATTCCCATCTGCCGTGTCTTTTGAACAATCTATCGTTAACGTGCGAATTAGGTGCGGGTACGGGTAATAAAAAAAACACGCTAAAATGAGGTCCCATTCAAGACCCAACCAGATAAGGGACTGAACCGGCTCCCATATAACAAAACCTGCGTATCTTAGGGAATATCTCACGAGTTGTGAATGGCCCTTTGCAACTTCTAAAGAGTCTGATGTCCCGCATTCATCATCTAGGTAAACAACGATCTTGACCCCATTAAACCTCCAGAATTTAACGAGTGGACGTAAGACTTTGGTGAAAATATATGGGGCCGAACTAAGACCAAAGGGGAGTACGGTAAAACAAAAATATTTGGGGATGCCCTGAAAGCTCCAGGAGAAGCCTAGACACGTCTGGTGTTCTGGAAGATGTCTATGTGGTGATAACCAGATTTTCAATCGAAATTGAAAAGAAAGCCTCCTTTGTTAACATATGTCGATAAGACACGCCAGTCTTCAAACTTAATTTTTTCTTTCCATACACACTGGTTCACATGCCGAAGATCCAAAATAAGTCTTTTCTTACCGGACGATTGGATAGAGACCGACAAAGGGTTCAGGTTATGAGGAATAAATGGGACTTCGATTACTGCGCAGTTTTGGCGAGCTCTGTAATGGCAGACTCGACAAATTCGCTATGCTCTAAAGCTGATTTATTATTCGCTAACTGCGCCTTAATGGGGGTTTCTATAAACGGGATACGATAACCAAATTTTATAGTTTCTATAATAAAGCGATTAGCATCAATCGATTCCCAATAGGGGAGATGAGCTTTAAGTCGACCCTTGAGGGTAGGCGGAGTAACATTCTGTTCGTACTCAAAACCGTCATCACTATAGTCAACAAACGAGTCTAAATTTGCATTTAGCTCTCTAAAGTAAAGTAAATTATCTGACGGTTCCATACTATTAAAATTCAATACCTCACAATCGTTGAACTATTGGTTACCTCCTGTAGGAAGACGTGAAGTCGAAGCTTGGTTTGCCTTTACGGCTGACACTCTCCCATGCAGCCTTTCTGAAACTAAACCGTGGAAGAGTGGCTCTGGGAATAGAATGATATTTGTTCTGGAACGGTTGGTTTGCGTTAGAATTGGTGAAAGTAGATCAGTAGAAGTGTAGGGATGTGAACGACTGACTGATCTTGGATTCCTATCACGTTGTTTATTCGTTCTTTTTCGTAACGCGACTTGTTCGGCTTTCTTGATTCTTTTCTCGTCCCCGGACCCACTAGCGAGCTCGTCAGACAGATATTCGTTGACTAAATGCCACCCGGCTGGGGATTTGTCTGCCAATCGAATCAGCTTGTTTCTTCGTTTGAGCTGTTTCTCGAGTTCTTGCAGGCAATCGCTTACTTGAGACGTCTTCTTGCGTTGCAAGGCTTTTGTCGCTACTGAGACTTGGTTGGCCAATCTACGATTAAACTTATACTGTTGTTTGTTGCCTTCGTATTTGAAGGTGAGTTTGGATGTTTCCTTCAATCTTTTGGCTGCTGATTCAGTTGTATTCTGAGCCTCTTCCTTCAGATCTTCTTTCAGCAGGACTAGTTTCTTATCGAGGTATATTAAAGGGAGAAAAAGTCGTGCCGACGTCAGTGGGTTCTTCTCTAGGTCCAGGTTCTCTTAAACGTTCGGTATCTTCGTCCGTGGATTCTTAAGAATCCATGAGAGACAAATTTTCTTAGGCACACGACGCGTAAGGCGTTGGACGCGAATGAGAACCGATCTTCTTTTCAGCCTTATATAATTAGCGTGTCGCTAATCATGCATAACCTCCCTACACAACACTTTCATCCCTGGCGTACTCCATGCGCCAATTATGTAACCCATTAATGATCCAACTCCTTATACGCATATTTTTCGACAATTAAGAATACAGCTATGACACACACGCAATGTTTTTTGTGGGAGAAGGGTTCGGGGAGAAGTACTCCGAATGAAAATTGTGGTCAGCCTCATCCCAACAACTCAACGTTACGGTCTTAGTTGTCCTAGGGGTAATAATCCCCAAGTAGGACTCTAGTCTAATGTCCTAGGGGTCGTAGTTCCCCATGTTGGACTTTGCCCAAGGGGTAATGACCCCCAAGGGCATCCTACATGTCCAAGGCACAGAATAAGGATCAACCAGAAGTCCAACTCGCGGAAAAAAGTGTCCCATTATTTTTATGCGCATGCGCCAGTCGGCCATTTTGAAAGTAAGTGTCCCCGGAAAATTAGCCTTCTCGTCCTTGCGACCCTCGGGCTCCTGTAATCAATTACTCTTGGCCGTCTTGTGACCTTTTAATTAACTTCATATTATTATCTATATATATAAATAATATTTAGTTAAGTAAATAAGTAATTTACTTTAGAAAACGATTCTTTGGATATGAAATTCTTTGACCACGGGGTTATTAAAACTTCAGTACGCGGATACTACGGGTAAAACTCCGTGGCAAAAAAGTCCTGCACTCACGAAGCTGTCGGCATAATCCAGAATTGTATAAACTCCACATTTGTTTATAGAAGATGGCTAAAATTTTCGGAACTACGCATTGTTGAAATACATCGGGTACGTATGTTGTTAGAAATTTTATAAGCTTTCATTCGGTATATATTTCAAATCGTAGTGTTACCTGTAACTTTTTAAAATGTTCAAAATGTTCTCACCGTAATCGAGAAATGTAAAGCCCGCTTCATGAGTGCAGGACTTTTTTGCCACGGACTTTTACCCGTAGTATCTGCGTACTGAAGTTTTAATAACCTTGTGGTCAAATAATTTTATTTCCAAAGAACCATTTTCTAAAGTAAATTACTTATTTGCTTAACTAAATATTATTTATATATATATAACAATATAAATTTAATTAAAAGGTCACAAGAAGGCCAAGAGTAATTGAATACGGGAGCCCGAGGGTCGCAAGGACGAGAGGGCTAATTTCCCGGTGGCACTTACTTTCAAAATGGCGCCGGGATCGCAGGCCGACATTTCGCGAGGACGCTTACATCAAAGGTGCCGACGCTGAGTTGGACTTCTGGTTGATCCTTATTCTGTGTCCAAGGGGTAATAGATCCCCGAGTTGGACCTTTCTTACTTTCGACTAATTCTTATAATTACATCAATTCGTATGAGTCTATGGGGTTGAGGGTGACCTTTGGGAGCACTTCATCCCCAAACCAAATCTTTATTAAAATAGTAATGCTATATACAAAATTGATTCATATATTACTTTAAGATAATAGAGTGTCCACCATAAGTCATTTGACGCAGTTCGCATGACAGACTCTAAGAGTAGTGCTTATGTGAAAACGTTTTAACCCACATATACAGGTTGTTGTTTGTTGTTGTGATTTTTTTTGATTTTTTTTTTTTTAATAAAGATGTGCAAAATCGTTGAATGGGTGGGATGGGTGGTAATTTGTTCGCTTTGCCGAGCTTACACGTAGCTTATTGTGTAAAGCTGTTGATCACAATGGTTCATATGGTGCGTGTTGAAGTCTTATAAGGACGGCTAGATGAAATTTGATTGGCAGATTTTCCCGCGAAAAAGAGGAAATACCGTTTCCATTGGTTAGACTATTCATTGCCTTGTGTTCTACACGGGCGGAGTCATGCTGGTTGGAAAGACTGACCTTTATACCCGTCTGGGGTTTATTTGAGTTGTTGACAGCTGAGAAATTGATCTTTGTCCGGACCCCTACCGATTTACAAGGTCTTTACGCAGCTTTACATCTTGCTTAGACGTTTTTGTCTCATTAACTTAAATTTATTTTTGCTATAGGCTTATATAAATTGGCTTAATAAATACATTTAATGGGCTGAACTGGAAATGACCCCGATCAGTTTCCTTGTTATTAATGTCATTTATGTTAGGATGCTACAGTATATTTTCCCAGAAAGATCCTACTAAGGATCGTGCTATTAATTGTCAGGATCCTAGATTTTCTAGGTTTTCCTTGTAGGATCCTACTCAGGATCCTAGATTTTCCTGGTAGGATCCTACTCAGGATCCTAGGTTTTCCTGGTGTGATCCTACTCCGGACCCTAGATTTTCCTGGTAGGATCCTACTCCGGATCCCAGATTTTGTTGGTAAGATCCTATTCAAGATCCTAGATTTTCCTTGTTAGGTTCCACACAGGATCCTAGATTTTCCTTGTAGGATCCTATTCAGGATAGAGGGTGTTGGTGGCACAGTGGTTAGTGCACGTGCCTTTCACCTCTGCGACCTGGGTTCGATTCCTGCACGGTGCAGTTATCTGATTAAAAAAATTTCACCTTGACCGCATGTGAGAAGAGTGCTTCCAGTTTGACTCTACCAAACACCACAGGTTTCCTCCGGGTACTCCGATTTCCTCCTGTAGTAACACTGGACCAATGAGGGATGGCCCTTACTGGACCTCTGAGGATAACAGTGTAGATATAACTGATAGAGCTATCCAGTATAAATAAGGTTAGTTTAGTTTTAGTTTTAGTTTTTATCCTAGATTTTCCTGGTATGATCCTACTCAGGATCCTAGGTTTTCCTGGTATGATCCTACTCAGGATCCTAGATTTTCCTGGTAGGATCCTACTCCGGATCCTAGATTTTATTTGTAAGATCCTATTCAGGATCCTAGATTTTCCTTGTTAGGTTCCTACACAGGATCCTAGATTTTCCTTGTAGTATCCTATTCAGGATAGGGGGTGTTGGTGGCACAGTGGTTAGTGCACGTGCCTTTCACCTCTGTTTTGACTCTACCAAACACCACAGGTTTCGTCCGGGTACTCCGATTTTCTCCTGTAGTAACACTGAACCAATGTATGAAAATATCTGGGCCCTATCCTATGCCAGATTCCCAGTACAGAATCGGAACTTTTAATGAATGTCTTACTATTATGCAAAAGATACATTTACTTGTTACAATGTTATCACAGTTTCGATCGTGACACGCAGTTAATATTTTGTTTATTATACCTGATAAATAAAAGGTGTTTGGTTGTTGTTCTTTGTTCGTCTCTTTCTTGCCAAATAAATAACTTATACTTATACTAGCTACACAAGTGCACTTAAAGAAATAACTTCTTTTTTTGAGAATTGTCGCTACACAAGTGCACTTAAACGTTAATTAGACAATAAAATTAAGTGAAAAAAACAAATATCACCAGTAACAAATCCTCTGTGACTGTCAAATTTCATTTTTTACCAGTTGCAATGACCTGTAGATTTCCAAGATTTATTTTGAGGCTTGGACTTTACACTGTACAGTATGAGCCCAGTTATGACCCATCTGTGTGGTAACCTAAATGTCCTGGTTATGCATGTACATGTAAGCTGCCCAGTTATAAATCTTCCTGATAATATGCTTCTACATAAGTCTCTCCCCCATCTGCTAGTTAACGCAAGTATCCTTCTAGTTAGAAGCCCCCTTGGGTATAATTAGTTTCAAGTAGCCACCTGTCTGCTAATATTAGTGTTCTGGTCATACGTTCCCTCAGTTAAAAACCCAAGTTTCAAGCCCACATTTTTGCTAATGTATAAACGTCTTTTGGTTTACGTGTATATTAAAAAGCCTACCAGTTATACCACCTCCCCCCTCGGTTATCAGCCTACCTGTCGTCTGCATGTTGAAATGTCCTTTGGGTTATTTATAACCACCCTCGGTTTATTACTGCATAAGCCCTTTTTGTTATAAGAGCTGAGTTATTTCAGTTATAAAGGGCCTGGTTAAGCTCTCAGTTACAGTATCATCCGTCCAGCAGGTGGAGTTTCTCCAGATCTTCTGCATTTCTCAGACATAAAACCTGGACGCCTGAGTTGAGTTGTGTTGCTGCTAGTGCTCTGGTTATTTAACTTATCTCAAAGTTTGAGAATGCTGAACTTTGAATGCTGAATTCTTTAAATCCAACATCTAGATTGGAAGAGTTAAAGCTCTTTAAATTTCCCAAGAAACAATTGATGCTCACTGTGGAATGTAAAATTCAAGAAAAAAGCATAATAAACAGTCTAAATCAGAAATTACAGTAATTTTTTTGATGGAGAGATTCCAGACTTCCAAATGCAGTTGTCGATGCCCATAGACCAAATTGTAGTTTTATTTAGGCCAACATACAAATTAGTTTCCTATTCAATTTGTGCTCCTATACAAATTGCATTGTGTCCATAAAGCATATTATGAATGGGAAACATAACATATGCTGGGACTGTTTTTTTTCTTCATGTTTTCAGTTCATTTTTTTGACACAACGTTTGGGATTATGGTCAAGGATAATCGATAAGCAAATTTTATCCTTATAGAATATCTAAACATTAAAAACTTTTTGAAGTCAGAACTGTTACAGTATGTTTACTACGGCTGATTCAGCTTCATGTTATAAATGAACTACGTTTTATCCCGACTCAGATCGTATGCGCAGTCGAAACTCCGATTTGGTCTATTGGTCAGGTCGGAAGCAACCGCATCAAAAGCGGAAACCAACTACTGTACAGGTTGTATGTACTTTTTGTGTACTACGTTTATACTTGTTATGTACGTCACCGAACAGCATCAAATTTCACTACAGGCACTATTATACGAACGATGCAAGCAAATGTACCCCGTGCTAGTCTGACTGAATGCGCGTCGAAAATGTTTCTGCAACTTCAGGTGGTGGGTTTCATGCAAAAACTGCCCGCGCCATACTGTATTTTCCTTAAGTTTGCGCGCGGGCAACCAGATTTTTCCCAAGCTTGCGCGCGTGCCCTAGATTTTTCTCAGGTTTGCGCGAGTTAAAATATCACTCGAATCGCGCTTTGTTTTTTTTTAATTGTGCGTGGGCGAGCAACGTCGGGTCGAGATTACGCAACTTTACAATTTTGTTTGCATCTCTCTCTTCCTAACGGTTATGACGACTTTAAACGCTCCCTTTTATATTTTAATTTGTCTAATGCCAGACGATTATGTCAAAGGGAGAACCCATCCCCAAATGACATGTCGTTAGGTTAAGTGAAACCGTTAACTATTAATTTATAGCTATATATTGCTAATTTATTTGCAGGTATCACTGGTTCCAATTCACAGTTTACCTTAAATTACGATCTTTTGGTTGTAGCTGTGGGTTCTCAGAATAACACTTTCAGGATACCAGGTGTTGAAAAGTTTTGTCATTTTTTGAAGTCTGTTGACGATGTGCGTCGTATTAGGAACAACATCATGGATTGTTTTGAAACTGCAGCCATTAAAGGTCAGTCAGAGGAAGATATTAAGAAGCTGCTTCATTTTGTTGTCGTTGGAGGAGGTCCTACTGGTAAGCATTTGTTATCTGCCGTTTTTGACAGGACTTTATGTTTTTACCTTTGTTGATTTGTTTGTTTGTTTGTTTGTTTGTTTGTTTGTTTGTTTGTTTGTTTAGTTTTAGCTTAAGCCCCATGCACACGAGCAAATTTTCTATAACAAAATTTCTGTGACAATTTTTTTTTGCTCATGTATATGGAAATTTTTTAGCAAATTTTCTTTGACAAATGCGTTTCTCGAAAAACTGGCGTCCTAGCTTTTTTATGGCAAAGAAATTTTGTCATAGATAATTTGCTCGTGTGGATGGGGCTTTAATTTAGTTTAGTTTAATGAATTCATCATAATATATTACATATACAGTGAATGGTCGTTTCATACGGATAGATATTATAGTAAATGTAATCAGTCAATGGACAACATGGAAACAAAAACAGATGTGACAGGACAACAGGAACCTACAAATACAGGACTTACTCTATACGTCCCAATTAATTGAGACTTGACCCTTTTAATACCGCCAAGATCAACAATGACAATGCTTGTGAATTAAGAAACATAACAAATATTATCGTAACACGCAACTATAAAACTTGTCTGTCGCCATGATATGATGACACGAGTAAAGTCCATAAGATATATCTTCTAAAGGTTTTAGATGAAGGAACATCTCGAGTGTATAAGAATACTAATTTTAAAACTAAACCGCGGGACCAGTTTCGAAAATGCAACATTAGAACACGGACTGTATTTTAATCGTCTGAAATGGAAAAATAGTACACTTGTCATAAACTATATCTATCCAAACCTCAAAACTACTCACACTAACACTACTATACTAACAGTCTTTAACTAACTAACTAACTAACTAACTAACTAACTAACTAACTAACTAACTAACTAACTAACTAACTAACTAACTAACTAACTAACTAACTAACTAACTACATGTAACTACTGTATCTAGTCGGAATATATATCGGAGTAAAATCGGGAAATGTCTATTTAACAAATAGATTCCATTTTTTGTTGTCTGTTCAGTTATAGATGCACAGATGACGTCACAGCGTGGTACGAGTGGGTCACTGATGTTCTTACCACGTTGTGACGTCTACTGTGCATCTATAACTGAAAATGGAATTCTATTTGTTTTATACAATACAAAAATTTAATTGCAATGATGTACTGGTTGACCGGCTGGCTATGTTAGCATATGTTTGGTACGTGAAGTCATTTGGATCGAACGTGTTCGAAAAACAACGGAGGAGCCCTAAAAGTCGTGTCATCTTTGATTCTGCATCCGTAACTCGGAAATAACCTAAGAAAAACCGAGGTCAAACCTAGCTTGAACCTCAGCTTAATCGTAATCTAACTCTGTTCATGCATGTGTTCGATAAACTGTCTCTAAGACACTATGCATAAAAATATGGACTGTTTTCTGCATTACTAGATAATTTTATTATAATTTACTCATGCCTACTTTTAAATGCTTATAGTTCTTCAGCTACACCGAATCTCTCGTATTTCATACTTCATTATATTTCATTATTACTCGGGCTACTTGTGGTAGGCCGAGTCTAGGTTCCGGTTCGGTTCGGTTTCTGTGTTTGTTTGGTTTTCGTTTTTTTTGTCAGGACATAAATTTGCATTTTTGCACATTTTACTTCCGGTTAAGCTTTGCGGCCGCGAGGCCATGTCACAGAATTGGCCATGTAGCGTACTCGATAGCCAAGTTCTTTCTTTTCAACGACAGCTTGGCGTTGGTGTGTTCTCGAAGATTTCAAGTGACTGAATACTGTTGATCGCTGATGTGGCTGGCAACTGTGTTGATCGTAATTATGTTCACTATGCTCATGGACTGCACACGCTGATCGCGGTCAACCTACACTAAAAGCAACCTCGTACCTAAAAGATGACGAGCACTTCCGAAACGGGTTGTTAGGCCGCGATCTCATTCATCTCAAAGAAAAAGGCAAAATGCCCAATATCAGCCAAATGCTATGTATTGATATTACCGTACGGCTAACAACTCGCGATCAAATGACGATATCCTACACCAACTAGACCTAAAGCTTTATAACTGTGATCTTAATCATTCGATTTTGTTGGTGGTCTATATGACTATATTTATTATTTGATCTTAAAGACCGCAACAAGTGAACGTACGTAGTCACTGTCTAAAGAAAAGAAAAAAAAAAGAAATTGTGTTTATAGAGCAATTTTAATTTACGATCGTCTGTCTATCGAGAAGAGAAATTATTGTGTTGGTCCCCGTCATGACACAGTTAATCGCTCTTAACGTGTATATGCAGTGATTACTTTCGAATATGTAGTTAGGTCCGCACAGTTCTTGACTACTTAATGAATGAACACGATACAGCGACATTCACTGAGAAAGAAATTACAGAAAAACCTCTTTCTGGAGGAGATATACGTACCATCAGGGCGCTATAAAACAAGGGCGGGAAACGGCAATGGGAGCCCTGATCTATGTGTGATGCGCGTACCCCCCGCATATATCACTGTTGAGCTTCGATTCAATTTCATTTTCGAAAGAAGAGAAACCATGAGCGAAGAAAACTGAGACGGCTGAAAGAAGATGCTAACGACAAAAGAATCTTTACCAATAGAAAGCTCCGCATGAAAAATCCAGTAATGATGAGAAAAAAATAGGATTCACTATTGGCTATTGCATGTTATGGCTGATCCAGATACCTCAAGACGAAGTCGAAGACTCTACCTGTGGTCTATGAAAGTCGAACCTCCATTTGAATATATGCTGCCAAGTATATGTGTGGTTTCCAGCTTTTTTAAGCCGTAATCTTGCTGTATTTGCTCTATATAAATGTTATTTTAATGATCTATATACCCATACATACTAGTTATAGTCTTGAATGAATCTCCTGCAAACTTTAGAAGCTACAAAAAACAACTGAATAGTTTAAACCTCAAGCGGCCGTGATTATCAACTGTATTGTAGTCTGTAAAATAATGGACTTGATCAGATTTGTGTAAAACGGAGACAGAAGTATATGGTAAGAGATACTACAGTACTCTTTTTAGTATGTCCCTTAAAAAAATATCTATAACTGTATAATCGTACGTTGGTCTCTTGTGCTGTAGATTAACCATGATTTGAAATTGAGTACTGTCTTCGGCATTCGACAACTGTAACACAATTTTCAGATAGAGTATGATCGAATTTTGTTTGCAAAATGCAATCATTGTGGTTACCAGTTTCTCGTACAAAATATATAATGTTAATCTGCATGCCGTAAGAGTGTTTTTTAGTTGGTGTTTTTTTTTAAAGTGTTATGATATTATCTATGACAAAATATGCTGAACTGCATATTAAGATTGTTTACTCTGGATAACACAAAGCCGAAAACGTTCTTGATTTTTATTGTTTATTTTAAATGCTTTCCGCTGAAGTTTGGGCAAACCTGTTAGGGTCTTCTGCCGGTTAACGTCTATAGTATTTATATGCACATAAAATTTGGCAAACAAAGAATACTAATCTTGTTTT
This sequence comes from Paragorgia papillata, assembly GCA_035771165.1. Taxonomy (NCBI): domain Eukaryota; kingdom Metazoa; phylum Cnidaria; class Anthozoa; order Scleralcyonacea; family Coralliidae; genus Paragorgia; species Paragorgia papillata. The sequence goes on from JAWNZC010000354.1 coordinate 5,260,918, forward strand.
TACCGTCGTAAACTATGAGCTTGAGTCGCATTGATGCAGATTTGTAGTAAACTTTGCAATTTTTATTTACATCATTTGGTTGAAATTTGTTTTAAAAGTCTCAGTTCTTCTCGTTTTTTAACATTATTGGAAACAGGGCATTGTGTATATGTTAATTCTTGTGATTGCTCTTTGAAAGAAGCATGGGGTTTTAAACTTGAAAACGTTAGCAGTTTTTTAGTTCCACGTATTAAAGCTGTAGTCATGAGTGGCGAGAATGGAAGAGAAAATTTTCAAAAATGGGTTGGTGAAATGTCAGTTTTACAAAAAAAGCACAAAAAAGCACGTTCGCTGACTATGTCAGTTCGGAAGCCCATTTAATTGTCTTTACGTTGGTGTATTCAAATTTACTTTTGTCAACCGATTCGCGGAGAAAACTTGATTTTAACTGCGTGCGCCCTTCAAAAATTGTAAAGTTTTAGGAATTTTTTCAACTCTCACGATAAACAATTGTGATTTTATTAATCTAGAATAAATCCTTGACAATATATAATTAAAACAAATTTAATCTGAAAGAGTTACTTGTTCTTTATTTGTGTTTCTAATGGCAGTAATACGTTTTCTTCCTTTTCAAAAAGAGGAATTTATCTCGGGTACTCTTTATCTTTTTGGTCGTCATTCAAATTGTGTTTTTGTTGATTTTCAGAGCCCAAGCGCGCTCGTGCCAGTCCTTTGATGCATTACACATAGCTCGCCAATTTATATGCGCGTTTCCCCGCCCGTGTTTTAGAGCGCCCTGGTAACATATAAAACTATGCGTCAGTGTTTATCTGACGTAGCCGCAGGCTCTTTGCAACTCACTCCGGTTGGGTTTTAAACACTTAAATAATTCCAATCATGTTTCAACACTACACTCGCAATTATGGAGCAAGTCTAGGTCAGAATTCAGATGCGTTTTAAATCAGTTGCGAAAGAATCAGTATAGTTATAAGTATAACCACCTCAACCCTCTAGGCTCTAGTCTTCTTGAATTTTATTGTCAAACTCAGTAGCCCGAGTTAACGCTTGATCAGGCGTCTTGTATAATTTAAGACAAAAGGTCACTCCGAGACTGCATACGTCAGCGGGTTCTTAGTGATGTTTAAAAACATCCCGCTATTAACCAGGCTACATACCGCACGACCCCCCCATGTATGAATGAATAAAATGCTTGATTGCACTCGTACTGGAATAATATTATTCAAAAATGTTTGCATAAAATTAGGATAATGATCGTAATCAATTAATCAGTTGTTCTCATTCGTTTCTTCTACACGGATAATCTTGTGCTCCGATTTTCATGAAATTCTCACTATTAAACAAATTAAACCAAAATTTAATGGCTTGGTCCTTGATCTGCGGTCGGTCTATCTTTGCACATTAACTTCTATGAAAGCCTGTGCAGTACTTTCTGAGATATCCTGGTGACAAACAGTACTAGTATTCTAAATCTTCATAGTTTACTGATCCTGTCTTTGTTTTTTAGGCAACCATTTCGTAATAGACGCAAACAAGCAAACAAACAAACAAACAAACAAACAAACAAACAAACAAACAAACAAACAAACAAACAAACAAACAAACAAACAAACAAACAAACAAACAAACAAACAAACAAACAAACGAACAAATTAACAGAGGTAACAACACAATCTCTTGCATTTCACTTCAATTGTAATTCAACGTTTCGGACTCATTATATTTGCGTCAAATTAACTTACACATTGGTGTCTTTACCTTGTGCTGTTGTTGTCTTTGTTTTTTACTGGACTTTGACTTAACAGGTGTGGAATTTGCAGCTGAGTTACGAGACTTTGTCAAGGAAGAATTAAGGCACCAGTACCCTGGCCTTGCAAACTACGCTCATATAACACTTGTACACAGCAGGGATCACATTTTGAATAACTATGATGAGCAGGTAGATTGATTATCTTTTTAAAGTGTCTATATATGAAGTGAAAAGCTCGTTGGCGGCGTATATTTTTGTTTTAGTACATGTACACAGAAGAGCATGGTGGGGGCATTCACCAAAAAATTCAAGAGAATTCGACGTATAGTTTTCGGGCTTGAACATGGCTATTTCATTTCTGGAGAATTTTAGGCTCTCGGCGACAATGCCTTATGGCGTACGCAAATAGCGACTATGTAATATATTACACATTTATTACCAAAACACAGGGAGCTCTAACATGTATTTTTGTTTTAAACAGTATATACATCCGTATAGTTTAGTAGTGTCCTTGCTCTTGCCTCTTCTCGTGACAATCTCGTACACAGAGCCTGCCATCCTTTTGGTCATTTTCTCGTACTCAACCCCCGCTCGGCCAACTCGCCAGGCAGTCAGGCAGAGAGAAGAAAGAAAGAGAGAAGGGAGGAAAGCAATACGTCATGGATTGATGATCACCCCATGATCACCCCATGATCGGTTGTTACAGTTTACAAACGTGGAACAATTTATGCTCTGTGTAATGTTATAACATAGATAAACAAGTGTGCGAAGTTTTACGCAGAAAATCGGACGAGAAAGATCAGGATCATAAAGGCAGTATAGTTCGATATGGTTCGATGATCACCGCATATCGCATGGAACATTGGAACGGAAGTGAATATTAATGATTTTTTTTTTCTTGCTTGTCTACATTTATAATTAAAGGGGATCGCTTGTTCATACTATTTATTCATTGTTTACAATTTACGAGCTGTTCTAACTTCCGTTAATCCGTATAAAATTTGAATTTGAAATTCGATTTGTTACTTCCGTTCATGCAATATGCAGTGATCATCAAGCCATGACGTTAATTGCTTTCCTCCCTTCTCTTATTCTTTCTTCTGTCCGCCTGGCGGGTTGGCCGAGCGGAGGTTGAGTACGAGGAAATCCTTGATTCGGCCTATTTTTGGAGCAACAAGAGACAAGAGCAAGGACACTACTATACGGTAATTTATATATAATATGTATGTGTGTATGATGTATATATTGTTTAAAACAAAAAATACATGTTAGAACTCCCTGTGCCAAAACCGATGATGCACGGCATGGCCCGAAAAAACGCGTTATGATTTCCGCCCAAAACATGGACGAATCCGTTTGTATTCCTAAACGGTTTTGGCTGGAGAATTCAAAAGTAGCAAATGGACCAATCACATTTCAGTGATCTCACGGTGTCAATTTCAAAGGCTAAGGAATGCAGACGGATTCGTTAATGTTTTGGCGGAAATCATGACATGTTTATTTTGGTCCATGCCGCGGATAATCTGTTTTGGTAATATACAAGGTATCCTTTTCAGCAACGGTACGATGCTATTGTCAACAAGGGTCCCTATCCAAACAATGGATTTTAGCATCAATTATCTATCTGCGTACGTCATAAGGCATCGTTGCCAAGAAGCCCAAACTTTTCCCAAAACGACCTGGTCATGACAAACTTTGAGAGTTCATAGCTCGCGTAATATATATGCCAGATTTTCTATGGAATTTTCAGTGAATGTTCCTGCCTAATTTGGCATATCAAACTAACATCAATATTTCAGATTTTCAGGAACGAAGTGAGATATGAAATAGCCGTAAATTTACATTTAACATTATTTTAACTGTTCTTTCAAACAAAATGGACTTAATTATAACTTTTAGTTTTCGTAACTTCTTGCGAATTAAGACCTCAAATAGTCTAGGACTTTCAACTTGGAGTCAGTAAAGTTTCCTCATTTCCTGCTGTACAAGTTCTCGTATGTAAGCTGTCAATAGAAACATTTAGTTTGACGTTTGTTTGTTCCTTTTACGGCTAACGTCTAACCGCTACCCGACATTTGAGGTTAAACGTTTGCTGTTTCAGGCACACGTTTTCGACGGCATAAGGTCGGTTTCCACGTATAAGTCATTTACGTCAGTAATTCTCTGTTTGGTGTTTGCATCATCCGTCACATATAAATGCTTCTGGTATACAATTTAAGTATTTTTCATTGCTTTGCTATGAATTTTAGAAGCGACGATTTTTGCCTTCTTCGTTGTTTAAAGCATGAACACTGCAAATGACAAGAAAATCAACATGGCGGAATCAACATATGACTGAGTGACTGCTCTAATTAATAGAAAATCTATTTGTGTCTTCTTGTGTATCAAGAAGATAGCTATTTATTAGCTTTTGATTATTTTATTTCTTATTGGCATGTAGTATTTTTTCTGCAGTAGCTTACAATGAATGTAAACTTTACATTAATCACGGAGGTTTCAAACTAAATGTACAAATTGCCCCAACTTCTAACACCAAACGGCGAACCGCAAACTGGAGTTTACAGTTTGAGGTAAACGTGGAGCTAAATGTCTCTAAATACTTCTAAGAGCTCTGAGCTTTAGACGGAACTCGATCCCGCAGCCTATAAACTAACTAACAACATTTAACTGTAGCTAAATTTACTGACACAAATACGAGACACATATACGGTTCAAGTACCAACAACTTCGGTCTGCCATCTTAGTTCTACAGTAGTTGCTTGTTTGAGAATTAACAACTTACGATAGCTACACGTACAGCAAGAACTGGGAAAACTTCCATCAAGACCTCGGTTGTTAAAGTGCCGCAGATTCTATTTCTATACTAGCTATACCTAAAAAACGCTGTATTGTGCTTGAATTTCTCGAATTTCAGATTAGCCAGTATACACAGAAACATTTTAAAACTGACTATATCGACGTTGTGACGGGCTCGCGTGTGACAGAAGTTGGTGAAAATTCTTTAGTCATTTTGGACAAGAAGACCAAACAAAAGCGGGTGGTACTGTATGGTACCTGTGTGTGGACTACTGGCATTGCACCGTTGCCTCTAACCCAAGCAATCACCAAGAAAATACCAGGACAGACTAATAGGTGAATTTAACAGAACTTTGTTTTTGTATAGTTCTTTTTAAAGTTTCCATAAAGTGAAAAACTCGTTGGCACTATCTTATTTTAGTGGACATGTACAGAAGATCACGGCCGGAGCGTTCGAGGTTAAAAAGGATGACCCAAAAGGACTCGTCCAGTGAGTTCTTCCATGGCTTTCCCCCACCCCCCCTTTTTGGGTGGTGTCACGATTTTGCATTTTGCACTTTTTACTTCCGCTACTATTCATGCTTCCGGTGAGTTGTTAGCCGTGTTGACTGAGTGAGGCCGTGAAGCATGTTGTGAAGTTCTTTGCTGCTTTCGCTTTAGGAGTTTGACAAAAAGTTGATCAGCTTTGCCTTTTCATCAAAGTGTTCTACACGTAGTTCGTAGATTTCGAAATGGACTGACTTCGTAGTTTAACAGTGATCAGATGTGGCTGACAACTGTCTTAATCGTAAATATGTTCACCAATGTGAAGTATGCACCACATTCAGCCTTCGATCTGATCTTCCTCGGCCAACTCCTACCTATGCTCGCGCGGTATAGAGCCTCTGCGGATGAGACCTCCGCACTTTGCCAGTAGCCCGAGTGAACGCCCGACCCAGGCGTCTTGTATAAAATATGTTGTCAAATTTGTTTTTCTAAATTTGCCGTCATGCAAGCTTTCAGTGAGTTTTAATTTTGGAAAACCTAACCACAACAAAAACTATAACCCTATATAGTCAGAAATCTAGTTTACTGCCTAGCTTCTTGGAAGAAAAAAAATTAACGACATGTTTTGAAAAAGCAGCGGCAAGACTTGACCGGTCCTTTTGAGTCATCCCTTTTAACTCATTCCTGTCTGAAGGCTTCTCCAGAGGTGAATAAAATCGTCTGGCGTTAGCCAGAATAAAATACTAAAGACCAACTCGGACAGGAAAGAGTTAGAAAGATAGTTTATAACTCATTCCTGTCCGAGGGCTTCCCCAGAGGTGAATAAAATCGTCTGGCGTTAGCCAGAATAAAATACTAAAGACCAATTCGGACAGGAAAGAGTTAACCTCGACCGGCAGGAGCATGCATCATGCATCCACTGAAAATTTCATTTGGCATATACCGTACTACATGAGTTATGAATTACAAATGTTGCCATTACTACTTTGCTTTTAGAAAAATTTGGGCTTTTTGGTAACCATGCTTTATAATGCCGTATGCAGGAGGATCGTTGATGTCAAAATCCACTGTTGTATATGTATTTATACAATAACCAAAATGTTTTGCACGTTTTCATTGGTCGAGAGCCATGATCTATTACAGGACAGATGCACGGGTTTCGTCACACAATGTCACGAACCAATGATATTCCTCGTTTTGTATAGATCATGGATCACGTCAGATGGCGTGTTTCACCTTTTCCAAATTCGGCGGGAAAATTCAATGAACTCCTTATCAAACGTTTTTTCTTCTTTTTTTTATTATATAAAACAAATAGATTTCATTTTTCCGTTGTCTGTTCAGTTATAGATGCACAGAGGACGTCACAACGTGGTAAGAACATCAGTGACCCACTCGACTGCGTCTCGTGGGCCACTTTTTTGTTCTTACCACGTTGTGACTCATCTGTGCATCTATAACTGAACAGACAACGGCAAAATGGAATCTATTTGTTAAATAGTTATCCATTTTGCGTAGGCCGTTTGGTGTAATATTTCTCCAAGAGTTACTAAATAGCCAAGCAAACTTTGAGACTTCATAGATCGAATGTATTCGTCGGATTCACTTGAGATGTTTGGTGCATGGAGTAAAGTTGAAACAAAAACATTAAGAAGTGCTTTCATCTTTACAGTTCGCGATTCGCTTTATTCGCAGACGATGACGGCAAGCAACAGTCTTCATGAGTGAATAACCTCAAAACATAATTTTAATTTGAAACTGAACTTGTACATATATACATTCAAACAAATTCTGAAAAACTTTATTCTGATATTTTGACTGATAATTTCCATGCAATTAATTTACATTTGTTTTCTCTACACTTGAATTGCATGGACGAACAGTTTCGAAAACGTTTTTCACGATCAAAATCAAACCAAAACTTACTCGCTTGCAAAAAACAAAAACAAACCCCAAACATATACAGTATATACTCGCTCGCCTTTACAAAGTGTTATTTTTATGATTGTTGAGGAACGAAGTATTAGCTTTGTAAAGCCGCTGAGTTATAATGCGGGCGCGTCTTTTGCTTGTCACGTTTTGCGAAAGAAGGAAGCCATTTATTTTTGTTTTGATGTTTGCGAACCTTTTTTAAAACTTTATTGTGTTCTTTATTGATTTTTGACTATTGGATTGTGACCCTCGCTGACCGTTCTACTTTTTGAGAACAATGATATTTGATGTGTACAACAAATCAGTGATGAATTTGTTCAGTAATTTGCTCCTTTGTTTGTTTCAACAAAAATACAGGCACCATTTTGATAAAAGAAAATACATATAAACCGACAAATAACAAAACAAACAAACAAACAAACAAACAAACAAAAAAATAGGCATGTATCTACTGCGTTCAATCATGCCTATAGCTACTATGGTAAAAACAATGTTGTAATTTCTGTATGTACTTGTAGTGACCTTGTATTCAGAGCTGAACAGGATTTTTGTCGATGCTAGCCATGCTGTGTTTTTACTTTAAGAAAGGAACTCAGAGTAAAGCCAGCAAAACACAGGAGGTTGAGCACTAACAACTCTACTCATATCCAGCACAGAAGCATGAGTCCCAAGCCCATGCAGATATGTGCATGGTCACCCATTCAAATATTAACTCAATCACATTGGGCTGCACTTAGATCCTCGTGGTGAGAGGCAGTGTGATAATAGCTTGACTATTAAAGCTATGGTACTATTTAAAACGTATGGTAATAAAGTATGGTTATTGTTTAGTATGCCAATCAAATTTTAATACAGTACACCAATAACTCACATAGGTAACGGAAAATCGTTTGAGATAACAAGCATCTGAAGTATGACTGATGTAAAGTTTAGAAATAATGAAGTTGTGAACGAAGATCTCCAGCAATTGTCATCAAAATTATGAAAGCAACTTAGCAACTACTGTATACATTAAGTGTTCTTCAAGAGTAGACGTATACTGCATGTATATGCATGCATGCAGTAAAAGGTTAGAATAAATATTTGGCATTCATGTCATAAATTTTCGCATGACATTGACAACTGCAGGATATAATTTAATTACTCCATTATAAATATAAAGACTTGCCGTTTCGGTTTCACAGTCTCTACATATGTAGCCTGTCACTGACATTTGAATTGACTATTGTACAATATCTTATTTAATAGCATATAAATAATTTCGCTCGTGGACTACCACAAGTTTGAAGTTTTGCACATTGTTGCTTGATCTCAGAAGAAAATTTCATTTCTGTTCAGCAATGCACAGCCTTGTCAGTTCACAAAGCTCGATCAGACTGCTGAATACATGTAAACATGTTGGCCATATGAATTGCCTCGTCTGAATATGAAATTGTCCAAAGACTATTAAGAGGCTTTCAAAAACTTATCATCATTCCAACAACGTCTATAGTAGATCACATTTAAAAATTGACTACGATTCAGACTTAAAATACTTACCAAGCTTGTAAAAACTTCTATTCTTGAAATAAATATTCTCGCTCCTTCAACTGATTTCGCTCATGCTGCCATAGCATTGACTTACATGAAGTACTTGGTTTACAATTTTGGCTTCGGCGGTTTGTCGTCAGTCAATCGTTTAATTCTATGTTTTGATTGGCTCCGAAGGCATGCACAGTAGATACAAAAACCGAGAGGAGACTGAAACGAGTAAACTCAACACAGTTACGTTTCAAATATAAAGTGCCAGTTATCTTTTCAAACTACTTTTTTATGAGCAATTTCGAGTGATTTCTCAAATTCCTTCCTTAATGGACCAACCAAAAATGCAGAAATCATTATAAGCAACTATAAAATTATACTACAAATACTGTACCAAACCGGGACTGGTTACAAAAATGCAACACCAAGGCCATCTGGCCATAGAAATGGTTTGATTATAAATATTGCGTTTTTCTTTCTGTTATACAGAAATGGTTTGGTTACGGATGAATTCCTGCGAGTGAAAAACAGTAAAGGAACTATTTACGCTTTGGGAGACTGCTCGGTAGTCGAGCAGGAGCAACTTGTGGAATCCGTGGACGTGTGGTTTAATAAAGCGGACAAAGATCGAGATGGCACGTTGAACATAGTTGAATTTGCAGGTAATTGCTCCCTTCTTTTACACGAAGCATGTTGTTTTCTGGAGCCTCTGTGACCCTTTATCAGAAAGGAAAAACTTCATTTTCTGCTTAAGGTCTTGATTCGTCAGAATTTATGCCACGAAAATAAAATAAATATCATTAGAAAGCTATTACTTTGTAGAATACAGTGTTGTATTTGATTTTGCGATAAACACAAGCCAATCATAGTTGCAAATTTTTCAAGTAAAACCAGAGGGCTTCACTCGGGGCGACTTAAGAACAAAGCGTTTCATTTTGTTCAAAACATTTTTGCAGCTTGATTACGAGATAAATTTCCGGCAAAACAGTATCAGCGTTTGTTTGTTTTTATTTGTTGCCTGGTTTCGATTTTATGACTTATTTTGTCCGAATGTTGGTCGAAAAACAGCAATTTCAACTGTGGTCGTCAATAACATCAGCAAAACTCGACATATCAAAAACCCTTTGAAAGTTTTCATGGCGATAATGTAATATAAATAAGTTTTGTGGAAACACCACGTAAAATATTTATTTCCTAAGCTTTCGGCCTGTTGACTGAGGCCTTCATCAGAGCAATAACAACAAGCTGTTGGCTCACGTCATTTATAAACTAAGCAACTGATCAATTAAATCACGTAAGAATACAATGGCGTATCACGTTAATTTTATTAATTAGAAAACAAAATCAAGAACGTTCTCCGAATAGGGCACACCACGTGCTGTTTAATGGCTGTACTTCCTGAGAAATAGTGTGATGTTTTGCAATCTCAATAGATTCTCTTGTTCTTCGCGTGAAGTATTGCTTGTCGCTGGCTAAGAGCATGGATAGTAAAATGAGTGGATTGGAAACTAATAGTCACGTGAGGTGTTTCCAGGCCGCCGATTGGCTGAAAAGCGTTTTTCTTTGCTCGAGAGATGTTGAAACCTAGTTGCAAATTGTGATGTCACGAATGGCGTGAGTACGCTTGTTTTACTGAAGTTTTTAGTGAACTTTTCTTCAAATTCTTCATGTCCTCACATTCAGATGACTATGTTGACGTTTCAAATGATTTTATCGCCTTACAAACCTGCCTAAGCCACAATCGAGCGTTCGGGGTAAGCGTTGTTGATCTTTGTTTTGATGATTCCTGTGTTGTTTTGAAGAAACTGGCGTCCCCAAATTGTGCTTTGTTTGCTCGGAATTTGGGATGCATATTTTAACTAGTAAACCTTGATATCTTCTTTTAAAATGAGTAAGAATAGACGGGCATTTTGTCGTATTGTGGCTTTGTCGTATTTACAGACAATTCGATTATCATTTTAGGCTGTATTAATCCCAAACTTTGAATATACTCGGGTTTTTTAAGCTTGTCAATTGCAACCAGGTTGTTATGCTCACGCCATCAAGTTTCCAATCCAGTCTTTTTACTATCCATGCTAAGAGTGACGACTCTTAGTTTATAAATGACGTGAGCCAACACAGCTTGTTGTTATTGCTCTGATGAAGGCCTGAGTCAACAGGCCGAAAGCTTAGCAAATAAATATTTTACGTGGTGTTTCCACAAAACTTATTTATATTATATATCAAAAACCGCTGACACAGTTTTGCTGGAAATTTATCTTGGAATTAAACTGCAAAAAAAGATTTTGAACAAAACAAAACGCTTTGTACTTGATCCCCAAAGGAAGCCCTCTGGTTTTAATTATAAAATTCACAACTATATTATTGATTTGTGTTTATCGCAAAATGAAAGACAACATCGTATTCTACAAATTAATAGCTTTCTAATTCTTTCTTATTTTTGTGGCATAAATTTGTGACGAATTGGCAGCGCTTTACCGAAATGACCTTGCAAATCTTAACGAAAACCTTAATAGATTTTCCACCAACTTCATTTTCAAATTGGTTAAGGCATTGGAAATGTGTCCGACAAGTACTAACCCGAAAATATTTGCCACAGAAGAGTAAAACACATAATTTTGTTTTAGAAATTTGGAGGTTTGGGAACTAGTTCGTTATACTACGGCAACCATGAAACTTGAATGATGTTGTAGAGTTTGGTGGTCTGTATACACATGCAAAGTGTCAAGTGATTTTGTTGTTTAATTCCGAAGATATATCCAACTTTAAGTCTTGTTGAAATCTTGTTAGCGCCTGCATAGACGTCATCACTACCTCATTTGCATATGACAAACACACAAATAACTTAAGAACAAAAACCAATATGACGCCTTTTCAAACAAAACAGAGTTTATGTAAGGGATTATATAGGTGCACTTTAAGAGAAAATCGACGTAAAAGTTTATAAATTTGACCGTAATTTTCTTCCGATTTTACAGTTCATGTTAATTGTGTTTGAGAAGATATGGAACCAACCCACTCCTGAAAATCTATATGAACCTGTAACAAGAAGTAAATGTTGGAATATTTTTTTAGAAATTATGGAAGAAGCTAAACGAAAATACCCTCAAGTTTCCTCGTACTTTTCGAAGGCATGGGAAAAGTCTTTAAAGAAGTAAGTGTATAAAATCTTCAATAATTATAGAAAATGATTAAGTTATTGAGTTCGTTATCACAGAGGTTGCCTAAAAAAACACTTCAATCGCGATGATATATCCGTTATCACATTCGTGACCTTGATTAACCCTTATTTTCCAACCACGCATAAATCAAGTTACTTGCTCTGGGCTAATATATATTAGCGCGGGACATTAATTTGATTTATGCGTGGTTGGGAGTAATTATTATAATTAAATTACTGTACGAAATTTTAACTCGAAATAGAAAAAATAGGTACGCGCTTGCGTACATGCGGATACTGGTATTTAACTAACATGACTGAACAATGTAAATTGTATATTGAAAACACATTAATGTACTGAAGATACTACAACTTATTATTGTAAAGTAAACATATGATGGTGATTGTAAGATGCATTTGGAAAGATCTGCCAGAAACTGAATACTTTAAGCTGAGTGCTTTTGGGGGCATAATGAGTAAATTAGATAGACCGAAATTTCAGCATGAATTTACAAACAAATCACTTTAAAGTAATGCTGCAATTGTGAATTTTGATGGGGAAAACTGCAGCGTATTTAAACCGCCAAGGCTCCAAGGCGAGCTCCAAGGCTGGCTAAAATTTTCAGCCCACTAACTGCAGTAAAACTTTAGACTAGCTTTATGCCAGCCCATACAGAAATTACTTCTTCACATCAACTAAACTATGTCAAACACACAAGTCAATTTTACACCATGTATTTAAATTCTGACATATTGCTCAAGCCGCACAGCTCACTTTCACATTTAACCGCTGAACTAGTTGGAAGTTATTTGTAAATTATATATTGTACATTAAGCAAGTTACTTGTTATTATTAAATAGTCAATTGTTTACTGTCTATTTTAATACAGTACAGTTTGAGCGCAGCTAAGCACCGAGGCTTTGTTTTGGGTTTGATTTGATCTTTGCTTTGCAAATTTTGTGAGTATCATCACAGCCTACACACTGACATATGGAGTCTGATGAAATTGTTGATTTAATAGAGACACTCAGACTGACAAACACAGCGCTGACTCTGCGAGAACTGAGTGAACTTGCAAATATAACAGTTTACAGTTTATACATGCACACCTAGAAACAAGAAAAACTACGTCAATGCTTGGAAATAAATAAAAATTCTGTATATACAATATACAATAGTAATAGTTGGGCCAAATTATAAGCTCCAACGTCGAAGAAAGGCAAATAATTCCCAATGTTTTACTTCTTATGTTAAATCTTACCATCAACGTAAATATTTGAAATCTATATTCATGTATAGGTTTTCTTACCTTCTAAATTAATCTTATAGTCCTTGAAAAGGTCTTTATAATTGCTTTAACATCCACTCACCACTCTTGTCTTCGATATTAAAGCGTTGAACAACAGTAACACTTACTATATCGCATTCGCTAAAGCGAAATTCGGCTTACGTTCGTGAGCGTTCGTACAACGTTCGTACATACGAATAAGGCTTCTGATCGATGATCTTACGCCTTGACCACGTGATTGACGAAACATAGTCCATCTGTGCATCCCAGCTCATGACATAGCGGATATGGTTTACAACCAGTATCCGCAAAAAGAGGCGCTGTTATTGTGAGTAGAAATCTTAAATTTGACGACCGCGGCCTTTGACGTCATATTCTTAACAACATCTCATGCTGTAGAATTATTGTAAAATACAAGAGGATGTCGGTGAAAAAAAATAATTCCATCATTCCATCAACGCACACAGTTATACAGGATATTGTACTAATGAAGGATTGCGCAGCATATAAGCCCAATATAACAAAACATATACGAGCAAACTGGGTTAGGTTTGTTCAGAAAATAACGCGCCGACACGCAATTTAAGCCAGATGATTCAGTTTGTTCCAATCAATTTGCCATGAAGATTTTTAGAGAGGCCTTACTACAAACAAGAGTTTTTCAGCGTGGTAATGTGTCTAGGAAAATAAGCGAATATTTCTTGTCCCCTGTTCCTACACCACCATACCATATCACCCATGGTAATCATAGTTCCACTTTACTTTTATTTAAGATTATAAAATATGTCATGTAAGTAAAGCAAACGACAACGAAAGTTGAATTTGATATATTATTGCACTTGCATATATAAAATACATGTATATACTAGCAATTCATTTGGTATTTTAACACTTAAACAAAATGCTATTAGATGTTACAAAATAAATATAGCATATTAACTAACTCAATAAATATACAATAAAAGTAGCGTGCTGCGTAGGCAGTGTAGAAACAACAATCGAAATATAGCGAAGGCCCTTCGTTCGAAACGTTAGATTCCTATACGTTCTCTGTTTCGGCAGTATATCTAACCTTACTATATTTCAATAAATATACAGTCTGATTTGCAAAGGAACAAAGCGTAAATACTGATTTAAATATTTTAGAGGTAGAAAACCTAAAGAAATTTAACCAAGACAATTGTACAAGCTGAAGCAGTTCAGCACATTATTGATACTTTAGTTATACTTATAGTTATGCGCCAGCTTAGTAAATCACACCAACAGGCTATTGCAAATTGACAGAATTATATATATACTGAGGCCAACTAGTTTTCTAACTTTTTCTTTTCTGTCACTGTATGTATATAATTTCCAACCGGAGAGAAAATGCTCTCAAACTTTTCAATTTTTATGTGCGAGAGCGTCTACAGCGATATTCTTCGGATTTCACCATCTCACATCAAATACAAGCTAGACGCCTAGAGCCAAATTCATGCCACATAAAGATACAAACGAGCGCATCGTGAAAAACTTCTTCCTGTGTATCTAGCAGACTAATACTGTCTTTCTCAAGAAGAAACCACGACGCCAGAATTGAAATGTTGCTATATAGAAAATTCATTGTACTTTTCTTCGGCAATATCTTGTTCGTATTGCAGTATTGCGCGATTATCGATCACGTCAGGCGAAATAATACGGTCATCGTCCTCGCAAATTTCAAAACCAGATTCGTCAAAATGGGCTACCTATACTCCAAACATATATCGGATGATTCCGTTTCGATCCATAACCAGAAGAACAACTAAATGATGATGAATTCGACATTTTTGTTGTCAAATTATATGCGCTGTCGTTGTTTCTCCTTAGTCACGCAAGTTTGGGCTGAGAATATGACGTCACAACCCTTCTCAGGTATCAATATTCACAGTGAAGAAAATTTTAATGGCGGACGCAATTTTCAGCATTTCAAACATTTATAACTTCAAACCTATTTGTTTATATCGGTTCAAATTTTGTACACGGGGTATTTATATATCAATAAAGTTCGTCAAAGTTAAGTTTTCGCAAGGATATTGGTAAGTTTACGTAAATGAATCAGTATCTCAGTTTTCGTAGGCAACCTCTGTGATCATGAACAAGTAGGTTAGTTACCTCAACGTCGGTAACTACGTAAGTTTTTTACCTCGGGTTCGGTAACTAACCTATACTTAGTGACACTTTAAGGTAATTTAGATCTTACGAGATAATCCTCGTCCGCCATTATAGATGTTTACATTATATACTGTCTGAAGTATTATGTAATATTCCATAAATGGTGGGAGTGTTTTACCAGGAGTTATAAACACGAGAGAACATCGAAAATCACGGGGCCGTTAACCGAGTAATTTCTATTGTTCTCAAGTGTTGTTTGTACAACATGAGAGAATAATGAAAACCATGAGGATGCAGGCGGAGTGATTTTTATTGTTTTCGAATGTTGTACAAACACGAGAGAACATTGAAAATTACGAGGTGATAGGCCGAGTGATTTTTGTTATTCTCGAGTGTTTGCAACCCCGGGTTGAAGACGATACACGAGTTTATGAAATAACTTTTCAATTGCAATCGTCTATGATAGTAGAATTCGCGAGGGGCTTGGTGATGCTCGTGCCTATTAGATTAGACAATGGTGTGTATTAGTACCCAATGGTCTCATGTTGAATTTATAATTAAGAAATGTGGTAATATGTGGTTTGCGCCGTGTATTATCTGATTACTTAATTATTAATTCAGTTTGCGCGACCTTTACAGGGTTTCAAAATTCATGCACATGATCAAATATCTTTCTTTGATTAGCTAATTAGCTCATAAATTAATAATGAGTTTGAGAAGTAAAACATTTTCTTGATTTAGAGGAGTTTTCTGTCTTAAATGCTCTGTTGGCGCAAAACAACCTTCCGAACCGTATTCAAGATTTTTTCTGAAGTCGTTATTTCTACACCAGGCCCCGCACAGTTTGATTGCTTTGCCACAAATCTTTCTCCTGATTTGCGGCGGTCGGGGTACGCGTGTTTTGGGAACGAGATTGGCGTTGAGAGTGCTCCTTAAATATTATGTTCTATTTTCTGTTTTCATTTATTGTCAGAGCGTTCCGTGAGGTGGATAAAGATGGCAACGAGAGACTGAACATCGATGAATTCAAGGAAATACTAAAAGCTGTCGATAGTAAACTGCGTAGCTACCCAGCTACTGCTCAAGTGGCTTCTCAACAAGGCCATTACCTAGGCACACATTTTGCTGAGCTGTATTCAAAGGATGTCTTTTCCAACGATGATCAAGACTTTAAAAGTTTGGAGTTGGCTCCTTTCTCTTATCGTCATTTAGGTTCTTTCGCTTACATTGGCGACGACAAAGCAGTGCTTAAGGTTCCTATCTTGGGATGTCTGTCGGGTTGGTGGGTAATGTGGTTGTGGAGAGCCTCTTACCTGAACGAGTGTGTCGGGTGGCGAACGAGATTTCTGGTTGCCTTCGACTGGATCAAGACTAAAGTTAGTGGACGAGACACATCAAGGATATAGCCAGGTAGAACAACAGTATATATAGGTATTGATATAAGATAAGGGCCACAAGTTTATCAATTATTTGTAAGGTGTTACTACCCTCTTGAAATAAAGTTTTTATCTTATCTTATAACATTAGCATAAAAAAAATTGAGAAATTCTGTCTTCTACTCGATGAAGCAACCAAGATTTTTGCCTGTAGACACCAGGCAGATATAGAATAGAGTAGAATAGCAAATATTGTCCCCTACTAAATGTTAAAACCTTAATAATACCTGGAAAAACGTAAATAGTGGAACCTAATTTAAATTAACAAATGCGATTGCGCATAATTTTATTTTGACGACATTTAGGGCAGATTAACTCGTACATTGTCACCAATAAAAATATTTAAAAGCTTTTCCAAATGTGTAAGTTCTTCCAAATCTTTATTAATCTTTTTTATTAGGAATTAGGAATTTTTTGGAAATTTTCAAAGACTTCCAAAGAGATTGGCGAGATTTTTTTAAACATTTTTTCAAGGTTTTCAATATATTTTTAAGATCAAAGATTTGATGGGTTGCATAGTGATTGATAATGTATATAAATTCTTAAAATAATTTGTGGAGACACCGTGTAATTTCAAGGATTTGTTGTAGCCGAGCTTTCGTCCTTGTAACTCAGTATCTGAAGACGTTCTGAAAGCTCAGATATAATAAATCCTTAAAATTACACGATGTCTCCGCAAATTATTTTCTGAATTTTTTAACATGTTCAAGGTTTTGCTAAGATCTTGAGTATTTTTTTAATGTTCAAGATTTTTGAGATGTTTACAGATTTTCAAGATTTTTTGAATGATTTTTAAGGATTTTAAAGCGTACAATATTTTCTCGAGTAATGCGCCTCTTGCTTTATATTGTCTCTTGCTGTTCCTTCCATCTTCGTTCCCAGGGCCTCCTCGGTAAACTGGGCAACGGATGCCCTAGTTAGATACAAACCACTCAGGCGTAAGTTTGGCCGTACAAACGTATTTGTCTAAAACAGGATGTGGGCAAACGTATTTTACATGTAAACTGTCAAACAACGCTGCCAATAGAATGAAGATTAATGCATTAGCTCTGATGAATTCCTGAGCTCACAGGACGAAAGATCCGCATAGGAAATTAAATACATGGTGCTTACCTCAAAATAATATTTGTTAACTAGAAATACATGAACGCAACAACGCCTCGCCCGCTCTTACATAATTTTTTGTAACACCCCCTTTTTTCCAATAATTAAGCATCCGATTAGTTTTTCTTAAAATATTATAACCCCCCCCTGTCTCATGCATTTCTTACAATAGCTCCTGGCATCGAATCGAAAAACAAATCTTTATTCGAAAATATACAAATGATGAAAAACAACTTGTGTCACGTTCGTTCTAGTCGTCCGACTGCATGGCATTCTGAGGCGAGACACGGCAAAAACAAACGATAATCACAAAGATTAAAGGACTAATTGTTTCATTACATCAATTTCAAAGTTGAACATAAAGGAAACGCTCTGTATGATTGTAAAATAATATTCTGTTTACATGGAGGTTGCCAAAGTGATCTTATTTTAGATTTTGCAAGCGTTTAAATGGCTTCCTTGTCTGTTTCACAATGACAGAAAAACCAACCTATATTAAAACTAATAGCTCGAAATGTATAAGTATAATAGGACTATAAGAACAAACCAGTAGAATCAGATTGCCATGACAAATTTAAAGTTTCGGTCAAAAATATGAAAAAACAGGGAAGAAAATTGACAAAGTTCATATCAGTAATTAAATGCAGTTATGCAGTTAACGTCGTGCAAAGTCAAAAACACGTCGAAAAACAGCACAGAAAACAAATTAGCGATCTATTTAAGAGCTTGATTACCAGAAATAATAATAATACTGTTTTGATGAATCAAACGGCAAATTTTCATTCAAAAATATATAACAGTGATAAGCAAGGGCATTGTATTGCAAGTTGCAAGAAAGATTTCCTTCGTGTGACACCCCCATGAGAAACTTCAACTTTTCGCAACGCTACGAGACAAGTTGCAGGGTGTGACACCCCCACTGCAACTTGCAATATTTTTTTTCGACAAAAATTGCGTTGCAAGTTGCAAGGAAAATCGTCTTGTGTGACATTTGGCATTGTCATTCCGACCCCTCGGTGTAGTGTGATCTCATGCGCTCGCTCTATGACTTTTTCTGAGTACGGTGCAGAATCTGGCAGGTAAATCGGGAAATCTCCGTGGATTGACCCTCGACATTTGAGTATTCCCTCTTCGTTTCGTTGGAGGTTTAATCTTTCTCGGTCTTCGTCGAATGCTGCTGCGCCTTCTACTGAGCTCTGCACCTTCTTTATCCACATCGTCTCTTGCTTGTTTACTTCTTCGGTGGTCAGTGGCCTCGTGATTCTCTGGTTTGGAGTTGCTTTGGCATTGTGGATAAAGCAGGAGATCCATGCACATATACCCTGAAGGTTGCCCAAAGTTTGCGTCGAGTGAGTAACTGACTGGTTGAACTCATCTTTCATTCCAAGTGCCACTGCAAAAAGTTCTCTCGTTGCTTTGGCTTCCACTCGCTTTTCCTCAGTCGCGCTGGTAACAATTTCTGGCGGCCACTTTTCTGGATGTGCTAGCCACTCAGGTCCATCCCACCATAGCTTATTCGACTCTTTCACATCTCCTCCACGACTACCGAGGTCCAGGTGATGTATTCTTTCTTGCGGGTTTTCTCTACACGGTTGCACGAACTGCTCAGCAGGGAATTTTGTCTGCGCATGCGCTCGTGGAGATTGCGAGATAGTCGCGCGAGTTGTCGCGAGTACTTCAAAAACATAAACAAAGATGGCGGTAAATTTTTTTTCTCCACAACTTAACCTTATTTCCCCCAGAAAAAGGTGTATAGCTTGTCAAACGGCTTGTGAAAGGACACTGGAAACAGTCAGAAGCAGCCTCCCACAACGTGAAGAAATAGAAAGATATTTTAGTGAATCGTACGATATTAAATTGGGTGACGTAGATAGATAGATAGATAGATAATTTAATCACTAAAACATTGCAGCCATTGGCTGAATTAAGTCAAGTTTACAAGTTATAAATTGATAAAAAATATTAACAATTAGCTATACAGGTATTAACCTATACTTAATGATATGCTTTCAATGAGTTAAAAATAATGAAACTCTTTTTAAAACGGTCAGTCTTAACCCTAGGCATTGTAAATTTACGCTTATTCCTTAAATTCACCGAAGAACTATTTACAGCAGGTAATAATTTATGTAGCTTATGAGTATTATCGTTCAAAATTTGCTGGAAAAGTTTGTCAGTGAGATGTTGGCGGCGTAGAGCAAAAGGGACTAATTCTGCAGTCACTAACGCTTGCTGGTATGATATAGATGGATATATTATGCGCACAGCACGCTTTTGAATTCTCTCAAGATCGTTTGAGAGATACTCGGATAGACTATCGTGAAAAACTGGACAGGCATACTCCATCAAAGATCTAATGCAAGATTTAAAAAATTGTACCAGTTCTTTACTACCTACTTTAGAACGTTTTAACTGAGTTAAGAAATAGAGTCGCTTCGATGCTTTCTTTACAATTTCTGTTACATCTTCGTTCCATTTCAAGTTACTTGACACATTCAAACCCAAAATCTTGGCATGGTCTACGATCTCTAGAGTTTTGTCATTAACTGTAATAGGTTCTAGTTCTTTTTCAGATTTTGAAAAACTGATACGCATTTCTTTGCACTTAGCTTCGTTAAGCTGGAACTTGTCAGCTTCGGACTTGTTGGCTAGATCATCTACTGCTTCCTGCATATGGCTAACTTCATTTTTCTGAATGGTTTCCATGATGGTTGAATCGTCAACGTACTTCCACATGTTTGCGCCCGAGGTGTTAAGATCGTTGATCATGATAACAAAAAGCCATGGCCCCAGTTTCGTCCCTTGTGGTACCCCTGATGGAATAGCACCCCACTCCGAGTAGCATTCTTGGCCAAGTTTGACTCTTTGCTCACGACAGGTCAAGAAATCTGTGATCCAGGCTACAATTCCATGTGGAATATCATACAACAAGAGCTTCTGAACCAATATGTGGTGGTCTATTAGATCGAATGCCTTTCTAAAGTCAAACAGTACAACCCTGACAGTTGCACCATTTCCATCAGTAGAACTGTTCCATGAATGCAACATACTAATTAGTGCATAGGTAGTATTTGAGCCAGGCACAGTTCCAAATTGCTGGGGGTCGACTTTCTTTAACACGGCTGGTTTAAGGAATTCTTCCACAACGTAGTCTTCTGCAACTTTAGAAAGGATAGGTGTCAAAGAAATAGGTCGGAGATGTTTATTTACATCTTGTACTGGCTTTTGCTTGGGTATTGGGATAATGTCAGCTTTCTTCCATGACTGTGGCACACGGGCTTCACAAAATGTACTGTTCATAATGGTCGTTATTGGGCGTGCAAGAATGTCCGCGTTCTCCTTCAAAAGCCAACTCGGAATACTGTCGGGGCCAGATGCTTTCGTTGGGTTTAGTTTAGCCAATTTCTTAAGAACGGATTCGTCTGTGACTATAAGTTCATTTTCAGAGTCGGTATCTCTAGCAGCACTGATAGGTGGTAAAGGGATAAATTCGCTCATTTGAGCGACAATTCGCTCATTTGAGCTGACAACGGGTTGAGTACGTTGTGGTCAACATGCGTGGCTTCAAATGCACGCAGTTTAATTGAGCTCAAAGCCCCATTTCTACAATTTTTAAAACAAAAAAGTGTCGTTAAAATTTAAGAAAATCAACTAAAGACTGACAATCGGTAAAAATCGTTTTGGAGAAAAAGGGCAGATTTTGCAGAAATTGACAATATTTGCTGATGCATGTCGCCGCCGCAATGAAATAAGTAGCGTAGGCATGTCAAACTTTATTGTAAGATCTGAGTGAGACAAAAAAACTGATTATATATTTCTATGTACGAAAGGAATTATACATAAATTTAGCACAACATTGTGGCAGTTAAGATAGCTTGCTCGACATAAGACAGAATCTGAGTACGTTTTAAAGACAGCACTAACTAGTAAACAAGTCGTCGGATGAAAGGAATAAATACATAATTTACCCACTTTCTACAATTTTCCCATTACGAAATACCTCTCAGATATCAAAAGCAGTAATTGGAATAAAATGAAACCAGCATTTAAAGTTTATAGTCGATCAAACATTCGCTATCAACTTGACTCTAATGCGGCTTCTTCGTACCAGGGTGTTATCATAATTGCAAAATTTGCAATAAATTTGTTTTATATATGTGGAAAAAATTTTAGCCGCAAACATAATCAGAATAAGTAATATATACTGAACTAAATTTAGCCGTTATATTAACGGGGAAATCATACGCTCTTATTATACTATTTTTTTTTAACGAAATTTAGCCGTTGATTAACGGCGAAATTACACCTCCTTATTACACTATTTTTCTGAACGAAATTTAGCCGTTGATTAACGGCGAAATCATACCTTGTATACATAGGGCAAGGACATACAAGAGTCTAATAACATAAACAAACTGGCACGATCTCTAAAAATCAACCTATAGTACAGTAGTGGAAAGGTAAAAAAAATCGAATTCTTTTTTACAATTGACCTACGACAAATATAGTTGGCTATGCATGTCTATGACTAACTTAGCTAAATTGGACACACATCCATATATATGTACATGGTATCTTAACTTAGCCGTTAATTAACGGCTAAATTGGACGTCCAATTTAGCCGTTAATTAACGGCTAAATTAAGATACATTAACATATGTATGCATGTGTGTTCAATTTAGCCGTTAATTAACGGCTAAATTTGAGTTTGTATTATATACAGAATGTGTTATTGGCTAAATTGTTCTCATGTCTATAGAACGAGTTAGTTGCAAATTTAGCCGTTGTCTAAACACCGTTCGTCCGTACCATCACTTCATCTTCGATATTTATACACCTTCCTGGCTAAAATGTCTTCTTTCACCTATCAGAAGAACGTCAGTGTCTGGTTGACCGACAGATTGGTAGTAAATCTTGAAGATATCTTGGTCGTCATACCTTCTCCACATTTTCAAAATTTTACCACAGACGATTACAAAACACGATGAGCCCGCGATATTTTTTAACAGCACAGACAAAATTCCCTGCTGCTTTCTGCCACTGATCTCAAATAATATACTCATTATACTGGATAGAGCATCCGGTGCTCGCTGTGAAGTCGGAATAAATTAGCGGCGGCCATTTCAGGTGGGACCCACTTGGGTTTCATACAGCCATTTTTAAGTTCTCCCATAGCAACAGGTACATGTCACAAAAATTTAGCTGGTTTTCGTTAAAAACCCAATCATTTAAAGCGAAAACCAGAGGCGAAAACTATGATTCAGCAATATTTTGGGTCCCACCGGATATGGCCGCCGCGAGATTTTTAGCCTCACTTCCGACTTCAATTTTTGCCACGCGCGAAACAATAGATGCTCTATCCAGTATAATGAGTATATTATTTGAGATCAGTGCTTTCTGCTGATGTGCTTCCCTGTTGGTGTTGTTAAGCAGGGAAATTTGTCTGCGCTGTTAAAAAATATCGCGGGCTCATCGTGTTTTGTAATCGTCTATGACGGCCAAGATATCTTCAACATTTACTAACAATCTGTCGGTCAACCAGAGTTTTAAACTATATATGTTGTCCAGTTAGTGGAGACACTGACGTTCTTTTGATAGGTGAAAGACGACATTTAGCCAGGAAGGTGTATAAATATCGAAGATGAAGTGAGGGTACAAAGAAGCCGCATTGGAGTCAAGTTGATAGCGAATGTTTGATCGACTATAACTCAAAATTTGCCTTCTTCCCCAAAATTTAAATGCTGGTTTCATGTTATTCTATTACTGCTTTTGATATCTGAGAGGTATTTCGTAATGGGAAAATTGGGTAAAGTGGGTAAATTATGTATTTATTCCTTTCATCCGACGACTTGTTTACTAGTTAGTGCTGTCTTTAAAACGTACTCAGATTCTGTCTTATGTCGAGCAAGACCTCTTAACTGCCACAATGTTGTGCTAAATTTATGTATAATTCCGTTCGTACATAGAAATATATAAATCAGTTTTTTTGTCTTACTCAGATCTTACAATAAAGTTTGACAGCCTACACTACTAATTTCATTGCGGCGACGACATGCAAATATTGTCAACTTCTGCAAAATCTGCCCTATTGCTCCAAAAGATTTTTACCGATTGTCAGTCTTTAGTTGATTTTCTTAAATTTTAACGACACTTTTTTGTTTTAAAAATTGTAGAAATGGGGCTTTGAGTGAGCTCAAATTAAACTGCGTGCATTTGAAGCCACGGCATGTTGACCACAACGTACTCAAGTCGTTGTCACCCAATTTAATATCGTACGATTCACTACAATATCTTTCTATTTCTTCACGTTGTGGGAGGCTGCTTCTGACTGTTTCCAGTGTCCTTTCACAAGCCATTTCACAAACTATACACCTTTTTCTGGGGGAAATAAGGGTTGTGGAGGGAAAAAAAATTACCACCATCTTTGTTTATGTTTTTGAAGTCCCCAGACTCCCCACGACAACTCGCGCGACGCATGCGCAGACAAAATTCCCTGCTGTTCCTGCTGTTCTGTTCTGCTGCAATCTTGAATCCTTCCATTTGACCCCAGGGCCTCTCCTGTGCTGGCGCGCTGAAAAGGCTCTGGGGCGGGGGAATCCATATATCATCGCGATCTGGTTGTTCAGATTCAAAGGCCTATATACGGAGCTTAGTGAAATTTAAGAATCTCATTGAAATATACAAGTCAAATATAAACGAAAAATAAACGAACAAATTAAAGATAACTACCTTCACTAAAAGAGGCCATAAATACGAAGAAATTCCGACGCGGCTCTATTGCCCGCTCTGAAGCAAACTCGTATTAAAATTGTAATCTTTTGCCCCGCCGAGTAAACGCGGCGATGAGCCACACTCGACAAGGACCTTCTTCGCAGGGAATCTACCACAATCAGAATTGTTCTAAAGTCAAACGAGTCAATACGAGACAGCCAAACCGCCAGAATCGAAAACGAAAGGAAAATTATATTCCAAACAACTGCAATCTCGTTCCCAGAGCCACATATGCCCGGCCGCGCGAACAACTGTCGATTATCTCGTGTCCAACTCCCAAACCGCGAACTTAAACGCATGCGCTTTAGAAAGAACATCAAAGAATCTCGGTGTTCCGGTTTTGGATAATTCACCCACAGCCTTTTCAGCGCGCCAGCACGGAAGAGGTTCTTGGGACGAGAATGGAATCCTTCTTGAATTCTTGATTCGGCTTGTTTTTGGAGCAACAAGAGGCAAGAGCAACGACACTGGATGTTTATACTGTTTAAAACAAAAAAAAAATACATGTTAGAACTCCCTGTGTTTTGTTTTTTTTAACATTTCTTTACAACGCCTCAATTATCTTTAACGCCTTAGATAGTGATTGCAAACAGCTTGCCGTGTCACCTGCATGTACGTCTGATGCTTTCACGTTAAGATTAACTACTCCGTAATTACTTTCTTCATAAACTTACCTGTATTAACCATCTGGAAGACATTTTTTGCGTCAATTGTAATTTTTTATTGAATTGTAAATGTGTTTCTACTTGACTAGTTTATCACTTGACATTGTTTTCATATATTTAACAGTTATACCATGAGCTCGAGTTGTTTATGAGCTCATAGCCAACGAGGCGCTTCGCCGAGTTGGCTATTAGTTCGTATACAACGAGAACGAATGGTATAACTGTTTTATTATATAGCCAAGCACTGTACAAGAGACAAAATTACAGCGAATGTTTGAAACAACAAACTTCCAGCATAAGCAACTAATACTTCCGCCATGCGTAATGATGCATTCGCATAGAGTTTCTCGCTGAGCTGTTCGGTAAACAGCTTCGAAATGTTGTATAAATGTTGCTCGAGAGGCAAAAAATGTGTTAAGCAGATCAACAAAAAAGATTAAAAGGTACCTTTATGAAGTCAAAAGGTGGGTCAGTTGTTTATATTAGCGTTGCTGTCGTGAAAAAGGTTTTGCTTTCATGCAAAAATGAAACTGAAACACCTTCGGCAGTGAAACTAAAGTACTTAGTTGGTTGTTTTTGAAAAAGAACATGCTTTTTACTACTACAAATGCTTATCTAAATAAAAAAAAAGTCTCTTTACTGGTAATCTCCTACGAAATGTGTGTTGTAAGCTTGATTTTAACCGAGAGTTTCTTTGTTTGGCAACAAATTAATATCAACCCGTTAATTTAGTCGGGTTTTTGAAGTAAAAAGACGTAATTTTTAGGTGAATTTTACCATTTAACATGCTAAATTGTGTATTTGTTAATGTATTTTTACACAATGTTGTTTTTTTATACATTGGTTTGAGGGTGTTGATGTTTTTCTGTATAAAAACCCGTCGATTTCAACACTTTTCGGCAGTTTAAAAAAACATGCCGCCATCTTGTTTTTCCTCTACTAGCAGGATATGAGCTGATAGCCTGGTAGTAGGGAACCAATCAGATTACGCAAAAGCTCATATCCGATAGCATGCTATATAATAAAGTGTATTAGTTATGTCTGTTGTATTTGTAAATATTGTAATATTGTTAGATAACCTTTGCGGTTAATACGTCTTTCCCCAGTGCTTTCCCCTCGTAAAATAAAGTTTTATTCCATTCTATTCTATTCTAAGATAGCTTGCGGTAACACCGCTGCCAAACGCTTTGCGCATGCGCGATGTCCGAGCTCGCACCTAAAAAAAGAGCGGGAAAACACTGAAATATTTGGACTGGTCCGAGAGTCCGACACAAAAGTTAAAATTATAAGCATACTACCAAAAAGATAAGGTAGGTAATTTGTGCATGGCTTGCCTTCTTTGTCAATATTTAACAATTATTCACCGAAGTGGAGGTGAATAGTGCTGGATATTCACCGAGCCGCTTCGGCGAGGTGAATATCCACACTATTCACCGACTATTCATACCTCATAAATGAAATAACAAGTTTAACATTCTTATATTTTTCGGTATTTTTATACAAGAGTATAAACAAGACACGGCCGTCGCCGTCGGCCGCCAGTAACTCGGTGTACTCAATTATTTGTCGACAAAACAGTTTTTACAGCTTTTGAATATATTAATGGCTAGAAAATTGTAAAGAAACATACCTGTGGACACTCTTCTACTTAATTTTGTTGACTTTTCTCGTTATTCTACTACATCACCCTTGTTCATCAACAAAATCTCCTGCCTCGGTAAACAAAGCAAAACTGGTCGCCATCTTGTTTTGCCTGCAGGTGAATAGTGCAGGATATCCCGAGCTAGAGGAACCAATCAGATTGCGCGAAAAGCACTATTCACCTGCGAGGTATATGCTAATGTAACATATTCCCCTTCGTAATTTTCTTTACCCTTTTTTTAAAACACAAATGAATAGTCGAGTCTTACTTAGTCTTTGCTGTCTGGTTGTTGTCGCCACGGCTAGATCCCATAATTTCTTGCAATGTTTACTCCACTGATCTCAATAAAACTGTTTATATAGAGATCAGTGATTTACTCAGCAACTCCAGCAAATTCACGCATGCGCAAACGTTTGGCAGCGGTGCAATCTCGTACCCAGACCCACGCGTTCCCATACTCACACGAGGCTCTGGTAACAGCCATTTCAGGGCCCGTTTTGATTGGCTAATCCAATGCGCATGCTTGAGTAGAAATCGTTGCCTGATCTTGCCCAGGTTTATAGATATCACTTCAGCCGAAGTTAGAATATGCCACAATGAACAAAATACGCTCAACTTGGTAGTTATTTGATGCAGAGTTGTGATATTTTAGCCTACAATGCCGATAGGTTTTCATGTTGACGACTTTTGAACGGTTCCAAGGGGAAAAGCGGCGAGTATCAAATGGCATGGCACATTGCGCGCGGCATCTTGTCAGTTGTGGAACAAAACAGCTAGTAAGTTCAGAATTACTCATCATTAAAATATATTGTGTCCGTATGTTAAACACATGTTGAATAAGCTTTCATTTGATGTATAGTTCAAGTTTTTCCGTTTTGTAAAACTTGTTAAAATGTCCAAAATGTGCGAACCGTTGTTCGAAATAATATTACAAATAAACAGGAAATTGACTTCTCACAAGTGTTAATACAGAATTTTGGATTAATTTTTTTTAATATTTAACGCGCAACACTGAGATATATACCAAAGAGAAGCTATTGAAAAATGCTATTTGGGGTAGAAATTTCAAGTTTTTAGCTAAACGGAAAATATTTTAAAAATGGGAAAACGTCTGTCATTTGATTATTAAATCAATAATATTATTATTGTTGACTTCGAATGCATCTAATGAAGCTTTTGAAACGTTTGCGGCTTTCTAGCCAAAGCAAACCAAAGCAAGAGAATTTGAAGGACTTCACATTGGAATTTATAGCTTTTATTTTAACCCTAGCGATCTCCCAGGCAGTGAAGAGTAGAATCGCCTAGCGTTGGCCAGAGTAATAAAATACTAAAGCCTCAGCGTTTACAGTAGGCAATAGTTTTAAATCCTTTAACCCGAGCGACCTCTCCGTGAGGAGTAGAATCGCCTGGCGTTATATAGCCAGAGTAATTATAGAGTAAAAGAGATTTTAGCGTTCAGAGGGTTTATAAAGATACCTTAGAAGTCAACAATATTACTGATTTATTTAATATTTATTAACACATTCACGCAATGAATTAAATGACAGAAGTTTTCCCATTTAAAAAATATTTTCCGTTTAGCTAAAAACTTGAAATTTCTACCCCAAATAGCATTTTTCAATAGCTTTTCTTTGGTATATCTCTCAATAGTGAAATAAAAGTAGCGTGCTGCGTAGGCAGTGTTGAAACAACAATCGAAATATAGTAATTTAGGTTAGATATACTGCCGAAACAGAGAACGTAGGAATCTAACGTTTCGAGCGAAGGCCCTTCGTCAGAGAGAAACGTAAAGAGTGTAAACAAACAATGAGCTTATATACGAAAGGTGATCATGTGACCAAAAATAAGCCAATCAGATAAAACTGACAATAACAAATTGATGATGAGATGCGAAAAATTAGCCAATCAATTAGCTTGTGTGTCGTTCCTGGATATCTTGGTATCGATTAGTGATAATGCGCTCATGACTTCTGTCTCTTACAAGCCGACCGATTCACATAGTTACCTTTTATTTTCATCCTCTCATCCCAAACACACTAAACAATCCATTCCATACTCTCAATTTCTGCGACTTCGCCGCCTATGCAGTGATGACAAAGACTTTGAGACCAAATGTTTGGAAATGAGATCCTTTTTTGTCCAGCGTGGCTATCCCACCCACTTGTTAGACACTGCTATTAACAAAGCATCTAGTATTCCTCGTCCTGACACTTTAAAACAACCTTTAGAAAAAGTTTCTGATAACAAAATACCATTAGTTCTCACATTTCATCCTTTCAACTACAAAGTTAAGGATATCATTAGCCGCAATTTTCATATCCTAAAGAATGATCCTGAAACGTCAGCTGTTTTCACCGATAACCCTTTAATCTCTTTTCGGCGTAATAAAAATATTCGTGATGGTTTAGTGCGTAGTGCCCTTAGAAAAAATCTACTGGCACCTGCGGGTACCTTTTCTTGTTCCCGTACCCGTTGTTACACGTGTTCCTTTCTTAACTCCGCTACATGTATTTCGGGACCTAAATCTAATTTTATTATTCAGCATAATTTTACTTGCATCTCTTCCAACATCATTTACTGTATTTCTTGCAATAATTGTTGCATGCTTTACATCGGTGAAACTGGCAGACGTTTATCTGACAGGTTTGCTGAACATCTTCGTTCCGTGAGGAACAATGATGTTGACAAGCCTGTTACCCGACATTTTAATAGTGCCAACCATTGTATTTCAGACATGAAAGTTTGTGCCATCTCACCCATTTCTGGCGGTAATGTCAGCCGCAAAAGACTAGAAAAGCGTCTCATTTTCAAAATTGGTACCATTCATCCTCACGGACTCAACGAACGTTTTTCTTTTATTTAACACCTCTGAAGATGTTGTTTCTGTTCAGCAAGGGCGGACATAAACAGCGTTTTCACTTTATTAGTTTATCTATTTTTACTCTCGCTCATCCTCTTTACACCCCCTCCTTACACCCCCTCCTTTTTACTCATCGACGATATGAATAGCAAATGTCTTTCGCATCCCATTATCTATTTGTTATTGTTATTTTTCTTTGATTGGCTAATTTTTCGCATCTCATCATCAATTTATTATTGTCAGTTTTATCTGATTGGCTTATTTTTGGTCACATGATCACCTTTCGTATATAAGCTCATTGTTTGTTTACACTCTTTACGTTTCTCTCTGACGAAGGGCCTTCGCTCGAAACGTTAGATTCCTACGTTCTCTGTTTCGGCAGTACATCTAACCTAAATTACTATATATCTCTCAATGTTGTGCGTTAAATATTTAATAAAATATATAAAATTCTGTTTAACGCTTGTGAGAAGTCAATTTCCTGTTTAATATTTGTAATATTATTTCGAACAGCGGTTCGCACATTTGGACATTTTAACAAGTTTTACAAAACGGGAAAACTTGAACTATACAACAAATGAAAGCTTATTCAACATGTGTTAACATACGTACACAATATATTTTAATGATGAGTAGTTCTGAACTTACTAACCGTTTTGTTCCACAACTGACAAGATGCCGCGCGCAATGTGCCACGCCATTTGATACTCGCCGCTTTCCCCCTCGGAACCGTTCAAAAGTCGTCAACGTGAAAGCCTATCATCGGCATTGGAGGCTAAAATATCACATCCCTGCATCAAATAACTACCAAGTTGAGAGTATTTTGTTCATTGTGGCATATTCAACTTCGGCTGAAGTGATATTTATAAACCTGGGCAAGATCAAGCAACGATTTCTAGTCGAGCATGCGCATTGGATTAGCCAATCAAAACGGGCCCTGAAATGGCTGTTACTGTGGCTGTTACCAGAGCCTCGTCAATCTCGTCCCCAGAGCCAAATATGCCCGGCCGCGCGGGCAAGTTAAATGGCTCTGGGCAAATCGATTTGCAACATGTCCTCCTACCTAGAATTACCAATAATCAGTAAGTGTGAAACGGCCTTGAATTACCAATAATTGGTAATTGTAGGTAATTCTCTGTCCCACATGCGGGATGTTAGTGTGAGTATGGGAACGCGCGGGTCTGGGGACGAGATTGGCAGCGGTGTTGCTCGCGGTGGCCATAAAGAACGCGGGCCAATAATAAGTTTGTCATTTCACTTACCAAGTCACTGTTTTTTTGCGAATAATATGGTTTGGGTTACTTAAGATCGTAACAGATAAACAGATAAACATAGGGAAATGGTAAGTACAACGTAACACAAATGCTTAGTTGATCGAACCAGGTATCTGCAAGTTTATGATGTTGGAGCGAACAGTTCAATGCTCTATAATAAATAACTGCATGTTGTTGCACACGTGGATATTTACTCCATATTGTAGCTAGAGTCATCTATATATTTTTTATAGATCAAACTAGCTGCTCTAAATGAAGATTGGAGTGACGACAGTTCGTGTGAACATACGGAGGAGAGAGCCAAGGAGACTAGGGTACTGACATCTTGAAATGTTTGATCAGATGATATATATATATAAAATAGATTGTGTCTTTATACAGGTGGTGTGATTGGTCAGTTTAGGGGCCGTCGACAAATAGATTTCGTCCCCAATCGCGGACTTGTTCCACGATGGGGGGAGGGGGGTAATCTTGAATCCGCGATAACAAGACAAATTAGGACGAAATCTGAATTTAACTATAAACATTCGTTATACACCATGAGTCTACATCTATTACTATGCTATGTGTCTATACTTGTTGTCAAAATGGCAATATTAGTACGGTCAACGTACTCGTTTGTGTGTTTCAGATATCCACTGGTCTGCGATGATAGGGGGGGGGAGGGGGTCAACACAATCGCGGAACAAGTCCGCGATTGGGGACGAAATCTATTTGTCGACGGCCCCTTACTCAGTTACCGTGTTTATATCAGCCTATATATGCAAACACAGTTGTAACTTCAAGGCATATTTCTTAGCTTTATTTCATAAAAGAAATATAAAATCAAGACCCTGTGTTATACATGTAGGCAGAAACTTGAGTGAGTTTGGGAAAATTCAATAGCTTATACCATCTCACTCTTGTATTTGAAATAGACTATGTAAAGTAATAAACACTACCCTGCAAGCAGAGCCCCTTTCAGACCTACACCAGGCTCTGCGTGCCAACAAACTCAATGTTTCATTTTGAGCATGTGCAAATTATGGTTGTTAAGATAGTACTGTAACAGATATTTTGTGCCCATGTTCCAACCTGCTACTTGCTATTTTCTTACCGCAATTTAAAGGTTTTTTAATAAATGTCAGAAATAGTGATTTTGTGGAAAATGTTGCACATTTAAATAGTGAATGTAGAAAAGACTGGAGAAAGATTTATTTTATCTGTATGCCATGGTTCCTGTTGGGTTAACACTTTGAGGCCTAGAGCTGAGTCTCAAATTTCAAAGCTGGCCTGGCACTTTTGCTCTGATTATAAATTGGTCAGTTTGTGATAAGGCCAAGAAAAAAAATACCTGGGTTTCCAGTTTTCTGACCCTACCTAGTTTTTTGCTAGCAAAATGCTGACCCTAATCTTTTTATTGAATTTTTAAGGACCATGGACTCAAGTTGCAGCATGATTTGCATCTTGTGATAGCAAATGAGGCGTCAGAACCTAGTAATGTGCTCAAAATTAGCTTTAATAGATATGCTAGTGTAATTGACATTTGGTGTTGGAAAGAATATTATTGTTATTCCTAGGCACTAAATTGAAAGAAAGTTTAAAAAAATTATCTGATGTACCCTACCTAAGTTTTTGTGAAGAGAAATACTTGTGTGTAATATTAACATGTGATACATTTTCAGTAATTACATGTGAAAGGGGCTTTGCTAGCAGGGTAATAAATAGGGTATATAAACACAAGCCAGGGATGGGAATATCGATTGGTAATCAGTAGTTACTGATCAAATTTGACTGGCAATAAAAAAATAATTCTGGTTGTAGCCTGCCAGTGCCAAAGTTAAGTCACTAAAGGCAGAGTTCACTAAACAGCAAATAGATGACTTACAATCATGTTACTCAGTCAATCGATGGAAATATCTTCATTTCACTTGCTGCTTCCTATATTTTTCAACATATAATTTTTTTATAATTCAAAAGCACTTATAAAACTACTATATAACTGTAATTTTTTATTCTAGTTCCCAAAATATTAAAATTATTGACTTCTAAACTAGAGTGCATAAAAAAAAACTCACAAACACTGTACAAATGTGTTTATCCTTGCTAAGACCCAGAACCGCAATGATGAAGAAATCCATAGCATATAAAGTCTCGTGCTTACTGTTGAACAATCTTGATGATGAAACTAGGGAACTGGAATATTGCAAGATATTTGAACAAGTTCTCAAGCTACATTCCTTAGTGACCAAATGTTTGATTCATTTTATATCTAGCAATAATAATTACTTCTTAAATAGTATGTAAAATAGATTAATTCAAACAGTATACACAGTATATATGCAATTACTGTATACATGTGCTGCAATCTGATTGGCTGCTCTACTCAATATAGATAGCACTATAGGCAGCGAGTAGCAAATTTGGTACCAGTACTTGTGCGGTCATATAGTAAAACAATATGGAGGTGAAAGATTTGTTTGCCTTGGTTTTCACACAGAAAAAATGGTTATGCTTAATTTTTTTGAAATAATTTGGAAGAACTAAGTTACACAAATTTGTTTCTATTAAAACAATTAGATTATTTGCTCTATATTTGATCTATTTGCTCTATATTTATATATATATATATATATATAGTTCAATCTACAATCGCTGTACATGCAACAGCTCATCAGTGTAGCTTGGAACAATCTGAATGAATTTCATCAATTACTTATACACATATGATTGTCGGTGACAACCGCATGTGGGACAGCATCGGTGAAGTACATTCAGATAGCGTGAAGTGCGCATGGGCCCAGAGTGCTCAAACTTCCACAAGGGTAGTGAGCATTGCATTATCGCTAATAGGTACCCACGGCAACTTCACAGAGTGCTCAACAACACCGAAGTGAAGGAGTGTACATAGTTCAATCTACAGACACGGTGTTTCCCTGTACAACAGCTCATCAGTGTAGCTTGGAACAATCTGAATGAATTTCATCAATTACTTATACACATGCGATTGTCGGTGACAACCGCATGTGGGACAGCATCGTTGAAGTACATTCAGATAACGTGAAGTGCGCATGGGCCCAGAGTGCTCAAACTTCCACAAGGGTAGTGAGCGTTGCATTATCGCTAATAGGTACCCACGGCAACTTCACAGAGTGCTCAACAACACCGAAGTGATATATTATATATATTTATATATTTATATATACATGTATATAAAATATACAGGACATTACAGTTATATATTAAATTTTATAATTCTATTTAGTATTTAGTTTAGATTTAATTATTTATTTTCACGACCCCATCATCTTTTGCTGTATACAGTATACATGTATATTGTACATACCTATCATGATTAAATATATGCTTACCCCATCATCTTTTGCTGTGTCAGTGTCAGTGTACATGTACATACCTATCATGATTAAATATGTGTTTACTACTTGTACTACTAAATGTTCCCTGCTTTGGGAGATGAATGTTGGAAGGTGTGTGCAAGCCCAATTTCCATTTCGTTCTGTCTATTGAGATGGCTCACAGGCTTACCGGTAGGCTAGGGTCTGGTCATGATTCAGCTTCAAAAATGGAACTTTAGTGAGTCTAAGCTTTTAAAACTTTCTAAAGTGGTGCATGTCCCCAGACCATTTCCACCCATGCAAGCCGGTGATGATTGGTTGGTATATTTTACTGCATGCTAGTAATGGTGGACAGTGGCAATATTTGGACTGCATACTGTACTCTGCTCATACAGCAACCTCGTACCCAGGGTCTTATATCTCCGCTCCCCCACCCCCGCCCACCGCTGCGAAAAGACCCTGGTTGGGGC
Source organism: Paragorgia papillata (assembly GCA_035771165.1). Classification (NCBI taxonomy): domain Eukaryota; kingdom Metazoa; phylum Cnidaria; class Anthozoa; order Scleralcyonacea; family Coralliidae; genus Paragorgia; species Paragorgia papillata. Next base: position 5,295,539 of record JAWNZC010000354.1, read on the forward strand.
AGGTCACGTGTTTCGAGGGCAAAAATATAACTTACTGGGGGTGGGTTATTTAGAAACGTGGCTAAAGTGAACACGCAAAGACAATGTTTTTATGTGATTTATTTTATTCTGACAAGACAAAGTGTACGTTTTATAACTGTCAAGAAAGCCAGACTCAGACTGCATGCCCAAATCGATGTTTATTTACGTCAGTTTCCTCAGTGTTGTGCGATGCTGTAAAACTGTATGTAGAAACAGAAGTCGCCGTCCTGAAGTCGAAGGCCTCTATGTCTCGATTGGCTTTTTGAAATAGTAAAATGCGTGTAAATCTCTCTGGTTGATTAGCGCCTTCAGCTTGGGTTTTATTCGTCGAAGTCTACCCAAAACACCGCCAATTTTTCGTTAGTCGCTTTGTGTCCTGCCGCTTTGCCTTTGTTGTTTTTTGTGCCAACTGTCAATGTCTTCAAGCGTTTCGTTGCAGGCGTCTCACTGTTTGCGTTTATACGAAACGGTTGCCTAAAAAACAAAGACAATATCAGTGGTGATATTTAAAGGTAATACAAATGTGCCTGAGTTGTTTTTAAACAAAGGAGTCCCAAGAACGAAAATATAAATATATACGTTGGCTGAACGGCGAAGTAAACATATTTATTAAAATATATTGAAGTTTGAACGGTGGTCATGCAATAACTTGGATCTTTCAAATTTAACGTTTATAACGAAGTATTTTCCATAATTTAGGAAACATAGCACGGTATAACATTTGCGCTGGTTCAGTGTTGAATTTTTGGCTGTAATTCTGTAAAATACAGTGACAAGAAAATCATTGAACAAGCAACAACGTTCAGCGCGCGATATTAATAATAATACTGTGAAATGTTAACAATAGTAAGTTGACAACATGAGCTTGTGGTTCCTTTTATGATGAATGTTATTAAATAAGGTTGGCTCAGTTTAAAAATCAGCAATATAGTTCAAGTTTAAAGTTCCTACTTTAATACACCAGCCCGCCGCTTCACGAAACTGCATGACAGTGTTGTAATTAAGCGATGTAGAATTGAATTTAAAGAAATAGTAAATGTTAATGAACTAACCTCTTGGAATCTCTAAAGCACAGAATAAGAATGTAAAGCTTTGTTGACAGCTGCAAGTCCAAGGTGTTGAATCTGTATACGAATTCCGCGAGCGTTGGCCGTTGCAAGAGATGCAGTGAGATAATTTCCACACTTTCTTTCGAATGGAGGTTCAAGCGATTGTCAACCAAAAGAATTTGTGAATTTCGCATAGTCTTGATTGTAAGGAAATTTCAATCCGCTTACTGTAAAATTTAAAACTCTCTGTTTAATCTTCAGGCTGCTAAGAATATAGAATCTCCTTAAATTCGCTGCTCGTCGGATTGAACGACGGAAGACTTTTGTAGTAGTTCAGAATTGTCCTTCAATAATACCAGATTGTTATCCATGGAGTGTTTTTAATAATTTGCGCAATGAGCTTTCCTCGATATTCAGAGCTCGATAATTATTGTTCTTGCATTCAAGGTATAGAGCGTTTTCATGTGACGTCACGGCGGCCATATTGGTGTACCAAAACAATGAAATGGCGGCCATATTGGTGTACGGTATGGGAATTAGCTCTTTCTTATTCAAATATTTCGTATTGTTTCACCACCCCAATGGGGCCACCGATCACGTGAGTGAAAACGCTCTATACTGCGACAAATTTTCAAAATAACCACCCGACCCTGACAAGAAAAGTTTGTTATCTCCCATATTCTGGGAGACACGTGACCAGCCCCAACCAGGGTCTTTTCGCAGCGGTGGGCGGAGCAGCGGAGATAAGACCCTGGGTACGAGGTTGCTCATACAGTACCATATTTTATCAGTTTCTTTTTGAATTCAGAAAGCCATCAATCATTCTACAGTATTTAATGCTGTTGTTATAAGTTTGACAGTGTACCTGACAATAGATATGACATTGACACAACTTGTGCGTAATACTGTCTGTTTCAACTACTGTAGCTTTTTGTAGAACATCATCAGTATCAGGGTGTCACCTACCCCCAAAAAAACTGCGTTAAACGCGGTTTTCCCAATCACATCTAGGTTGCAATTTCCCAATTTGGATCTGCCAAAAAATTATATTATAACATAACTATCATTCATATAACTATCTTTCAATGCCCCTCAAAGTGCAGGAAATGGCATTTCAGGGACTCTAGATTTCAAAATTTTCCAGGGGGCATTGGGCCCCCCTATAAGTTTTACCCCTTCGGCAGTCGTGTGCACTACTGCCAATTTCCCAATTCAGGTAAAACGCATAATTTTTTTTCGTTCTGGGTGACACCCTGAGTATAACCCCCGGTGTGTGTGCAAGTAAGAATCTTATTAGTTACTGTACATATGAAATATTTTAATTGAAATGGAAACTCGTACATGTAGGCTTGGAACTCATTTATGAAAATAGAATGGTCAATGATTGATGCTGCAAACTTGTTTGTTAGTCAATGTATTTGTCAATCACTCAGAATTTCTTCCTCATGGGTAGATTTAAGTTGGCTCCCTAGGGTTTTATGACCGTGCGCGAGCTGGTTGCTAAATGTGAAATTTTATGATGTCAGCACCCGTAAAAAAATCCCAAAAATGAACGCAATTTTTTTACGTTTTCTTCAGTGAATTTTTTTAAAAGTTTGCGCAATTCAAGAGGATGCTTTTCCCTTTGTAATTATCTTTTTTCAAAAAAATTCTATGGGACAAATTTTGCTTAACATTACATTTGGTTATATTGACAAAACCATTTGAGCCACCTTACATTTATTTTGCATTATAAAATAAGGTGCCCTCTATGCACGCTCTGATTGGCTGGGCTCATTGCATTTATAAGAGAACAGAGCTAGATCATGAATGGCGTAGAATGGCGTCAGCTGGCCGGAAAAGCCCGCCAAATTCCAAAACGACCTCACTTTTAGCTTGATTTTTCTTCTTATTTTATAAAACAAATAAAACATACCGCTCCTGTACATATGTACACTTATAAAGGCACGTTTGACGTCATTTGAACACGAAAGAAGTGTAAACGCACTCGGTATCGCCTCGTACCTCTACTCAGCTTCTTTCGTGTTCAAATGACGTCAAACGTGCCTTTATAAGAGTACATATGCACAGAGCTTTAAGTTTTATTTGTTAAGTAAAACGTTTCTCGAAGCAATTCCCATAACACTGCGAAGTTTGAAAACATTTCACGGAAGAAAACCCGAGTAATGGGGAAAAAAAAAGAAGATGAAAAATACCAAAAAATCCTTTATCTTTTAGGCTCGTTGTTGCCTTGGAAACGATCTTCATAATGTAACTAACAGCACAAAATTAATTGCGAGAATGTTATTCTAATCTTACTGGAAAGTCTGAGTTTCCATAAGCGTTTTAGTCAAACATAGCTATGGATTATATAAAAAGCCCAGAGAGCCACCTTAATAATTCTATCTATTACTCGACCGTAGGCGGAGGAGCCTAAGGCAGCAGGGGTGGGTGCCACTCCTATTCCAGAATAGTTACCGTATGCACTGTACACGGAGGTGACTACAGCATGATTATGACTATGTTTACAGGTATTAACTGTATTGCAAGCGAGTGTGATTGCCGCTGTCTATTATTGCCCGTGCATGACGTGAAATACTGTATTCCAAATATATTGCCAATCAGGAGCCATAGAGATTTCTGCTACTATATGCACTTTGTATATACTGTATAATAACGGTTGGCTATTTTCTATTTAAAATAAAAATAAGAGCCCATGAGTGGTGACTGGATTATTTTGGTACATATTATACTCATTTGTGTTTGGTTACCCAAATTTATTGAGATGCAGGGATGCCATACATTTGCGATCAGGATCAGATTCATTACTAAATCATCACCATTTGATTGGCAGTGGTCAGAGCATTGAACTAGAAGCGCAGGGTCGTGGGTTCAATTCCTGCCGGAACTCGGAAGGCCTGTGTGGTTGCATTTTTCGCAACTGGACCCGGTTTGGTCTTAAAATGTATATATTCTACACTTGAATTTTCCTTCACCCAAAATCCTTAGAACATGTTATGTAATCGAGTGAAATGCCCAATATTACTTATAATATACCCAATTCTCTCCTGGCATTACCACCTTATTATATATACAGAACTCTCGATCAAGCTCTCGGCAACGCCCTCCGTGGCTCAGTGGTCAGAGCATTGCACTAGAATCGCAAGGTCGTGGGTTCAATTCCTGCCGGAAGGCCTGTGTAGTTGCATTTTTCGCAACTGGTCCCGGTTTGGTCTTAAAATGTATATATTCTACACTCGAATTTTCCTTCACCCAAAATCCTTAGAACATGTTATGTAATCGAGTGAAATGCCCAATATTACTTAGACTATTGATCACATGGTTTTAAATAAAAAATTATATGCCAATGCCTACATTTCGCTCTATTGCACAGCTCGGTTTGCATTGACCCTTTGACTACCAGAAGTTCTCACTTGATGAGTAAAATTGTCTGGCATTTAATGGACAGTGGGAATAAAATAACAAACGGACTGGTTTTGGTCGGTTTGCAATTTAAAGGGTTAAACAGGGCCGTACACAGGATTTTTTAGTCAGGGGCAGTAAGACAAATCCTGAAGTTAGTGCCCACAAATACAGTACTGTATGTTGTCAGCAAGAGGCTTTCTTGTGCACCCCAGAGATTTTATAATGTTATATTCACGTGTAAAATCGTCATTACAGTAGACAGAGTAAAACAACAAAGGGGTTGGTTTGGCCAGTCTCGAAGTCAATAGGTTAAATTTAATCTTTCCGAAACCTTACCAAATCAATAGCGAGAATCTATTTAGGTGTTATATAAACTACTGTACGTAGTGAATGTTTTTATTTGTGGAATATTTTTAAATAAAACACACAATTTCTGGGTTTCACCATGTTTTTCTAAATTCTGAGTTTTTGCCCCGTATCCTCGAGCCGTCTTCCGAGACGTGTGATGCGTTGTTTGCATCAACTTATAATTGAACGGTGTTTCTGTGCGTGTGTTTTCTACGTGTACGAACAAGACTACAGAATAAAATAGGAAGAATCCTTACTTCTCGGACTTGTAGCCAACTATTTCGCACGAGAACATGCAACATGCAACGAACTTTAACTGAACGTTTCAGTAAGTTTACCACAATTAAATAGTATTCTAGCAAATTAATAATTATTGTTAAGGAAATATTTATCTATCTTTATTTATCTATTATTAATTTAATGCATGGAACAATTGTGTAATTCAGTTATTACTCCAAAACTTTTGATTGAACATGTTATTATTGTTGTTGTTGTTGTTGTTGTTGTTGTTGTTGTTGTTGTTGTTGTTGTTGTTGTTGTTGTTGTTGTTGTTGTTGTTGTTGTTGTTGTTGTTGTTGTTGTTGTTGTTGTTATTATTATATTATATTATATTATTACGACAGATACGAGAATCGATTGAAATCTACAAATACCTGACAATACCTCAACACGTAGTTAATTCTGTTTTAAAAAGTCTACTACTCCCTAGTTCAAGTTGTTCATTTAAGTTCTAATTACAATAAGTATTATGTATTTAAACACAATTATACAAAACACACGCACAGAAACAGCTGTAAATTATATGTTGATGCAAACAAACGTGTTACAACGCATCACACTTTTCTGAAGACGCCTCGAGAATACGAGCCGAAACTCAGAATTTAAATGAAAACATAGTGAAACCCACAATTGTGTTATATATACTGATTTTTAAATTGCCATGCAAAGAAGCTTTAAACAATATAAGAATATTTCTATTTCATGAAAGATGTTGGCCGTCACCTCGTTGAATGGAACATTTCATCTTTTACGTCATAAAAATATTCTTACTATTGCACTTGTAAACATTCATTATTTGTATATACAGTCATATGTTTAATTCTATCTAGGAATCACAAGCTCTTGAATTGTACAACAAAGCCTTACAATTCCAACAACAGGGCAATCACGAAAGAGCCAAAGAGTATTATGACAAATTATTGAATGCATCTTTTGTTGCTGAGGTGAGTGCTCTTAAATATATATTTAGATTTGTACGAACCCGTATGGAACATCCTTGCTTGTCAAGCTGGGAGTAAAGAACCTGGGTACGAGGTTGCATCTACATGTATGCTAGGGAGAGTTTGCGGTACAAGGTAATTATCGAAGTTCTTTGGATTCAGGAACTATCATTCCCCACTTCTACTTGTGCATGGCCGGTTGTCTGCAATTTCAGTCGCAAATCAAGCAGTTAGTATATTGCGATACGACGACCTTAAAGCAGAGAAAGTATTTTTGGCTAATTATACAATTAATAAATATTGTGGCAGCCGCGTACTTTGGGCTTGTCCTTCCCCAGGCCCAGTGAAGCGTCTGTGACTCGACTGCAAGACACTTAATTCATGCGTGACTTCTGTCTGATTGGTTATTTTTCCATCATACGAATACAGTATATTAAGGCCTTGTCCACACCTATCCGTTTTCGTTTGAAAACGCATTTCAACTTATTTTCTCCATCTTTAAAGAATTCCGCGTCATCATGAGAACAGGAAAAGTGCGTTTTTAAAAGGTTCCACTTTGGAGAGCGTCATCGAAATGTTACGTTTTTTATCTTTGCTTCATCGTTTACGTGCGGACAGAAGGCCAATCCGTAAAGAAAGTTGCGTTTTAAAAAAACAACAACAACAAACCAAAAACAAGAAAAAAACAAAACAACCCAGGATACTTGTGGATGGCCGGCCTGACCAAAGATCAACGCAGTGCCCTTTGGTCTGTTTCTGTCTTAAATTCGAATGAAAAGTCTAAGTTTTACCAACAAGGAAAGCCCGATAGCTATATTTCAGAATTCTTATCAAGATTGCTTATCGAAAATGGGATTTTAGTGAGTCTAAGTGAGTCTTATCTATATATCGAGGTTGTCTTTCTGTCGAGACTTAACGTAGAAATGACGCATTTCAAATTTTACTTATACTAATATTAATAACTATATGTATTTAAAATTTGCAACACGCTTTTTTCGGGACTGCTATTTTTCGCAGGAGTTAACAAGAGATTAGGCGTATTATCTTTTATTGCTGTCGAGCGCTAGTTATCGTTTAGTCCAGTTCCAGACCCACTTTCCCCCCGCGGAGAAAAGAGGGTCCAGTCTTTTTTGCATGCGCATGCGTCAGCTATGTCCAATCAACGGTCACCACCACGTTTTTCAGGAGGTCGCCAGGTTGCTAAGCTCTGTTTACGTATTCAATTTCCTAAATTTAGGAGTGATCGAAAATGGTTTGTTACTTGAAACGGCGTCGATCTTCGCGGTGCCCTCGTAGATGAAAGATTTTGATCAGTTTTCGGTTCCACGTTTAAGAATAGATTAAAATACGCCATGGAATTATGCAAATAAAATTTTGTGACAAAGTTTGAGCAACTACAGGCGATATCATCAGACATGCACATGGTAAAGAATAAAGATACTATATCTTCTTTCATTTGACAACTGGTTTCAGAAAATCCCTGGAGTATTTTCAGCTACTCTGGTTTGCGAACTGCGAATCATGTCTGTGAAAATCTAAAATATTATATAAAATACAAGGGACAAGGTGTTGCATGTTTTATGTTTTGGGACTTGTAAGTGTTGTCGAAGTAGCTTAATTATCTATATTTTTTTGATAAATGATAACAATATATTCTTGAAATAATGTCGATAAAATAGTAATGTTTCACTTTTGCTTGGTTTCGAACGAGACGAAAACCTATATTTTGTCATCTAAAATCTATGCAGTTCACCGTCTATAACCGCTTTTTATGTAATAAATTGTACTATTATAAAATGTGAGTATCGAGAGTTGGTAATTCTCTGTTTGTACACACTGCGCGGTCACTGCTTCCTGCAAAGTACGCAAGAGTCTCAAACATACCTTCATTTACTCGTATTCAGTTCCGATCATATAGTGTTGTGAGCACAAATTGACAATTTTTTCCATCACTTTATATGAATCTTCATGAATGCGTGTAATTTGATTTGTCTGCGTTGACTTCGTTCTCGATCGCAAGTCAAACGTGTAATATGTTAAAAAACACCGTGTAAATCTTTACAGTTATGAAAGAGGTATATACCAGCGTTTCCTAGACAGGTTCACAATTTAGCGGACTGAAGGCCCTGCAGAAACGACGTCTTACCAGAACCGAAACCGGAGCAGAAAAACCTGATCTGACAGATTACACACCTTTAGACAGCCGTTGCAAGTCTATCTTATAATATCTCCGGATCCTGATTTCGCAAGACAGTTTGGGTTTATCTTTCCTAATCTCGAAAAACAGCAAAGCAGCTGGTGTATAATCGCCGTAATTTACAAATACGACATTCCCCCGTCGAACGCCACATCGCCTATTGCTTTTTGTTTACAATTTAGTAAATGCTGGACGGATAGTCGCCAAGGGTTTCCCCAGCGGCGTGAACGCATTTATTCATTTGATTGGACATAGATGGCGCATGCGCATGCAAAAAAGACTGGACCCTGTTTTCTCCGCGGGGGGAAAGTGGGTCTGGAACTGGACTAGTTATCGTTAAATGTAGAGGTTTGAGACTTGAGCACGGATTTCTAGATACCGTCAATTATCGGCATTTTCATTGTCAGTTACTCCATATTTTTTTGTCGCCGGATTTTGCTGTGGTTGATTTTTGTTCAGATTCTGTTGACCGGTCAGATTTCTGTCGATTTTTCGAAATTTCTGTTGATTTTTTACAAAATTTTGTCGATGGCTCGGATAAATTCGAATTAAGTCTATTCTGACTGACTGACTGACTGACTGACTGACTGACTGACTGACTGACTGACTGACTGACTGACTGACTGACTGACTGACTGACTGACTGACTGACTGACTGACTGACTGACTGACTGACTGACTGACTGACTGACTGACTGACTGACTGACTGACTGACTGACTGACTGACTGACTGACTGACTGACTGACTGACTGACTGACTGACTGACTGACTGACTGACTGACTGACTACACTTGTAATTTACTTGTAATTTTGTTTTGATTTCTGAGTGAATGATGACGGCTTATTTTTGAAATTTTCTAAAATGTCAGGATTTCCTTGACATTCGACGCAGCATTCTACATGTACTTGCGATAGTAACTTCTAGTCCATTTCTTTATCAGTAACATTTGATACACATATAGGTTGGAGAAAAAGACAAAGATGATGATCCACAAAGCCATCCGGGTTTGGCTTTTAAATATTCTGCTTATAAGAATTTAGCTAGCCTAGCTGAAGAGCAGTCAGACATCGACAATGCAGTTGATTTGTACCTGGAGGTAAGTCTGTGATATAAGTGCATGATATTAATATATTACATTTTAGCACACTGATGTATTTTGTGGGTTCTGATTGGGTAATTCAGTAAATCACGTGACAATCTGTAATGTGATGGTAACGCGCTCAGTCTTATAAGTAATTTCCCTGATCATGTAGGCTGAATGACGAGAACATCTTGGCTATTAACCAATTTCTCTACAGCTTCCCATGTAAATCTTTTAGACGATCAATCTTAAACGTTTGTAAAATGCCATCGCATGCCTCACTTATCAGCACTCTATTGATCGCCATTTTGAACTTACGGGGGTAATTCATGCAATATTTTCAATAATATATGCCTGCTGAAAATGTTCAGGCACGTTTGTGATTGGTGCAAATCGACATGGACAAGCTCACGAGTCCAGCCGTGACTTCGGGGAAGGTAAGTACCCGGGCCCGAGATACGGCTGGAAATCGAGCCTAGCTTTAGTGGGCCATTTGTACGATACGTGAGATGGCGTTGGGTAACTACAACTACCAGAATGCTTTGCCAGTACTCTAGGGTTTCGACTAAAAGGGATGACTCAAAAGCACCCGTCCAGTTCTGTCGCGGCTTTTCCAAAATACGTTGTCAAGTTCGTTTTTTTCCAAATGTGTTTCAAGTTTCAATGAGTCTCACGACTGTTTTAGCAATCTTTTCGATACCCTAACCACAACATAAACCCTAACCCTAATCAGAACTCTGGTTTACCGCCTAAATTTTTGGGAAAAAAATATATTTGATGGCATATTTTGGGAAAGCCGCGAAAGGACTGAACGGGTGCTTTTGAGTCATCTCTTTCAGCCGAAACCTATAGAATACTGGCAAAGGGCATTCTGGTAGTTATAGTCGCCCAAATCCATCTCACGTTATCATGCAAATGGCATATTGCCGTGCTTTGATTTTAATAAAGCATACGTAATGAAGCGCGGTGGTCGAATTTTTTAAATTCCTTAAGCCTTATCGAGGAGTACAAAACATTAAACAACTTGGATTATTGCAATTTTTAGCTCTTTAATGCTCAAAATGTCTCAAGGTTTTCCCTACTCTTTGTGGGCAGGTTTAACCCCAGAGGTTTGCGTATACTGCTCTGGTATCGTTAGCTAACAACAAAGCGTGATTTCGGTTTAGGGAGCTGCATTTTGCGGAGCAAGGAAACATAACCAGACAGAGATCTAAATAGCGATGCCCTTATTGGCTTCAAAAATGTTGCTTGGTGTTTTCGTGCGAGCGGACAAACTCAACGGCAGAATATCAAGCTGTCTGAGAGGTAGCTGCGCTGGGCAAGTGAATGCGGTGATAATAAAAGAGCGATTTTGTCGTGGTAGCAAACTTAAATATTACCTGGAAAACGTATTAACTATGGTGAATGTGTATACTGGGTAGTTATTAATGGAAACTACATGTAACAGTTTTTATCGGAACTGTTTTGTGTAGCTACTCACGATTAAGAAATGATTCATGGTTTGGCTTGCTCCATTGAGTTGCGGAAAGTTGGGGGAGCACGAAAATCCCGTAAGAGATTTTTAAATGCTCCCCCAATTTCCAAAGTGCATCTATAGTCGATATGGAGAACACGTCAAACTACGAACCATTTCTTTTATAACATAGAATAAAACTTAAAATAATGATGAACACGGCTTGAAATCAACGTACAGTATTTCACAGAAAGTGTTTCGGTTGTGTTTACTGTTTACTGTTTGTTGCTTAACTGCTTATTTTACATTTATTTTAAATATTTCGAGGCCTCCACTTAAGCTTTAATTGTTGCCACAGACGAGATGGTACTTTGTTTTTGGTGAGTGTTTTTCTTTTTTTTGTTACGGAAATGTTTTCCTGCGCTTTTTCATCTGCTTCATTGAGAAATGGAGCACGCACAACAACCATGGTTCCGAAGAGGTTCGCTTTTTTCGCGCTCACCTCCAATTCGGTCCGAGCGCACCACCATTTATCGAGGTAATATTTATTGCGTGATTCTTATTGATGTGATCTTTATTAATATTTATTACTAAATATACTGTATATTTTACATTGTTTTGATACCAAAAAGCATTTCCATCAACACTTCTGTTCATTCGGATAGTCGCGAAATTAAGATAAAAAAGCATCATTTCAATCAAAATGACGCTTGTACGTTAACTTGTAGGAGGTGTGGGATAAAAACGAAATCCACTTGCAGGTTCGGTGCGATGCCACTCCCCCCGTCCCCCTCGGTGCGTGAATCCTGGACGCACCTCTCTGCAAGCGCGTTTGTTATAAAGTTGTTGTTTTACGTTTATTCTATACTTTTTCCAGGCTGCAGCAATTGATGACACAGATGTTACTTTATGGTATAAAATTGGAAAACTTGCTGTCAAATTGAACAATGTCAGATTAGCTCGATATGCGTTTGAACAAGTAAGAACTTGAGAAAGTTTTGTTGGCTTTTGCTGTAAAAACTACCGGTATCGTTAGGTGTTAACCGTTTTAACTCCAACATCAATACAACTCTAAAATCATTTGGCATTAGCCACATGAATTCAGTGTTCAAAGGCCTAATTGAGATAGGTTGAGAAATACAACGAAGAAACGACTTTGCTTTTTCTTAAAGTATATAATGAAGAAAGTAACTTGACAAAGTTTTCTGGAGAATTTCGGTGTAGCTCAAGAACTACAAGCTTTTAAAACTTGATGAAATTTTCATTTCTGATCTTGTTTCTTATTGACTCTCCTTTGATTGGTTATAGGCACTTCATCCCGGAAATGGTTTTAATGGCTATGATTAATTTTATAGGTATTGCGTGCTTTTTTTTTCAGGGATTGAACTGTAATTCCCAGCACTGGCCTTGTCTTGACGAGCTTATTACTGTTCTTTTTGCGATTGGTGATTATCACTGTAAGTAATAATTATATACAATTTGAGCGGCCAAACTGTATATATAGCTAGTTACAACGGTGAACGGAACGTATCGACTTCACACATGTTTTATTTAGGTTTATTGACAATCTTTATGGTATCCGTTTCCCGTTGTCTTGCCTGTTAAGTGTTAGCTTGTACATGTCGCCTCACGTTTACACCAATCAGTTCGGCTTTCATTTGTCGTGTTTTTAGGCAAGCAGCTTTAAAGAAATCAAGGAGTAAAACAAAACAAAACACCAATACTTGTTCGAAATATTTGAATAAAGGCATCTATCGTTCTTTTTTATCTGTATTCAAATCACGGTTTGAAAGTAATGCGAATGTCTAGTTTTTGAGATATTTTTGCATTTCTGCTATATTTGCCATTCCATTATTTGCCATTTGCCAAGAATACGTGGATTTCGCGTGGGTTCGTGAAACGCGCGGGACGCATTCCCGTCCGCGATATATTCGGAAAGGAAATAAACAAAATGTTATATTCAATGTCGAATTAATCTGCGTGGCCCATTTTTTACCGAATGAATTACCGACTCAGCAGTTCAATTGCCAAGCAAAGATTAATAAAATCACAGTTTGAAAGTAATGCGAACGTCTAGTTTTTTAGATATTTTTGCATTTCTGCTTTATTTGTCATTCGAATTTCGCCACAGTCAACGGCTGAAAATGACGTTCCCCAAGAACTACCGTACACAGTAAGGTTGGTGTGTGATAAAATCACGTTCTGTAGTTGAAAAAAAATATGTAGAAATAATAGTCAAAGCATCTTCAAAAGTTGCCGTTGACAAAACAAGTGTGTTTTTTTGCTCAGTCTTCAAACCCACTATATTCTGCTTGCGCCGACCATGGGTCATCGTGAGCGATTTTGGAATATTTTGATTCAGGAAAACAAATGAATAAACATAAACTGCCTTAAAGCTATTTTAAAAGTAATGCGAACGGCTAGATTTTTTGCTATCGTTCGTCAAAGAGGAGGGTTAATTGCTGTTTTCGTTAAACATAAAGTAATTCGATCAACTCGTGTTAGCAAGAAAAGCTTTGAAATGAATATGTAAAGCACATTTCGGGAACATAAAAGTATGAACTAAATATCTGAGCTTATCTTCAGGTAAAAGAAAACGTTTAATCGATCCTGTGAGCTCGAACAGAAAGGAGAATCAATTTTCTTTAAGATCATCTTCGTAAAATTCCGTACTTCTGCTTCTCCGATCACGAACCTTTTCAGCTTCAACGAAAAACACCAAGTTGAACAGCAAATCGCTGGATCGACAAGCTTGGAAGGCATATTAAAAACGAAGAAAAGCTCAGAGAACTCGCTATTAAAATCGTATTTTGACTTTCGCATGAAGAAAATGTCAATAAAAAACAAATGCGGCCGCGATTTTTTTGGTCAGTGCAGGCAAATTGCCCACCTGTTCACCACTTGGGAACCAACCGGCATGCATCGTTTTGCGCACGGATCGAAAATTGAACCCAGCCATATATTGATTGATGTAGATTATTAAGTTCAACAAAAAATGCTTGCAAAAGTGTTGTCAACTGCTGTACTTAACAGTGTTTGTGGAACGGAAAATATTAAAAGCGGTACATGTAGTTTGAGATTAGCTAGGCAGACTGGTAATAATGTACACTTATTGACTGACGCTGAGAGGAACATCGCGTTTGACCTACACGAAGGCTATGTATGTCACCCTGGGTTTTAGCCTGTCTGTGACATGACAGTCGGTCGGAGAAAAGAACTCGAAGTTTCTCGAGACAAAATTCAACACGTGCTTGTTGTATACCAACGACTTGTATAAATTAGTACATCAAGGTTCTTAAAGTATCTTGCATATGTCACATGCTTTTGTCTCCTCGTTCGGGTGTTTTTCAATAAAACGAAAAAAGAAGCCAGTCAAGATACATGAAAAAGTAATTATGTAAACGTACAGTATATGTGTAATTCAAAGCATTTTCTTATAGCTTGTTTACATATGATATCGAGTGCTTTTGAAAGAGATGCATCGTATCCTAAAGGTAATCTTTAATATATAGTTTTTAGTTGTATTTTCAGTATCTTCGAAACTATATTGGATATATACACTAAAGATGGCCGCCAATTTATATTCTTTTATATGCATTTAAAGTGCCTATGAAACGATTATGATTGTCTTATGAAGAACAGCAAAAATAATGGAAAATGGCTTTTACATGTCTTTCATATCTTATTCCGTTCTGGAGTTATTTCACACAATGTGATTTTGAGTTATGACGTCATTACATTTGCATGGTGTTGAAGCATAAGGGAACACAAGGCATATCTTCACAATAATTTGATTAATTTGGCTGAAACTTTGCAGACTTACTCAAGCTATAACACTAAACATTTCTATTGTTCTTCTGCGGTCACCATGGTAACAAATTAGTTTCCAGCCCACCTAGGTCTAAAAACGTAAGTTCACATTTTACGTCACTGCCAATATCATTGTTTATTTTGAACTGTCCCTTTTACACTGCAAATTATAAGGAAAGTACACCAACTGAACCAATTATTGAAATATCCCTTTACATCTGGTTGAAAACAATGAATTATATAAAAGAAAGGGAGAGGCCTGGAAACTAATATGTTACCATATCAACCGCAAAAGAACAATAGAAACGCTTACTTTTGTTGGTAGACTACGTTTGCAAAGTTTCAGCCGAATTAATCAAATTATTCTGAAGATATGCCTTGTGCTCCTTTTTGTTTAAATTAAACCCAATCTCGTACCCAGAGCCTGCGATCCTTTTGGTCAGTACCAAGGAACGGAGGCTCTGGGAAACTCCGATGAAACTTGTCATCTGATTGGTTAGTTTAAAAGCAGTAAAATTTCAAATAATCTGCACGTTGCTAACTTGTTTAATCGATTTCTCGACGTTCTGTAACACATAATTATACACGACAGACCCAAAATACAATTGAACACATGAAATAATTCAAAACAGTAAAAATCCCGACAATTTACAAGTTAAAACTTTATTATTCTTGCTTCGTTGCCAAACAAACATCCATCGTCTGACTCGTCTCATAATTCTTCGCAGTTTCGTCTCAGAACTTTAAAATTATATTAGAGAATACAAAGTCGATGTAGTTTAGCCAAAATCCCTGACAGAAAGTACAATTCCTTACCTGAGCGGCTGAATCGATCACTGCCAAGTGCCGACGGCGACGCGGACATATAAAACGCTCTCGTCAAATCGCCCAGTTGACGATTTAGAGAAAAGCGAAGAAAGACCATTTGTATCGCAACGTTTTGTCAAGAGCTTTGTAAAACATACTGGGTGGTCTTCGAACAGGCTAAAGATCGTCGATGACAGTAGCAAATTATAGGGAACTGGGAACCAGAGGACTGGGAACAAAAACCCAATTTCGTTTGGGTTTTTTTCATCGGAGTTTCCCAGAGCCTCCGTTCTTTGGTAATGACCAAAAGGATCGCAGGCTCTGGGTACGAGATTGGTTTAAACCATGCAAAGATAATAACGTCATAGCTCAAAATCACATTATGTTTTTTAAAAGATATTAAAGTCATACATGTAAAAGCCATTTTTCATTATTTTTAGTAAAAATTTCGTTTCATAGGCACATTAAATTATCATTTTCAGCCTCGACCCTGCGTAAAAGTTATTTTTAATAATAAACACAGGAACGGGTTCGAAAGGCTAATTTTTAAGTGCACATAGAAGGATATAAATTGGAACCATCTTTATGAATACGGTGTATGGCAATGATTTTTTGTGGCAACCCCTGACCATCAGAGGTCGCCATATTGTCGGCGTGTTGCTTGCTTGCTTCTCTTGAACCATACAACGCCATCGTTCAGTAATCATCTTCTTCTTCTACGCCTTAATCCTTCGCGGGGTCGGCCGCTCTAGTACTCTGACGCCAATAAGCTCTGTCCTGGGCATCCTCTTCTCTCAGGTTCAATAACCTCATATCTCTCTTTAAGGCGTCTCCCCATCTCATCCTCTGCCTACCGGGGATTGTGTGTATCAACTTTCTATTTTTATAAATCTGTTCGTGAATGTTGAAATATATTGAGAAAAGAGACACGAATTGTATCAACACTTTTGCTCCCGATTGTAGCATTCAAAATATGTCGCATTTTAAAGTGATTCGTGACATAAAGCAAGGGTTTTCAAGAGTCTTGTTCTTTTTGTGGGTTCTCTGTTTATTTATTGCTTTTATCGGTGAAGTACGTCTGTTTAGTGTTGTGCGATTCTTCGTCTCATGAGGCACAAGGTATATAACAATTATACAATATGCATGCAGTGGTGGACGTATGCCTGTTTTTACAGGTTAATGGTATATGCTAAATGCCAATACATGTAACACTTTTGTTTTCATGGCAACAAATGTTGACGTTTTCATGACGTGTCGGTAGTAAAAATGTCGAATTTCATGAAATCTCAGAATTATTTTTTTAATATTAGTTATGGCTGTTGTGTTAACGTAGAGTCGTTATTACATCAATAAATTGGTAAATATTTACTACATTAACGATTAGGTGTCAATGTTGGGATTGGTAGGCCTTCAAGACTATTCTGTAGCTTTTCTTCAAGGTTACCGTATACCTTCAGAGCCGATTATTTTTCGAAAAAAAATTTTTTTTTTTTATTACGTTAAAGTTTCTTATTAAAACTTTCATACAAAAATTAGGGAAAAAACGAGTAAATAGTGACTTAGAAATGACGATGTGATATTTTTGACCGGAAGTAAAAATTAAAGTAAAATTTTCGGGCCGTTTACTCGAAATGTATTCTTTGGGAATTTCTGTAAAGGGCATTTCTTCAATTCCCTCAAGTTTTCAGAGATGATAGATAATTATAACACCAACAAAACCGTGTCGGGGAATTTGATAATTCCGAGCGTTTTTATGTCGACGGCTATTCCCGTGCGTTTACGTTTATTTCAGGCTTTTTTCTGTCAATTTTCAAAATGTTGTATAACTTTTCCACTAAAACCCCCGACATGGTTTTTTAGCGCTTTGTATCAGGACTCCCAAGAAAGAATCGAATTTAAAATCAATAAAAACCTCTTTTGGTTAACCCTTTCGCTGCCAGACTTCTCCCCTTGACGAGTAAAATCGTCTGACGTTAGACAGAGTAAAATAATAAAAGTCGACTTTGGCGGTGAAAGAGTTAAAGCTTGTGAAAGGCAAGCACCGGTCATGGAAATGATCCCGTCATTAGTGGGGTTATAGAAATATCGTTGTTTTATTAAAATCGAAAATTATTAGCATATTCTTGTCGCAAATGTCATAAGCTTTAATTTGATATAGGAGTCCTTTAGACTGGAGACACCCTTGATGATTTTTTTTTCACGATGTTTTTTTTACCGATATAAAGGATACATTTTTGGGAGAAGTCTAGGCTGTGTTTGTTTATCAGTTAGTGGGATAGCGATTTTTTAAAACCAAAATAGCATTTTCCTTAGGTCTAATTATGAGAGACAGAATCTACGCTGAGTACGAAAGTTTCAGAAGTGACTTTCAGCATTTAAGGTATGTGATGGCCGACGATGCCAACCCGACCCGACTAGTTGATTTTTTAATTACAGGCCCTGTGCAGTTTTTTGTTCCTTGCTTTGTTGAGATGTTTTAGTTTGTTTAATATGCAAATTCAACATCTTGACGCGAAATTAATGGTTTTGTAAATACTTCTAATTTTGTAACAGGTTTGTGTTGTTTAATTTTTAGAGGGATGACAGCGGCTAAAAATGGAAAATATGACCAAGGCTTGGTCTCTCAGGTACATGATTATGATATTTTACAGAATAATGCGATACAACTTCCTTCCTTCCTTCCGTACATGTCTTCCTTCCTTCCGTACATTTCTTCCTTCCTTCCGTACATTTCTTCCTTCTTTCCGTACACTTCTTCATTCCTTCCTTCCCTACATTTCTTCCTTCCTTCCGTACATTCCTTCCTTCCGTACATTTCTTCCGTACATTTCTTCCTTCCTTCCGTACATTTCTTCCTTCCGTACATTTCTTCCTTCCGTACATTTCTTCCTTCCGTACATTTCTTCCTTCCGTACATTTCTTCCTTCCGCACATTTCTTCTTTCCGTACATTTCTTCCTTCCTTTCCGTACTTTTCTTCCTTCGTTCCGTACATTTCTTCCTTCCGTACATTTCTTCCGTACATTTGTTCCTTCCTTCCGTACATTTGTTCCTTCCTTCCGTACATTTCCTTCGTTCCGTACATTTCCTTCGTTCCGTACATTTCTTCCTTCCGTACATTTCTTCCTTCCGTACATTCCTTCCTTCCGTACATTCCTTTCTTCCGTACATTCCTCATTCTTTCCGTACATTCCTTCCGTACATTCCTTCCTTCCTTCCGTACATTCCTTTCTTCCGAACATTCCTCGAACATTCCTTCCTTCCGTACATTTTGTCCTTCCTTCTGTACATTCTTTCCTTCCGTACCTTTCTGCGTCATTTCCTCCGTCCCTCTCTTTCTGTCCCTCCTTCCGTCGCTCTCTTTCTTTCCCTCCCTCCCTCCTTTTTTATCTCCTTTCTTTCCTGCCTGCCTTTCTGTCCTTTTTTCTTGTTTCTTTCATTGTTTTCTTCCTTCTTTTTTCTTCCTTCTTTTCTTGTTCTTTTCCTTTCTTCGTTCCTTTCATCTTTCATTTTCTTTTTTAAATAATGTAAATAACAGAGGTTTGTGATGACATTGCATGCATTCATAAAAAAAAAAAATCACTTTCTCAGTTAGTACTACTCTTTTAACGATGTAGCTTTTCTCTACAGATTGTTAAAGAGGGCTTGGATCTTCGTGCGAGGAACAGTAAAAGAAACGTAGAAGTTGAACCAGTTCCAATTGTGCCGGCAAAGCATTTGGCACTTTACACGTAAGAAATATATCTAGATGAATTGTGTTTTTTTATGGATTTCTTGTTGGGAGTATTACCAGATATAATTAAAATTCTATATTTTATTTTATTCGGTATTCTTTTTAGATGGAGTTCGTTGGGCAACTGTCTCGTTGCGTTGTACGATCAAGTCACGTCAGATGAAAATAACCAGGTAGATAGTTCTTCTTCTTTGTGGACGCCATCCAACGCTATTCTTTAATCTTTAGTCTTGTTATATTTGCAATCATTTCCAAACTTGTTAGTCAAACTTGTTGATTGTTGATTTTTTGCGCGCCGTTTGACGTCAATTTGTTTCATTGATCTAGGCAATGCCGTTTAATACCCGTCCTCACTCTATAATACTACATTTTTAATAAATGTTTCGTTTGTTTTTTGCTGTACAAGCTGTCTTAAGTTGTTAAGTTAAAAAAAACGAGCTCCAGACGAGACTCGGACCCATAACCTTCCGAATACTAGTCGGAAGGGACCCGCTGACAAAACCCATCTTTCGTGATTCTTGTAACCATTTGGTTAATACTTAAAAATGAAATTGAAATTTATGTTTAATTTTTGTTAAAACAGATGATATACGATATTTATTTTTTTACTTCTCAACGAGATACAGTGTAAAATAGTGTTTATCCATCTATTTTAGGATAAATCTTTTTGACTATTAGAGATTTTATCGGACCTTGAGATCTCTGATGGTCTTTTTCCCTGTTTATTTTATTTTACGTTTAGTCCGTGTGTCAGAAAGTTAACTTGGAAAACTACTGCAAGATTATTATTACCCCAGGTACGAAGTTCACTGTTCTCAATTTTATGGGGGTTTTTTTGTAGTCGCAAAGCAATGCGTGTATTTTTACTGTATCGTTTTAAGAAGAGAAATAACATGTTAATTAAATACAAAACAAATAGAGGGCACTCGGAGACTGCGTACTTCCGCCAGCGGTTATTAGGGGATGTTTGTAAGGAAATGGGATACCCCCTTCAGCAGACTAGCTTACCTACACATAAATAAAATGCTTGATTGCTGTCATATTATACTGCAAAAAAGAAAGAACCAACAATTAACAAACACCACGACCGAGTTCCATAAACAATGGAACTGTTAAGTCTATTGTTATTTGCTAATAAAGCTAAATATTCAGTTTAAGTGCTCATCTTTGAGTTTTCCTTAGCAAAATTGCAATATGTTGTCGTTCGAAAATTTCATCTTTACGGATGTTTTTGCTGTCGAAGTCACTGATGGTTAATATTGGTGACTACTTACCGGAAGTGGCGTCGAATAGGGGATGAGCTTTTAGAAAGAAAGATTTTTACAATTGAATTACACGTCTTTCTCGTTATTTCTTGTCTTTACGCAATAACGAAAATAATTGGAGGTGTCAGCGGTTGTCATGCGAGCATGGCGTTTTTCGTTCTTTCTCTGTTAAATTTTGTCTTCTTGTTAAGTTGTTTGATTTGTTTTTTGCTTATTTGAGTTCGTACCAGAATGAAGTAACAATTAATGACCATGGAATTCGACCAAGGTCAATTTAAGGATGTTCTCACGATTTCAGACGAAGTTTTGGAAAATAAACTGGAGGCCATATGCGAAAGTTGATCCTATTTTGAAATCGTTAGAATGTATTAGTAATGGTATGATGAACTAAGACAGAAGATTTCAAACCTTGAACAGTCAATTGAGACATTGGCCAAAGAAAATCAGTTCTTCAAGAATCAGTCGGCGGAATTATGGAAAGAAGTCAACGATGTGAAAGTTGTAATGCACGAACAAGAACAGTATTTCCGTCGCGAAAGCTTTGAAATTAGAGGGATTCCAACAACCTTCAAATAAAATACGGACGAAATTGTCAAATCGATTGGATCGATATTGGATGTCAAGATTGGAGAGCTGGATATCTCAGTCAGTCATAGAATTCCATCACCCATCAATATACCAAATGCTGAACTACTTGGTTCTAGTGATTGCCGGCCATTATGGTAAAATTTACTAAGAGAAATGTTCGTGACCGTCTTTACAGAGCGAGACTAATCTGAAGAATTTTACTGTTAGTGATATCGGCCTTGGTCGATTTGGGGATGGGAAGATATTCATTCAAGAAAGCTTAACTGCGAGGAGAAGAAAGCTTTTTAAGCAGTGTCTTTCGGAAAAACGCAATTTTAAATTTATCTGGACTTACTACGGTACAATCTACCTAAGGAAAGATGCTGTACGAATTACCTGAAGTAAGGATCTGGAAATGTTGAAGTCTCGAGTCTCGACTGACGAGAGCACATAAAAGACGTAAATTCAATCTAGATACAGGAAGACTTACAGAATGAAGGTAGATGCTTTGACGATTTACCTATTCTACAGACTGTATCTCTAATTAATAATATTCCCCACCTTTCAAGTATTGATCCAGAAATGAATGTGCCATCTAAACTGAGTAAACTGCGATTACTTTAATATTACTGATTTTAATAGTTCTCCTGGATTTCAAACTTCCTCTTTACAAAAAAGCTTATCAGTTCTTAATTGTAATATAAGAAGCATACAAGCGAACTTTGACAATCTAAATAAATTGCTGAATGACTTAAATTATAATTCCAGTATTATTAGTTTATCTGAGACTTGGCTTAATAATGAAAATGCCCAAATTGTTAATATATAAGTAATACAGTTAATGCATCTTCCCGAAAACGAAAAAACTCAAAAAAACATACAAATACAACATAAATCCATCCAGAATTATCCTTTAAAAGGAAACCTGTAAATATGTTTGGTTTAGTTGCACTTTTTGCTTACCGACAATCGTTTTTGGCTTTCAAAATGTTTTCAACTCCCAGCTCGTTTCCTTTTGTAAATTTGGCCCCATGCTCTTTTTAACCTCATAAGATACGGCCAGCCAAAAGCTGGTCTGTGATTGGTCAATTTCGCGGCTCAGACCTAACAAGATGGCGTGTATTTTGGGCATATTTCCATGGGGCACTCGCAGTCCAGTTATATATAGGTCAGTGGGGTTGTGATACAGAATGACTCTCAACACAATATATTGTGTGCTGTTATTTATAGACATCCAAGTGGCAACATAGATAATAGATAATTTTTTTAAACTGTCTAGAATCTTCTATTGATAAAATTCACAGAGAGGGCAAATACTGTATTATCTTGGGTGATTTCAATTTAAACCTATTGCAATTTGAATCTTACTCTTTTATTGACAATTTTTTTTAATTAACTTGGTGCATTTTTGTTTCAGCCACACATTTTACAGCCTACAAGAATAACTGATCACTCACCAACATTAATTGATAACATATTCTTTAATTCAATTGGACATTTTGCCACCAGTGGAAATGTGGTATATGACCTTACTGATCATTTAACTAATTTCTTTATTATTAAGAAATTTTCATCTTTACCACCTATAGTATCAAAATTTATAAAAGACATTATTCAAAATTTGATGAGTCAAATTTAATTAATGATATTCATTCTATTGATTGGATTGAAGCTTTCTCTGGAAATACCAATCCAAGTGACATGTTTGATACGTTTTATAAAAAAAAACCAACAGAAATTGTTGATACACATATACATATTAAACAATTGTCAAAACGTCAGTTGGAAATTCAATCCAAACCTTCCATAAAGAAAAAAAATAATCTCTACAAAAAATTCCTAAAAACAAAATCATTCTACTTTTATTCAAAATTCAAAACATATAGAAATAAAATGAACCATCTCCTTAGAATTAGCAAAAAGAATTATTACATGACTATTTTAACAAAAATAATAATGCGATAAAAATATGGACAGATGAATAAAACAAATCATATCCACTAAGTCCCAGATAAAAAATGTATCTACCAAGATAATAAAATATGAAATTGAATTAACTGACCCAAAACTGATTGCAAATGCTTTTAATGAGTATTTTCAAAACTTTCGATACAGTTAATCATAAAATTTTAGTTAGGGAATTAGAATATTATGGAACCAGAGGGTTAGCCAATGATTGGTTTGTCTCGTATCTTAGTAATAGAAAGCAAGTAACTTGTTTTGACAATACTACATCGAATGAACAATACATTTCCTGTGGGGTCCCACAAGGGTCAGTCTTGGGCCCGTTATTATTTTTGTTATACATTAATGATTTTAGTAACAGCTCTAGTGTACTAGATTCTCACCTGTTTGCAGATGATGCAAACTTGTTCTATGCAAATCATCATCATCATCATTTTATTTAAAACGAAAAATTATACAGTAACAATCACTATCCGCAATTAGCAAAGGCTAATGGATGCGAACAGTGATAGTTTAGAAAAATTTGAAAAAGATCTCAAGGCTATAGATCCAGTAAATAATAGCTATCAATAAGTAATAATATTTTAGAACAATTATTATGGGACAGTGAACTCGGGTGAAGAATAATTTCTCCTACAACTTTAAAAAAAATATTTTATTGAAAAATATTAATTGTACTACAGGTACTCGGATAATGCTGTGTTTGCTCTTCTCTAATTCTAGCTACAATTTCTTTTTCTGTATTTCTGGTATTTATGAATATGTTACATTATTACGTACAATACTCTATGTCTTGAACGATATGTTTTTGTCTGCTTTTTAGTTTATTTTGTACTAATTCACTGAAATGTTTCTTTTTTTTATTCATGTAAAATTGCTTGTGCTGCCTGACTTTTAGCTCCTATAGTTATTGCAGGTAGCATGTACCCTACTGTAGTTTAATTTAACATTCTATGTACTTTTTCTTTATGTATGTATTAATTTGGGGTGCAAATAAATTATTATTGTGTTTCTTTCCGAAAGCTCATTTATTTTTTGACGTCACTTTTGGTAAGTACCTTGACAGCGAAATACTCCATGCAGATGAAATTTTGATACGACAACATATATTGCAATTTTGCTCAGGAGGATCCAGAGATTACGAATACGTAAAATTCCCATAGGTGGGATAGGCACTTTAAAAGTTTAAAGAATATAAGAACGCAATAAAGCATTTTTTTTGTATTCATTTCTTCTACACAGATAATCTTGCGGTCAGATTTTTCTGAAATTTTGATCGAATTTTAAGACAAGCAAATTGAAGCAATTGCTTCTTGGTTTGTGGCCAGATTTTTCACAAAAGTACAAGACAATCGGTTCAATACTTTTTGAGATATTGTAGTAACAACTAACAAACCGAGATAAAAACATAATCTCCTGGCGGAGGTAATTAAATATAAAAGCATTGAAAAAATTGTCAGAAGAACGAATTTGTCGCTGGAAAGTACTAGCAATATATACAAAGTGTGTATATATAGCACATCTAAAAGATAATACATCTTGTATCATATTTTGTTGTCCTATTTCACCATTTTGTTTCCGAAATTTTCCCGAATCTTTTAAGCCGATTTTCCACTAGGCGACTTTTTTATGCGAATCGACTTTCGCTAGTTAGAAATGAATAGATTTCCAATTAGAGTAAAGCGAAAAAGTGGTAAACTGCCGTGAATAGTTTTGAATTTTGATAGCGGAATACTGACGTTTAGAGCAGAGCCCATCTATCTAAAGCACAGCCTACGCAGCACTCTCCTTTTTTACACTCTCATATATCTAATTAGTTCCAGTTCAAAGCTTATAAGACAAAAGAAAAAAGTATCGCTTAGTGGAGAACTGAATTTACACCTTCAAAGACAAGATGTTTAATATGCATATCAAATAAACTGAAATATCTCAAAAAAACAAAGCAAGGAAACCGAAAAATGCAACACATGTTACTTTGTCATTTTTAGTGTTCTTTCAAGTAAGACGGACTTAATTTTCGGTATTATCGGCATTTTAATATTATCCTGGGTTGCTGTCATAGCCTTATGACTTTACTAATTTAATGAAAATAGGCAGCTGTCGTCTTTAATAATCTATGCATTTTTTTCTTTTTTAACTTGCAGAAGTAGCTCGCAACAGTGCTTCTCAAAAAATGTTCATGAAAGGTAGTGTACGATATTTTTCTGCTAATGTTAATATTTGCTGTGCGTTTTGTACAAGATGTTTTTGTAAATATAATTATTCTTTATTTATTTATTTTATTTTTTTTAAAAATTATTTTACTAATTCTGCTAGGAGGTCATGTTTTTGCCTAAATTTGTTTATTTGTCTGTCTGTGAGTCTGTTTGTCTATGCGTCTGACTGTCATTAGGATATCTTACAAAATACTTGACAGGTTTTCGTGAAAGTTTGTGGATAGATTGATCATAGATCAAAGACGAAGCTTTTCAAGTAATAGATGAAACACGAGATTGAGGTATCAGGGGTTCCAAACACGAGCAAAAAAATGAAAACCGAGGGCGTAACCCCGAGGTTTTTATTGTTTTCGAGTGTTTGGAGTCCCCCAATGAAACACGATAAACGAGTGTTTGATCTTGCTTCTCAAACGAGTATTCGCATTGCGATTTGCGGTGTTTGCTTCATTGATTTCAGTATGTAGTTTAAGAAATGTTATCTGCTCTTGTGAATACCAAAAACCCTGACGATCCATGTTCTTTCAAAACTATATGCCCAAATTGTAATAATTCTCGCAGTATTACCCACAGCATTACTTGCTGTTTTTAGTATTTATTTCTATATTGCATGTATGTTGTATATTGTGTAAGTTTTATTAGAATTCTTGACTTTAACTTTTATATTTTTGGGCCCGCAGTAATTGGCCTTCACGCTGTTGCGGTGACCCTGCCATAGGTTTAAATTTGTGTTTGTGTTTGAATGGTCCTCGTTTTATTTTATTTTGTGATACCATACATGTATTTAGTCAAGTCTATGGCGAAGCTAATAATAAAAAAAAGAAATCCACTTCACTAGGAAGTTTCCTACAGGTTTTAATTGCGTATCAAGACTCATGCATGTGATGTAGTGGTATACGTTCATGGTTCGGCTACGATAATTCGTGAATTACTAGAAATACATAAATGCAATAACCCCTCGCCCGCTTTTACATGCATTTTTGTAAATACTCCCTGATTAGAAAACGTTGATGCAACCCCCCTTGCGCTCTTTTTTATTGGGGGCCTGGAAATAGGTACTCCTGTCGGAACGATGAAAATACAGTATTAATTCTGGTAGAATATTTGAAATAAAAAAATAAAAACTCTATTTTTTTGAAGAAAAAGGTAACAAAGAAAAAAATAATTTAAGGATGATATTTCGTAAAAAATATTGAGATGAACAAAATATCACGTCGCATCCCCAGGTTTGAACTCCACCTCGTTTGCGTGCAAACCGACGATGTTACCACCAGGCTACTGAAACAGGCGTCAGAATTTTATCAAAATATTAGGGTTATATTTCACAGTTCTTTCTTCCCAGTGTTTACAAAGAACATTGCTAGAGATCTAAAAATATTTGCATTTTGAAAACTACTCAAACAACTGCCTGGCTGCCACGGCTATATTCATTTATGGCATTTTAAATTTATTTAAACTAATATAACAAAAACTTGTTCCTTTCCATTTTTTATGCCAAATTATAAACAACCTACGCTAAGTCGCAAGTAGTTTTACAATAAGAAAACTATTTAAAAGAAGATAAGACGGCAGCCACAGGTAAAAAATACAACGGGCATAATTGTCAAGAGAAAAACATACAATGGATATGATACGTTTAAAATACTTGCCTAGACAAAATTTACGTTGTTGCCTCGTTCTTTAAAAACTACGCAACACTACAATATTATAATATATTATATTACGTTCTTCCACGTTTCGTACCAATCCTACGCATTGTAAATAGCAAACGATGATCCGTGAAATGAAAACCTCTACACTAAACTCCAATTAACATTCTATATCTTCCTTTTTCTTCGTCCCTTTCTTTACAACACCAGTTACACCACACAACAATCAATATTATCAAACTATACAAGTGATCCACCAGACGTCTGTAATATTCTAATCTTTACTTGAATATGTTTAATAAAGAACAATATAAACTTGTTTACAATCTTAATGTATTACTCGTTAGTCTCCGATACTATTCGATCAAGTACTCAAATCCTTACTCAACTGTCCAGACCATGTGGTCGCTGTTCTCGACTTCGCTAGATCACGTGATTAATATATTAATATACTACATTCCTCCTTTACTAGTATTAATGAATGTAATGTACTTATCGTTCATTAGGTTCTACATTATTGTATATCGTTTATAACTCGAGTGTATCCTGACTGGTAATATTCTGGTGCTTTGTGAGTGCGGGTTGATCTTCTTGGTGGAACTGGTGGAGGGATTTCTTCTATTGCTTCAGGTGGATAAATGGGTTGGTTTGGTGGTTCTGGTGTTAGGTCAATTTCTTGGTTTTCGGTGACTGTGTCATTGTCAATCTCTTCATCAGTGGAGATCAGGATTCCTTCATGTGGAACTTTCTTTACATGTGCGGTAGTTTCTAAGTAGAGTTGGGAGTGTTTTCCTCCAATCTTTTCCTTCAACCAAAGATGTTTGTACATGTTTCAATAGTACCTTGTTGAAACGTTCTACAAGACCGTTTGCTTGAGGCCAGTACTCTGTTACGTACTTTACAGTAACACCCCAGGATTTGAGTGTTGTGTAAAACTCGTTTGATTTAAAATAGGAAGCGTTGTCAGATTTGATCTGCTTTGGGTATCCATGGGTTGCGAAAACTTCATCAAGCCATGCGAGGATGTTGCTTGATGTAATAGATTTCATAATTTTAGCTTCTGGCCATCGAGAATAGTAATCGATAAGCGTGACTACATATTCACCATGCAGTGGGGAACGGTCCATATACATCAATAGCTAATGACGACCATCTTTCGTTAGGTAGTTCTGTGGGCTGGACTGGTTCAGGATGTGATGGGTTTCCTGTTACTTGGCAGGCGTGACATTTGTTGATGTGCTCTTCCACAAATGCATCCATTTTTGGCCACCATAATTTGGAACGCAGACGTTGTTTTGTTCGTGTTATCCCAGCGTGGTCCTCGTGGGCTAGTAGTACTGCTTTTGTTTGGAGGCTCTTTGGAAGTACAATTCGGTTTCCACGTAGTAAGATGTCGTTTGTTGTCGATAACTCATCTGATATACTTTGAAAAGCTTTTGGAAGTAAATGGAGTTGGTTGGTTGCTAGTGCATGGTTTGCTTGCTTGATTTCTTGGTCTGCCAGAGATGCTTGTCTGATTTCTTCGGTTTCCATTGCACACGGTGTCATCTGTTGTACCAGGTTGCATATATATCGGTCAGCACAGGATTCCATACTGCTGCGTGCTGTTGTTGGTAGTGGTAATCTGGATAAGGGATCTGCTAGATTCTTTGCGCCAGGTCGATAAATAACTGTAAAATCATACTCTTGAAGCCGTAGAATCCAACGTTCAATTCTGGCTGGTGGTGGTTTTCCTGCTGGACGAACTTTAGGCTGGAATAGGTGTTCAAGGGGTCGGTGGTCTGTCTCTAATTCAAATGTTTTCCCATATAGATATATGTGAAAATGTTCACACCCATACACGATTGCTAGTGCTTCTCGCTCAATCTGGGCATATTTCATCTCTGTCACAGTTAACGATCTACTACCATAGGCAACTGGACGGTATGACATGTCAGGTTGTTGCTGAAGAAGGATTGCTCCAACAGCCCAAGGTGAGGCGTCAGTGACTAGTCGTGTAGGAGACGATAGATTGAAATGTGCTAGTACAGGAGAGTTGCTGAGTGATGTCTTCAACTTGTCAAAGGCTGCTTGATGCTGATCGGTCCACTGAAACTTTGCATTTGCTTTTGTCAACTGGCGTAGGGGGTAGGTTATACTGCTATAATTGTCAATATAGCGAGAACAGTAATTTGTTAGTCCGAGAAACGATCGAACTTCTGCTGCACACTTTGGTCGTGGAGCTGTGGTAATTGCACTGATCTTTGCTTCATCTGGTTGAATACCATTGCTGGATACAATGTGTCCAAACACATTAATTCTTGGGACAGCAAATGAGCACTTTTGTTGCCTTAGGGTGATTCCACTCTTCTCAAGGGTTGTCAAAAGGTGAACCAAATCTTTCAGGTGTGTTGTCATGTTGTCGGACCATAGCCAAATGTTATCAGAAATATTGGCACAGTTCGGTATAGTTCTGATAATGTTATGGATTTTTTCATGAAAGTATTCCCCCGAGGGACAGGCTCCCATGATTAACCTTTTGAACCGATGTGGTCCATCGTCAGGAGTTGGAAAAGCTGTGATATATCTGGACTCTGGTGCCAAGGATATCTGTAAATATCCCTGTGATAGGTCAACTTCAGTGAAGACGGTTGCTCCTTGCATTTTCTGTAAAATCTCGTCGACGGTTGGCATCTGTACATGTCGTCGTTTGAGAGCTTGATTAGGTACTCTCATATCCAAAACTAGTCGAACATCACCGGACTTTTTTGGAATAGCAATAAGCGGTGTTAGCCAAGGCGTAGCACCTTCAGCTTTCTCAATAATATCCTGTTCGAGCATTTCTTTAAGCTTTGCATTTACTTTAGATTTCATGCTATGAGGTATTCTTCTAGCGCGTTGAGCTACTGGTGTGATGTTCTCGTCGATTTCTAGCTTAACTTCTGTTCCTTTGAGCTTTCCAATGCCTTGAAACAATGATTTATGCTTGTTGATAATTCGCTGTACGTCTGGATTAGGATGTTGAACATTGACGTTGTTAACAAATGTTTTTAACAGTCCTAAAACGGTAGATGTATTACAGCTGAGTAGGCACTTTGTTGAACTTTTGGTGACTTGGAATGTCGCTGTTGTTAACGTCGAGTCGTGGACTACAGTGGCGGTGAATTGTCCTAAGACTTGCAGTGGTTTCTCTGCGCCGTATGGATAAATTTTAGCGTTTGATTTCTCTAGATTCATGTTGCGGTTGCTTCGTTTGATGACGTTGAATGTGTTTTCGTTTATTATGTTGACTGTCGAACCTGAGTCGATAATAACACGAATTGGAATCTTGGCGATGGAGACTGTAACTTGCGGTTGTTTCTGTTTATCGTACAAGTTAAACGTAAATTCGTCATCGGTGTCGCTGCTTGGAGGAGGTTCTGAAGTGATGTTGTCGGCGTACCTCTTGTTGACATCTGTCTTTTGTCTGGGCGGCTCTGACATTGTCTTCGATAAGCAATATTTCGCAAAATGTCCAATTTTACGACAGTTATGGCATTCTTTTCCATGTGCAGGACAGTTGTACTTGCCATTTTGATGGGGATAGGTTCCTCCGCAATTTCGACATAATTGCTTGCTTTGTTGTTGCGGTTTGGTGTTATTTTGAGGATGACGAGCGCCTTTGTTTTGTCGAGGTCGCTGATTATGTTGATTTCCGCTTTGGCCGTATTGACGCTTGTTGAATTCGATATGATTTGTCGTTTCGCTGGTTGCCGTTTCGCGTTTCTCTACTTGTTCTAGCTTTCGAGCACTCAGGTCGGATTTTTCCAAGGTTTTTCCGTAGGTTAGGATGTTTCTCAAATCTAGCTGTTCACGAAGGGCTTTGCGACGTAAACGAGGGTCTGACGTTTTGTGTATGACTTGCGTTTTAATTTCGTTATCTTCATCGTGGAATCCACAAAGACAGGCTTTTTCTTTTAGTCGGCGGTAGAATTCGTCGATGGATTCTCCACTTTCTTGCTTTACTTGTCGGAAGTCGAATATAGCCATATCCTTGTTTTCGGTCGGTGAGAAATGTTCTGTTAAACGTAGAATCGCTGTGTCGTAATCCGTTCCTGTGTTTGGCAAAGTGTCAAAGATATCGTTCGTTTGCTCACCTACATACGTAAGAAGTAGAGCTCGTTTAACTGTTGAATCATTCTCTCGAAGACTTATCATGAGATTCTCGAATCTTCGCTGCCATTTGCGCCATTTTGTACTGAGTGTTGTTCGATCGCTGTGTGGGTCGAACGGTGGAAAAGGTGGTAATCCGCTTCGTGGGACGTTTATTGTTGTCGATTGTTGATTGTTTGCTGTGGCTTGGCTTCCCGTAGGATCTTCGCCCGTCGTCGCCATTGTAATATTCTAATCTTTACTTGAATATGTTTAATAAAGAACAATATAAACTTGTTTACAATCTTAATGTATTACTCGTTAGTCTCCGATACTATTCGATCAAGTACTCAAATCCTTACTCAACTGTCCAGACCATGCGGTCGCTGTTCTCGACTTCGTTAGATCACGTGATTAATATATTAATATACTACAACGTCCTTCAAAAGCAAAAAGTTCCTAGGTATTCACAACTGTACACGAAACCAACGGATGGAGAAAATTCTTGAAGGGCCTACGTTATGCCAACACTGGCCCTTCACGAATCGTAATAACATTTTTACGATCCGTCAACGCAATTTACCATCCGTACGGATCGACAATTTTTTTACGGGCCCACTTCTGCCAACACTAACACTAATAAGTTAATGTTAAACGACCAACTACTCTTTCTACGTATCGTGCATCAAAAATTCACGAAAATAACGATCCGTCTAAGTTCGTAGTATTGGACAAACCTCCATAAATCCGGCCTGAGATTCAGTTCACGCCGGCCTAATCTCTGGTCGCCCGCTAGACCGAACTGAAGTACTTTCACCTCTCAAATTCAATACGTTGTGTTAAATGAGATTGGTGTGAAATCCACATGAAGTATAGCCTAGTTTCTAGACCTTTCGTTTCCGCCATGAGTTTGGTCGCGTAGTCGGTTTGGGTTCTTGGGAAGACTGGGGAGAGGTTGGAAACGAGAAGGCCTATCAAAATTCGCAAAAAGGTCCTACCCAAATCGTTTTGGCCCTTCTAGTGTTCTTAGGATCTAGTACATCTCCCGTAAACAACACTGAGCGACAGTATAAAAGCATTACGATGTCTGCGAAGATTTTACCAAAGATCTCGGCGATCGAAAGAAGGA
This sequence comes from Paragorgia papillata, assembly GCA_035771165.1. NCBI lineage: Eukaryota > Metazoa > Cnidaria > Anthozoa > Scleralcyonacea > Coralliidae > Paragorgia > Paragorgia papillata. The sequence goes on from JAWNZC010000354.1 coordinate 5,327,563, forward strand.
AATTGTGGAATATATTCCAATTGGAGCTCGGAATGAAAATTTAATGTTTAACTTTCAACTTTTGGCGGTTGCAGAAGGAACGCCAGTACTAGTGATAAAAAAGCTAGGCTAGTGAAAGTCGATCCGAGGTGAGCATAGTCTCCTTCGCAGACGCTCTTATGGCTCGCTCACACACATTCCATTCCCTTAAACCAACCAATCACAGTGAGGCTTCCAGATTCTGTAAACCTGACCTCCGACTTTGAGGCTTGAGCTGACCGTTTTAACCAATATTTCGAAGACTATTGCGTATAGTTTAGTAAACATTTTGCGTAAATAGAATCAATGTTGTAACTGTGAACCGCGATATGAATACATGTACATGAAATAAAGTTAAAAGCGTCACTGCCTGGAATATATGAACATGAGTAACATCATCGAGGTTGCTACCCAGACATGGCCAGACATCCCGGTAAAAAATTATCCGCTAGATACATTTCGCCGACACTTGTAGCTTTTTTAAAGCTTTTCGCACAGATTTATTTACACGGCCAGCAAGAACCTATTCATAATACTACTATTCGTAAATTTTGTAAAGCTCTGAGCTATAGTAAGCGAAATATTAGTTTTCAAGCAAACTAATTCGGGCCTCTCTCCTCCGCAGAGGTTCTTTCGGAGATCGGCTATGTCGGGGATCGTCGGAGATGCGTTGAAATCGTCAGCTGGACATAAGGAGTGCGGGCGGATAGCGAAAGAAAGCGAAAAAAGAACCTCTGCCAGATTTCTGTGTCAATATGGCGGCATCAGGGGGGTGTCAATAACTTTTGGAAATGCGGGTTGTAGAAAACATGTCGAATATAGCAGAAGGTCAGACGATCACAATTAATTGAATGTGTGGACAAACCAGTAAAGTTCGTTGTTTCAATGTGAGCTACACGTCGGCCGATATAAGTATGTTTTCCTTTGGTTTGTCAGTCTTCGTCTGATATATTAAACGGCAAAACTGAGTATATTTTGTCTTTTTTACAAGAAAGACATATTATAAACATATCATAATCACTTACCAACAAATATGTTACTAATATAGACGTGGAATGCAGGAAACCGACATCTTGTGCAAGAAACCGACAGAAATCTGGCAGAGGCTAAATGTAATTTTCCGTTGGACTTGTTTCGCCCGCACTACTTATGTCCAACTGACGCCTCCGAGCATCTCCGACGACCCCCGAAACCTCCAATCTCCGAAATTTAACCTCTGGAGAGGAGAGAGAATTCGGGCAGTCGCTTCACAACTAAACACCTTAGCTTTGAGCTTTTGTTTATAATCTTAAATTTCTCTTACGCTTTTACGCTCTACACTGACTTTCACGCTTATTTGTTTGCATAGGCAGCAAGAATATAGTCAAAACAATATTCTTCGTAAATTTCGTGAAGTTCTAGACTAAACTTTCCAAAATATTAGCTTTCGACTAAACAAATTAAATACACACAACACTAGCCCAGGACGGCTTTATTAATTAGCACGACAATGGTATAATTTCACTGGTCCATGTACACAAAGGGAATGGAATGTTTCGCTGGTGTCAGCAGACATTGGTTGGAGAGTGTGAGCGAGCCATAAGAACGTCTGCGAAGGAGACTAAGGTGAGAATTCTTGTGTTATTTTGTGCAGATGGAATAGTAAATGTCGCGGAAAACATTAGGACGTCATAATATCACAACTCACAAATCACTGTAAAGTGAAAATGTTTACGAATTTTGCTAGGCCTTCCCCACTTCCCCAGCGGCTCTGTTCGGATCACTTCCGAAACGCGTTAACCGAGGAAGGCCTAGAGACTAGGCTACATGTGAACTATGCTTCTCTGGTGGTCACAAGCTGGATGACGAACAAGAGGGGAACCAAGTCTATATATAATTTCAAGGCCGGCCTCATGTAAACAAAAATCAAAATGCGAAATTCAGTCCGGCCGGAGTTCGTGCATAGTCAGCATCCTCGTACCCAGGGTCTTATCTCCGCTTCCCCGCCCTCGCCCACCGCTGCGAAAAGACCCTGGTTAAGGCTGGTCACGTGGCTCCCAGAATCTGGGTGCTAACAAACTTTTCTTGTCAGGGTCGGGTGGTTATTTTGAAAATTGTCGCAGTACCTTGGGTGCAAGAATAAAATATCGAGGAAAGCTCATTGCGAAAATTAAACACTCCATGGAGAACAATGCAATCTGGTATTAGTGAAGGAACAATTCTGAACTTCGACCGAAAGTCTTCCGTCGTTCAATCCGACCAGCAGCAAATTTAAAGAGATTTTATTCTTCGAACGGATTTCTACAGTCATCAGTGATCTGATAAATTATAGCCGCCTGAAGATGGAACAGAGAGTTTCAAATTTTACTGTACGCGGGTTTAAATTTCCTCACTATCAAGACTATGCGAAATTCACAAATTCTATTGGTTAACAATCGCTTGAACCTCCATTCGAAAGAAAGTGGAAATTATCTCACTGCATCTCTTGCAACGGCCAACACTCGCTGAGAATACATATACAGATTCAATTAACACCTTGGGCTTGCAGCTGTCAACAAAGCTTTAGATTCTTATTCTGTGCTTTAGAAATTCCAAGAGGTTAGTTCATTACATTTACTATTCTAAATCGCATCAATGCAACAGTTTCGTGCCGTTTCGTACAGCGGCGGGTGTATAAAGTAGGCACTTATATTTGAATTGTATTGCTGATTTTTAAAACGCTAACCTTTTAATAACATTCATCATAAAAGGAGCCACATACAAGTTCATGTTATCAACTGTTATTTGTTATCCTCAGTTTCATTAAAGTTGTCTATCAGTATTCAGTATCGCGTTTTACTTACTCGTGTTAACATTTTACAGTATTATTATATCGCTCGCTGCATGAACGTTGTTGCTTGTTCAATGTTTTTCTTGTCACTCATGTCTGTATTAATAATACAAACAGAACTTACCACTCAACCAGCGCGAATGTTACCGTTCTATGTTTCCTAAATTATGGAAAATACTTCGTTATGAACGTTAAATTTCGAAAGATCCAAATTATTGCATGACCACCGTTCAAATAGTATATTTTAGTAAATATGTTTATATTTCGCTTCAGTCAACATCGTTCTTGAGACTTTATAAACAGCTCAGGCACATTTATATTACCTTTAAATATTATTTTGCTCCTGTATTTCTTCAGAGTTTACTGATATTGTCTACTCTTTGTTTTTTAGGCAAACATTTCGTACAAACAACGCGCAACCAAACGCTTGAAAACATTGACAGTTGGCACAATATTAAAAACAACAAAGGCGAAGCGGCGGGACACAAATGACAAATCACACAAAACGGCTAACGAAAAATTGACGGTGTATGAAGGCGCTAATAAACTGAAGAGATTTACGTCTTATTTTACTATTCCAAGGAGCCAATCGAGACTTTTAAGCGGCCTTCAAGTTCAGGACGGCGAATTCTGTTTCTACATGTACACACGGTTTTACAGTATCGCATAACACTGAGGAAACCGACGTGAATAAACATCGATTTAGGCATGCAGTCTGGCTTTCTTGAGAATTATTAACGTACACCTTGTCTTGTCACAATAAAATAATCACATAAAAACATTGTCTTTTTGTGATCAGTTTAGCCACGTTTCTAAATATCCCACCCCCAGTAAGTTATATTTTTGCCCTCGAAACACGTGACCAGCCTAAACCAGGGTCTTTTCGCAGCGGTGGGCGGGGGCGGGGAAGCGGAGATAAGACCCTGGGTACGAGGATGCATAGTCAGTAGAGATATGGTCTGGAAACTCGGAAAAACTTCAAAGCGCCTATAATGAGCTGTAAATTTAATAATTTATGTTCAACCGTACCTTACACCGTGCACATCCTCAACCTCGTACCTAGGGTCTTACCTCCGCTCCCCCCTCCCGCTGCGGAAAGACCCTGGTACACGTGTCGTCTATCCAAATTTTCGACTGTGGGAGTGTCCCCTGCGTATGCTTGACCTCGCTGGAATAGTCGGAGAAATGCATGTATACGTATCTTGTTTTGTTTTCTGAATTCTGGTATTAGATTTTGAAATGAATCGTTAAACCGGTGATACGATTTTAAAATTGAAACAAGTTGTTTTGACAAAGATTTTGTTTTTTAGTTTATAATAAATCGCTGTGTTTAACAATGAGGAACGTTTTTGATGTTCCCATTCGTTTAATAATCGTCAACCTGGGTGCTTAAATTATACAATATAGTCGATTAATCAATATGTTATTATCATTTTTCTATTTATATAAACTCCAGTTACTCCGTAAATTTGATCTTTCGTCGCTTGATCATGAAATATGAATGCGCCACTACGAAAACTGTTGCCGCTCCTCCATTCGGCAAAGTATATTAAAATATCGAACAATAGTATTAATCAACGACAAATAAACAAAAATAAACAGTACTAAAATAGTAAAATATTTGAAACCAAGATCATTCTGTAATGGTACAGCAAGACACTAGACACATTTAATAAGGCAAAGGTGAAATGTTGAACCTTTGTTGTCATCTGTCTGCATTTCTGAATGCGCTGTGTTGTTTAATTTACTTAAATAATTAGTCCTTTCAGTAGACTTCAAGAAAGCGGGCGAGTCTTATCGATTTTTCTGCTTCTTTGCTGTCACAAACTTCTTGTCCGATAAAGAAACCCCCGTTCAAGTTAACTTGTTACGTATCTCTTAGTTTTGATCGTTTTAAACGCAACAACCTAATACCCGCCGCTTTTCGGACTATTAATAATAACACGTCGTATTAAATTATAGTCCCTCGCCAATTGTTTAAAACATAATAGGTACGGATATCGACTAACCTTTTTAAAATGAACTTGAAAATTGGCATTTTATATGAAATATATTTATCAATTATCATGTTCGTGGATGACTGACCATAATTTTGTCCGCATGAGAACTGGTCAAAACAACCCAGCACAGTAAACCTCACAGTGGATAATGAAATGGAAGACTGTTTCAAACTCTCAATATAAACAATAAAATACGTATGTTTCACCTGTACGTTGTTTAATACCACACGCGAAAGCTGCCGTTATATTTAAGTGAATACGTCCAGTTAAAAGCCTCGCGATTCGAATGCTTGAAACGAATATTCTCCCATCAATAACACATGTCGCCAGCGCAACAAAGCCAGCAAAATATTGATCTTTGAGACTTTGGCATTCTTATTAAATTATATCTCGTTTCGGATTGTTTCTCCAAGCCGTTGTGCACCTTTCGTGCGTGACATTTCATCTGGCCAGATGTTTTGCGTTTTGTATAAACACTACTCCGGTCGGTAAGTCGAGAAAGTTTTTTGTACCACCCTAAATTTATTTTGTACAGCACGTATTTTGGGCAGCACGTGACCAGCGTGTACCAGGGTCTTTCGGCAGCTGGAGGGGGAGCGGAGGTAAGACCCTGGGTGCGAGGTTTGCACATCCTTTGTTTTACGTTTATTAATACTTAAATAGCACGTCTGCATGAGTGATTGAACTGAAACGTTGCTATTGCATGATAAAAATACAATGGGTTCATTGACCGTGCACAAACATGCATAAAGGCGAACAAAAAGATAGAACAAAGTACTATATATGATATAATTATTTTTATAATTATTAGTTATGAAGTGTAATTTACATTGTTCCTTAGAAAACGACGATAAAAGAACTTCAAATGGCCTTAAAAGAAAGAAACCAGTAGCTATGGAAAGTGATCGGTTTAGTACACCAAAAAGACGGTCAGCTAGGGTATGCTTATTTGATTATTATCTAGTGATTTATCTTGTCAATTTGCTGACCATGTTGTTAGGTTGTGAATAAACGTTTTTAAGCGCCAGAGGGAATTGAGCCTGTAATCTTTGGAACACTAACTCGACACTCTACCTTTGATTTATATTAAAACCCATATGACAGGCGTTTTGCATGTTGAGAAAAAATTGGAGGCGTGAGGGAACGCTTGCCAGCATCTCTTGTTGTTTCGAAGAACTTTCATGAAATGTCGTTGATTAGTTTGATGGATGAACAAGTCAAAAATAATTCAATCCGATCTTTCAAGACGTATTAATCAAACTTTCCCGTAAGTAAACAATGATTAACAATTAACCGAAAGTGGAGTTTTACTGCATGAAACCCGTATCCGTTCCGAGACTTCTCTCTACTTGAGACCGAGTTTAATATTCTTGGTTTGCACTTGACGTCATGGCGGCCATGTTGGAGGAACTTTAACAAAAGAATCTCATTAGTAACTATTGTATTTGGAGTATGTTTTCCTCCAACATGGCCGCCGTTTCTTTGACTTCTAAATCTTAAGGATTGATTGCAAACCACCAGCGAACGCGGGATTAGATCATGCACTCATGCAGTTTCCGACATTGTGACAATTGTCAAATGTTATGCCTGATTTAATAGGTTAGCAAAAGCAAAAAGAAGCAAGAAGAGATCAACTACCTTGAAATCTTACAAGAGTTTCTTCCAAAAATCGTTGAGGTGAGTTATATATTTTAGGGCTTGATCAAATGTTGGTCACGAATCTTTTGTTTATTTATGCGTTGTAGCATATTGCTGGGTTGCACGTTACGACATGGCGGGCGTGTTGGTTGGTAGGTACAAAAGAATATTATATTAGATGCTATTGTTCCTAGCAACCAACATGACCGCTGTGTCTTTGTCCTCATTTATTTGTTAGAAGCTGATAACCACCACAGATACTTAGTGTAGACTATTTAAATTTAAATGCAAAAATTTGAAGTTTTTTTACGGCCTCTGAGTAGTCATCGGGTTCGATAAAATGTTCCGTACGGGTTTTCCCCTTGGGTTGCTAGCGTAACGTAAGCGATTTTGATTGGCTGATACAAAACGTTTGACCAATGAGAGCGTGATAATCAAAACAAAACATGCAAACTGACGTCACTTCCTTAGTAACAACTGTGAATTCAAGTGGAAAAGATCTGTGTTGTTATCAAGAGCTAAATATCAAGGAAAAGGGAAAAAGATTAGCATATTTGACAGTCAGTATAATTGTAAAGTTAACTTTATTTATGATTTAAATCGTTTATACCGTAGAATACTTTAAAGATTTACTTTAAAGTGTTTTTACAGTGTTTTCACTGCTTTGATTTTGATCTCGGAATCAAGTCAAATTTATCTTTGTGACTTTGACAAGGAGGAGGTGTTGTTTTTTTAAAAAAAGGTTTGAGGAAAGTCAAAAAACAAAGTTTTTATAGTTCAAGTTGTTTGAAAGTTCAGATTTTTCTGATTACCAGTACGTTTTATTGTCTAATATAATATTTTATAAGATAACACATAATTGGTATATGAATATGGATTCGTCAAGTTCAAAAAGAAAACGTGAGAATATTTCTCCAGTGGCTGTTTTGAATAAGAAAAAAGACGACGAAGCATCAAAATCCAATGTTTGTCTGTTCTATGGAAACGATGGCTACCTTCACTGCTCTCATGAAGAAGGAAAAAACTGTCATTGAAGCTGCAAGAGAAAGAAGAAGACTTAATGATGAAACGCAAATCGAAATACAGTAAGGTTTGAGTACTGCCGAGATTATTCTCTATGACGAAGGGCCTTCGCTCGAAACGTTAGAAAACTACGTTCAATAATCTCGGCAGTACTCAACCTTACTGTATTTCGATTTGCATTTCAACACTGCCTACGCAGCACACTACTTTTATTTCACTGTACTGATGAAACGTCGGCTGCAATCATCGAAAAAATTCTGAACGTCCCAGACAACGACCAGATATTACAATTTAAATATCATCACATGTGCTACAGTAAATTTACTGACCAAGGCAAACTAAATAGACTGAGGAATAGACATGAAATAGTTACTCAAAGATCAACTGCCGATCACCAGGTACAACCACCGTCTAGACGTCGTCGTCTTGAACATTTTATAGACTGGAAATTGTGCATGTTTTGTCAGGAGAGTGGTGTTAAAAATACTCATAACGTCTCTACAGTGGAGCTGTCTAGAAAAATTATAGGCTTAGCGGAATCTGATCTGATCATGCGAGTAAGATTGGCTAATGTTAGTGATCTAGTAGCATCCGAGGGCTAATATCATTTGAAGTGTTGGATGAATTTTCAGTCAAAAATAGACAAATTGACAAAAAATGAGTCAGGAAATAGGGATCCTTGTTTAGACTGGGTATGTTCAGACATACTATCTTGTTTGGATCAGGGTCATGTGTATGATATAGGGGGTGTATGGATTCATTATGTTACAACCTGCTCAATGGAAAATTTCGAGTTTCCCCAAAAATACAGAAAAAGGAGAAAATCATTTTATGATGATGTTCAACAAATCTTGGGTGAACGAGCTGGTTTTGTTACACCTGCTAATATATCCAAGTAATAAATCTGATTTTGTCATTGCACAGCATCTGGCAGTAGATATCAAAGAAAGTGATGCAGATGAAACAGACTTTAAACTTGTTCCTCTGCAGGATAACATGTTGCAGCAATTAGTTCACAGTGCCTTACACATTAGAAACGAGTTAGAGAACACCAAAGGACATGATGCCGGATGGGGAGGAATAGATCAAAATCATGTTACTAAAATTATTCTTGATAGTCTGTACCTTTTTTTTTTGGTGGTACTAAAGTTTTAGATTCTGAGGCAGTCATCATCATGTACATCAGACTTGTAACAGAAAAATGAGTTAGAAAAACTTCCTCCAACCAAAGATGCTTTTGATTTCCATTTTCCCCGATGCAACCACTAAGCAAATATATGGTTACAGGCAGATAGTAGTTGGCAAACAGTTTGCTTACCAAATGAAACTGGCGGATGGCAAGTATCTGAGGGAAATCTATAAGTAAAATGGACAACTCGTCTATACCAGTATTTTGTATCGACTTAATTTTATGTGGATGTACAGAAAAGTACCACAGCGGAGCTTGTAAGTGCTACAAAAACAACCGGCGATGCATCCCTGTTTGTGGATGTAATTGTCAAGATTGTAAGAATCCATGCGGTTTATCAGACGACTAGACTTCTGTTAAGCGTCTCTGTGACTGTTCAACATAATAAAGTTAAAAGAACTTACCCTAATATTACTTTATTGTTGATTTATTCCAGTGTTTTCTTTGCAATACCTCCATTTGTTGTGTTGTTTTCTTCGACCCCACTTCCGGGTTTTTTTGCGCTTGCGTATTGGTAAACTGTTTAGATCTATCCAATCACATTAAAGCGCTTGTCACATAGTCCATTAAAGTCCATTAGATACGGAGAGAAAGGAAGCTAGCTAGCGTCGCTGACAACGTACTGCCTGATAAATCAGGCTAGCTTCACATTGGCGTTTATTTCATTGTATTAAATATTTACATCATTCATAACTTAGATGGTTCTCATGTTTTTTGAATATGTTCTTCGAGTTTCAGTCCTTTTCACCTATCTAGCTGAGAAGACTGAGAATTTGCTTCTTTGTTCGGCTTTTCAGCTAGTTTGTTGTTATAAAATAAAGTTAAAAAAAGAGTGATCGGTTGCCCGGGTTAGTATTTGGATGGGTGACCGCTTGGGAACGACCCTTTTGTCGAGCTTGGAACTCATGTGAGTAGAGTTGTAGTTGGTCTCTTCTGTGCTTCGAGGGTTTTCGCTGGGTTCACCGGTTTTCCTCCTTTGGTAAAATGAACACACATCTTAGCTGAGATCCATTGTCTGAACTGTGTCGTATTTCTGCGGCTGCCTGGAGCGCCTTTGATATGCCTCGACACGGCCACGTTGACGTGCGCCCTTCGTAATTCCTTCTGGCTGCGAGTAAGGATGATTGGCCCCAGTCCTTTCCCTTTTTTGTGGGTTTCAATATATTTTAGTACGCTGAATTTTCCAATTTAGCCCGCAAAATACAGCATATTGCGCGATGAGGTTATTATAAATTTTTTTAGAACAACTCTATTTTTTGTTTCTCAGACCAGCGGGTTACAATATATTTGTGCACTGAATTCTCCAATTTAGCCCGCAAAATATAGCACAATGCCCGATGAGATTATTATAATTATTTTTTAGGACTAGTTGTTTGAGCGATGCGAATGAAGAGTCAGAAAGTTTGAAGATGGATTCACAGGAAGACAGGTGAAAATTTTGTTATCACAAACACTTTTGTGTATGCATCTTTTTGTTTATCTCTTTTCCCACTAGCTTTCTACTTGCAAATGTGCCCTACATTCCGATTTAAAGGCGTTTGTTTCAGATATACGTTTTTGATAGCAAAATATAGGATATTTTTCGTTTTGTGTGTCACATTATTATTTTGTAAAATAGGTCAACCTAGTAATGTCTCAAGTATCAATATTTTAAAGCAGTTTCTTTTTTGCATTGCCTTTTTCTAACATGTCTTCGACGTAATTTTACCTGTTCTACGTCACTCGTAAGGGACTGTCCCTGTCACAGGGTTAATTTAATTTAATTTAATTTTATACTATATTATATTATATATTATATTATATTATATTATATTATATTATATTATATTATGTTATGTTATGTTATGTTATATTATGTTATGTTATGTTATGTTATGTTATGTTATGTTATGTTATGTTATGTTATGTTATGTTATGTTATGTTATGTTATGTTATATTATATATAGAGGATATTACACGGTGGTGCGAAGATATGGATTTTATCTTCGAGTGGTGAAAACAATATTTTAGGAATGAGCGTAGCGAATGAGTAAAATATCGTTTTTACCACGAGAAGATAAAATTCATATCTTCAAGCCAGCGTGTAATTTTCTTTTTATTATATAGATTCAATGCAAAAAGAGGTAAAATTCTTAATGACGTCACCAATATCTTCACTAGTGAGGATATGGAAAATACGACACTGCATATTCTCTAGTAAAACACTCGCATCTATATAATAATATATATATTATGTTATGTTATGTTATGTTATGTTATGTTATGTTATGTTATGTTATGTTTATGTTATGTTATGTTATGTTATGTTATGTTATGTTATGTTATGTTATGTTATATTATATTATATTATGTTTTGTTATGTTTTGTTATGTTTTGTTATTTTTTGTTTTGTTTTGTTTTGTTTTGTTTTGTTTTGTTTTTTGTTTTGTTTTGTTTTGTTTTGTTTTGTTTTGTTTTGTTTTGTTTTGTTTTGTTTTGTTATGTTATGTTATATTGTATCTTATTGGATCGTATCATATCATATATCGTATACCGTATGCCATATACCATACAGTATAATCATATGTGGCGGGTGGGGTTCGCGGTGGTGGGGTGGGGAGGTGTGGTGCGATGTGGCACGATGCACGATTGATATTGATAGTGATATTGATATTGATAGTGGTATTGGTATTTTTATTGATATTTTTATTGATAGTTTTATTGAGATATTTATTGATATTTTTATTTGATATATTTATTGATATTGATATTGATTTTGATACTGATGTTGATGTTGATATTGATAGTGGTATTGGTATTTTTCTTGATATTTTTCTTGAAATTTTTCTTGATAGTTTTATTGATATTGATATTTTTGTTGGCATTTTAATTGATATTTTTATTGATATTTTTATGGATATATTGATATTTTTATTTTTATTGATATTTTTATTGATAGTTTTATTGATATTTTTATTGATATTGATACTGATATTGATACTGATATTTGTATTGATATTTTTATTGATGTTGATATTGGTATTGATATTTTTATTGGTATTTATCATATAAAAAAAGAGTGTTTTATTGATTTTTCCGCCACTAATAAAAGTGATAATCTCACATGTGTGATTATTTATGATAATCGCACATGTGACGATTATCGCTGAATCAGCATTGTAGTTTAATGCAATTTTTGCAAGGCAATAGGACAATTTTTTTATTTAATAAACAGAACAATACATGGATGCTTGGAAATATGATATTTATTTCTCGTGTTGAACAAGATATGTCACTCGTTCGCTTCGCTCACTCGTGAGATATCTGGTCAACACTCGAAATAAATTTCATATTTCCGCACACCATGTATTATTCTACATTTAATTGATATTTTTATTGATATTTTTATTTTTTATTTATATTGATATCTTTATTGATATTGATATTTTTATTGATATTTTTATTTTTATTGATATTTTTATTTCTATTAATATTTTTAGTGATATATTTATTGATATATGTAGTGATATATTTGTTGATATATTTATTGATATTGTACATCCTCTACGACCTCCTTTTTTTTGCTGCTGGTAGAATATTATTCTCTCCCAGATGATTGTACACACTTTCTCCAATTATCCCTGTCAAAAGCTTCCACATGAGAGGCAAGAACGTTTTTGGGCGGTAGTTTGATACTAGACCACCTTTGTTTCGATCTTCCAGTATATATCTAAACAAATGTTTAATTTTAAAGTTCTTTCATGGAGGTTTGCAAAGTTCTTTATCCAGTAGGCGTGTACGCCATCTGGTCTACTACTTTTCCAGTTAGGAGTCTTCTTTATCTGTTTTTCACATCCTCAGGATGTTATTGGGCGGTAGTTTCATACTAGACCACCTTTGCTTCGATCTTTCAGTATTAGGCATGTTCGTCCTTTTGTCATACACTCAGGTACTACACCCACCTCTAAACAAATGTTTAGTTGTTCTAAAATTCTTTCATAGAGGTTTGCAAAGTTATTTATCCAGTGATATTGGGAATTTCACTCGATTACATAGCATGTTCTAAGGATTTTGGGTGAAGGAAAATTCGAGTGTAGAATATATACATTTAAGACCAAACCGGCACCAGTTGCGAAAAATGCAACTACACAGGCCTTCCGGCAGGAATTGAACCCACGACCTTGGCGATTCTAGTGCAATGCTCTGACCACTGAGCCACGGAGGCGTTGCCGAGAGCTTGATCAGGAGTTCTGTATATATAATAAGGTGGTAATACCAGGAGAGAATTGGGTATATTAAGTGATATTGGGCATTTCACTCGATTACATAGCATGTTCTAAGGATTTTGGGTGAAGGAAAATTCGAGTGTAGAATAATATACATTTTAAGACCAAACCGGGACCAGTTGCGAAAAATGCAACTACACATGCCTTCCGGCAGGAATTGAACCCACGACCTTGCGATTCTAGTGCAATGCTCGACCACTGAGCCACGGAGGGCGTTGCCGAGAGCTTGATCGGGAGTTCTGTATATGTAATAAGGTGGTAATGCCCAGGAGAGAATTGGGTATATATATACAGAACTCCCGATCAAGCTCTCGGCAACGCCCTCCGTGGCTCAGTGGTAGGAGCATTGCACTAGAATCGCAAGGTCGTGGGTTCAATTCCTGCCGGAAGGCCTGTGTAGTTGCATTTTTCGCAACTGGCCCCGGTTTGGTCTTAAAATGTATATATTCTACATTCGTATTTATCCAGTAGCCGTGTACGCCATCTGGTCCACTACTTTTCCAGTTAGGAGTCTTCTTAATCTGTTTTTTTACATCCTGTCTTTTTACTTTGATGTAATTCTGCCTTTGAATATCTTTGCACTTTTCCTCAATATCTTTCATCCACTCAGCTTTCTCATTGTGCCTTACATCTTGTCTCCATATTCCATTCCACAATGTTGTACTCTCCTGTGTAAATATTTCGTAATTATTATTATTATTATTATTATTATTATTATTATTATTATTATTATTATTATTATTATTATTATTATTATTATTATTATTATTATTATTATTATTATTATTATCCCCTCTAGTTTCTCAAACAGAAGTTTCTGATTTGTTCCAAACAACCGATTTTGGTGAAATGTGTCATTTCTAGCATAATACTTTCTGATTTTTGCTTTTATTGCCTTCACCCTGTGTTTCAGTTCCTCAAGTACTGTTGAGATTCCCTTATTCTTTACAAAATACTTTTTCTCAAGTCTTATTTTACACCATATACTTTCCAATTTATCTACCCTCTATTGTTCTAATCTGGTGATGTCACTCTCTATATCCTTAATTTGTTTCTTCATCCTCCTTTTCCAATAAGATCAGCCGCAACGTGTCCTCCAGCTAATATAAGGAGATTGGTTTCGTTTAAATCTTTTGTTATAATTTTTTCTATGATGTCATTACATTTTTTTGTATTCTCCCTTACTTTTTTCCTATCTTCATACTTAAGATTAACTGGTTCCAAGTTCCCAGACATTTCCAATTTTTTTTAACGTTTCTAAGATGTATTTTTCTTCCTCATTACTCGGGCTACTGTGGTAAGTCTACGTTTCGCCTCTCTTGTTTGTTTTTTTTTGCGTCGCGATATTTCTCCGACATGCTTTGCGAAACTGAGGCAGCTTTTTCACTAACGGCTGGCAAATCGTCAGCTAACTTCACGGGGTTGTCTATTACTTCACGAGGGGTGTCACTGTAGGTTATTTTGTACTTTTTAATACACGCTTAATATGCGCGCGCTGTTGTGCTGTTTCGTGCATAGACTATGTCAAGCTGCATTGCTATGAGTAGCCCGAGTGAACGCCTAAGCAAGCGTCTTTTCTAATTATAATTCCTCATTTATCTCATCCAAACCTTGAGCGCCACTAGCTTCCCCTTGTCGTATTTCTGTTTCCTGATGTTGCGCAGTTTCATTCAACTCCATTTCTTCAACTGCCATTTGTTTTACTCTATTATCATCTTCTTTATCGATAGTGCGTTGTATTTCTTTAATTTCCAATGTTGTTAACCATCCTCTCTTCTTGATACATCTTACTTGCACAGCCAGCTGCGGTTCCATGGCACTAAACAAACCTCTTTCGTTGCAAGTAACCAGCATTCTCTTTCTGAATCCTCGCTTCGTTGGTTCACTCCATAAGTGACACTCCATAAGAAGTTTGTTGAACTCCTTTGTTCATTCCCGTCTTTCATTGGTGTGCACAGGTACAGAATTTTCAAGTGATTGTATTTGATAGCCAGACAAAGTGCTAAAGAGCGGAGCCCTGTTTGGCGTCAAATATCTCAAAAACGAAGCAAGGTGAAAAAAAACTTTGTCAAATAAGACAGACTTAATTATAGCTTCATAGCCATTTTAACCAAGCATCAGGCTACAATACGCATTGAATCACGTAATAATGTATACTTCGGACTACCAACAATGTTTACAATTTTTTAGTTTTCCTGTATTGTAGAGAGCTATTTATTTTAAATGTAATACTTTTTTTGCTTTCCTCAAGATACGAAAAGGCTGGATTAATTCCTATCCAAGGGATGAGTTCTGAAATAGGTTAGTGCGCACACAATTTTTATTTATTATACTTTTATGTTGTTTGTCTTATTATTATGTTGTTAGCCTTTGGATAGCTAAGAGATTGTCAATTTTAGTTAGTTTTTATTTATTCGTTTGTTTGTTTGTTTGTTTGTTTGTTTGTTTGTTTGTTTGTTTGTTTGTTTGTTTGTTTATTTAATAACTAATAAATATAAATAAATAAATTTATACAATAACCTTTTCACTTATGATAAATTTATAGCGCTTAGGCTTTTAATTTTGAATATTTACAATTATTATAAACGATGATGACAATTATGTGTACATAAAATTTGTCTGTCATATATTATGATATTGAATTCGTAAATTCTCTAAGGTTTTGCAATTTTTGGAGCGTTTCTTTCGGTATTAATTATTAATTATTAATATTAATTTTAAATTATTATATTATTATTAATTTTTAAACATTATCTGTAGTTTTTGGTAAATTTTTCTTGGCTTCAATTCGATACCTGTTTCAATTAATGTGATTTCGAAAGCATCAACTAAATAAATGCTCTATCGAGGAGGACTTCAACATTTTTATACTCTTTTATGATGGAGCAAAGTGAAAAGGTGGTAAACTGCTGAGAATAGTTTTGAGAATGTAGCAGGTACTACGACAACTAGTACTACCACAGTTAGTAAAATCAGTTTTATTTTCGCGATTGGGCCTCGGCGAGTAAATCTCTTTTACAACTTGTTTTCCTATATATTATATAATCTACAAGTAAATAAATCTCATTAACTAAACCTAGAGCATATGATTGGTCCATCTTGAAAATCAGTTCATTCCTAAGATTCTTAAGATGCTGCTATTGACAGCAGACAAACATAACAAATAACAATTAACAAAATAAACATTCCATTCGTAATTAAATCATCTACTACAATAACGAAATACTGACGTTTCGAATTCGAGCAGAGCCTTTCTCGGAGTAAAGTGTGATCAAATGAAGTAAGACCGTGCTTTTCAATCCATCCGAAAATCTGAAATGTGGGAGGGTAAGCATACTGTAATTAATGAGATGCAAAAATGTCAAGTATTTGCTATTTTTTACAATATATCGGCTACCAGACTGGAGGAGGGAGAGACAATGAAGCTAAGTAATTAAAGGGCTATCCGTAGGTGTAAAGCGGTGAGAAACAGAAACTTAAAAGGGATAATAATGATAAAAAAAAAGAGAAACGAAAAAATATGAAATTTAAGAAAAGAAAACGTTTGTTCATTCCATTGGAATGTGTAGTACCAAAGTTTGAAAATGAGACGCTACTCTTGTCGCTTGCAGTTATTATTACCACATGAGATGAGAAGGATGTCGCAGACTTTTGTGTCTGAAACAGAATGGTTAGAACTATTGAAATGCTGGGCCAGGATTTGTCAACGTGATTGTTCCTCGGGAAACGAAGATATTCAGCAAACCCGTCTCAAGGCGTCGTCCAGTTTTACCGACTACAATGTGAAATTAAACGCTAATTTTACTCCGGCTTATCAAATTACCTGTACAATGTATATGTGAATTATTGTATCAGCTTTGTGGTAATTTAGTTTTATCTTTTTTAGATATAAGTAATGTTCCAGACATTTCTAGCGAAAACGAACCATTGGATGTGCAAACATTTGTAAAAAAAACATTTGGATAATTGGTAAGTAACGAATAATCAGTGTTAAATACTTTTTGTTGATATATCGTAGACGAGCATGTAAAAAGCGTGGCAAATCACTGCTGTCTAGCCGTTTTTACTAGACCACATAATTCTAATTGGTCATATTACTATTCCAATCCTGTTCCTCCTCATCCTCTTGTTCTTCCTCCTATTCCTCCTCTTCCCCTTTTTTTCTTCTTCTTCCTCTTCCTTCTTTTAGTCCTTTTCTTTTAACTTTTCTTTTTTCTTTTCTTCCTTCTTCTCTTCCTCATCTCCTTCTTCTTCCTCTTATTCTTCCTCCTCTTCCTTTTCCAACTTTTCTTCCTCTTCTTCTTTTTATCTTCTTTCTCTTCCTCTTCCTCTTCTTTTCCCTTTTTCTTGTTTTGCTCTTCCTCCTTTTCTTCCTCTTCCTTCTCTCCCTCCCCTTTCTCCTCTTCCTTTTCTTTCTTTCTCCTCTCCCTTCCTCCTTTTTTCTTTTCCATCTTCCTCCTCTGTCTCTTCTTCCTCCTCTTCTTTCTCTTCTTCCTTTTCTTTCTTTTTCTGCCTCCTCCTCTTTCTTCTCTTCCTCCTTTTTCTCCTCTTTCTCTTCTTCCTCCTTTTCCTCTTCCTCCTTTTTTTCCTCCTCCTTTTCTTCCTTCTCCCTCCTGCTCATTCTCCTGCTTGCCGCGGCTTTTCCCTTTTGTAAAGGTCTTTGCAATCCTACTCTGTCTTTGCCATTTCAATTTTTAGCGTTACTTGAGGAACCTACCCTGCGTACAAGACTTATAGTAATCTGACAATTTGTTAAAGTGCCTATAAAACAAAAATTAAGTCTGTCTTATTTGAAAAAGCCCACTTAAACTGTCAAAATAACATCTTTTTCAGTTTTTTTGTTTCCTTGCTTCGTTAGTAGATACCCCCCACCCCCACCCCCACCCCACACCCACACACGCACACACTATGGTGTATCACCTTTGATACATGGCATACAAAATGCCGCCTCATTCATATTCATAGTGTCACGCATGACGAACACATAGCGTCCACGCATGACGAACGCATAGCGTCACGCATGACGAACGCCTAGTGTCACGCGTGTCGACCGGAATAACATGATTGGGCGAGTTGGTGTCGAACGGAAGAATTTGTCCGCATGGACTAGGCTATCATAATGGAATATGGAACCAACGAGTGTCTAGTTTATACACGCTTTATCTCCTGTCGACCTCCTCCTCTTCCTCTTTCTCCTCGTCCTCGTTTTTTTCTCTATCATCATCCTCCTCTTTCTCCTCCTCCCCTCTTTCTCCTCCTCCTCCTCTTTCTCCTCCTCTTTCTCCTCCTCTTCCTCCCCCTTTTTCTCCTCCTCCTCCTCCACTTAAAATTAAAATATGTGTTTTGGTAGCGTCTATGACTAACTATGGCAGACGCTACCAAAACACATATTTTAATTTTAAGAGGAGGAGAAAAAGGGGGAGGGGGAGGAGGATAAAGGAGGATAAAGAGGGGGAGGAGGAGAAGGATAAAGAGGGGGAGGAGAAAAAAGAGAACGAGGAGAAAATGGAAGAGGAGGAGGAGAAGGAAGAGGAGTAGAAAGAGGGGGAGGAGGAGCAGGATAAGATATATAACTTTCTCCGATAAGTCATTATGCACACGTGACGTCAAAATGTTTACATCTTTAGAAATCTATATTTTTTATCAAGCGTGGGCGGGCGGAATCCTAGGTAATGCTGCAATTTGATTGGATGAGTGTGCGGGTTGTTTTTTACGATATCTGACCACGATCCGAAAGTCATATTTTTTTTGTACAGTTAAGAATTTACTGTTGATCGATTTTCATAACTATTTCGCTTGACATGGAGAAAATAGATTGAGAGAAAAGGTGATTACGTTATGAATGAGTAATTTTATTAACCAAATGCTTCTGACAATTGCGAAAACAACAAATTTGTGAAAGAAAAGCCAGAAAAAACTGTTTATACAAACAAATATCAACGAGCGAAGACCAGTGAACTCCATACTTCCTCCCACTCTCCCCTCATATCTGGAACGCTAACTTCGGATCAAAAAGTGAAGTCAAGCTCAATAACGTCGCCTTCAGTCCCCCTATATACGCGGCCAATACGAGGTTCGCGTCCATGGACTGGAAGCGACGTAATAAGTACAAACATTTTGACTTCACTTTTGAAGCGTGATAATGACTGATGTTAGCGTTCCAGGTATAGGGATGGATATAGGAAATGGAGTTCACTGGCGAAGACATGTCGACTTGTCCTTCAAGTTATAAATTGGTTAACGACAACATCCCCAAAAACACTTTAAATATAATTTGGAGATTGTATTTCGAGTTACTCGTTGAAATATATACAAATATAGATGACATACCACCACAGGACGTAAACCGCTTGAGCAAACTTCATCGATCTGTTTTCCATATTCCAGATCAGACAAAACAAGGTTGAAAAAAACAAAAAAACTAAATAAAATGCTCCAAACTCAGACAAATCTCTTACTCATGCTAACTCTCGTCGTTCGTTTCTTTGGAAAAAAACTGACAGATGGCAGTCACAAGCATTTTTGTTTTGACACTCGAACAATGTACTTTCAGTATCCATGTTTATAGTGTTTTCAAGACGATCTTCCATTTCCAAGCGAACAGGCGGAACAGCCATATAAAACCAACAAGCGACGAAAAACGATGAAGAATCTTAGTTAACTAAACATTGACAACACTCGGACAGCGTTTTAGCTTTTTTCTTCTTCGTAACTGCACGGACGTTAAAGTTTTGACTGTTTCGCCGTCCACAAAAAAGATTACAAGCTTCGTGTCAACCCAGGCAGCTTGTTGACTTAACTGCATGAACTGTAGACTTTTGAGTATCACGTGAATACAATTATTTCAAATACGCAACTTCGTATTACCCAACATAATTATGCATGATAAAAAAATAAATATGTTATTTACCGTTTTTAGTCGGTCCGTATAGAAAAATATTCTCCCTCGGTCCAATAAACGGACCTCGGCCTTCGGCTTCGGGCCGTTTCTCGTGGGACCTGGGGAAAATATTTTTCTATACGGACCTCCCAGCCGGTAAATAACATATATCTCTCAACACGAAGCAAGGAAACGTAAAACTGCAAAAGATAATACTCTGTCATTTTAGATGTTCTTTCAAATAAGACAGGCTTGATTTTCGTTTCATAGCCACTTTAAATACAATATTTATTTGACCCCGTAACATAGTGTAGTTAGTGTCTATAGGTTAGTGATGCGGAAGCGAAAAGAATCGAATCCTGGGGAAACACTTTTTAGCAAAGTTTTTGATGATTATTTTATTTTAACTTTTCTTTTTTCGTTGTGATTTTTTGGGGTTTAGGTTCAGTGAAAATGTTATTATAGAGCTATATTATTATTATAGCTATTACTAGTAGGAGAACTAGAGGAAGCTGTACGTCATTTATACAGCTTTTATGACATTGAATACAAGTAGAGGAACTGTTAGTTATTTATGCTATTTTTTGTTTTAAAAGCCAACTAGTGGGTCCGGTAAGCGTGCAAGATAGATTATAAGCTCGCGGTGGTTCGGTTAATTAGTTTTTAAGCTAGGAGGTAAACTCGTTTTCTGATTAGGGTTAATGTATTTGTTGGGGTTGGGTGATACGGATAATCCTTACTTGCGGTAAAAAACTTGGGTCAAGGAAAAGAACACACAATAAACAAAGATTACTATATTTTCAGTGTGGTTTTTGTTCATCTGACTGGATTAGTTTTCGGTGCTGCGTATAAGACCGTTTACGATAGGGAAATTCGCCTTATCGTCGTTGTATGTTGTCGTTTTTCGCTCTGCGTTTGTCTTCGCGCATTATACCTCTGCTTGTCCTTGCGCATGTCCTTGTTTTTGCGTTTGTCCTCGCGCTTTGTCCTCGCCCTTGTGAGTTTAATTGTCCTTGCGCTTGTACTTTGGAGTTTATTCTTGCGCTTGTGCGTGGTAGGTTGTCCTTGTTTTTATTAGGAGCATTTCCAGCAAACACCAAACCTGAAATGGTTCCAGTTTATGTAAACGATTGCTTGATTTGGTTGAGCTGATGGCTAGTCGAACATACAGTCGAATGGATTTAAAGCCAGGCATTTGTCTTTTTTCTCTGTAGCGGAACTCTTGATTTGCTGTGTGACTATGCTCTTCATCTGACAAATAATTGTCAATTTAAGTGGTAAGTAACAATGTCTTGGTACTTAACTATCTATTTTTTGTTTTAAAAAAACGAGTAATGCTTTTACTTTACAAGAATAATAATTATCTATACCTAAAAAGTCAGTCGACTGCACCTATATTTATCTATTATTTTTTTTTGAATAATTTTCATATATTAATTGTCTCGAGAGACACTCTAAATGTTAATTAAGATAATTAAATAAAAGTAATTGTTGGCCCGTTGTCCTTATAAATTATTTTAATAATTCGTAGCGTAAGAGATTTCACGAATAAAGTTTTAAAACGAAAGTCCAATGCTGTCTGCTACATTCCGTTTACGACTTCAACATTTAAAAAGGCTTGTTCGTCAAGGTAAATGGTCTTACGGAAGATTCCTTTAGACAAAGAGACTTGTGAGCTTTAAACTACAGTGTAAATGATAATCAACATGGCATCAGACAAGAGTTCACAGAAAGAGTTTAGAACGAAAGTCTAATGCTGTCTGCTACATTAGTTTACGATTTAACCTTTAAAAAGGCTTGTTCGTCAAGGTAAATGGTCTTACGGAAGATTCCTTTAGACAAAGAGAATTTTAACTATAAACGATAATCAACATGACATCATGCAGACAAGAGTTTCACAGGATGGTGTTGATGAACCTACAGAGTTAGGAGCCATAAGAGGAGAAGTTCAGATTGACCAGACTATCGCTTTTTAACGTCGGAGAAGGAACTAGTTCGGTGGGACGTCGTCCGAGAAGACCTATAATACTCTTATAGACAAGGAAGCCGTACGGACAAAGAAAGTTATCGCTGTAAAGCATTCGCGTTCAGGACATTTGTCGCGGCTCACGAGAATCCATGGCGAATTAACTTCTTTAATGAGGGATGAACGTAACCTAGAAGAAGTTTCTTAGAAGAAAGAAAGGTCTCGATACAGCCTTTGATATGTTTTAAAGAAGCTCATGATCACTACGTCGCACTTTTAAATCAACCAGATGACATGGAACATGCTAATGAGGCTTACAAAGAACAAGTTCGGGAATATTGTACTTTTATAAAAGAGCTTGATTTATGGATAGAAAAGATACAGATGAATGAATGCCAACCCGATATTCGGCCGAGAGATTCAATTACCCAAGCTGGATCCGCTAAAACAAAAGGAAACTATGCCAATTCTTCAAGCAAGATTATAAATCCATGCAATCAAATTATGTCGCACCAAAAGAGGATAAGCGTATGCCCTTGACAACGCCTGGTCGCTTGGCAACAGGAAACATGGACCCAGTGCACTATCCACCCGTAAGAACCGATCAAAGAGTGCAACAGTACCTTCTGGGTTTGACATTAATTAACGAGGGCCAGAACTACATATAAATGGTAATATGCCGACGCGAAACGATCCAGTACCGAAAGCCCCAGGTATCGTTATATCGGAAGGTGAAGAGAGCATTTGGTGGTAGGTTACCTGACTTCAACGGTTTACGACATTCTACCTTACATCCGAGGCCAGACGAGCATCGACTGCTTCAAAGTGTAGCATATGCAACGAATGAAGGATTTAATACGCCCAAACCAAAACTACTCGCATTCGATGGAAATCCACTGAATATTTGGAGATTTGTTACTAATTTTGAGACGAATATTGAGAGTGAAACAAGGAGTGCAAGAAATCTATCTAATTCAACATTGTAAAGGAGAAGCTCGAGAAATTTTATTACAACAGTTTGGTAGACCACATGTGGTGGCCCAGTCGCATATTAAGCAGATAACCGGAGGACAGCCAATTAAATCAATGGATGGCCCAGCACTTCTCAAGCTGGCTTGTCAAATGCAAAATTGTGAACTTACCTTGGTAAAAATGGGTTGGGCAGATGATTTAAATAACTCTGAGACTCTCCTCAATACTATTGACCGACTACCACAATATCTCCAAAATCAATGGGCTGAGAAAGCTGAAATAATTCTCAAGATGGGTAAACGTCCCAAGTTTTTCTGATCTTACAAAATTTGTGCAGGATAAGGCTGACGTAGCCACCAACATGTTTAGTAAGCATATCAACGAAGCCAGGAAGAAAGGTTCGAAAGATAAAGTAAGAGGAAGAATGAATGATGTTTCTACTCGTGGAACTACTTTAATGACGAAAGTTGATACTTCTATCAATCAAGGAATTCGTAATGCTTCTCGAGCCAACGCAAGGCCGCGGTGTTTGCAGTGTCTACAAAAGCATCAGCTCAGCGATTTGTTATAATTGTTTTAAACCTGATCATTATGCAACAAGGTGTTTGGATTAGAAACTGTGTGAGTTAGCAGAATGTCGAAGGAAGCATCGTACCTTGTTGCATCCACCAAGTCGAGAGCAACCGAAGGATTCTGAAGACGCCAAAGAAGGTACCCGGGATGAAGAAACAGGATCTGTGAAAGCAGCTCAGTACAACGTCTCAGAAACCAGTACGCGAAGGGTTTGCCTAAGGATGGTCCGATCATTGTTAGAGGAACGAGACAAAATCGAGCGGTGAAAACCTATGCTTTGCTGGACAGTGGATCGGACGTGTCATTGTGCGACAGACGGCTGTTGGAAAGACTGGGGCTGAAGGGTGTTCAAAGGAAGTTTTCGTTGACGACGCTAAATGGTGAAAGGCGAGAAAGAAATGGAATAGAAATGTGTCTACAACTGACAGACTTGGACGGTGAAGAGACGATTTCTATGGCCAAGGTATGGTTGGTGGAATAATTGCCCGTTTCTGAAAGAAAAATACCAACCAATGGAGATCTGCAGAAGTGGTCTCACCTAGATGGCTTGGTGCTTCCAACTATTGATGATCGTGAATTTATGATTTTAGTCTGTGGAGATGTCCCGGATGCGTTTTGGGTAATGGAGGAGAGATATGGTAGACTAGGCGTGGCATTCTCTCGATCGTAAGTTCGGTGTATGATCCGTTGGGATTTGTAGCGCCATTTGTCTTAACAGCCAAGAGATTTTAGAAGGACCTTGCAAGAAAAAGATTGTTTTGGACGACGCAATCGATGATGCGGAATTAAAGAATTTGTAATAGTAGCGGTCCGATCTTCAAGAAATAGCCAACATCTCTGTGACAAGATGTCCTAAAGCCAGCGGTACTTGGTGAAATGCGATTTATAGAGTTGCATCACTTTGCAGATGCATCGTAGCATGCCTATGGAGTCGTTTCGTATCTTCGTATGGCCAATATCGAAGGAGACGTCCATTGTTCGTTCGTGTTTGGAAAGTCCTTGTCCTGGCACCTTTAAAAACGATCACAATACCAAGGCTAGAGTTGAATGATACAGGAAGAACTAGATATGGTCATCGACAGAGCCGTCTTTTGACCCGATTCTGCATCTGTTCTAAAGTTTATCAATAATACCACTAGAAGATTTCACACCTTCGTGGCGAATCGCCTTTCAGTCATTCATGATGGCTCGTTGCCTAGTCAGTGGAAGTTTGTGGAGTCAAAATCGAATCCTGCCGACAACGCAACCAGAGGCTTAACCGCCAAGGAGATGGTAGGAAATAAGCAATGGTTTGCTGGACGCGCAAAGTGTCCCGAATTGCCAAGTAATGACCCTGAGATAAAGAG
Source organism: Paragorgia papillata (assembly GCA_035771165.1). Taxonomy (NCBI): domain Eukaryota; kingdom Metazoa; phylum Cnidaria; class Anthozoa; order Scleralcyonacea; family Coralliidae; genus Paragorgia; species Paragorgia papillata. The sequence continues at coordinate 5,352,243 of JAWNZC010000354.1, forward strand.
CGAAGTTCAGAGTCATGTCATCACTCAAGAAAATGTGTTGGACACATTAATTCCAGGATACTCTTCTTGGAACAAGCTCAAAAAGGGGATTGTGTGGTTAAGCGGTTAAAGCGGTTAAAATAATTAATTATGCATACCTACCGTTCACAAGATACATGTAGGAAAACGGTATGTAAACGCCATGAATCGATGCTACCTGTCGGTCAAAGAGACGAGACAAGCAGAGGAGCAACTTGTGATGTTCGTACAATACCAAGCATTCTCGAAAAGAAATTGCCATGCTACGCCAGACAGATGTTCATACCACCAAAATTGAGAAGAGGAACTCGACCAGTACTGGAATTACAGTTTCGTCCATCAACTAACGAAAAACGAAAGTGGGAAGTCCACTCTACAAGTTAAACCCTAAGTTAGAAGACGGAATACTTCTAGTTGGAGGGCGTCTTGGAACGCACCAATAGATTCAGACGCTAAATATCCTATGATACTTCCAAACAATGCCATCTGACAAACCTAATCATCGAACATTACCATCAAGACTTCGGACACTTTGGAAGGGAACACGTGTTATCGTGTGTACGACAACGTTACTGGATTATCAGAGGTCGCGTCGCCGTTCGTTCGAGTTATTGGGCGTTAAAGAACAAATGCGATCCCATGTGAGCAAATCATGGCGGATTTACCCAGGAGTCGGGTGCAACCGGATCAGCCTCCCTTTACGTATGTTGGGATAGACTATTTTGGACCACTACTCGTGAAGCAAGGACGTGCTCGCGTGAAGCGCTACGGTTGTATATTTACGTGTCTAGCTATTCGAGCTGTTCACCTCGAGATTGCGCATTCTCTCGATACAGATTCGTTTATCGATGCATTGCGCCGCTTCGTAGCTCGCCGTGAAAAACCTGCAAAGATTCGAAGCGACAGAGGGACGAAATTTAAGGGAGGAGAACGTGAACTCAGAGAAGCTATTGCATGGAATCAAACCCAACTAAACAAGTTTTTTCGTCAAAAGGAAGTTAAGTGGATATTCAACCTCCCGGCAGCAAGCCATATGGTTGCTGTGTGGGAAAGATTGATACGCTCCGTAAAAAGAATCCTCAAGGCGCTGCTAGCACAGCAATTTGGTCCACAGACGAAGCACTTTTAACCACAATGGCTGAAGTAGATGCAATTTTGAACAGCAGACCCATTACTCCGAACAGTGATAATCCTACAGATGCTGAAGCTTTAAAGTCTTCGTTAAGGTTTTCAGGGTCATTTCTGTAAAGCGCTCTCAATTCGTCAGAATTTATGCCACAAAAATAAAATATATATCGTTAGAAAGCTATGAATTTGTAGGTGTCTTTGGTTTCGCGATAAACACAAGCCGTTAATAGTTGTGAATTTGTTAATTAAAACCAGAGGGCTTCACTCGGGGAGACTTAAGAACAAAGCGTTTCATTTTGTTGAAAAACATTTTTCGCATTTCGATTCCGAGATAAATTTCCAGCAAAACGGTGTCAGCAATTTTTTTTATTTATTGCCTGGTTTCGAATTTATGACTTATTTTGTCCGAATGTTGGTCGAAAAACAGCATTTTAAACTTTGGTCGTCAATAAAAGCGGCAAAACTCGACATATCAAAAAAACGCTGACACCGTTTTGCTGGAAATTTATCTCGGAATCAAAGTACAAATCACCTTTTGTTACTCCGAAGTAATCCATTCTTTCCACCAGGAGTTTTCGACGAGGAGGATCAATACACGCGAAGACGTGTAGCGCCAAGTGCAATATTTGGCAAACATATTTTGGAAACGGTGGATTAAAGAATATCTACCAACTCTTCAAGAAATACAAAAATGGAATTTTCCTCAACAAAATAGCAAAGAGGGTGATATTGTACTCGTAGTACAGGAGAATACCCCTGTAAGGGTTATTAAAGTTCACTGCGGGAGCGACGGAAAAGTGAGGTCAGCGGTTGTAAAAACGCAGTCGACTCATTTAACTAGGCCCGTGACGAACTTGTTCTTGTTTGAGAATGTTTCCCTTGTCCTAATGTAAATATTAGTAGAAATGAACTATCTGTAGATCGTTTAATTTGGAGCTGGTGATGCATCATACGGACAAAGGGCCAATGATTACTTTTATTTACTTCTCTGCTACAGAATCATTATCAACTCTCAATTGGAAACCATTACATCTTCGTCGTCGCTACCACCGTTGCCTTTAAGTGTGACAACCAACTTTCAGACTTGAATCTTGATCTGAGGAAGAAACTCTAGCATTCACCACCACATGACCCGTCGGAGTGATCACTTCCGTCTACCACAACCACGCACCAACTGGAATTCATTGCCACCTGACTTAAGACATTCGACTGACTTGACATATTTCAAATCAACCCATAAGAAACTATTTTAACAAATATGAATTTTTACAATTACTCTCAAACGTTTACTTTTCTATTGATATTTTATAGATTTCGTTTAAAATTATGTATTTTAAAATTACTGCATTTATATTTACGACAGGACCTCCCTGAAAATCACTATTAGTGAGCGGAGCTTCCTGTATAAATATAAATAAATAAATAAATAAATAAATAAATAAATAAATAAATAAATAAATGAATGAATGAATGAATGAATGAATGAATGAATGAATGAATGAATGAATGAATGAATGAATGAATGAATGAATGAATAAATAAATGAATAAATGAATAAATGAATAAATAAATAAATAAATAAATAAATAAATAAATAAATAAATAAATAAATAAAAATAAATAAAATTAACATTTAGAGTGTGTGTCTCGAGACAATTAATATATGAAAATTATTAAAAAAAAATAGGTAAATATAGGTGCGGTCAACTGACTTTTTAGGTATAAATAATAATTATTATTCTTGTAAGTATTAGGGAGAGTTAGGTTAATAATTGGTAAACCGCGTAAGAGATTTCACGAATAAAGTGAACTCGGCCTGCTAAAAACTGTTTAAAGTGCCTATGAAGCGAAAATTATGTTGTTTGAAAGAACATGTATAATGCTAAAGCAACATCTTTTGTAATTTTTCGTTTTTTTTTCCTTCGTTGGTGAAATATTTCAGTTTGTTTCCTATGCAAATTGCACATGTTGACGTCACGTATATATAATGACTTATTGGAAGTTTATATTGTTGCCACTATCAAACTAAATGGTTTGGAAGGAAGCATGTGGGTATGTTTTTTCCAGAACACAAAAGATGTAGAATTTTTAGGCGATTATGTTTGCATGATGATGGCAAAGACATGTAACCTCCGATAACCACATTATGCACATGTGTCGTCAAGATGTTTAAGGTGGCTCCATACAGTTTCTTGAAAAATGGAAAATACAAGTTTGAGAGTCCAAAACACGCGCATAAACAATTCGGAAAAAGAATAAAACTAAATGTTATGCATAGTTAAACAGCCTGACCATCAAAAACTGTTACCAAATAAATATCAACTGTTGTTGCTATGGCAACAATGACATTTCAAAATGGCTGCCAACTACCCTTCAAACTAATTTAATTCGAAAAAAACTTTGGTAACCCCCCATTTTTTTTCATTAAAACTTTTCTTGAAGTATGAGTAATCAATAGGCTGATTTTAAGAAAATTCTAAGGAACGAATAATTTTTTTTCTCCGGAAAAATCATGTTTGTTAATTTTTAAAAAATGTGGATCTGCAGAATTTTTTTAAACTCGGCCTATTGATTACTCATACTTCAAGAAAAGTTTTATTTATTTATTTGGTAACAGTTTTTGATTGTCATTCTGTTTAACTATGCATAACATTTAGTTTTATTCTTTTCGAATTGTTTGTTTAAACAAACTAACATATCTCAACAACGAAGTAAGGAAACGCAAAAACTGCAAAAATGTGTTACTTTTTGTATTTGTTTGTTTTTTAAATAAGCCTGACTTTACTATTTTGTGCTTCATAGGCACTTTAAACAATGCTCAACTAACACAAAACTCAACATCTAATTATTAGTTCGTTATTCATTGTTTTCACATTTGATAAAATGAAATTTTAGTAAAACAATTAGATTATTTTCTCTCAAGTTCTATTTAAACAATTAGTCACCGAAGTTGAGGTGAAGATTTACTGAGCTGCGAAGCGGCGAAGTAAATACACCGATAGTTACCGAAACTGAGGTGACTAATTGTGACTAATTTCAGAGGTCGATAAAAAAACAGTAAAGTTGAAACAAAATCTTTTAAACATCTGCTTTCATTTTTACAGTGGTGATTCTGTGTATTCGCAGACGACGTTAGCAAGCCACAGTCTTTGTATGTAAATAATGTAAAAAAAAAGTAACATCCTAGTTTGGAACCGAACTTCTACATACATTCAAGTATATGATGGAGCGACTTTTATTCTGGTGTTTTGACTTCTGTGTTACGGACTTTATGCACTTAATTCATGTTCTTCACTCGACAAACAGTTTTCAAAAACATCGCTACGACCAAAACCTGACCAAACGTTATTACAAAATACGACTAATTATAGAAAATATACTTCCTCACCTTTACAAAGTTTTGTTTTTATGATATTTGATGTGTACAGCACCTCAGTGATAAATGTGTTCAATATTATGCTCCTTTGTTTGTTTCAAAAAACTACAGACGCCATTTTGAAACAAAAATATCAACAATTCAATAAATCGACAAATTCTAAAATCTCATACTTCAAAACGACAACTCTGAGGGGAGACTGAAATTGAAAGTCAGTGCAGTCTCGAATAAGTACCAGTCTTTCCTCCAAAACTATTTTTGAAGAACATTTCTTGTGATGCAATAGTCACCGCGCCAGGCGGTGACTATCGTGTCAGAGTCACTGCTCAGTGGACCAATCAGAATGCAGGAATCTTCGAATTCACCTCTGAAATTATACTAATGGATATAGTTGACGAGGACACTAACTTGTTGTGTATCTTACTTCTTCGAGATTATTTTACGAAACGAAGCAAAAACCAATGTTTCGGCGTGAAATAACTGAGGTAAATATAGAATCCTCTTTTAAATCCCAATTTCAGTGTAATCATTTTCTTCTCAGGCGTTTCGTGGCTTGCTTCACGACTGCGCGAGTCCCGGTACTCAATTTCCTACTTGCTATATCTATCGACGAATAGATATCGAGTAGAGTAGCCAATATTATAAGATTGCAGCATTGCAATAGTATATTAGTAAATTTCAACTAATGTTTTTTTAATTTTACTAGGTCTGTTTCACTAGTTGATGTATTTTTGAAGATATACTCCAGAGTACGACCTCATCTCTCACTTCCGCCAATACTATGGTAAGACTGCCTTTACACGCTGGCGATTAATAGGGCCGAATTATTGTTTAGATGCATCGTAAATAATTTAGGACATTGAAAGTTAGTGAAAACAATGAGCTCGCAGACCACTCCGCTAGCCGCCTTTTGTTTTAACGTTCACCTAAATCATAAATAATTTGATTGATCGCAGTACGTAAACTTATTTTAAGGACTTTATAAAATGCCTATGATTAAGTTCGAAAAACTCGTTGGCCCCTTTTTGTTTCAATGACAGATGAGCATGGGCAGGAGCATTCACCAAAACGTTCAAGAGAATCCGGCGTATGAACTTTAAAAGTTTACCATGGCTATTTCATTTCTGGGAAAATTTGTGATTTCGTTAACAATGACGTACGCAAATACACAACTATGCATACAAGAACAACGAATTTTAGCTTAAATGATTTATCTGTGTACTCATAAGGCATTCTTGCCAAGAAATCCAATTTTTTTTCCAGAACGAAGTAGCCATGTCAAATGTTTTGGGAGTTTATAACTGGAGAATTATACTCCAGATTCTCTTGAAGTTTTAAGTGAATGCTCTTGCCATGCCCTTCTGTTCATTAAAACAAAAAAAGCGCCAACGAGTCATTCGCCTCAGACATTTTAAAGGTCAACTCAAATCAAGGGAAATTACATTCTTCGCTTTAGTTTAATAAACGAGCAGGAGTGTTTTATCAGATATAAAGACACGAGGCGAAGCCGAGTGTTTTTGTATCTGATAAAACACGAACTGTGAGTTTATTGAACGGCTTCAAAAACGAACCACTTGGTAAGTTCATTGGCGTAGTAAGTTTGAGAAATAACCTTGTCTAAGCCGAGAAAATCAAAGCTAAAGTTTATGTAAATCAGGAGGTATCTTTATCACATATAAAGACACGATACGATCATGATTTTCTTTTGTGTTTTCCTCATGAATTACTAATGAGTTTTTGAAATATGTATTAAAGCACGTAGGATCCGAGTATGATAAAAAAAAAATTGAAATTTTTAATTTTTCCCCTTGATTTTGGGATGTTGAATCGGCGAATTTTGAAGTATTTTTGTAAAATGTCGTGTTGTATAAAGAGTCTGGCACTAGCAAGGGTGTGACGTAAACGGAGGAACGATTTTACGATCCATTAAAGTAAACACACTCGAAAAGCACATGTGTGGTTGGAAATTAGTACAAGTTAAATTAGCTTTTAATCAGCTTTTATAAATCAGCTTTTCTTATGATTTTAATCGTCCAGGTTCAACTGTTTACGTCACAAACTTGCTAGTGCCAGACTCTTTATACAACACGGCTTTTTTTAGAATACTTCGTTGAAAAATTCCGAAATTAACAAGAAGTACGGTTTGCTTCAAATTTTTATCATCATTTTTCGTATTCTCCATACTTTGGCGCACATAACAAGCCGGAAAAATTATTGGCTTGAGTTGACCTTTAAGAAGACCGTTTCACTGTTTTACTGAATAAGTCTTTCTATTTTTTAGTCCCGACAGTAGCAAGACCGAAATTATGTCAAATGCTCAGGTTACTAATAATTATATTGATAAATAATATAGGACCGTTCATGCCTGGGCAGTATTTTGCATATAGTAAAGCGAAAAGGTGGTGTACTGTCGAGGTTTTTACGAACGAAATACTGAATTTCCAGAAAATCAAACGCGTCCGAAGTTTTTCGATATTAAGGGAATCTGTTTGCACATGCGTCAGCAGTCTTCCGGAAGTAGAGTTTCGCGCGATTTTCAAAGATAATTTCAAACGTAAAAAAATAAGGCCACCAGATGATCAGGGAAAGCTTTGCTATTTAATATCGTCATTTTCGTACATTTTAAATTGTACGAGTGTTTCGACAAAACCTACGTGCACTGTTTGCAAGACAAATTACAAATAAAATAAAATAAACAAAATACAAGAAATAAGGAAAGCTGACTAATATATTCACGAACGTGTGGTTGGAGTCACTGTTGATGTAGAGGGTGTCATCGTTCGCTTTCTTGAAAGGTTGTTGGGTTTCGTCGTGTAGGTTAAGCGTGAGGTCGAGATAGTTGACGATCTTTTGGTTGGCAGTGGCTGTTATCTTTAGGCTAAATTCGTCTTCATCAAATCCTGTTTGGCTTTTTCTGCTAATCTCCCTGTCATACTCTTTAGAAGGATTAGACCATCGTCTTTGTAAAGACCAACGTTATTCTGTCCGAATTTCTAGATAAATTGTCTAGAACAAATAAACCAATGAGTTCACAAATTTCTGCCCCGTCATTGCTACCCATGGTCACGTCGAACATGTTTTGGCTGTCACGTTTGACCCAAGATCTCTCTTAGAGCTGTGCCCATCGGTCCATATTCGTAATCGATTAATCGTTGATAACAATCGATTAATAATCGATTAATCGTATTAAAAAATCAACACGTGTTGCCATTGTTTGTCCCTTCAAATAAAGGTGTGCTTTTAAGAAACAAGTCGCGTTCGATATTTGATACGCAATATAGCTGTTTTTAACAGGGCGAATGTCACAATGCCATCTCATATTTCCACAATTTTTTAACAAAAACTCATTTTAGTATCATGCTGTTGACTTTTGTCGATGATTCGATTGCTGTTAACGATTAATCGATTGCCGAAAAAGAGTCGATTAATCGATTAATCGATTAATCGGGCACAGCTCTAATCTCTCTTCGTTTAAACAAGAGTGACTTACGCGAGTGCTTCATAATGGTGATGTCTTGTGCGGTTATTGAGGTGTGTTTGACTGGTCCAGGAGATGGCTTTGTCTAGTAGCTCTTCGGATATCGATGGGTAAAAGTCGACGATGTCGAAGGAGATGAACTTTTCTCCTTTATAGCTCTAAACCATTCGGTGACAGTCGTTGAGTTTCCAAAAGATCGTCAACTATCTCCACCTCACGCTTAACTACACGACGAAACCTACCAACCTTTCAAGAAACCGAACGATGACACCCTTTACATCAACAGTCACTCCAATCACCCGCCATCCATTATAAAGCAGCTACCGAAATCTATCAGGCAAAGAATATCAAGTCTTTCATCAGATTCTGCCACATTCGAAAATGCCGCACCTACCTACAATTATAAAGTCAGTTACAGCTGCATGGAATATATGAGAAATATCGTCAACAAACACAACTTCCGCGTCCGTTCTAAAGAAAAGAACATCACTGAAAAATCTGCCTGCAACTGCCGGCCGAATTAAAGAAAACTGCCGTGATTTTACAAGGCTGAAGTCACTACAACCGACGATGAAGTAAAGAAGAATTACATCGGTATGACCGCAAACCAGTTCAAACTACGCTTCAACAACCACCACAAATCTTTCCGCAATCCAAAACACTCCAAAGAAACAGTTTTATCAAGTTACATCTGGAAGTTAAAGAATGAAGGTCGCGAATTTTCGGTGAATTGGTCTATTCTAAAACGCGCGCGAGCATATGAAAGTGGAGCAAAACGGTGTAATCTTTGCCTGGAAGAAAAATTATTTATTATGAAAGCCGACAAGAATCATCTCCTCAACAAAAGAACTGAAATATTTTCAAAATGTCGCCGCAGGAATAAATTTGAACGATGACATCATCAACCACATATAAATGAATAGTCAAAACAGGTTGCCTACTAGTTGTCTGAAGATCGTCCACGGGCGTGAAACTCCGAGTAACAACAGCCGCATTTTATTATATATATACGTAATAACGGAATGATACATAAATTTAGCGCAACATTGTAGCAATTAAAAGGTCTTGTTCGAAATAAGACAGAATCTGAGTTCGTTTTACAGACCACTAACTAGTAAACAAGTCGTGGGATGAAAAGAATGAATACCTGAGTTGCCCACTAAATACTCCTCAGATATCAAGAGCAGTAATGTAATAAAATAATACCAGCATTTAAATTTTGGTGGACACGGCAAAGTTTCGAGTTATAGTCGATCAAACTTTTGCTACCGATTTTGCCCTAATGCGGCTTCTTCGTACCACCGGTTGAAATGTCTCCTTTTATCTATCAGAACAACGTCGATCAGCATTTCCCATAATTGATTAATTTACTTTAAAACTCTGGTTGATCGACAGATTGTTAGTAAATCTCGAAGATATCTTGGTCGTCATAACCTTCCCCACATTTTCAAAATGTCGCTACAGACTTTCTCGCAACGCGATGAGCCCGCGGTATTTTTGATAGCGGAAATAGATTTCCCTGCTATGAACAAAGAACTTTCATTGACTGTTCTTTATTTTCAGATGTCTAAAATGTGATATTCCTTTTTGGTATTTCTTAATTTGCGTATGGTTTTTATTCTTTTTACTAGCTTGTTCTTGTAGCCATTGAATTGACGTTGGATAAATGGTGCACTGAAAAATCTAAGTCTTCTTCCAGCTTGTCGCCCGCCGGATCAACACCTAGAGGGTACGAGGAAGACTTTATTTAAGCTAATTTGTTATTATATTTATATTATATTATTATATTTATATTAGATTTGTATATTTATTTATTTATTTATTTATTTATTTATTTATTTATTTATTTATTTATTTATTTATTTATTTATTTATTTATTTATTTATTTATTTATTTATTTATTTAATAAGTTGAATACAATTATATAACTAATTAGTATAGGTAGTCATATGATAGCGAGTGCAATTAATGATTTTACACTATTTGAAAATTGAACAAAAATTGGACAAATTTTCAAATATCACGAGTAGTGTTAAATCCTTAATTACTCAGGCTACCTGTGGTAGGCCGAGTCTAGGTTTCGGCTTTTTTTTGGGGGGGGGGTTTCCACAAAATTGCATTATTGCATCATCCCGTCAGGCCTTGCGAAACTGTAAGGCATGTCGATTTTCGATTTTCCGAGTTCTTTCTTTTCGAAAAGCTTTGCCTTTGATCGAGTTGGGTTGATCATGAGGTGATTTTCCGCGGTATTGGTGAATTCATCAGTAGTTTATCAGTAATGTTGCTGACAAGCTTTGTCCATGAAGACAGCATAGACGAGTATATTACAGACGGGAGAAAATGTTCAAAATGCCGTGTTGACATCAGTTCCTTGGAAGCCTTGACTTGAGGACTAGAGATACAAGATAGAGCCACATAATATCAAGGAACATATACGTACTGTTTACCTAGTATTAAACACCTTGCTGCTTGGTCCAACAACTACGAAACACATGTGGTAGGCACCGAATAATGCAAAAAATATGTTTAGATGTATTAGTCGTGAGTCGTCTACAAGTTTGTTTCAAAAATGCATGTTTAAATATTTTCTGTTGGTACGATTTACATGTATTCTATATCGGAACCATCGCTTGAATCTGCCGAATTCAGCACTATAGGTTTTGTGGTTTTGTCTAGTCTACTAGTATTAAGATCGTTTAATTATTCGGCTAAACGGGCTTGTTGTTTACACCAAATCGCTTCATGGAACTAAGTACTTCATATAAGAACAATATATAGAGAATTTGTGTCGAGCGTCCTACTCGCAAATACATAACACTGCTTAATGATTGCTTCTGAGAGTTTTGTACTTTTTTAACAAACACTTAATATGCACACGCTGTTCCTAAGGTTTTCTAGATGTGCGAAGACTGCGACAATATTTGCAGAAATCAGTAGCCCGAGTGAACGCCTGAACAGGCGTCTTGTTATATACATAAATTCACTTTATTATTAAAAATACTCTTCTCCGTATATAAATTTCAAAGTAAATGGTAGCCTGAAATTTGCATGTTTTTTTGCGGACCATGTTAAGAGACCTAGGTCTAAAAACCCAAAAGTTGGGCTACCATGAGGTATTTCCCGTCGAAGACAAAGAAGACGAGGACATGACCTGATTACAGAATCGTGCACACATATAATTAACGGATAATAGAACGAATTGAGTTTGTGCTATTAATGCCAAATCATACTCGTGATTAACAAATCAATCCACCTCTTCGGTCGATTTTGGCATTAATAGCACTCCTCGTCGTTCTATTACCGTCATTAATCGCACTCTTGCTAGCTGTGATCACACTCCTGCTTCAGCCAATAAAAATCACGCTAGCTATCAAAATGTCCAATCACAGTTCAGCATCTAAGGAATAGGATTTTGCGGGATTTTTTAAAAATTAAAAAAATGGAGGATTTTAAAAACAGAATTAAAGAATTTTAACTTATTATTTTGTATACGTTTTGAAAACAGTGCCGTCAGCCAACAGATGAAAAACAAAGTATCAACCAGATTGGCACTCCGGTATTTCTATATTTTAGTCAGTAAAGAAGCAACACTCGGTGAAAAATATGTATGGCCCCTCCGTAAATTTTTAAAGAAAATGGCCGCCTGAAATTTGCATTTTTTGCGGACCATGCTTAGAGACCTAGGTCTAGAACCTAAAAGTTGGGCGCTATGAAGTATTTGAAGGCGAGAACAAAGAATTAGACGAGGACATGACCTGATTACATATAATTAACGGGTAATAGAACGAATTAGCCTCCTCAGGCTATGCGACCAGGCCTTTTCCGCCATTTTTGGGTGGCAAAACCGCGCGGGGACAGAGGATGACAACAAGTCAAAGTATAATTTGGTGAAGTGGAAAGCCTGTACGTTTGGACGATTTTTTGCAATTTAAATCGAAGAAAAGCCGAAGTTCTTGCTTAGATATCTGAATGTGAAATTTTAGCGCTCCAATTTCTAAACCACCGAAGAAAACAAAGATGAAAGTGCAATATGACGTCGTCAACGACTTCAGGTAAGGATGATTTATTTACTTCAACACACGGTGTTTGACTCTGAACTACACTTACCTTGCTCTAATTAAAAACATATAAGTTATAAGAATCTAATCACTGACAATCACTTTATCTAAATTCAGAAGTTACAGAATACTAGCTTCCGAGCTAGTATAAAAGGAGTATAAAAGGTTTTTTGTTGTTGTGTTTTTTAGACCATTTGTCGTCACACCGCTGCCATGCCTGTACGAGTTAAATGTTTCGACATTTCCGCGTCACAGGCTGCAGCAACTCGTGGTACAGAAATATAAATAATAAAAAGGAGAACTGAAAAAATACCAAAATGTCTACTACCTTTAATGTGGAAGAGTGGACAAAAAATGAATGTGTGAATTTTTTAATAACTGTTAAGGGTGCTAAATTATCTGGTAGCAAGTGCGAATTAATTTCTCGTGTCAACAGCACCTGACATAGAAACCATACAGATGAAAATTCCCTGCACTGGAGTAGTGCAAAAGAAAACTTACCTTGTGTAACTGTTAGCACACTTGAAAACTATGTCAAAACACGAAAGCAGGCAGCACAGTCATTGCAAGAGAAAGGCTACCGAATTTTTGCATCAAGAAAATTTTTTAACATTTAGACAGTAACATTAAATGTAAACACTTTGCTGTTAAAAGCTTAAGTAGCTGTAGGTCCCAGTATGGAAAACAAACCTGCACGGCCATTGTGGATCTGGTTTTCAGAAAATAGACCAACTAAGCTTTTTGTAGATGCCCTGCTAGGAAATTTGGGTTGTGCTGTCATGTTTCTGCAACACTTTATGCATTGGAGGAACATTGCACCTCAAAATTGCAAACATGGCACAAAAACAAACCATGGAGAGGCAAAGTTACTGGGATTAAAAATATTAAATTTGAATCTACAAAGAAAAAGATAAAAATTAAGGAACTTCTCAAATGATAATGTGCAAAGAGATCTCCGACTTCTCAAGTGTGTTACTTCTCCAGTACATAGATCTTCTATTAGGAATGTTTTAAGTCACAGGTTGAGGTAATACATCGACTGTTAACCATGACCATGACTGTCAAAGTGGTAATCGTGATGATGTTCAAAAATTAGAAAAAAATACAAATATTACTGAAAGTCAAGAAGCAAGTCAAACCAATCCAATGTTACACGTTAAAGAGATAACCCGGGCTCCAAGGGACAACCCACTTTGGCATCAGTATCACCAATATCGAATACCGTCCCCCATCGCTCGAAAGTTGTTGCACTCAACAGAGGTTGGAAGGCCAGCCCTAATCAGTGAAATAATGAATGTGGCCGCCAACTGAATGACAAAAATATCCCCCTGGCCATGCTATATGGTATCCAGAATAAAGAGAAAGCCTGCCAAAGATTATCCAGTGTAACTGGACAAAGGGTTGAATAATGTAGTTGCTTCGTTGATGGGATTCTTGTGGCTGCACCAGATGGATATGTACCTGGACTAGATTGTCTATTAGAAATGTAGTGCCTGGCTAATCAACAACTTCAGCGTGTTATCGCGTTGCTTTCCATACTGGGCCTTACAAAAGCTCTTAACAGCAAAGCGTTTGCATTTAATGTTACTGTCCGAATGTTTAAAATTTTTCTTGATGCAAAACTTCGGTAGCCTTTCTCTTGCAATGCCTGCGCTGCCTGTATTGTGTATTCCCTCAAGTGTATTGACAGTTACACAAGGTAAGTTCTCTATTGCACTACTCCAGTGCAGGGAATTTCCATCTATGGTTTCTATGTCAGGTGCTGTTGACACGAGAAATTAATTCGCACTTGCTACCAGATAATTTAGCAACCTTAACAGTTCTTAAAAAATTCACACATTCACTTTTTGTCCACTCTTCCACATTAGAGGTGGTAGACATTTTGTTATTCTTTCAGTTCTCCTTTTTAATTATTTATATTTCTGCCAGCAGCCTGTGAAGAAACATTTAACTCGTACAGGCATGGCAGCTGTGTGGCCACCAATGGTCTAACAACAAAACAATTTTATACTCCGAGCTAGTATTTTGTTACTTCTGAATTTAGATGAAGTCATTGTCAGTGATTAGATTTTTATAACTTTTATGTTTTTAATTGCAGCAAGGCAAGTGTAGTTCAGAGTCAAACACCGTGTGTTGAAGTAAATAAATCATCCTTAAGGCTCTTTTCCAGTCATCGCAAAAAACCAGCTCGCAGCTCGCTGCGAGTGTTTGCATCTAATTAAAAAACAACTCACAGTGCTTGCTTTCTCGTTGTGACTTCTTTTTTAATGAGATATAAGTACTCGCAGCAAGCTGCGAACTCGTTTCTGCAATGAGCCCTTACGATGAACTCGTTGATGACGTCACATTACACTTTCAATCTTTGTTTTCTTCGGTGGTTTACAAATTGGAGCGCTAAAATTTCACATCCAGTATGATGAACTATCTGTTCAGGTATCTAAGCAAGGACTTCGGCTTTTCTTTTATTTAAATTGCAAAAAATCGTCCAAACGTACAGGCTTTCCACTTCACCAAATTACACTTTGACTTGTTGTCATCCTCTGTCCCCGCGCGGTTTTGCCACCCAAAAATGGCGGATAAGGCCTGGTCGCATTGCGTGAGAAAGGCTAATTGAGTCATGCTATTAATGCCAAAACATACTCGTGATTAACAAATCAACCTCCCGCTTCGCGGTCCGTCGATTTTGTAATCACTCGACGTGGAGTGCTATTAATGCCCCCCGGGGGGCGGGGTTCGAAACAGGGAAGAACTATTTTATGTTAAACCCAATTTGAGAAAGTTGTCTAAAGTAATTTTGCTCCCGATTGTCCGAATTGTCGGCCTTTATTATAATGCATAAAAACGACTCAACAAGTTCCCAAACTATATAAAGTAACAAGAGAATAATCGGAAGTGCATGGTGATGACGTCATCACGTGATCAGCTAATTACCAATTATTGTAAAATTAAAATACAATTGTGACGTCACGACATCACTTTCTTTCAGCGTGATTATAATTGCAAAATGGTTTTTAATGCGGAAATAAGTGCAGAAAAAAAGGCTAAGGTTAAAGTTTGGAATGAACTTACATTACTCCCTGTAAGTGAAATTGCCAGAAAATGTAATATATCAAGATCGTCCGTCTACAGAATTATTAAACAGACAGATAATAAGGAGAAAAATAAGTCAAATGGACGTCCACGGAAAATGTCAGAGAAAGATGAAAGCACGACTCTGGTGCAGCTTCGCAGAACGGAGGGAACTGTCTCTTGTTCAAGAGTGATGGCAGAATCGGGGATCGATCTTTCAAAGATTTCTGTTTGGACGGCACGGCGTACACTAAATCGGTCGGGCTACCATTTTCCATACAGCGAATCATGTGCACCTGGATGTCGTGTTTGGCGAAAGACGAACGAGGGACTGGCGCCAGGCTGTACTTCCAAAGGAACACATGTGGGCTCTGGTGGGCCGGGAGAACCGTTAAGTTTTTCGTCGCTATTTCCTATGGCGTAGGCGTGGTATTTTGTTTTCAGTACGAGCATCTGAATGGTGAACTTTTCAAAAACATAATTTTAAATAATTTTAACGACATTTTCCGCCTGTCAAATCGTCCTCATAGCCGTATATTCATTCAGGATGGAGATCCCAGCCAGAACAGCGCCGTTGCTAGAAAGGCTCTTAATACAATTGGGGCAAAACTCTTTTCTATACCACCACGTAGTCCGGATTTAAATCCGATAGACAATGTTTTTCACTTGGTGAAACGTAACCTTGCAAGAGAAGCAAAATAAAATAAAATAACATACGAATCAGTCGAGCAATATTCTGAAAGAATAAAGAACACATTCATGACTCTTGACCGAGCAATAATCGATAAGATAATTTCAAGTATGCCAAGACGCATTAACACTATTATAAGAAATGGTGGAGGCCGTACTAGAAATTGAATAAATACGAAATGAGAAATGTTTTTTAAATAAAAGTGTTTATACAAGTAATATATAGTCTTGGCGTATTTTCTGGGTGTGAGGGGAGGGGCAAGATTACATAAATTGTTGCGTTCGTAAAATATATCCGCGATTACAAAAAAAATTGTCCAAGTTACTTTCCCATGAAAGTAAATTGTAATAAAAAGTACGATAAGAAAAAATTTTCATGACTTCTTAGAGAAAAAAAATTCTCATGAAACGTAGCAATTTGTGAACTAACATTGAAGTAAATTCCGTCAAATCAATACGGAATTTCTTATTTTTGTTCACTTTTTTGGCTGACTTGGAACCGCTTGAAATGATTGGTACGGAATTGGGGGGGAGGGGATTCGAAACAGGGAGGACCTATTTTATGTTAAAGGCATTAAATTAACCCAATTTGAGAAAGTTGTCTCAAGTCATTTTTTTCCCGATTGTAGCTCTCATGCGACTTTATTTCAAACATTTTTAGTAACAGCCAAGCCGCAACGATATCACCTTTAAAACAAGATCCAAAGTTCCATGGCAAGTATTTTCTAAACGACTTAGAATTTATTGCGCAGGCTGCAGGAGCCGCAACCAGTCTGTTGGAAAGAGATGGCATAAAATTTGCGTTGCGAGGTAAACATTGTGCGAGTGTGTTTTATGTTCTGCATTTTTTTGTGTATATATATATATATATATATATATATATATATATTAATTCTGCATTGGCAAATTTTGCTAATTTTATACAAGCTAGAGTTTGTTGTAACACCACGTTTATTATGTATTTATTTTATATCGAGCTGTTGACTCGGGCCATCCTCAGAGCAAATGCCATCATTGCGTTGGCCCACGCCATATAAACAAAACAACTGTATGGACAACCAGTTTAGTTCGTTCTTGCGTGGTTCTGGTTTCGTTAAGGTTTGCAGGGTCATTTCGGTAAAGCGCTCTCAATAATTTGTCAGAATTTATGTCACAAAAATAAACTCGATATGATTAGCAAGCTATTGATTTGTAGAATACTAACTACTTATTGACCGAGCGTGAGGTCTGTACTAGTGAAATATCGGACCGATGTTTTTTTAGTACGGACCGAGACGAGCGCAGCGAGTTGAGGTCTGTGCAAAAAAACAGAGGTCCGACATTTCACTAGTACAGACCGAACAAGCGAGGTCAATAAGTAGTTTATTATATGGCCATAATGTTGTGAACGTTCTGTGAAAACTCGACCCATCTTTCTTGCGAACCAAACGAAAATGGCAGACATTTTCCCATTTTTAAAGTGCTTTCCGTTGAGCTGGAATCCTGAACTTTCTACCCCAAATATTATTTTTCAATTGCTTTTGTTTGACATATTGCTCAAGATCGTACGTTAAATAGTTGAATAAAAAATCATCTGAAATTCTAATACTTGTGAGAATAAATGTTATATTATTGAGAACAATGTTACGAACGTTTTGGACATTTTAAAAACTTTCACAAAACGTGGGAACTCGAACTATACATCAAATGAAAGCTTATAAAATTTCTAACAACATACCTGCACGATATATTTCAACAATGAGTAGTTCTGAAATTATAATCCATCTTGCTACATGTATACTGACATGACTGCCATTTTGTTTATAAAACTTACGGTCCCAAACGGCAGATTCCGCTCTGAGCGGGCGGATACGGGAAATATCCGACCGCGTATGAACCAATCAAATTACAGGATTTCCGTATTCGGACCTCTCAGCGCTGCTGCCATATAATAAATTGTTATATTTGATTTTGCGAGAAACACAAGCCAATAATAGTTGCAATTTTTTTAAGTAAAACCAGAGGGCTTCACTCGGGCGACTTAAGAACATAGCGTACTTTCATTTTGTTCAAAATTCAGTTCGATTCCGAGATAAATTTTCCAGCAAAACGGTGTCAACTTGAAATTTATCTCGGAATTAAACTACAAAAAATTTTTTGAACAAAATAAAACGCTTTTTACTTGAGTCGCCCGGAGTGAAGCCCTATGGTTTTAAATAAAAAAAATCACAACTATTATTGGTATGTGTTTATCGCAAAATCAAAGAGAACATTGTATTCTACAAATTAAGAGCTTTCTAATGATATCTATTTTATTTTTGGGGAATAAATTCTGACGAATTGAGATGGCATTACCGAAATGAGCCTGGAAACCTAAACGAGACCTTAATTTTATATGACGTTATCCAACACGATGTTGACATTTTCTCTCACGAACGCCTGCGTCAACAGTTCGAAAGCTAAGCAATAAATAGTAAACGGGGTGTTACCACAATAAATCTGAAAGATGTTGTGATGATAACAACGAGACGTTAGAATTTTTATTAAATATCATGATTTTACTTTTGTGTCTAATTGAATGGATCATCAGAGCAAATCGTGAAGCCAACACGCTGTTGCATGCAACGGGTCGAAAGCTAAACAATAAATAATGAACGTGGTGTTACCACAAATTCACGCCCCTATTACAATTTGTCACCATGCAAACATTCAAATAATTTATTGCCGTACTGCTAATTTGTTTTAACGTGCAGCATTTTAGAAGGGATTTTCTATTTCTATCTTTTTAAGTGAACTGGGCTAAAGTTCGATTTATGATGTTTCAAGGACAGATGAATCTGGCTGTGATATACTTGGATCGAGTAAGTACTTTTTCCTTTGAGTTTAAAATCCCTGCGACTTCTTGTCTTTTTCGTATTATTCGCTAGCAAAAAAATTGAATTTTATTTGAGATTTGCCACAAGAAACTTGTTACAAAAATACATATGTTGAAGTAAACTATAATAGGTAGTCAGTGTATGCGAGGAAGCCTGAGTAATTGAGCTTGACGAACGTCCACCAAACGTCTGTTACATTACACCAAGCTCGCAAACGTACCACAATGCACTACATGTATACGTACAACTTGTCATGTCACTTTAACAACAACATCTCATATGCAAACGCTACCACTTAGGAGCACATATGACTATGAATTTGCTACCTTAGCTCTCCATTTGAGCCTCGGAGGCTCAATGGTTAGAGTTTCTAACCGGTCATTGGAAGGTTGCAGGCTCGAACCCTGTCTGGGGCTTAGAAATCTTTTCTGAGTAATTGAAATTGACGAACGTCCACCAAACGTCTGTTATACGTATAACATTGCTGGCGAATTGTTTCTGTATTAAAGCCCGTTTACACTGGCGATTTTTGGTGCGATTTTTCTTATTTTGACGCATTCGATTGAATGGATGTCTCATGAATGTATTGAGCCACTATAGATCGTTTTCATCTGACGTCACAGCGGCCATATTGGTGTACCGAAACAATGAAATGGCGGCCATATTGGTGTATTGAGAATTTAGCTCTATTCTTATTCAAAAATTTCGTATTGTTTCACCACCCCAATGGGGTCACCGATCACGTGAGTGAAAACGATCCATAGCTTTGTACAAATGTCCAATGCATTCGTAAGTCAATCTTCGTAAGGAAAAAAATCGCAGCAAAAATCGCCTGTGTAACGAACATTTATGACACTCAGTACATTAAACTTTTTTGTTTGTTAGTGCAATACGTTGATCGAACTCAGTGAGACACCCATAACAGTTCATCTCGTTAATTGTAAAACGGATAACATCATCACTATTGGTATGTTTTTTTGTTGTTATATAAAAATTAACCAAAGCTTGATAATTTTGTCATGTCTGCATTGTATTATTTATTACTTGTTTAGGCCGTGACTGTTTTCTATTTCAATATTTCAATTAGAAATACGATGTCCAGTACATTGTTAGGCGCGGCTTCAGTCGTTTCTCTTCCCCCCCCCCCCCCCCTCTTTCTAAAGAACGGCTGGGAGCATGACGACATTGATATGTCCGTGACGTTATGACACCAAACTTGTCGGTTTGAAAACGAAGGTGCTATGTTCGTCAAGATATTGTGTTTGCAGGGCGGTTTAGCATGTTGTATGTCATAAGAAGCTCAAAACAAAGTAATGTTTATAGTTTTTGTCAACATTTTGCCAGTGTGCAATTATGGCTAATTGTGATAGCTAGCTAGCTTGATTTTCATTAGTTGAAACAGGTGTGCTATTATATGATTTTAGTATTAATAGCACTCCTCGTCGTTGTATTACCCCTATTAATCGCACCATTTCTGGGCTGTAAGTGAGTGATTAACACGAAATCTGTAATTGTAAAAAAACTGTAAATGAGTGATTACACAAAATCGACCGACCGCGAAGCGGGAGGTTGATTTGTTAATCACGAGTATGATTTGACATTAATAGTACGACTCAAGTCGTTCTATTACCCGGTTAATTACATGTGTATATATTTCTGTAATCAGGTCATGTCCTCGTCTTCTTTGTTTTCGATGGGCAATACTTAATGGTAGCCCAACTTTTGGGTCTTGCCTAACATGGTCCGCAAAAACTGCAATTTTCAGGCGGCTGTTTTCTTTGAAATTTATATACGGAGAGCAGTATTTTTAGTAATAAAGTGAATTTATGAGGAGTTCGTACAATTATATGTTAGCAAAAACCGGGAGTTATTGATAAAGAGTGAGAAGAACCAAAAACGTGAGTAATTTAATACTGTCTGTCTCTATTTTATAGCGTGTTTATGTACCTATTAAAAATGTATTTAGCGTGTTAATCATGGACGTATAAATTTGTGAAACACTTGTTTTTTCTAAGTGTTGCTACTTTACTTACTAAAATGTAGAAATACCGGAGTGCCAATCTGGTTGACACTTTGTTTTTCATCTTTAGGGGACACGACATTGTTTTCAAAACGTATACATTAAAATAATACAAATAAAAAATTTATATTGAAAATACTCCACTGTAATCTTTAATCTGTGATTGGTCAATCCTGCGAACTATATATTTGATTGGTTGAGACAAGAGTGTGATTACAGCTACCAAGAGTGCGATTAATGATAAATAGCACTCCTCTAAACCAATGAAATTGCAGCGTTCGGGCCTGATTACAGAAGGGTATATAATAGCGCACAGATGACGTCAAATTCATGTTTGTCTGAGTTTATAATTTATTCTTGCATTTCCAACAAAAGAAAGTCGTTCATTAGAAATCCCTCGAGATTAAATTTTGGTTTGTTTGTCTGAGTTTTGGACTATAAATAGTAACTGTGCGCTTCGCTGTTAATACTCAAATTGCACCAGTGGCGTAATGAGGCAAAGTGCCCCTTGGGGCAGGAATACTCCCTCCCCCCCAAAAAAAAAAAAAATAAAAAAAATAAAAGAAGAAGAGAGAGAGAGAAAAGTCAATGTTGAAGTGATATATGACTTGAGATAGATATCGAGAACTGTGTAGCCACTGTATTGGAATATAATATTTCCCAAACAAGACGCCTGCTCAGGCGTTTACTCGGGCTACTGTTCTGTGCAATCTGACAAGGCGAACGTAAAAATGACAAGCTGCAATACACTAAAATGTAAACACATTTGTCGTACACAAAAGTCTAAAGATTGCGCAATAGCAAAACGCAAACACAATTCTCAATACAATACAATAATTGAGTTTCAAAAACAGATATCAAATAAAATGTGTAGACGTTTAGAGATTGAAAGCGATTCCGAAACGAGTTATGAAACGTCATATACAAATACTGTCGTTCAACTGACGTCTCTGTCTCACCGATTCAGAATCGACGTGACCGGCTGCAAACTACAACGAACGTTCATGAACACAAAATGGACAACTCGCTTATACGCGTAGTTGTAAATGCGCTTTTTCTTTGTTAAACCGAGCAGAAAGCTCTGTAAATAGATGAACGGCTCCCGTGAAGCGTTTGATTCATTGTTTCTTCTTGGTTCAGTTCAGTCTCCGCGAGAAGATGATGCGAGAGTATCGTATTACATATTTCGCAATTTTGCAATTTCGTGACACCGAAACATAAACAAACAAACAAACAAACAAACAAACAAACAAACAAACAAACAAACAAACAAACAAACAAACAAACAAACAAACAAACAAACAAACAAACAAACAAACAAACAAACAAACAAACAAACAAAAAACACAGAAACACAGAAACGGAGCCGAAGCCTAGATTCGGCCTACCACGGATAGCCTGAATAATATATAAAGCTATATAAATAGTAAATTATAGCAACCCACTGAACCCACTGTTGTTTTCCGTGAGAAGTAGCACTCAATGCAATTGCACGACGACTTTTCTATGTAGTTCATATCGTAACTATAGCAAGTTCGGCACTTAAGATTGTGAATGGTTAAATTACAGAGGGTACATACTGCTGAGTATAAGCTTTAAAATGCAGCCTATAGTCCTAAACAGGCTTAATATACACCATATATGTTTCCTATTTCTGTGAGTGCGTCCCCCAAAAAGTGCCGCTCCGGGCACGTGCCTCTTTGTCTCCCGCCGTTTTACGTCACTGAATAGCATTCTTTTGAGCCAATTCTCGTTATCACAAACGTCTACTTGTGTTTATATAATTTTATGGAAACATGGATAATGTTCACTATTGAAATAATAATATAGCCGTATACAATAACAAATTCACAATACTTATTTGCACTGTCGATTGACCTCCGCCTTTCCAATTCAGATATGATTCCTTGCGATACATTTAATTGCATGCATCAAAGTGATTATAGTAAATGTTTATCTTGTTCAAACCGTTTAGGTCAAGTTAGAAAGAAATTAGAATCTTTGCAACGATGTCAGTCATTGGAAGAGGTAAGAACAAATAATATACCAATATCTTATGGAATTGATACTACCGACAGGTATTTGACGACTGTCGGATATATTTTCTATTTTTCCCTAGGCCTGAAAGCGTGAGTAAAATGCGAGGAGTAAAATGCAATTTTGCTTGATTTTATGACTTAAAAATATTCATGTGCAATATGAATTTTAGTGTGTAATCCGACCTTGGGAAAAGCTGCGTGTCATTGCCTAGTTATGAAAAATGACACATAATAAAATAGTGTCCTACTAGAAATACATAAACGCAACAACCCCTCGCCCGCTTTATATGCATTTTTAACACAACAACACCCCCCCCCCCCCCCGAAAACATCCCAGAAAATTAATTAGCAAAGTTCATCTGTTGTCATGTATTGACAGACCGAAAGGCGAAAGAACATGCATAGTCAATATTAAAAAAAAACCAACGAGATGAACTAAATGACAAATTCTCATTCAAAAACAGATATAAATAGTGCCCAAGAAAAGACACAATGCCAACGACCTAGTGTCCAAAGACAATATAAGACAAGATATTATTTATATTGATTTTCCTTTTCAAGATTTCTTTCGTTTTAACTCAGCTAAACTGGTAAATACGAATCTCCTACCGTTATTAAACTTTCTTCTGCTCATATCACCACAAACACTGCCAATTCAGTCTACTCTTTTCGGATTGTTTTTCTCGTTCGCGGTTTCTTACTTTTTTCGTTGTTGACAAATAAATATGACAAGGCATCATTCAGTTCTCCTCATGATCTAAAAAGCCGTTTGTTTCAAAATTTCTTCATCGTTCTCTCTTGAGTTAAGTAGAATACACCAGAGCAGAATTCTTTACCAGCTTTGAACAGTTTCAGGACACATCCTTGTTCTTTCAGATACATTTCGGTCGGCATCGTTTTCGGTCTTTATTGTATAAATTTTTAGGCTTTTTTCAGTGGTTTTAAGTCATGTTTATTGTTGCCTCTTCTCTGCTGTCTCTATTGCTGTCACATCTCTTCTTAGCCTTCTTTCTTTGGTCTTTTTCCATAGTATTGTTAATGTACATTTTAGCTGAAACCATTTTTTCTGGCAAAGATTTCTTTCGTCATGATCGTGATCGCTGAAAAACTGTATTTCGCAATCCAACCGAACTTATAATGATTATAATTTGCTGACGTAAATTTAAATAATTTGAATAATTTAACAGGTTAGTTACCAGTACCCTGCTATCCGAACTGCGCAAGCTGTGGATTTGATAACATATATATATATATATATATAAACATGTTTCAGAATTACTTTCAGGTTTTCATCTCGCGTGTAATTTTGCGTGTAAGTGGACTCCACGCGTGTCGAGATTAGCACCCTCCGCCCGGGCTTGGGGATAATAAAATAGTGTCATATAATAACTTGACTTATGTTTTCTTTTAAATTGATATATTCAAGAATTACAGAACTAATATTAAATTTGTCTTATTGAAAGAACACTTAAAATAACATAGTAACATATTTTGCAGTCTTTCGTTCTCTTGCTTTGTTGTTGAAATATTTCGGATTGTTTGATATGCAAATTACACATTTGACGTCACAGGTGCACAATGCTTATCGGAGAAGGTTATATGTCGTATACCACAACACTAAAATTGTAGATTTTCGAGCGACTGTCCTATTTAATAGCAAACATATATCATGGCGCTCTAAAACACGAGCGGGGAAACGCGCATATAATTTGGCAAGCTACGTATGATGCATCAAAGGACTGGCACGAGCGCGCTTGGACACAGAAAATAAACAAAAACGCAATTTGAATAGCGAACAAAAGATGATGAGTACCCGAGATAAATTCCTCTATTTGAAAAGGAAGAAAACTTATTACTGCCATTAGAAACACAAATAAAGAACAAGTAACTCTTCCAGATTAAATTTGTTTTAATTATATATTGTCAAGGATTTATTCTAGATTAATAAAATCACAATTGTTTATCGTCAGAGTTGAAAAAATCCCTTAAAATTTACAATTTTTGAAGGGCGCACGCCGTTAAAATTATGTTTTCTCTGCGAATCGGTTGACAAAAGTGAATTTGAATACACCAACGTAAAGACAATTAAATGGGCTTTCGAACTGATATAGTAAGCGAGCGTGCTTTTTTGTGCTTTTTTGTAAGAGTGACGTTTCACCAACCCATTTTTGAAAATTTTCTATTCTCGCCACTGGCTGTAGCTTTAATACGTGAAACTGAAAAACTGCTAACTCTTTCAAGTTTAAAACCCCATGCTTCATTTAAATAGCAATCACATGAACGTATACACAGTGCTAAAACCCTGATTCCAATAGTGTTAAACATACGAGGAGAAAGACTTTTAAAACAAATTTCAACCACATGATGTAAATAAAGATGCAAAAGTTTATTACAATTAGTCTGCATCACTATATGTCTGCATGCGACTTAAGCATGCTATAGTGTACGACGGTAAAAACAAGATTAGTATTCTTAGTTTGCCAAATTTTATGTGCACAGAAATACTATAGACGTTAAGCGGCAGAAGACTAACATTCTTGCCCAAATTTTAGCGGCAAGCATTTAAAATAAACAATAAAAATCAAGAACGTTTTCGGCTTTGTGTTCTCCAGAGTAAACAATTTTATGCAGTTCTGTTATAGATAATATCGTAACACTTTAAAAAAAACAAAAAACTAAAAAACACTTTTACGTGCATGCATGCAGATTATACATGTGTACGAGAAACTAGTAACTACAATTATTGCATTTTGCAGACAAAATTCGATCATACTATATCGGAAAATTATATTTATACAGTTCGCAGTTGTCGAATGCCGATTACGTGTCGTGTTACTTGTCGTGCAAGATTACGACTTAAAAAAGCTGGAAACCACACATATACTTGGTAACATATAAGCTTAAATGGAGGTTCGACTTTCACACACAACAGGTACAGTCTTCGATTTCGTCTTGAGGTATCTGGATCAGCCATAACATGCAATAGTGAATCTTTTTTTTCCATCTTTACTGTAATTTTTAATGCGGAGGTATCTATCGGTAAAGATTCTTTTGTCGTTAGCATCTTCTTTCAGCCCTCTCAGTTTTCTTCGCTCCTGGTTTCTTCTATAATTTCGAAAATTAAATTGAATTGAAGCTCGAAGTGATATATGCGGGGGGTACGCGCATCACACACAGATCAGGGCCCCCATTGCCGTTTTCCCGACCGTGTTTTAGAGCGCCCTGCATATACATAACTACCTCCGATAAGTCATTGTGCTCATGTGACGTCAAGATATTTAATTTGCACATCAAACTACCCGAAATATCTCTGTAACTATATATTTCATTCCGTCCAATGACTGTAATTAGGAGTACATCGGCCAGACCAAACGTCAGATTGGTACGCGGTTAAAAGAGCACCAAAAGGCTTGGTTTTTTTATCAAGAAAAGAAAAGAAAATTCTACTTCGTCGTAGTACGCGTGCCCAACCACTCACGAGTTTGTGTGAGATAAACAAATAACTAGAAATACATAAATGCAATAACCCCTCGCCCGCTTTTACATGAATTTTTGTAAATACCCCCTGATTAGAAAACATTAATGCAACCCCCCTTGTCCTTTTTT
Organism: Paragorgia papillata; assembly: GCA_035771165.1. Taxonomy (NCBI): domain Eukaryota; kingdom Metazoa; phylum Cnidaria; class Anthozoa; order Scleralcyonacea; family Coralliidae; genus Paragorgia; species Paragorgia papillata. The sequence continues at coordinate 5,378,581 of JAWNZC010000354.1, forward strand.
CTATTGGGGGCCTGGAAATAGGCTACTGAGGCAGGTGTAAAAGTTTTGTCAAAAATTTTCTTTTCAAAAACATTGAATTGATTGAAAACTACTCAAACAACTACCTTGCTAACTGCCACTGCCACATTTATGGCATTTCCAATTCCTTTAAGCTATTATTAAACAAAAGCAATTTTTTATTTCGAAATCTGAAGTGCTGAAACTGTTTTCACCTACATCGGTTAATAAATATTTCCACAGCATTTGTACGTTTTACAGAAGAAAAATTGCTCCTTTTCCGAGTTTTTAATATGGCAAATTATGAACAAGCTATACGTTAAGTCACAAGTGGTTTTACAATAAGAAAACCATTTAAACAAAGATATTAAAACGGCAGCCACAGATAAATACAACAGGCAAGGAAACTGACATGCAATGGATACGTTTAAAATACTTTAGTTTAAGGACACAAAAAAAGAAAACAAAATTAACAGTGATAGGATGTAAACAGGGAAACTCGAACAGGTTCGTGATTACTGAGAGTGGCTGCTCTATAATATTTTTACCGTTAACTTTTCGCCGGTCTTTATTTCTTCGTTGGTTTTCAAGTTTGACTATTGCTTTTTCCTCCTTTAGAGTTTCGGTTTGACGGGTTTCCTTCTGCTCTAGACGTTGTTTTGCTTTATACGCGTAGACGTTGATTTGTTTCTGTTCTTTCAAAAGTGATATATGTTTGCCAAAAACTCCTTTCCCAAAAACTCCTTTCTCAAGTCTTTTTGTCAAGAATAAATTATGTTGTTAGTTCAAATCTTCTTGTCAAGAAACACATTGTCCCCAGTGCCCCACAATCTTAACCGCGCATGGTCCGTCCACACATATATACAAATATATATTCAGATCACAGAAATTCGTTCGCATTTCACGTTTGTCCATGCGTGTAAAATGACTCCACGCGTGTCGAGATTAGCACCCTCACCGGGCTCCGGGCCTTCGGCCCTACGCCCGGGCTCGGGGAATATCATCATCAGTGTAAGGCGTTGTCTGGAGGCTTGTCATATTAATATCAATATCACTCCTGATAAAGGCACTACATCGGAGTGTCGAAACGTTGGGTCATGAACACTGGTAAACGTTGAAGAACTTAGAAGCCAGAGTAGCGTCACACTTCGTCTGATTTTTCCCCTGGTTGTGTTTGCTATTTATTTGTTATCATTATATTTTACAGGTTCATCGTCTATACGAGTCCGGACAATACCAGGAGGTCGTCGATGTTCTGCTAAGCTCTCTTCACCACCCTCCTTTGGTTCCTAAGGTAATGTATTATTTAGGAACAAAACATTTTCTTCAAAAAGTACAAGCTACACAGCTATTGAGTGATCTTTTTATAATTCTAAAACAACTTTACTTTTATAAATTTCAAGTAAACGACAATATTTTTTTT